>OX578139.1:93815887-95015887 GCA_951213105.1 Amaurobius ferox | reverse complement strand
TTTTTATTTAAAGAACTACCGAACATATTTTGCTGAAATTTTTTTTATATATTTTATGTGATAATTTGAATATTTGTTAAAATTTTCGAAGCAATTTGTGAATTTTAAATTCGCTTCAAAACTGTTTGAAAAATTAGGGCCTATATTATTCAATGCATTTCATTTTTTCAACCTGGGTTTAATCCAAAACTAATTGTGTGATATTATTCATTCACATTCCTGTATGTCCCTCCGACCGTCTCAATAACATACTAAAGTTTCATTTTGATAAAGTCATTTTTACTTTCCCTGCAATACATGGTAATGTATAGGGAAAGTATTGGAATCATGCCGAAAATCGCAACTCGAGTTACTCGAGTTAATCGCAACTCGGATCTACACGTTTCGAGACCTCTAGAATACGAAAAAACCATTTTTAGCGTGACGTCTGTGTGTGTGTCTGTGTGTCTGTCTGTCTGTCTGTCTGTGCAAATTTTGTATCCACTCTAACCAAAAAACTAATGGACCGAATTTCACAAAATTTGGTAGGCAAGTCACTTGTGAGCGTGTTTGGTGCTGATTAGTTTTGGGTACTATTTGGGATAAAAGAACCCGCCTTTTTTTGCGAAATGGCCCACAAAAGTTTGTATCCACTCTAACTGAAAAACTAATTGACCAAATATCACAAAATTCGGTAGATGAGTCACTTGTGGGTTACTCTGGTGCTGATTAGATTTTGGTATGATTCAGAAAAAATTAACCTGCCTTTTTTTGCAAAATGACCCGCAAAAATCGTCAAAATCTAAACTAAAGAACTAGGTATACTCAAATATATCCATTAAATGCTCGTTTAATACGTAATTTTTAACGACGAAAAGAATAAGACCAACCCCATTACACTAGGACTAGCCGTTCTCGAGATTTTTTAATTTTTCGTACTTTCTCTACGCCACCTATGAAAATAAGCCCGGTTACCGAATGAGATCGAAAATTGAATTAAAAGTGAAATAAATTTAATTAAAATAAAGAGAACATTAATATAAGTCTGCAGGGAGAGTCATGTGCTGCTCACATCAGATTTTTACAGTTGTTTTCGTGCGAACGTACAAACAGCAGACAAAATGAACAAAGTCATAAACACTTTTCAACTGTGTTGTAAAGTATTAATGAAAATGAGTTCATAAAGTAATACATTACGGGAATTATTGCTGTTAATTTAAATTCTTATCAAACAGAGGTTGAAAATTATCGTTATTAAGAAATTGGACGAGAGCCGTGAACAGTTTGCCATTTTTACCATCGCGAGCATGTTCGGCTAAACAAATACCGACAGTACGTTTAGTACTACCAATGTAGAATTTAAAGCTATTTTCGGGAGATAAAAGTGGGACAACGTGCAACCCAGCTCGACTCTTAAAGTTATTTTTATCCTTAACTTTATCTGAACGAATACAATTAAATAATGTAGTAACGGTAGAATGGACGGAATTAAACTAAAATTCATAGCATAAATGAATAAGAGGTCGAAAAATCGCCTTTTGAAAAGGAAGACTAGATTCGTACGGCATAAGATCTGAAAAATGAACAAGGTTAGTATTAGGATAAATTAAATAATAACGAATAGGGGAAAATATTTTATAAATAAACTCGAGTAAGCGGCCTCATGGCCAAGGTTAAAGATAAAGTCAATTTCAGTAGCCAAATTAGAAGACCAAACGTTAATTGCCCGATTAAAATAAGCAATAAAAGAGGCTTTTTTAGAAGAAATTGGGTGGGAGGAGTTAGCAGGAATACAAGACGTATGTTCAACGGTGAAATAGCATGTAGCATAGATCCATGTTCAACGGTGAAATAGCATCTCGCATAGACCCATGTTCAAGGGTGAAATAGCATGTAGCATAGACCCATGACAACGGTGAAATAGCATGTAGCATAGACCCATGTTCAACGGTGAAATTAATAGAGAGGTAAAAATCATTGACATTTTCCAAAAGATTAAGGAGGTCACTCAAACTATGGTTCTAAATAATAATGTGATGGTTCCAAATTTGAGCAAACTCCTTAATATTTTCAATAATGTCATTGATTCTTACTCCTCTATTAATTTTACCGTATTGTCTGCAAGGAATTTTTTGAGTGAAGATTGTTATGACCCTTGAGTTGAATAATCCAATATCGAAATACGTGCCACAAGCAGAAATGGCTTCACTTCAAATCTGCAAATTTCATCATCATCACATATCGTGCCCAGTGGCACATAATGCCTTCATCTTGCGTCGCCACCCTGCTCGATCATGTGCCGCAGTCCTTGTTTCTGACCAGCTCGCCCATCCCACCTGATTTCTTTCTTTTTCCATTTGCCTCCTTCAAGTGAGCTTGGATCGACCTCGAGATCTTTTAAATTTGGGTGCTCAAGTAAATGCCACAGCAGGGATGTTAAGCTGTGGCATTCTTAAAACATGTCTAGTTCATTTCCGTCTTCTGTTTTTTATTTTCATTTCGATTGCTTAATGCACTGTATATTCTGTATTAGTAATAATATAAGGTCAAAATTTTCCCAGAATTTTAAATATGCAAATTTGACGGTCGTTAAAAACGACGAGTTTGCATCTAAAGCCTTGCATCGAGTTTGCATGGAATAGCCATCTGATTTAACACAGTCCCGAGAATATACGTATGGTTGATTTACAACGCTGCGTGCTATTGGAAGACTTGAGATTAAAAAATCCATCACGAAGGTGGCAAATCTCTTTAACTTTAATCATTCTATGCTTTCTCGTTTGTGGACATTATTTCAAATGAGTGAAACAGACCTGACAGCCTAGGCTAATAACATATTTCCAGTGGACGGTAATTATTGTTGAGACTTAATCGTCGAGTGGCAGTACTAACACTATGAGCGGTTGCTACTGATGCCATAGAAGCTCCGATATCGAAACGTACTGAAAGGCGAAGGAAGTCTGCTAAAGGTTTTTATTCGCGAATATTAAAATGTTGCGTCTTATTAATCTCCATGGCAAAAGAAGTGTGTTAACAGTGGTGTCGTGAGCCTTTAGTTTAGACTCAAACATACTGGCCGAATATTTTCTGAAATGATGAATCGAGATTCAGTCTGAAATCGCATAGTAACACGTTTACTAATCTGGAAAGAAATAGGAACACGTAACCAGTACAGTAACATGGTCGAAAACAATATTTCTGGTTGTTGTAGTGGGATGACATGTGCTCACTATTCATTGGAAGGCCTCACCGGTTTTTTTTCTGATCTGCGTTGTGATGACGCAAACGTATCTTGACGAAAACCTTTCTTTCTCTATTATACTTTATGTACTTTGGTCTAGATGAATGTTTATTGGACGACAAGCTTTTCCACATAGAACTACCTTTTTCGAGGACTACTTCTGAGGGCAGGTATTGAATGCATGAAGTATTTAGCATCTCCCTCTGATTTTATTCCTATTGAAAATGTTTGGGACAACCTTGGGATAGCAGTCTATTGGCCACGTCCTCACACCTCACTACCCTCAAGAACTTTAAATTACAAAGAATTGCCAAACATTGGCTCTTGTCTTCATAGATCACTTGATTGAGAGGATAATTCGTAGATTCCAAGCATGTGCTAGATACGAGGAAGCCATATTTCATATTAAGCATCATTTGGTTCCTCTTTGCATTATTAAGAATGCTTATGCATCTTTCTCGTGAAGCTATTTAGTGTAAATAAAAGACCTACATGCTGTACAGATTTTGTCTCATTAATGTTTATATAACTAAATAAGAAAGAGCATATAGTATTTTCTTGTCAAATTTGGTGATGATGGGGGCAGAATTTCATGAATTATTTCTCATTTGCTTTTCCGTGCGTAACTTTTGGAGGGCTGTTTATATAACCTTCAAATAATTGTAAAGAGTGTTTTACTTTTGTTTAAGAGTCAAGGTAAAGGCTACGGTGGCTCTGCCTCCTACAAGAATATAAAAAATAGAAAATTCTTATAATCATGTTCAATTATAGAAAATATGTATTATTTAGAAAATATTAACAACGTTTAATTTTGAGTAGCTTGGACATGTATAAATTGTGTATATGGTCACGCCCACATTTGACGTCCACAATGGAATTATTATCTCTCACAATAGTATTTTAAACATTAAGAGTTTTCTTAGTCTTATCACATCGTAATAGGTATTGAAATATAATATTATATGAATAAATATAAAAGAGGGAAAGGGAAAAATTTAAGCACATGGTCTCATTCCAAATCACTGTAGAGACTCGAATGACAAAATAAAAATATATGAATTATTTTGGTATGGATTCCATATTGACACTAATTCTGATATGTCATTTCTAAATTGTATTTTATTCTATATATAGCCCGACAGGTTATATTTGGGCACCAGCCATTTGGACAGACCTTAATTAAACGGTAAAGATATTCTATTACTACAGGGTGATCCAAAAGTTCTTGACACATTTTAAAATTGAATATAAACTTAATTGTCGTACGGTAGTGAGGTTTGGACTGAAATGCTTTCCACGTTGAAAAGTTTTGGTTAAGCAAATAAAAAAATTTAGTTCCAAACTTTGCCCATAAATGGCGCTGTACCTTAAAAATACCAAAAAAGTATGAAAACTGAAGACGAGTAATTACAGAGCAGCTCAGTACTCAGCCATTCCAAGGCGAAGAAGGCACACCATCAGCCGCCTCTGACTTCTCCGCAGCACTTAACCTTTGAGGGGTGCATATTGCTATCTGGACAAAACTAATGAAAGTGGACTTATTTACATTCACATGTGGACGTAAGGGTCCTTCGGACCCAGGAAGTCCGAATTGAAGCGTCTTGGCTTGGCTTTTTTTTTAATCCGCTACCATATTTCAATATGTAGCTCGAACCACATCCAAACGGTACTCCATTTCCAATGCAGGTACACAAACATTTGAACAAGTAGCGCCGTCTGTGGTCAAAGTTTGGAACTAAATTTTTTATTTGCTTAACCAAAACTTTTCAACATAAAAAGCATTTTCGTCTAAACCTCACTATCGTACGGCAATTACTTGAGTTTATATTCATTTTAAAATGTGTCAAGGACTTTTGGATCACAATGTATATCTCCTTAAAGAGTATGGGATTGAAAAAAGTCAAAAGTGAAAAAATTGTATGTGTACTCTTCGTATTTACCAGTACATGTTTATTACTTTTTTCTTTATAGAAAATATGATTTCAATTTTCGAAAGGATGATATTCTATTCTTCTTTTTATCCAGAAGGCTGCGTTCATGAAGTTCGCAAGAAAATGAAATAAGTGGAGCAATTAATCGCATACAACTCTCTTGTTACAGGGAAATGTGTTAAAATTGGTTATTGGTGGCATGAAAATGCGACAACGTTAAGTTATTTGGAGCATTTGACCGCTAGTTCGTTTATTATGTAAATATGCCATATGCACTGCATATATTATACTATATGTCTGTACTTCTGCAAGGTTATCCAGTCGTCTTCAGAGCCGCTGGCTGCATTCTTACTGTTGAAGACCCAGACCGTCCGACTCGCCCGAGGACTTAGAGCATCTATTTGGATGCATTCTTACTGTTGTTGTTGTTGTTGAGACCCAGACCGTCCGACCTACCAGAAAGGTGTTGAAAACCCAGGCCGTCCGGCTCGTCAACAAGGACTTGAGCATCCATTTGGACGGCCGGGAAGGAGTTAGCCGAAACCAACTCCCAACTTCCATGGCTTTCGTCCGACGGTCCAGCAGCGTTTATTTTGAGAATCAAAAATTTACAGGAGAGTTTACATATGTTTCACATTTTGAAACAATATAAAGGTTAAACAGTGAAAGACACAATAAAACGGATTACAATAATTCTTGAACAATTGTTACTTCAACTGGTGCACAATGAGAAATAATACAACAAAAACAACAACTAAACCAAGACAAACAGCAACAAACGGGGCACAATCAAAACACAGCAAAACACAGACAAAACAAAGACAAAAACAAAACACAGACAAAACAAAGCAACCAGACATAGAGAGGGTAACACCTCCAGGGAAAAGGACAACAGGGGACCACCGACCAAAAGGGGGAAAAGGGAGAGGCTCACAAGCTGATCAGGAAATTTGATTAGAGATGTCTCTAGCAATGAGAACACAGTTTTTAATTTTATCTATAGACGATTTATTTGAACTGACTCTCGAGAACCAGGCTGCGCAATTGGCAGGGGAGGGTTTTGTAAGATGAAAATTTGTTAGTAATTTGGAGGGAGGGATTGACCAGAGGGAGGAAGGAAGAAATCCGGGCCGGATCATGAGTCCGGGGTGAAATATAAGAGTTAAGAAAGATTTGCCAATGATGAGAAATATTTTGTTTACAAAATTTTTTAAGGAGGGAAAACGGGAAGGGAAGGGAAAAGGGAGAACCCGAGGAGGTAGCAAGTTTGGCGTACTTATCCGCAGTCTCATTTCCCGAGATATCAGAGTGGGCCTTAACCCAACGAATATTAATAAGATTTTTGTTTGCTAAAGCATTAAGTTTAATTTTTGAAAGATAAGAGGATTTATTTTTAATGGAATTTAGAGCCGAAAGAGAAGAAAAACTATCTGTGAAAATATTAATTTTAGTATTATTAGTTGAGGCCCAATTAATAGCAAAATTAATGGCGGCAATTTCTGCCTGAAAAACTGTGTTCCCATTAGCTAGTTTAAAAGTGAATGTTTCTTGAAGCGTATCATGATTGAATATACAGACAGCAAAACCAGTGTTTCCATCTATGGAAGAGCCATCTGTATAAACATTGAATTTAGAAAAAGAGGAGGGAGGGAGGGGGACAAGATTAGCAATACGATTAGAAGGAGGGATAGTAGAAACCGGGCAGTTTGAGTCGAAAAGGGAAGGGTCCGGGACGGGCAAATTAGAGAAGAGATTTAAACGATGTTTCCAAAAAGCATATTTTATATAGTTGGTGTTAATTACTATATGGATAGGGGGAATACCAGTAATGGAGTAAAGAGAAATGTTAGAAGTGGTCCGAAAACCAGAAGACATTTTTAAAAGAAAAATCCTTTGAAGGGAGAGAAGTTTTTTGACCTGATCCCCCGTCAATGCTTGACCCCAGATTCCCGCACCATAAATTAAAGACTTTTCAATTACCGATAGGTACCAGATTTTTAAAAAGGATTTGTCTACCCCCCAATTATTGCCAGATACCCGCCCAAAGGTGTTGGCGATCTTATAACATTTCTCCTTTAGGTTAAATATATGTGTACTCCATTTGAGATTATCATCTATTGTTATTCCTAGGAAGATAAGAGAACGGGAGGTAGGAATTTTATAGTTCAAAATTTTAAAAGAGGGCCTATTACGAATTTTAGATCTGTTTTTGTTAAAGATTATGGCTCTACATTTATCAGGAGAGATCGTAAGTTTAAGATTAGAAAGGGAGGAGGAAACAAGATTTAGCAGGTTATTTTTATTGTTACGAAGGGTCATCAGATTGACACCGTAAGTAACCACCGCAAGATCATCTGCGAAGGCTTGGATATGAAAAAGGTTATTATTAAGTTTGAGGATGTCATTAAAATAAATGCTCCACAGGGTAGGGGAGATAACCGAACCCTGTGGAGCACCCATAGATATTGTTTTATTAAATGTAATAGAATTATCGGTAAAAGAAATTTGTTGCTTAAGTAGGAATATATAAAAGATTGAAAAGTTGGCGGTAGGTTTATGTTTGATAAAGTTTGAGGTAAGATACTCCAGTTAAGGCTATCAAAAGCCCCGCAGATGTCCACGGTGGTTAACGAAACAAAATTTTTTGATTTGTGTACTTTTATAGATTCAATCAGCCTGTGAGCAGCATCTTCACAACAGGTGAGTTCTCTAAATCCGAACTGAAGGGGATGCAGAGTCCCCTCAGTCGACAACCAGAAGTTGAGTTTATGTATAAAAATTTTTTCAAGTATTTTGCCAAAAGTTGGGAGGAGGGAAATAGGCCGAAAGGAGGAACAAAGGGAAGGGTTTTTACCCGGTTTATTAAAAAATAAAATATTTGCATTTTTGAGGCAGGAGGGGAAATGACAAAATTTAAAACATAAGTTAATAGACTTTGAAATGAGTGAGGGGAAATTTTTAAAAAGTTGTTTCCAAATGGCAAAGTCAAGGAAATCAAGTCCTGGAGCTTTGCCCATTTTTAAATTGTTAAAGACCAAGAGGAGCTCTACATCAGAGACAGTTCCCAAGCCAGCATCTGGCACGGAAAGAGAAGGGAATCCGAGGAAGTCTGAATCTTCTTTAAAATGGTGATCCAAAAGACGTTTAAGTTTGTCATTATGATTGAGAGAGGGGGAGTCAGGAAAGTGAAGATTTAAATTTTTGAATTTTTTATATTTTTGAAATGAAAATTTGAAATGTGAGCCAAAAGTTTGATTACAGCTGGAACAATACTTTTTCCGGGAATCCAAACGAGATTTTTTAATTAGTTGCTTATACTTCGCCCTGTTACGTTTAAATAGTAGTTTAGCCGCTGAAATTTCATCTGGGGGGGCAGAATTCCCCTCGAGTGATTTGATTCTTTTAGAGAGGGCAGTAACAAAATTACGAAATTTGGACAAGTCTTTGTTCCACCAGGAGAAATTTGAAATTTTTGATTTTTTCTTTCTAATGAAAGAGAGGGCACAATTTTGAGTTAGATCAATAAAGGTTTTAAAATAGTTGTCAAGAGAGGGAATATCAGTTATTTTGTCTAGAAGAGAAAGTAAAAATTTAAGGTGAGATTTAAAGTTATAAATAAATTTGCCAATGCCGTATTTATTTTTAAGAAAAAAGGAATCTTTTAAAAGGGGAGCTACATTTAAAGTTATTTGGATAAATTTATGATCACTGTGTGAATCACTCGAGAGGACTTCCCAGCACTGAAGAGAGTCATAAAGGGAGAAATTTAATAAAGTTAAATCAGGATAACCTACACCGGTATGGGAAACGAATGTTGGACCACAACTAGGATCATTACATAACAGTAGATTATTTTTCAAGCAGAAATCGATGAGATCTAGACCCCTTTGGTCGGTAAAACTATAACCCCACATCCTTGCTTTGGCATTGAAGTCCCCCAGGAGAAGGGTATCAGAATTATAAAAGTCATAGGGGGAAAGTTCAGAAAGTAATGTTGAAAAATCATCACGGGGAGGGAAATAAAGACTTCCAATAGATAAAAATTTACCAGAAGGGAGCAGAACATCTATAAAAATTGACGAGGTAGTTTTAAATTTAAAATTAACCGTTAATGAGGTATTAAAAATAAATATAACTGCTTTTTGAGAAAGGGAAGAAAATTGAAGGGTACCAGGGGGGGTAGATAAAATTTTTTCCTGTGCAACATATGGTTCTTGAAGGCAGATTATGTCTATATTATTATCAATTGCAAATTTTATTGAATTAGAGTGGGCGACCAGGGAGTGATTGGTGTTAATTTGAATGCAAGTTAAAGACATAAGGAAGGAAATCGACAATAATGCCAAAGCCCGGATGGGGAAAGGAACTAAGTCTACAACATTCAGAAGCTGAAATAATTATATGCAATAACAATTTTAACAAATTAATGGGGAACATGTAAGCCTAGACATAAACATATAAACAAATATATCATAAACATATAAACAAATATATCATAAACATATAAACAAATATATCATAAACAACAAAGAAATAGAGCAATAAACGACAGTTGACATACTATGCTTCTTTTTGGAGACTTTTGATTTTTTCCAGTTCGACCTGAAAGGTACGACAGTTTTTACGATCATATGCTGAATGGTCTGTTCTATAGTTCAGTTCAGGATGATCGTCATTCGATGTGGTGCAGTTTATACATATGGGTGATCTCGCCCGGCATTCCTTGTATGTGTGTCCAGGGAGAGTGCAAATTCCACAATTTCCAACTGGAAAGTGGCAAAAGTTCGCCACGTGTCCATATCCTTGGCAATGGTAACAAATCTTCAGGGAAATGAATTTCTTAATGAAGAAATACGAAAAATGGTTAAAAACTTTCTTTGCCTCAAGGATTCGAGCAGCGGAAATCATGTCTACCAGGAACACCCAATTAGTGTTCCCATTTTTGGCCTTAAAGTTTTTCAAAATTTTTATGTCTCCAGGTTTTAGTGATGGGTGATTATTGTGTATCAATGCTTTGACATTTTCCTCAGTATAGTCCGGAGGAATGTTAAAGACGATAAGGGCCCTCTTCTTATCCTCTTGTTTACGTATTGTAAATTGGCTGGTGATTGAAGAATTCGTGAAGAGAGGCAACAGTTTATTGGGGTCGCTTTCTCGACACGTCACTTTCAAAGTACCATTAGGCAGGGCTGACACATTTTTCACACTTACTCCCTTAGGGCAAGGGAGGGAAAACAAATTTCTCTTTAATTGGTCATTGTTCAATGTACGATCCTTCCCCTGCAGGAGAATACTCGAGTAAGTACGAGGAGCATTTTGTTTGGAAGCCATAGAAGAGCGAGGAGGCGCCGACGAGGAAGACGAAGTAGCTACCCGATTAGAAGATTGATCACTCAAAGGATGTTGGATGGAGTTATTCATCAGAATTGGGATGTCCTTACGGAGAGAATTAGCTGTGGTTCTATACTCCGCCAACATTAAAGATTTAAATTTGGCCAAGTCATCAGTAATAGTTTTTGTGAGATTCGACAAGGCCTCTGGACCAGGAAGAGCAGAACGGGAGCGAGGAGAAGGAACTGAAGCAATATAAATGTTACTTTCCAGCGTGTGTCCCGCTATACGTATTTCCTTTATTTTATCATCAATGTATGTCTTTTGTACAGCAGTCATTTTAATATTCCTGGAAAGATAATTATTTAATTTGGAGACATTGGATAATATTTTACGAAGGTGTTCATTGTTAATGTTGAGTGGTACTGACGAAGCATCTGTAAAATTGGACTCCGGGCTGGAAGCGGTAGATGGAACAAGAGTAGGAGAGGTTCCTTTAATTGAAGAACTTGGAGGAGGAGAAGAAACGGCATCGGCAGCAGCAGAAGAAACTATTTCGCCAGAAGGAGGAGAGCATGTAGAGACGGGAGGAGCAATCAAAGGAGGGCAAGGCGAAGTGAAGGCTTTTGAAGTTGATCTTGAAGACAAGGGGAAGGAAGACATTTTAGAATTTGATGCAGGAAGCACTGGAGGCAGAGAAGAAGGCTGCGAATAAGAAGCAAAGGCCCTAGAAGTTGACCTTGTGGACAGTGGGAACGTAAATTTTTTTGAAGTTGAAGCTGGAGGCTGAGAAGACGACGTTGAAGATGCCGGAGCCAGGGGAGAGGTATTTGAAGCTGGTAACGGAGTCCCGCTGTACCGAGGGAGCCGAGGAGGGAGGATAGTACTTGAGAAAATTGGAGATTCATAGATTTTTGACGATCGGGATGCACATTTAAAGTTTGTAAATCGAATAGGATTTCCAGTGGTAGGGGTGTCCTCGAGGGAGGAAAGAGCACTATTAACTGTGGCACCATTTTTTGAAGTACTTGTACTAGGAGCAGAAGAAACAACATCACTGGGAGCACTGGCAGCAACTCCTTGAGCACTATTTTTTATGTCACTAGCACTGTGGGGCGAGATCACAACAGTCGGAATAAGGGGGAGAGGTGGAAATTCTGCTGTAGAGAGGAATTCCATGTTGATAGACATTGTTTATGAAAGTAATAATACAATAATACAGATGTATCAATGACTAATAAGTAAGAATTAAAGGAGGAGGTGTTACCAAAAATGATTTACTTGGTGAAGATTTAAAACTGTATTTAAAGCTACTTTCCTAATGTTTAAAGCTATTGAAACTGTACACAAACACATCAAATCACCAAACCTATCACTAATCACATCATAAAACATATCACTAAGCATATTTATTTTCTGATACCATACTGTAATATTCAAATATTTAGGGGAATGACCAAGGGCAATTAACAAATAAACGGACCAAAAAGGGATGATACGCGTTAGCGAGCACCGGAGCAGCAATGAAAAATAAAGAAAAAAATTTGAAACCTGGAGCAAAAAACCGCGAGCGGCCAGGACCAAGGGGGGCGAGAAAAGGGGGAAAGAAAATCAAATTTTTCCAATTTATCACTCGGAAGGGGGGGTGTCAAAAACCCAAAAAATATAACAAGTACAAAACGATTATCGGGCACGAGTTGCCGAAGGGATTGATGAAATTTTGATTTTTTACTAACAAAATTAAATTTTTTAAGTTTTTAACATGGGAAGTCCCATTGGAAGACGAAATGTATTCTGAATTTAAAAAGTGAAATATTCACAATCAGATTCAAGAGAAGAAGAGGTCAACAATGAGTACGGGCAGGCTAGAGGAAGATTACACTACTGGGAAGGGGGGAGCGTAGAACCGAAAGTAAAATCTATGAAAACAGGTACTTTTAAAATACAAAATACACTTAAAATTTTAACATTTGGGGGGAAAATAATATTCAATATACAATAATAAGACATTATAATATATATATATACACTCAGATTCACCCAAACTTACAAATATAAACAGATTCACAGATGTATAAAGTGCTCCATTTGAGCACTTTCTGAAAATTTTCCCATTACAATTGCATTGCGGCAGTTAGACAAAACAATAGAATATTTAAAATTTATATTAAGTGATATCTCACCAACCAGATATCGCAGCAAGAAACCACTTATATCCACGTAAAACTGGCGGGGGGGGGGCAACACAAAAACACTAAACACAAACACAAACACAACGGAATCACGCGCACACGGATCAAAAAACTGGAGCGAATAAACAAGCGTGCTTCAACGTCGGAAGCGTTGGACGAAAAGCCCTACCAGAAAGGTGTAAGGTAACTGTTTGGACAGCCGGGAAGTGCCACACAATTTAGACCGGAACCCAGTGGGGGAGGCATTCACAGGGACCGTACCCTCCTTCCCCTACCACCAACCTCTCGGAAGGACTTACGGACCCACATGTTTAACGTGATCGTACTCCGTAAATAATGAATCCAACACTCTTTTTGCATTTTTGAACATATTTTTGAATTATTTACAATTTCTGAATGATGTTCTAACATAAATGTATCAACAACAATTATGCGTGATTTTTAACGGGGGGCACGTTGGTATGCATTTAACAGGGTATATTGATATGTATTATTTTCTTAATTCCAAATTGCCTGTGGTGGGAAATGTTGTTTATTCTTCCTTACAACTTTTCTAAAATAGTTTTATTTTTTTCAAAACAAAAAATTGTGCTGTGTAAAAAGATTCTCTATTCTAGAGAAATTTTTAAAAACTCTTTTAACATTTCACTTTCGTGTAGGACAGACGGTCTGAATAGAAGAAAATCATAACTATTTTAGAAAGAAAATCAATTCTTTATTTTATCGTCTGCATGGCACGATCATTTATTTCATTTTGTGGTTTGATTTTAAAATTGAAATCGATTACATTTTAGAAATTAATTCACGGACATATCTGTATATTATATTCAATTTAAATTGCTAATATTAGAGGCGGTATTCTTTGAAATAACTTCGACAATTCATCCAAGAAAGAATTGAAATTCTATTTCTGGAACAATTATAAAAATTTATCAATTTGTATGCAAGACCTAATTTTACGTAAGATTCCCAATGACGATACTGTGGTGGAAAAGACATAGTTTTATTAACATTTCATTCATGTCCTCAATTGAAAAAGAGGGATATTTTCCAACACCTTCGCTCCAGTGCTGGGCAATGTATTTCCTCTTGCTCCCGAGATGGACGCCATAAAAGTGACTACACTTTTATTAGGCAGGCGCGTTGAGAGCACTTATTTTTACCCTTTAGCTCTCCAAGAAAGAATTTTCCCAGATAAATATAAAATTAAGTTTTATCTGAATTCTTTGAGGGTTATGATCAATATTCAGTTCTTGGCACTTTTTGTGGGATTTTTTACGATATCGCTCGCTTCTGTTTATATACGTTAATTTTCGTCATGTTTTTCATTTTTTTCTTCCTTGCTAAATATAAGAGCACACTTTTATCTTTAGGTCGTTTTCCAAAGGGGATATAAGTTTTAACATCCAGTAGATGGAAAAGTATAAATATTCTGGAAAGCAAAATTTTATCTGTGTTGAAAGGGGTATGGTCAAAGTTACATTGCAGAACATAAAACGAATAAAATTTTTTTATACATGTCGCTAGATTTACTTTTGTATAATTTAATACCTGTCACACAGGATGAGAGGAAATCGCACTCATCACGTACTAAATCATGATTGCGGGATTTGTCTGCGCTGGCGGTTACTAAATATAGCTACTAGTTTTTATAGAAATCAGCGTTTTAGCAAGTTCTGCGAAGTCGCAGCCGGCGAATAAGTCTCCTTCCCCCTGTGTGCGCAGCCTCAAGAGTCATAAAGCATCAAAATTGGGTCCAAGCTTAGCGTTAACCAGTTGAGCGGGTCTATTTCAGAGCTGAAAATACAAGGTGGGAATTGTTTCAATTCGGAGCAAGCGTCGCCTAACAAATAACTTTTCAAAATCTGTGATTATTAAATACCCAACTGGCCGTTTCATTGTAAATTGATCCTTATTGAAGTACAATGTTAATTTTTAATGCTGACTTTTTAAATTTCTGTCTGCGAAACATCAGAAAATTCTTGTAATAATGTTTCTATATTATATTTATAAAAACAAACCACAAACTGTAAAATTAAAAAAAAAATCAGATTTTTGCATTTTAATAACTTTTTTAGGAAGGAAGCGAAAAGATTCCTCTCCAATCGTTCAAATATCGTGTTTACCACTTAACCATGCTGTGTTGGGAAATATCTTAAAGTGAAGTAAAAATAGAGACAGACTTCTCGGATGAAACTCTCTGAATTGTGAATTTCATTGTAAAAACTTCACAAATAAAGTCAAGACAAAAATAATTGGAGTTTCGTAAAACTCTAAACCTTCGGATCAGCGCCTCTGTCTGTGTTTGCAATCTCAATCTGTGAAACGCGTGATTTTAAAATTCTGCTTTTCATCTCCAATGCCACTTAAAGCCAGCCATGTTTTCCGATTAGCGTCACGGACAGCCAGAATGGTAGTCCTAGATCCCGAACATTTGTTCAGAACGTGTAACAGCGTTTTTCTGGATTTTTAAAAACCCTTTAGAAAACTACCGACTTCATCAAAATTCCGGCTTCTATAGAGGCTTTTCAAAATTTATCTGCTTTCCGTTCACATAGAAAATAAAGTTCTACGTCTTTTATGTATTAGGAGATACGTTTTTAACGTCTCCTTGTTTCAACCTTAGGAAATGGGCTTTTTTTTAAATAAAAATCTATCAAAATTTGCAAATTTTTGGGTTATATCTTCATTTCAGTAACTTACGATGAAGAAAAGGAGCAATTAATGCGATCAATATATTGTTTGTAGGCCAAGTAGAGGCTTTATAATATTGGCTACATGCATACTCTACAGGTTTCAATAGGAAAAGTGGCTTTTAAAAATATTTGAAAAGCCATTTCTTGAATTTTGGAAAGTTTGTGCACTATATTCGGTTCGATACCGAAGTTGAATAAAACTCGCCCGCTTCTGTGTCATGTAGGAGCTTTAGAAAAGGGGCTACATGTATACTATATAGGTTTCAATGGAAAAAACGTTTTTTTTTTGCAAATACTTAAAAATCAATCAAATTTTTCGAATTTGGAAACTTTTGGCACCATCTCCTGTTCCATATTTACTTTAATATTACGTGTGAGCAAGTAGGCCGAGTAGGGGCTTCGGAATAGTGGCTACCTACATAATGTACAGGTTTCAATGGGAAAAAGAGGTACTCTCCAAATACTTCAGAATCTCTCAAATGTAAATATCTATCAAAGTGGGGGACAGACACATCTAAGGTTAGATAACTATGTTTAAAATAAACTCGGACTTTTCGAGTCGTAAATAAACTTGAGTCGTTTCGGAATAGTGGCTACATACATACTATATAACTTTTAATGGGTAACGAGACTTTTTACAAATGCTTAAAAATCCATCAAATATTTCGAATTATAGAAAGTTTCGGCACTCTCTTTGCATCAATACCTAAGTGTAAAATATCGCAGGTTTCTAGGGAAAGAAGGGGCTTCAGAATATTGGCTATATGCATACAGGTTTCTATGGGGGAAAATTTTTTTTTTCAAATATTTAAAAATCTATCAAATTTTTTGAATTTTGGAAAGTTTCGACACCATTTTGATTTTGATAGTTTCGTTTAAATAACCACGAACTATGCTGAGTAACGTAATTCTAATACAGAGAGCAAACATTATTACTATTACGATTATGTTTGAATAGTATAGATAATTTACCTGGAAAGTGAAACAATGTATCCTCAGAAATGTATCAGAAATATCGTTTGCTGTTGGACACGGTACAGCAAGACTCTTTTTCTATCAGCTATTACTATCTCCATGTCTACCCCGAGTATATATACAAAGAATCAAAAGTCCACCGTGAAGTGGTGGGTTAGAAGAAGGTTGATACAGACACAGTGGCCAAGGTCATCGAGTTTATCGACAAGGTCAAGCGACACGGACCTTCAAATTATAACAATGAGTTCAACTTTGGTATTCCCAACGTTTAGACATTTCCGTTATTCATCTCAATCTCATTTCTATTACATTTCATTCAGGATTTTTCTCCGTACCCGAGCCCTAAATACTCTAAGAGTCCTAAATACTAAGATGTTTCACATTAAACACATTTTTGCTAAAACGGCTGATTCGAAAATTTAAGGATATTATATGGGCGTATCTATATTATTTTATATTTTAAAATTTAATATATTCCGTTTTTTAATTGCAGGAGTTACAGAAAATATATTAGTTTAAGTTTAGTTAATTGTATATCACTCGTTGTTTTACAAATATGAATATTTGAAAAGAGAAAAGCATATAAC
This sequence comes from Amaurobius ferox, assembly GCA_951213105.1. Taxonomy (NCBI): domain Eukaryota; kingdom Metazoa; phylum Arthropoda; class Arachnida; order Araneae; family Amaurobiidae; genus Amaurobius; species Amaurobius ferox. Next base: position 94,998,955 of record OX578139.1, on the reverse strand, counting down.
GCTTCATATAAGACAGCAGAAACAAAACTTAGTCTTCTATACATAATATATCTGAAACACAGATCTATCTTCGGACTACTATAGAAGGGCAAACTACAATAGATGCCCTGCAGACCCACATCGGCGGTAGCAATTTTCTCAGCTGTTTCAGTGTATGAAGGATTTGAAGAGATTTCGTTCAAAAAATTTTCAGATTTTTCTCGAATAATATATATCTCACAACTGATCCTCTCAATGAAACTGATATTTCTGGTTCTTTGAATCTTCAATATTCCAAATTTGAACACTTTTCCAAAAATCCTATTTAAAATCCTTTTAAACTACTTTCTTGACTTAAAATTTGTGATGTAATAACTTAAGAAATGTTTTTGCCCGTGTAAGACACATGTTGTTATATAATAAACAATATGTAGTTGTTTAAAAGTTCATTATGTTGGAAATAATATATCTGGATTATAATTTCTTTTTATCATTAATTAACAATTTTTGAAGTAATAAGAGCAGATAAAAGCAATTAAAAACAGCAATTTTACTTGATAAAATTCGCTTTGTGACATTTGTGCAAATAAACGCAAAAAATATTGCATCTATTAGCTTATTAAGTTTTCTAAAAGTATTGGCAATTGACCCTTAAGCAGATTATTATTTCCACTTTATGTAGTTAATTGCTAGCACTAATTTCTATGCTAAAATGGAATCAGTCTGAAATATATTTTAGATTGTACAATGCGAAATTCATTTTTTTCTTCTTCAATTATACTATCTGACATTTTTGAAATTAATTTCAGGAAAAGAGCTGATAAATATTGTGTTAATTTGGAGTTTAATTTTACACAAAAATAAATTTAATTAGAATAAAATGCTTCACACGACAAACCTCAGTTTCTTTGAATTGTTCCAATATTTATGCTTAGAAAAAAATGGCAATGGCAGAATAAACAGAAGTAAGAACCTTATATGAAGAACTTCTTATACCTAATGGTGGAAGAACAATATCTGTAATTTTGCTCCGTATATATCTTAATCATTATTTGTGGTTTGTAATTAAAATTGAATGAAAAGCAATGCTTCTCAGTGTGCTAATTTTTGATGTTTCATTTATGTTTTTACTCTCCTTGTAATACACTGAAATAAGTAAGGAAGGATTAAATAGTTCGCGCATATCACATTTTAAAATCACTTCGAGAAATTGCATAGAAAAATTCTTTTTGCAGTTAGGTGGCACAAATATACCGCCTGAAATGTATGAGAAATAACGTCTGCTATTTTTAATACGCCAAACGATGATTTCCGTTCTTTATATTTCTATAAATCGAAGAACATGATGTTTGCACATTATGAGAATATTCTTTTATATTTATAAGCAATATTTCTTCGGATATTCTTATCATTTGGTTTAAGCGTTATAGCACAGGTCTACCATAACCATAACACTGGTCCCGAGTTATGTCCTCCTAAACGAACGGGAACACGAGGGATCACCCACATTCTGAACAATTTATCAGTTACGAGATTAGTAAAACTTTAACGAAAAATTGGATGTATTATTGGAAGACCTGCCTATTTCGTTAAGTTTGCAACAGAATATCTTCTCATAAACTTTACCAAACTTTTAATTGCTTTTACAAAGCATGTCTGCCCTGTTTGGAGTTCGGCAGCAAAAACACATACTGGGAAATTACAAGTTATCCAAAATAGACTTTTGCGTACGATTACCAAGTCTTCTTGATTTGTTCGAAAAGAAGTAATTCATCACGATCTTAAAATCCCTGGAGTTGAAGAGCAAATTTGTAAACTCACTTAAAATTTCTACATAAGAAATTTTGAGAAACCTTACATGTCAGAAGAGGATCTGAATTATGACCTGAGGTCGATGTCCAGAAAAGGCTGACTACAATATATTATTTCATACCCAAGACTAAATTTCAATCCTCGTACATTGGGGGCTGCGGTAGTCCAGTGGTTAGCGGGAGGGGATTACATTCAAATAACCCAAGGTTGATTTCAGCCTCTAGCTAAATCTGTCGCTTGTTCAGGAGGAATACGGCCACATTAAACATGTTGGCCCGCAAGTCCTCCCAAGAGGTTGGTCGTAGGGGAAGGAAGGTAAGGTCCCTGTGGATGCCTCCCCCACTGGGTTACAGTCTAAACTGGGTGGCACTTCCCGGCCGTCTAAACAGGTTTCGGACGGTCTGGAACAAGACGCACACATTCTTTTTTCGGACTCTCTGAAGAGTCCGACAATCTCATTCGACGTCACTGAGAAGGGTGTGCACAGCACAATTAATAGTCTCTACGCAGGTTGTTTATATCTTGATACTGCCACTTCAAAATTGACAAATAATTTTTATTGTAATAATAAGAAAACTTGCAGTCTTTTGTTAACAACGGGCCTGGTGCGTGGCGTCACGAATGACCAAATGCTAGTTTCGTCGAAGTCGGGTTGACAAGTTTTTTTGGTTGCAAGGCTTATAGCCCAACCAAACATTAAAGAACCCTGAACAAACCTCCAGCACCCCCGTTTAAAAATGAATCCACGATGAGCTATGTGTATTTGCACTAGAAACCTGATTTTTCCTTCGTGAGATCTGCTACCCAGCAAAATTTCTCCTTCTTTAGAACTTCCCTCTGTATATTATTCCCATTTCCTTCACATAGAGCTATATAACTTATTCGAGGACTACGTTCTGAAGACATATATTGAATGGAGTTTATAGCATCTTCCTCGGATCTTGTTCTAATTGAAAATGTCTGAGATAACCTCCGGAGAGTTGTCTATACGTCTAAGTTCTCCTGACCCACTACTCTCCAAGAACTGGAAATCACTCTTATACAGGATTGACAACCATTGTTCTTGGTCTCCAAGAATCACTTGATTGACAGGATGAATCACCCATGCCGACCAAGCAAGTGTTAGATACGAGGCGGCCATATTCCACATTAAGCATCATTTGGGCCAGAGTTGGAAAAAATTCATTAAAATTGTATTTTCGATACAAAATACAAAATACACGGGTGTAAAATACAAAATACTTTTCAAATTAAAAAATTCCAAATATAAATAGCATTTTAAAAGATTAAACTTTTCTGAGTATTTGACTGGAATGAACTTTCAATTCAATATTTGTTTATACATTTCATTGGAAATAAGCCTTATATTTGTTAAATATTTACATTGGCATTTTTGAAAGGATTAGAATGTATTAAAAAGTATGACTTAAAAGAATAAATACTTTGAAATATTAGATCTCCAAGGTAATATAGAAAAAATAAAGAAAAGTAATGAATCTATGGCAGAACACATTTTAGATAACAAACAGATATAATAAAATACAAGAAATTTGTGAATAAACATTTATATGGAGGCACATGTACGTTTTAGGACACTTGTACGCTTCATTTTTAATAGAACCGTTCAGCACTTCAATTCTCTTATGCATACTTATTTGGTAATACGAATCTTCAGAGAAACTGTAAGTGACATCTCCAAAACCGGATATGGAAATCTATAGTGAACCCCTAACTCTTTAGAATTCAATGCTGGATCTATATCAGTCATCATGTAAGCTGTATGTATTGCAAATTTCAAGAATTAATGTTTTAATAAAATGTAAAGTTTAGAATTCGAAGTGGCATCAACAGAACCGGAAGTGGAAATCTTCTGTTAGTCTCTTAATCCCTTCCACAATGTAATACAGATTCCATATCAGTCCTTATCTCTACCTATGGGCAATTCTGAGAAATAGATGTTTTAAATCACATTTTGGGAGCAGAGGTGGAAGACAAACTGGAAGTGATAATACTTAGTGAACTATTCTGTTTCCTCCAGACATTTATGCGCGGAATCCATATCAGTTATCATCAAAGCTCTACTTGTAGTATACAAGTTTCAAGTAAAATGAAATTTTTTGAAAGTGGAAATCCTTAGTGAACTAAAACATCCTCCTGATTATGATGTTAACTCCAAATCAGTCATCATCTGAGCTCTATTGATAGCAGATCTCGGGAAATAGTTGTGCAAAGGAAACATTCTTCCAAGCAGCAATAGTGTAGCGTTCTTTTTTGGCCATCAATAAAATGTATTACATAATATAGCGCAATCTCGATTAAACGAATGCCAAGTGACTAGCAAAATTACTTGTTAAATCGTTGTATTATTGCATAAAACTAAAATCTTACTTTAGAAGCGTTTTATAATTTATTATGACTTTGAAAATCCCATTTATAATTGCACATTTTAGTTTGCATAATTGGCATCCCGCCTTAAATTTGCTATTATCATAAATAGATATCACTTTAAAAACATATTCAATCGAATACTACACACCGTTCACGTCCCGGCCACACAAACAGCTACCATAAGCCTTCGGGTTGGTCGTGTGGTCTGGGCTTTCTACACTCCTTTCAACACCGTTCACGTCCTTCCCAGCCGTCCTTTCGGTTGCTCAAATCCTTGGTTGAGTTGGAAGGCTTGGGTCTTCAACACCGTGCACGTGAAGTAATGGATTATGATGTGCACGGTGTTGTTATTTTTGAGACCCAGACCATCCGACCCACCTTTCTGGTAGGTCGGACGGTCTGGGTCTCAACAACAACAGCACAGTGCACATCATAATCCATTACTTCTCTTGATACATTTTTGTCACGAACAGTAGTATCCTCCATCACTTCCCGTGTCTTTGCAAGAACTAACTGTATTGCATCTCTTTATGTTACTTAAAGAAAAAAGAAATGCAATGCAAAGCAGAGCTGGATTGCCTATGTTTCTCTTTTCACGAAAATGTATCTTCAAGCTCTCTTCTTGACCCTTTTCTTTATATACACAGACAGAAAGGAACAATGTCCTAAACAACAGCATTATATAAATCCAATAGGATATTCTATAAAGTGGACAAAAACTTTAACAAACCGTAATTTTCAGAGGCCACCACAGATGCTAAACGCCTCTTTAATTAACATCTTTATCAGTTCCAGATTGAAAAGGGACGTTTAGATTAGCTCCTTATAACGAATTCTATGGCTGAAAGATATACAGAACAACCTTTTTCTCTTTTGCGAATCATTCATTTGCGGTTTAAACATGAAAGTTTGACATCTGATAAAATGTATTTTGAGTATTTTGAAAATAAAACCTACTTTTGAAATGTATCTTCGATACATTACCTAAATACTTTAGTTATTTTAGTTTAAAATAGAAAATGCGGAGAACAAATGTATTTTGAAAATGCATTTCAAATACATTTATTTTCGATATTGCATAACTCTGACTTGGCCCCTCTATGCATTAGTAAGAATGTCTATACATCTTTCATTTGATGCAATTTACGGGGAAGCAAAAGTCCTATATGCTGTGTGTGTTTTATGTCATTAAAGTTCGTATAATTAAATAACAAAGAGTATTTTTCTGTGAAATCTTGTGTCTATCCTGGCACAATTTGATGAATTATGCTCGATTCACTGTTCCTTGCATAACTTCGGCAATATGCCTCTTATAAAAATTAAAAGAATTGAAAATTCTTAAAATTATATTCAATTATACAAAATATGTATTATTGTGAAAAATATCTACAAGATTCTATTTTGAATAGCTGCGACATTGTATAAATTGTGTGTATGGCCACACCCACATTCGTCGCCGATAAAAGCATTATCTCTCACTATAGCACTAAAAGTATAGCAATAGCTTATATTTACAATAAATATAAAAGAGAGGAGGGATTTTAAGCAAATGCTTGTATATCAAATCATTGCTTCCTTAAATGCTGAAATGACAAAGGAAATAAATGGAAATTCATAAAGATTTTTGTGTGGATTTCATACTGTCACTATTTCTGCAACTTCGGGTCTAAATTTTATTTTATTCTATTTATAGCATACCAAGTAGGTAGCCATGTGGACAGTTGTTAAACGGTCTACAATATTCCATTATTCTATCTCCTCAAGAAGTATGATATAACGAAAAATCAAAAGTGAAATACATTTTCTTACTCTTCATATTCACCAATAATAAAATAATATAATCATAATATAATCATCTATATTATATATGATTTCATTTGATTATCAGGTTAGTTCCCAAACTGTTACAAATCCAGAAAACTGCCCACGAAGGTCGCACTAGAATGAAATAAGTGGAACAGAGTACCGTAGGCAACCAACCCTTCTTGCTTACAGAGAAATGTGTTAATATTTGTGTTGGTCAACATTAAAATCCACTGCAAGTTTGCATATTTGCAAGGTTGTCTAGTTGCGTTCCGAACCGCAGGCTGCATCTTTATTGGAATAAAATATTACGCTAATCTGACGTATCATTATTTTATAATTATAAAATTAAAAATCTGATGCGAGCACTACAAGACTTTCCTTATATAATGCAATAAATTTACTCCTTTTACTGTAAAGGAATTAATGTATAAGATCCACGGTACCGTGTTTTCAACGAAGACAGCATGTAAAGATGACAACATGTAAAACTATTTTAAAGTACCCTATTAATATATATTTCACACAACTCTAAATAAAGAATTATCAATATTGATAGCATCCTCAATAAGCGATATAGATCATATATTAAAATATTTTAATTAATTAACCAATTACGCTTTATTTTCATGAATTTAGTGTCATTTTTTTCCAATTTTGACGATATTTTCGTCAATCTGGGACGAAATATCGGCAAGTTGGCGATACTCTGTTAGATTATTTGCTAAGTTCGCCAAATGCATCACTAAGTGCTACAGACAAACGGAGAGAAGCGTATATCTGATATACTAGAAGGTATGCCCGTCATATGACTGAAATCAGAATTTTCAAAACATTATTTCTCATTTGGCGTAATTTTAGCAATTTCGCAACATCTTTGTCACTTTGGCAACATTTAAAAAAGTTTCTTAGTGGATGACGTCCCAAACGTTACAGACGGACGGAAAAATAGATAAATCTTATAGTCTAAACTTATGTTATTGCCAAGATATTGAACTTTCATCAATTAGTCGTCATTTCATTAATTTAGCTTCGGCTTCATCAAATTCGTCACCAAAATTTAGACAAACGAAAAGTTGAACGAAAGTTGAACGAAAGTTGGCCGTGGCCAACTTCTATCAACCATATCTTTCAACGATCACTTTCAGTCAATGCAACGTTTGCACCTTTCACTTTCAGTGATTCAACCAAAGTGATCATCCAAAGTGCACAATGTAAACTAGCTATTACGCATGCAGAAGCCGGTAACCGTTAATTCAATATCTATTTAGACGTCCAAGTATTTTACAAAAATGCTTTCTGTTCAGTAATTTCATTATTTTTATAAAATTACTTCGAATTTTTTAAAATCCTGTAATTGCTCTTTTAACAAACTAGGAAATCTAAAAGTTTATTAATTACAGAAATATTTCTTCATTCATCAGATACAATTAATTATAAATATTTTAAACTTCATTTTTCTAAAATTTTCTATGTGTTTTGAACAAAAATGTTTATAAAAATTTAATTAGCCGTAGGGCAAAATAAGATAAACCCAGAAAAAAAGATAAACGATATTATTTCTATTTGATTAAATTTGCCCTTTGACTTTTTGTGTGAACATTAGTAAAAAGTTGTTATCGGTTCATTTATTCAATTTTCTTAAGCATTTTCATTTGACCCTTAAGTGGATCAGTGTTTTCACTGTTCGTAATTAATTAAGAACTTCAAACCCTGTTTTAAAAGGTTGTCATTCTAAGAATATCTAAGATTTTTTTAAGAAAAGTGATATGTAAAATATCCTTCTTTCTTTTAAGTAATTTATGTTTTCAAATCATTAAAGAAAAATAAAAGAAGAAAATAGTACTTAAATCTAACATATAGTTATGTTTTAGGATAATTAATAATTCCAAAATGAAAAAGTCTTACAGCCTTTTTAAAATAGTGCTGTTTATTTCAAAACATAGAATCGTGAAAGGCAAAAATAATGAAGTCTTTATTCTAGAGTAATTTTTAACAACTATTTTACAAAGGAAACTGATTATATTTTTAATGTCTGCATACCTTAATAATTTGATTTTGTGGTGTGGCTTTAAAATTGAAATCGATTATATTTAACAAAATAATTTACGGGTGGATCAGTATGTGATTTTTAATTCAAACTGCAAATGTTAGCATCCTTATTCTGTAAAACAACACCAATAATTCCTCTTAAGAAATAATTGTGGGTAAATTTCTGAAACATTTAAAATGTATTTATCAAATTGTATACATTAGTATATAAAGCTCCTAACTAAGATCCTGTGGTGGAACAGAAATCGTTTTATTAGCTTTTCACTCATGCCATCAATTGAAGAGGAGGAATCTTTTCCAATACTTTCGCTCCATTGTTGGGTAATATTTTCCCTCTTGCTCCTAAGATGGACGCAATAAAAATAAATAAGTTTTTATTAGGCAAGCCCGTTGAGTGCAATTATTTCTGACCTTCAGCTCTCCCAGAGAGAATTTTTCAGATATCTATAAATTCAAGTTTTATCGGAATTCTTTGGGGGTCATGTTCAATATTCAGTTCTTGGCATTTTTTGCGTCTTTTTGTATGCCATCACTCTCTTCGGTTTATATGAGTTAATTTTCCTCGTGTTTTCGAATTTTTACTTTCTTGCCAAGTGTAAGGACAAACTTCGATCTTCAAGTCGTTTCTCAAAGGTGATATAAGTTATAACATCCATAAAATGGAAGAGTATATATGTACTGAAAAACAAAATGTTATCGGTGTTAAATGGAGTATGGTCAAGGTTAAGCACACATGAAATCGAATAAAAGTTATTATAGATGGCGCTAGTTTTATTTCTGTGTAGTTTAATACCTGTTATACTGGGTGGTAGAAATTTCGCGTTCATCAAATGTTAAATTCATCCTAGCGGGGTTTGTCTGCTGGCGGTTACTAAATATAGCAACCAGTTTTTTAACAGTATCTAGTTTCTACCAAGTTTTGCGCGCGGTCTTAAAAATCTTAAAGCAGCAAAATTAGGTCCAAGTTTAACGTGTCCATTTCAGATTCGAAAATAAATTGTGGGAATTTATTCAAATTGGAGAAAGCGTCATGTGGCAAATAATTTTACAAGAACTATGAGTATAAAAATTCCCTTCCCCACAACCCACCAGCCTTTTCAATATAAATTGATCCTTATTGAAGTCGAATTCTTTTACAACTCATTCTATAGCTTGATGTGTTTACTGTCTGCATATATCAAAGATTGATAATCATTTTATCTCAAAAATATTGTAATTGAGTTTTTCGTAGTATATTGATGCACAGAAATTACACAAAAATAAAGCGATTTTAGGACAAATGCAACACTAAATATAAACTAAAAAGAACTTTAAAAATTACGATATTGACACTTGGAAAAAAAATGGATGCCATATTTTATTATGAAATGAGTCATGTGATCTCTTCATATAATATGGGTGTAATTAATGTTTTAATTTTTATTTAAAGAACTACCGAACATAGTTTGCTGAATTTTTTTTTTATATATTTTATGTGATAATTTGAATATTTCTTAAAATTTTCGAAGCAATTTGTGAATTTTAAATTCGCTTCAAAACTGTTTGAAAAATTAGGGCCTATATTATTCAATGCATTTCATTTTTTCAACCTGGGTTCAATCCAAAACTAATTGTGTGATATTTATTATTCATTCACATTCCTGTATGTCCCTCCGACCGTCTTAATAACATACTAAAGCTTCATTTTGATAAAGTCATTTTTACAGTTGTTTTCGTGCGAACGGACAGACAGCTGACAAAATGAACAAAGTCATAAACACTTTTCAACTGTGTTGTAAAGTATTAATGAAAATGAGGTCATAAAGTAATACATTAAGGGAATTATTGCTGTTAATTTAAATTCTTGTCAAACAGAGGTTGAAAATTATCGTTATTAAGAAATTGGACGAGAGCCGTGAACAGTTTGCCATTTTTACCATCGCGAGCATGTTCAGTTAAACAAATACCGACAGTACGTTTAGTACTACCAATGTAGAATTTAAAGCTATTTTCGGGAGATAAAAGTGGGACAACGTGCAACCCAGCTTGACTCTTAAAGTTATTTGTATCCTTAACTTTATCTAAACGAATACAATTAAATAATGTAGTAACGGTAGAATGGACGGGATTAAACTAAAATTCATAGCATAAATGAATAAGAGGTTGAAAAATCGCCTTTTGAAAAGGAAGACTAGATTCGTACGGCATAAGATCTGAAAAATGAACAAGGTTAGTATTAGGATAAATTAAATAATAGCGAATAGGGGAAAATATTTCATAAATAAACTCGAAAGAGTAAGCGGCCTCATGGCCAAGGTTAAAGATAAAGTCAATTTCAGTAGTCAAAGTAGGAGAACAAACGTTAATTGCCCGATTAAAATAAGCAATAAAGGAGGCTTTTTTAGAAGAAATTGGGTGGAAGGAGTTAGCAGGAATACAAGATGTATGTTCAACGGTGAAATAGCATGTAGCAAAGATCCATGTTCAACGGTGAAATAGCATGTAGCATAGACCCATGTTGAACGGTGAAATAGCATCTCGCATAGACCCATGTTCAACGGTGAAATAGCAAGTAGCATAGACCCAACGGTGAAATTAATAGAGAGGTAAAAATCATTGACATTTTCCAAAAGATTAAGGAGGTCACTCAAACTATGGTTCTAAATAATAATGTGATGGTTCCAGATTTGAGCAAACTCCTTAATATTTTCTATAATGTCATTGATTCTTACTCCTCTATTAATTTTACCGTATTGTCTGCAAGGAATTTTTTGAGTGAAAATTGCTATGACCCTTGAGTTGAATAATCCAATATCGAAATACGTGCCACAAGCAGAAATGGCTTCACTTCAAATCTGCAAATTTCATCATCATCACATATCGTGCCCAGTGGCACATAATGCCTTCATCTTGCGTCGCCACCCTGCTCGATCATGTGCCGCAGTCCTTGTTTCTGATCAGCTCGCCCATCCCACCTGATTTCTTTCTTTTTCCATTTGCCTCCTTCAAGTGAGCTTGGATTGACCTCGAGATCTTTTAAATTTGGGTGCTCAAGTAAATGCCACAGCAGGGATGTTAAGCTGTGGCATTCTTAAAACATGTCTAGTTCATTTCCGTCTTCTGTTTTTTATTTTCATTTCGATTGCTTAATGCACTGTATATTCTGTATTAGTAATAATATAAGGTCAAAATTTTCCCAGAATTTTAAATATGCAAATTTGACGGTCGTTAAAAACGACGAGTTTGCATCTAAAGCCTTGCATCGAGTTTGCATGGAATAGCCATCTGATTTAACACAGTCCCGAGAATATACGTATGGTTGATTTACAACGCTGCGTGCTATTGGAAGACTTGAGATTAAAAAATCCATCACGAAGGTGGCAAATCTCTTTAACTTTAATCATTCTATGCTTTCTCGTTTGTGGACATTATTTCAAATGAGTGAAACAGACCTGACAGCCTAGGCTAATAACATATTTCCAGTGAACGGTAATTATTGTTGAGACTTAATCGTCGAGTGGCAGTACTAACACTATGAGCGGTTGCTACTGATGCCATAGAAGCTCCGATATCGAAACGTACTGAAAGGCGAAGGAAGTCTGCTAAAGGTTTTTATTCACGAATACTAAAATGTTGCGTCTTATTAATCTTCATGGCAAAAGAAGTGTGTTAACAGTGGTGTCGTGAGCCTTTAGTTTAGACTCAAACATACTGGCCGAATATTTTCTGAAAAGATGAATCGAGATTTAGTCTGTGAAATCGCATAGTAACACGCTTACTAGTCCGGAAAGAAATAGGAACACATAACCAGTACAGTAACATGGTCGAAAACAATATTTTTGGTTGATGTAGTGTGATGACATGTGCTCACTTTTCATTGGAAGGCCTCACCGGGTTTTTTTTCTGATCTGCGTTGTGATGACGCAAAGGTATCTTGACGAAAACCTTGCTTTCTATATTATACTTTATGTACTTTGGTCTAGATGAATGTTTATTGGACGACAAGCTTTTCCACATAGAGCTACCTTTTTCGAGGACTACTTCTGAGGGCAGGTATTGAATGCATGAAGTATTTAGCATCTCCCTCTGATTTTAATCCTATTGAAAATGTTTGGGACAACCTTGGGATAGCAGTCTATTCGCCACGTCCTCACACCTCACTACCCCCAAGAACTTTAAATTACAAGGAATTGCCTAACATTGGCTCTTGTCTCCATAGATCACTTGATTGAGAGGATAATTCGTCGATTCTAAGCATGTGCTAGATACGAGGAAGCCATATTTCATATTAAGCATCATTTGGTTCCTCTTTGCATTATTAAGAATGCTTATGCATCTTTCTCGTGAAGCTATTTAGTGTAAATAAAAGACCTACATGCTGTACAGATTTTGTCTCATTAATATTTATATAACTAAATAAGAAAGAGCATATAGTATTTTCCTGTCAAATTTGGTGATGATGGGAGGAGAATTTCATGAATTATTTCTCATTTGCTTTTCCGAGCGTAACTTTTAGAGGGCTGTTTACATAAATCTTCAAATAATTGTAAGGAGTGTTTTACTTTTGTATAGGAGTCAAGGTAAAGGCTACGGTGGCTCTGCCTCGTGCAAGAATATAAAAAATAGAAAATTCTTATAATAATGTTCAATTATAGAAATAATGTATAATTTAGAAAATATTAACAAGGTTTAATTTTGAGTAGCTGGGACATGTATAAATTGTGTATATGGCCACGCCCAAATGTGGCGTCCACAATAGCATTATTATCTATCACAATATTATTTTAAACATTAAGAGTTTTCTTAGTCTTATCATATCGTTATAGGTATTGAAATAGAATATTATATGAATAAATATAAAAGAGAGAAAGGGTAAATTTTAAGCAGATGGTCTCATTCCAAATCACCGTTTCCGTAGAGACTCGAATGAGAAAATAAAAATATGAAATATTTTGGTATGGATTTCATATTGACACTAATTCTGATATGCCATTTCTAAATTGTATTTTATTCTATATATAGCCCGACAGGTTATATTTGGGAACCAGCCATTTGGACAGACCTTAATTAAACAGTAAAGATATTCTATTATTACAGGGTGATCCAAAAGTTCTTGACACATTTTAAAATTGAATATAATCTTAATTGTCGTACGGTAGTGAGGTTTGGACTAAAATGCTTTCCACGTTGAAAAGTTTTGGTTAAGCAAATAAAAAAAATTTAGTTCCAAACTTTGCCCATAAATGGCGCTGTACCTTAAAAATACCAAACAAGTATGAAAACTGAAGACGAGTAATTACAGAGCAGCTCAGTACTCAGCCATTCCAAGGCGAAGAAGGCACACCATCAGCCGTCTCTGACTTCTCCGCAGCACTTACCCTTTGAGGGGTGCACATTGCTATTTGGACAAAACTAATGAAAGTGGACTTATTTACATTCACATGTGAACGTAAGGGTCCTTCGGACCCAGGAAGTCCGAAATGAAGCATTTTGGCTTGGCTTTTTTTTTAATCCGCTACCATATTTCAATATATAGCTCGAACCATATCCAAACGGTACTCCATTTCCAATGCAGGTACACAAACATTTGACCAAGTAGCGCCGTCTATGGTCAAAGTTTGGAATTAAATTTTTTATTTGCTTAACCAAAACTTTTCAACGTGAAAAGCATTTTCGTTCAAACCTCATTATCGTACGGCAATTACTTGAGTTTATATTCATTTTAAAATGTGTCAAGGACTTTTGGATCACAATGTATATCTCCTTAAAGAGTATGGGATTGCAAAAAGTCAAAAGTGAAATAATTGTATGTGTACTCTTCGTATTTACCAGTACATGTTTATTACTTTTTTCTTTATAGAAAATATGATTTCAATTTTCGGAAGGATGATATTCTGTTATTCTTTTAATCCAGAAGGCTGCGTTCATGAAGTTCGCAAGAAAATGAAATAAGTGGAGTAATTAATCGCATACAACTCTCTTGTTACAGGGAAATGTGTTAAAATTGGTTATTGGTGGCATGAAAATACGACAACGTTAAGTTATTTGGAGCATTTGACCGCTAGTTCGTTTATTATGTAAATATGTCATATGCACTGCATATATTATACTATATGTCTGTACTTCTGCAAGGTTATCCAGTCGTGTTCAGAGCCGCTGGCTGCATTCTTACTGTGAAATAATTTTGTAAATAATGAATCCAACACTCTTTTTGCATTTTGAACATATTTTTGAATTATTTACAATTTCTGAATGCTGTTCTAATATAAATGAATCAACAACAATTATGCGTGATTTTTAACGGGGGGCATGTTGGTATGCATTTAACAGGGTATATTGATATGTATTATTTTCTTAATTCTAAATTGCCTATGGTGGGAAATGTTGTGTATTCTTCCTTACAACTTTTCTAAAATAATTTTATTTTTTTCAAAACAAGAAATTGTGCTGTGCAAAAAGATTCTCTATTCTAGAGAAATGCTTAAAAACTCTTTTAACATTTCACTTTCGTGTAGGACAGATGGTCTAAATAGAAGAAAATAATAACTATTTTAGAAAGAAAATCAATTCGTTATTTTATCGTCTGCATGGCACGATCATTTCATTTTGTGGTTTGATTTTAAAATTGAAATCGATTGCATTTTTGAAATTAATTCACGGATATATCTGTATATTATATTCAATTTAAACTGCTAATATTAGCGGCGGTATTCTTTGAAATAACTTCGACAATTCATCTAAGAAAGAATTGAAATTCTATTCCTGGAACAATTATAATTAATTTATCAATTTGTATGCAAGACCTAATTTTATGTAAGATTCCCAATGACGATACTGTGGTGGAAAAGACATAGTTTTATTAACATTTCATTCATGCCCTCAATTGGAAAAGAGGGATATTTTCCAACACCATCCCTCCAGTGCTGGGTAATGCATTTCCTCTTGTTCCCGAGATGGACGCCATAAAAGTAATTACACATTTATTAAGCAGGCGTGTTGAGAGCACTTATTTTTACCCTTTAGCTCTCCAAGAGAGAATTTTCCCAGATAACTATAAATTTAAGTTTTATCGGAATTCTTTGAGGGTTATGATCAATATTCAGTTCTTGGCACTTTTTGTGGGATTTTTTACGATATCGCTCGCTTCTGTTTATATACGTTAATTTTCGTCATGTTTTTCATTATTTTCTTCCTTGCTAAATATGAGAGCACGCTTTTATCTTTAGGTCGTTTTCCAAAGGGGATATAAGTTTTAACATCCAGTAGATGGAAAAGTATAAATATTCTGGAAAGCAAAATTTTATCTGTGTTGAAAGGGGTATGGTCAAAGTTACATTGCAGAACATAAAACGAATAAAAAAATTTTTACATGTCGCTAGATTTACTTTTGTATAATTTAATACCTGTCACACAGGATGAGAGGAAATCGCATTCATCACGTACTAAATCATGATTGCGGGATTTGTCTGCGCTGGCGGTTACTAAATATAGCTACTAGTTTTTATAGAAATCAGCGTTTTAGCAAGTTCTGCGAAGTCGCAGCCGGCGAATAAGTCTCCTTCCCCCTGTGTGCGCGGCCTCAAGAGTCATAAAGCATCAAAATTGGGTCCAAGCTTAGCGTTAACCAGTTGAGCGGGTCCATTTCAGAGCTGAAAATACAAGGTGGGAATTGTTTCAATTCGGAGCAAGCGTCGCCTAACAAATAACTTTTCAAAATCTGTGATTATTAAATACCCAACTGGCCGTTTCATTGTAAATTGATCCTTATTGAAGTACAATGTTAATTTTTAATGCTGACTTTTTAAATTTCTGTCGGCGAAACATCAGAAAATGCTTGTAATAATGTTTCTATATTATATTTATAAAAACAAACCACAAACTGTAAAATTAAAAAAAAAAAATCAGATTTTTGCATTTTAATAACTTTTTTAGGAAGGAAGCGAAAAGATTTCTCTCCAATCGTTCAAATATCGTGTTTACCACTTAACCATGCTGTGTTGGGAAATATCTTAAAGTGAAGTAAAAATAGAGACAGACTTCTCGGATGAAACTCTCTGAATTGTGAATTTCATTGTAAAAACTTCACAAATAAGGCAAAAATAATTGGAGTTTCGTAAAATTCTAAACCATCGGATGAGAGCCTCCGTCTGTGTTCACAATCTCAATCTGTAAAACGCGTGATTTTAAAATTCTGCTTTTTATCTCCAATGCCACTTACCGCCAGCCATGTTTTCCGATTAGCGTCACGGACAGCCAGAATGGTAGTCCTAGATCCCGAACCTTTGTTCAGAACGTTTAACAGCGTTTTTCTGGATTTTTAAAAACCCTTTAGAAAACTACCGACTTCATCAAAATTCCGGCTTCTATAGAGGCTTTTCAAAATTTATCTGCTTTCCGTTCACATAGAAAATAAAGGTCTACGTCTTTTTTGTATTAGGAGATACGTTTTTAACGTCTCCTTGTTTCAACCTTAGCAAATGGGCTTTTTTTTAAATAAAAATCTATCAAAATTTACAAATTTTTGGGTTATATCTTCATTTCAGTAACTTACGATGAAAAAAAAGAGCAATAGTTTGTAGGCCAAGTAGAGGCTTTATAATATTGGCTACATGCATACTCAAAAGGTTTCAATGGGAAAAGTGGCTTTTAAAAATATTTGAAAAGCTATTTCTTGAATTTTGGAAAGTTTGTGCACTATATTCGGTTCGATACCGACGTTAAATGAAACTCGCGCGCTGCTGGGTCATGTAGGAGCTTTAGAAAAGGGGTTACATGTATACTATATAGGGTACAATGGGAAAAGCGGTTTTTTTACAAATACGTAAAAATCCATCAAATTTTTCGAATTTGGGAAACATTTAGCACCATCTCCTGTTCCATATTTACTTTAATATTACGTGTGAGCAAGTAGGCCGAATAGGGGCTTCGGAATAGTGGCTACCTACATAATGTACAGGTTTCAATGGGAAAAAGAGGTACTCTCCAAATACTTCAGAATCTCAAATGTCAATATCTATCGAAGTGGGGGACACATCTAAGGTTAGATAACTATGTTTAAAATAAACTCGAGCTTTTCGAGTCGTAAATAAACTCGAGTCGTTTCGGAATAGAGGCTACATACACACTATATAACTTTTAATGGGTAACGAGACTTTTTACAAATGCTTAAAAATCCATCAAATATTTCGAATTATAGAAAGTTTCGGCACTCTCTTTGCATCAATACCTAAGTGTAAAATATCGCAAGTTTCTAGGGAAAGTAGGGGCTTTAGAATATTGGCTATATGCATACAGCTTTCAATGGGGGAAAAAGGTTTTTTCAAATATTTGAAAATCTATCAAATTTTTTGAATTTTGGAAAGTTTCGTCACCATTTTGATTTTGATATTTTCGTTTAAATAACCGCGAACTATGCTGAGTAACGTAATTATAATACTGAGAGCAAACATTATTATTATTACGATTATGTTTGAATAGTATTGATAATTTACCTGGAAAGTGAAACAATGTATCCTCAGAAATGTATCAGAAATATCGTTTGCTGTTGGACACGGTAGAGCAAGACTCGTTTTCTATCAGCTATTACTATCTCCATGTCTACCCCGAGTATATATACAAAGAATCAAAAGTTCACCGTGAAGTGGTGGGTTAGAAGAAGGCTGATACAGACACAGTGGCCAAGGTCATCGAGTTTATCGACAAGGGCAAGCGACACGGACCTTCAAATTATAACAATGAGTTCAACTTTGGTATTCCCAACATTTAGACATTTCCGTTATTCATCTCAATCTCATTTCTATTACATTTCATTCAGGATTTTTCTCCGTACCCGAGCCCTAAATACTCTAAGAGCCCTAAATACTAAGATGTTTCACATTAAACACATTTTTGCTAAAACGGCTGATTCGAAAATTGAAGGATATTATATGGGCGTATCTATATTATTTTATATTTTAAAATTTATTATATTCCGTTTTTTAATTGCAGGAGTTACAGAAAATATATTAGTTTAATTTTAGTTAATTGTATATCACTCGTTGTTTTACAAATATGAATATTTGAAAAGAGAAAAGCATATAACGCTTCATATAAAACAGCAGAAACAAACTTAGTCTTCTATACATAATATATCTGAAACACAGATCTATCTTCGGACTACTATAGAAGGGCAAACTACAATAGATGCCCTGCAGACCCACATGGGCGGTAGCAATTTTCTCAGCTGTTTCATGAAGGATTTGAAGAGATTTCGCTCAAAAAATTTTCAGATTTTTCTCGAATAATATATATCTCACAACTGATCCTCTCAATGAAACTGATATTTCTGGTTCTTTGAATTTTCAACATTCCAAATTTGAACACTTTTCCATAAATCCTATTTAAAAGCCTTTTAAACTACTTTCTTGACTTAAAATTAGTGATGTAATAACTTAAGAAATGTTTTTGCTCGTGTAAGACATATGTAGTTATATAATAAACAATATGTAGTTGTTTAAAAGTTCATTATGTTGGAAATAATATATCTGGATTATAATTTCTTTTTATCATTAATTAACAATTTTTGAAGTAATAAGAGCAGATAAAAGCAATTAAAAACAGCAATTTTACTTGATAAAATTCGCTTTGTGACATTTGTGCGAATAAACGCAAAAAATATTGCATCTAATAGCTTATTAAGTTTCTGAAAGTATTTACAATTGACTCTTAAGCGAATTAGTATTTCCATTTCATGTAATTAATTGCCAGCACTAAATTCTATGCTAAAGTGCGATTAATCCAAAATATATTTTAGATTGTACAATGCCAAATTCATTTTTTTCTTCTTCAATTATACTATCTGACTTTTTTAAATTAATTTCAGGAAAAGAGCGCATAAATATCGTGTTAATATGACGTTTAATTTTACACAAAAATAAATTTAACTAGAATAAAATACTGCACAAGACGAACCGCAGTTTTTTTAAACTGTTCCAATATTTAGGCTTTGAAAAAAAATGGCAATGGTAGCATAAACAGAATTATGACCTTTTTATGCAGAACTTCTTATAACTAATTTTGGAAGAACAATATCTGTATTTTTGTCCCGTAGATGTGTTAATTATTATTTGTAATTAAAATGCAATGTATGTCATGCATTGCTTCTCAGCGTGTTAATTTGTGATGTTACAGATATTTTTTTACTTTCCTTCTAATACAATATAATGCGTAGGGAAGGATTGATTAGTCCGAGCATATCACCCTTTAAAGTCACTTCGAGAAATTGGATAGTAGAATTCTTTTTGCAGTTAGTTGGCAAAAATATACGGCCTATAATGTATGAGAAATGTCGTCTGTTGTCTTTATTACGTCAGACGATGATTTCAGTGCTCTTTTAATTCTATAAATCGAAGAACATGATGTTTGCACTGTATGAAAATATTCTGTTATATTTATAAGCATTATAGCTTTGGACATTCTTATCATTTGGTTTAAGCGTTATAGCGCAAGTTTACCATACCATTGATCCCGATTTCTGTCCTGCTAAACGAATGTGGAACACGAGGGATCACCCACATCCTGAACAATTTATCAGTTTCGAGATCAGTAAAACTTTTACGAAAAATTGGATGAATTATTGGAAGATCTTCCTGTTTTCGTTCAGTCTGCATCGGATCTACCTTCTCATAAACATTTTACCAAACATTTAATTGCTTGTACAAAGCACGCCTGCCATATTTAGGGCTCGTCAGCAAAAACACATACTGGGAAATTACAAGTTATCCAAAATAGAATTTTTCGTACGATTACCAAGTATCCTTTTTTTGTTCAAAACGAGGTCATACATCACGATATTAAAATCTCTTCGACCAATTCATAGACTCTACGCAAGTTGTTTTCAATTCGATACTGCCACTTCAAAATTGACAAACAATTTTTATTGTAATAATAAGAAAATGTGAAGTCATTTGTGAACAAAGATCCTGATCCGCGGCGTCACGAATAACGAAATGTTACTTTCGTCGACGTCGGACTGACGAGTTTTTTTGGTTGCAATGCTTATAGCCCAACCTAACATTAAAGAACCCTGAAGAAACCTCGAGCACCACCGTTTAAGAATGAAGCTACGATGGGATACGTGAAACGATGAACTACGTACGCACTAGAATCCTGATTTTTCCTTCGGGAGTTCAGCTACCCAGCAAACTTTCTCCTCCTTTAGAACTTTCCATTGTAGATTATTCTCACTTCTTTCACATAGAGCTATGTAGTGCCAACGGCCGTACCGTGCTGAAAACACCGGTTCTCGTTAGATCACCGAAGTCAAGCAGCATCAGGCGCGGATAGTACTTGGTGGGTGACCACCTCGGAACACCGCGTGCTGTTGGCCATCTCGGGTGCGGTATCCCCGTGGTTTGCGCGCTAGATTTGCACGCTACCACAAATGCCGCCGTGTTCATGCGGAGTACGATCACGTTAAACATGTGGGTCCGTAAGTCCTTCCGAGAGGTTGGTGGTAGGGGAAGGAGGGTACGGTCCCTGTGGATGCCTCCCCCACTGGGTTCCGGTCTAAATTGGGTGGCACTTCCCGGCCGTCCATACAGTTACCTTACACCTTTCTGGTAGGTCGGACGGTCTGGGTCTCAACAACAACATAGAGCTATGTAACTTATTCGAGGATTATGTTCTGAAGACAGATATTGAATGGAGTAATTAGCATCTTTCTCGGATCTTATTCAATTGAAAATGTCTGGGATAACCTTGGGAGAATTGTCTATACATCTAAGTTCTCCTGCCCCATAACTCTCCAAGAACTGGAAATTACTCTTATACACGACTGGCTATCATTGTTCCTCGTCTTCCTGAATCACTTGATTGACAGGATGAATTGTCGATGCCAAGCATGTGTCAGCTACGAGTTGGCCATATTCCATATTAAGCATCATTTGACCCAGAGTTGGACAAAATACATTAAAAAGATATTTTCGATACAAAATACACAGGTTTTGGGGCATAAAATGCAAAATATTTTTCGAATTTAAAAAATTTCAAATACAAAATGCGTTTTAAAAGATTTAATTTTCTGGGTATTTCACTGGAATGAATTTTCAAAGCAATATTTGTTTATACATTTTATTGGAAATAAACCTTATATTTGTTAAATATTTACCTTGGAATTTTTGAAAGGATTAGAATGTATTGAAAAAATATGATTTAAAATACTCTAAAGACTTTGAAATATTAGATATCCAAGGAAATAAAGAAAAAATAAAAAAAATTAATGAATCTATGGAAGAACACATTTTATACAACAGACAGATATAATAAAAAACAAGAAATTTTTTAATAAACCTTCATATAGAGGCAGGTGTACGTTTTATGTCACACATAAGCTTCATTTTTAACCGAACGGTTGAGCATTTCAATTCTCGTTTTTTTACTTATTTGGTAATAAGGATTTTCAGAGAAACCGTAAGTGACATCTCCAAAACCGGGAATGGAAATCCATACTGAACCCCTAACTCCTTTAGAATTCAATCCTGGATCCATACCAATCATCATGTAAGCGGTACGTATAGCAGATTTCAAGAATTAGTGTTTGGATAAAATGTAAAGTTTTGAATCCGAAGTGTCATCAACAGTTGAAATCTTCTGTGAGTCTCTTAATCCCCTCCACAATGTAATGCTGAATCCATATCAGTTATTATCTTTACCTATAGGCAATTCTGGAAAATAGATCTTTTAAATCAAATTTTGGAAGCAACAAACTAACTGGAAGTGAAAATTCTCAACGAACCATTCTGCTTCCTCTAGAATTTTATGCGCTAAATCCATATCAGTTATCATCAAAGTTCTACTTGTAGTATACAAGTTTCGAGTAAAAGGAAATTTTTTAAAGTGGAAATCCTTAGTGAACTAAAACACCCTCCTGATTATGATGTTAACTCCAAAGCAGTCATCATCTGGGCTCTATTGATAGCAGATCTCGAGAAATAGATGTTTAAAGGAAACATTTTCCAAAAAACAATAGTGTAGCTTCCTTTTCTTTTGCCACCAATAAAACTTATTACATCTCGATTAAACGAAAGCCAAGTGACAAGCAAAAGTACTTGTTAAATCAAAGTACTACTGCATAAAACTAAAATCTTACCTTTAGAAGCGTTTTAGAATTTATTGAGGCTTCAAAAGTCCCATAACTGCACATAACTGCGTTATAACTGCACATTTTGGTTTGCATAATTAGCATCCCGCCTTAAATTTGCCATTATTATAAATAGATATCACTTTAAAGCATTTTCGATCAAATACTACATGCACATCGCCCGGCCGTCCATACAGTTACCTTACACCTTTCTGGTAGGTCGGACGGTCTGGGTCTCAACAACAACACCATGCACATCGGTACGATCACGTTAAACATGTGGGTCCGTAAGTCCTTCCGAGAGGTTGGTGGTAGGGGAAGGAGGGTACGGTCCCTGTGGATGCCTCCCCCACTGGGTTCCGGTCTAAATTGGGTGGCACTTCCCGGCCGTCCATACAGTTACCTTACACCTTTCTGGTAGGTCGGACGGTCTGGGTCTCAACAACAACACCATGCACATCATATTATACCATGCACATCATATTATCATATATTGCATTTATTTTTTCCCGGTCGCCTAATTTGCTGCTCTGTATCTTAGGATGAGTCCGGCGGCCTGGGCTTTCGACACCATGCACATCGCTACTGAAAGCCTCCGGGTCAGTCGTGTGGTCTGGGACTTCCACACTGTGCACATCATAATCCATTAATTCTCTTGATACATGTTTGTCACGAACAAAAGTGTCCTCCATCATTTCCTTTATCTTTACAAAATCTAAATGCACTGCATCACTTTAATTTACTTAAAAAAAAAGAAATTCATTGCAAGGTAGAGCTGGATTGCTTATGTTTCCCTTTTCATAAAAATGTAACTTCAAGCTCTATTCTTGACCCTTTTCTTTTTATACACAGACAGAAAGTAGCCATGTACCAAACAACAACATTATATAAATCCAATAGGATATTCTATAAAGTGGACAAAAACTATAACAAACTATATTTTTCAGAGGCCACCACAGCTGATAAACATCTCTTCAAATAGCATCTTTATCAGTGCCATATTGAAAAAGGATGTTTAGATCAGCTCTTTGAAACAAATTCTATGACTGAAAGAAATACAGAACTGCCCTTTTCTCTTTTGAGAATCATTCATTGGCTGTTTAAACATGAAAGTTTGACATCTGATAACATGTATGTTGAGAATTTTGAAAATACAACATACTTTTAAAATGTATTTTCGATACATTACCGAAATACTTTATTTCAGTTTAAAATACAAAATACAAAGAACAAATGTACTTTGAAAATATATTTCAAATACATGTATTATTTTGGATATTGGCCAACACTGACTTGACCCCTCTATGTATTCAAAAGAATGTCTGTGCATCTTTCATTTGATGGAATTTACGGGTAAATAAAAGACTATATGCTGTATATGTTTTATGTCTCTAAGTTTGTATAATTAAATAACAAAGAGTATTTTCCTGTGAAATTTGGTGTTGATCGTGGCAGAATTTGATAAATTATGTTCGATTCGCTGTTCCTTGCATAACTTTGGAGGGCAGTTTATATAAACTTCTAATAATTATAAGGAGGGTTGTACTTTTGCATAGGGGTCCAGGTAAAGGAAATGGCAGCTCTATGCCTTTTATAAGAACTTAAACAATTGGAAATTTTTATAATTATATTCAATTACACAAAATATGTATTATTTTGAAAATATCTACAAAATTCAATTTTGAATAGCTGCGACATTGTATAAATTGTGCACATGGCCACACCCACATTTGTTGCCCACAATAGAATTATCACTCACAATAGCATTATAGGTATAACAATAGCATTTATATTTGCAATAAATATGAAAGAGAGGGGAGATTTTAATCAGATGCCTGTATACCAAATAATTATTTTCGCAAACGCTGAAGTGACAAATTAAAGAGATGGGAATTCACAAAGACTTTTATGTGGAATTCATACTGTCACTATTTCTGCCATTTCGGGTCTAAATTTTATTTTATTCTATTTGTAGCATGTCAAGTTATAGGTAGATGGTTGACATGTGGAGAGCTCTTTGTTAAACGGTCTGCAATATTCCATTATTTTATCTCCTCAAGATGAGTGATATAACGAAAAATTAAAAGTGAAATATATTTTTCTTCCTCGTCTAATTCACCAATAATAAGATAATATAATCATGTATATAATATATGATTTCGTTTGGTTACGATTTCAATTTTGGCGTTACTACAAATCCAGAAAGCTGCCCATGAAGGTAGCAGTCGAATAAAATTACTGGAACAAAGTACAGTAGACTTCTTGCTTACAGCGAAATGTGTTAACATTTGTGTTGGGCAACATTAAAATCCACTGTGTTAGGTTGCTTAACTTTCGCAAACGTTTATTTAGTTGTAGCATTTGACTGCTACTTCGTTTATTCTGCATACATTATAGTATATGTCTGTACTTCTACATGGTTGTCCAGCTGCATTCCGAACCGCTGGAACAAAATATTACGATAATCTGACGTATCTTTATTTTAAAAAAGAAAAATGTATAAGATCAATGGTACCGTATTTTTGACGAATACGACAGGTAATGATGACAACATGCAAAACTATTTTAAAGTAGCCAATTAACATATATTTCGCACAACTCTAAATAAACAATTATCAATATTGATAGCATCCTCATTAAGCGATATAGGCCATATATTAAAATATTTTAATTTATCAATTAGGCGTCATTTTCATGAATTTAGTGTCATTTTTGCAATTTTAAATGTATTGTCGTCTATCTGGGGCGAAATATCGCGAGTTGGCGATACTCTGCTTGTTTATTCGCCAAGTTCGTCAAATGCATCACTAAGTGCTACAGACAAACGGAGAGGAGAACATATCTTATAGCACTAGAACGTATGCCCGTCATATGACGGAAATCAGAATTTTTGAAACATTACTTCTCATTTGGCGTAATTTTTATCAATTTTTCAACATTTTGGTCTCTTTGGCAACATTTAAAATAGTTACTGAGTGTCCCAAACGTTACAGACTGGTGGAGAAATAGATCATTCTTATAGTCTACACTTATTTTCTTTCTAAGATATTGAACTTTCAGCAATTAGTCGTCATTTCATTAATTTAGCGTCGGTGTCATCAAATTCGTCACCAAAATTTTGCCAAAGTTACGGACGGAAAAATTGGTTATTCTTATAGTAGTAATTTATATTCTTTCCAAGGTAATGAATTCTCGTAAATTAGATGTCGTCATTTTCATTGAGTATTCATTTTTATCAATTTGCTGATATTTTCATTAATTTGAAGACCTTTAAAAAAGTCGCCGAGTTGGCGACATTTCGCCAAATTTTTCGCCAAAATCTCGCCAAGCATTATGGACGGAGAAATAAGTTATTCTTATAGCAGATAAATAACTATGTTCGAGCAAATATAAAAGTATTCCAAAGGTAGCTAGCTATTCTCATGTATGGAACGAGCTTATATATACACGAGATTGATTTCTCCAAACTTATCGCATGATATTAAATATGAAAAGTGAATATATTTCACAATAGTTATTAATTTTTCTATTTTATGTGATGTTTTGATAAATTTACTTAAAATGTCTGCAATATCTCGAGAACGGTTCATGCTTGTGTTCTACAGTTTATGTCAATCATTTTATGCCCATCGTTTAAAAGTTCATGTCAATCGTTTATGTTAATCGTTTATGCCAATCGTGTTAATAATTTAAAATTACACAAGACATTACTATTTGCGTAACTTGATTGAAAAATTTTGATTTTCTGAGGATTTTTTCAAAATTTCACTCGAAAATTTATGGCGGGGTGATGTTTTGGACAATCGATTGTGTAAACAATAGGTTTCCAGTATTCATTGTAATTTTTGTACCAAATGTCGTTTGAATCACTCTATTCGCTCGTGAGATATCGTCTCCACACACACACTATAAAGTGACTGCGTATACGAAGGTAAGTCAATCATTTCACGGTTCCAACAACCAACCGAGAAGCCTAAATTAAATTAAACTATTCAGTAATGCAAAACCCATTTGACATATTTATCTCATTTCTAGAGCATTTGCTTATGAATGGGATATGCTGCACGTAAGCATTTTGAAAACAAGTGAAAAAAATTGACAACATTAAAATGACAAAAAAAATTAATTCACTATAGGGAATTCAATATGGTGTACTATTTCCAAAGAGCAGGGATTCATAGGAACCATCATTTGCAAGTCATAATCGCTAAGCCATCAGTTAGCTTCCTCGTACAAGGATACACATGTAAGCAGCAAAGTACGTAAGAAAATAGGGAAATTTAGCTTAAAGTCTATTTGCGTATACTTACGATTAGTCATCCGATGATTTGCGTATACTTAAGGTTATTCATCCGATGATCTAATACTCAAATGCCATCAAAATCGCATATCGATGCCTTCAAGGTACATACTTAACGTATTTTGGGGAAAGACCGACTGATCAATATCCTTTTCGTTTGTAATAGTTCTCTCGTATTGCTGCTGTGCACCATTAAACGGCGTAAACAAAAATTTAATCAAGGCTTGGCATACCGTAGATATGGCCTAGGACCTAGTTAGCTTTGGGGACTGAATATAAATTTTCTTTTCTATATTTACTTGTGATGTCAGTAGACACTTAACAAAAAATATATATACATGTTTGAAATGAATATATAAAACAGCGCCACATATGCAGATAATCGCAGTTAAAATAAATGAATGAATAAATAAATTCTAAAAACTAAGTAAATAATTAATGAATTTGTTTATGATAATTTTAAGCAAATATATCACTCTATTTCAATAATTCTTTAAAAAATTCAGACCTACCTAGGGCGTATGCATAAACAGGCCCAATTGTCACTGCATTATGAGACCATGAATGTACGACGGTTTTCAAGGGCAAAAGAAATAAAGTAGTTACGCCTGGTTTACATTATTCATTTTGGTTGATCACTTTGGATGAATCACCGCGAGTGAAACCGCTGGATGAAACGATTTCGGTTTACACGTGTTCATCCAAAGTGAATCAGCTGCTCATGTATTCCAATATGGCGGAAACTGCAGTAGTACGAATTATGTGGGTAAATAATGTGCTATTTGCGTTTCCGGGGTGCTGTTAAATTTGCTTTTGTTCTGCGAAAGTGTGTTTATTAATATGAAATCGAGTAATTGTGGTGAGGTGAATTTTACACATAAATACAATAAAACTTAAACACTTAAATACATTACAGATACTCACCAAATAGTTCCACCAGGCTCAAGCGCGTTAAAGTATAGTGGGGTCCGATTGGACCAATAGTACATTGCGTTTAGTAAAACAAAATAATCACTCCCTTTTTGTGGCCAACTAACAATTTATTTATAGAACACATGAAATCTCAATTTAAACATTAATGTACA
Source organism: Amaurobius ferox (assembly GCA_951213105.1). Classification (NCBI taxonomy): domain Eukaryota; kingdom Metazoa; phylum Arthropoda; class Arachnida; order Araneae; family Amaurobiidae; genus Amaurobius; species Amaurobius ferox. The sequence goes on along the minus strand of OX578139.1, from coordinate 94,971,438 downwards.
CAATACACAATTACAAATGAGTTCCCAAATTACCTAAGCTTGACCTCGGGTGCACAGTTTATTTAGCATTAATTTGTATATTTTTTTATTACCCAAACTTGTAATTAATTATTTTTTTTTTTTTAGAAAACACTATATAATTTCATTTTGGCAAATATCCCATTTAGCATAAGTTGCCCTTAACACTGTAGATTACATCAAATAAGTTTAAACATTCATATAAAACATTTTAAATCAATATATATAATTTTCATACCTTCATTACATCAGAATGACATTCACTGAGTGCTGATAGCTATCCCTCTGCACATCGGAATGGGTGGCGTGATTGATTGAAGGTTAGTTTATTAATTGAGCAGTTCATGAAAAACACTACCAGTCTGAGAAGCGCGGTTGAGGATCCTCAGGTGACGAAAATTTATCCACGTATTAATTTGGAGATGGGCACACTGTCCACTTTCCTTCTCCTCCTCTTAACGTCGGCTTAGTCCCAGTGGATCTTGTGAGATCTACGTACAGGCCTTTGCCAAAGAGTAAATATCAGATTCGGTTATGTAGAGATTGTCAGCTGTTTAGGAACCTGGGATGGATGCTCCGCAAACATTCCGTACATGCAGTGTTACAGTTACCACGGCTTAAATGCAGCTAAGGGAGCAAAGGTCCCACACCACGCCGTTTTGTCGGTAGAACTGTGTTGCATGCACTGTAACCACAAAACAATGACGAGAAGCTCCACTTCGTAGGTGGTGTGCTGCTTAGGAGCCCGGGATTGATGCTCCGTAACATTCGTACACGCAGTATTACAGTTACCACGGCTTAACTGCAGCTAAAGGAGCAAGGTCCTACACCGCGCCGTTTTGGAGGCAGAGCTGTGTTGTACTGGAAACCAAACAAAAACAATGGTGACTTTCTTCAATTTTCTGGTCGCCACCGTCCGAAGAAATGCGCCCTCGCTCTGAATTAGGCTCGGCTCGTCTTGGCTACGAGTCGCCATACTACACCGGACTCACAACGTCGGCTCCCAGCCAAAGGCATTGGCCGCCCGAGATAGGCACCACAGACACCGGGTCAGAAATGCATCAAAATGCATGCCGGATCGGGCTTCACAAAAAACACAAGTGCCACGCACTTGGAGTGCTATCTTCTCGAGCTCAGAAAAGCAACTGGCTATTTTTTTACATTTCTAAAAATTTCAGAATTTTAAAACAAGGGGAGCGACACAAAAAACAGGGAGGAAGTCCCCCAACTCCGATTCGCTGTTTTCCAAACGCAATAAACAGAGGAGGTCCAAAAATGCTTCACACCATTGGTTTTTGAAGCGACGCTCATTTTTTATGCGCTCCACTAAAACACGAGAACCAGAGGGCTTCCTACAAAACCGGGTGGTCCCAAGGACTGGACCCCGACGCGCGCCACACCTGACAGGGCTATAAATTTTCAGAGATTTGTAGCTTAACTTTGACATTTAGCTGCAATTAAATCTCCGAATATTTACAATCCATGTCCGTGCGCACACAACCCAACGGCGCCAAAAAATCTCAATTCCGTAATTAGTTAGCACTTTCTCCCGCATTATAAGCTGTTATTTGGTGCGTTAAGAGCCGCCGAAGTATTTTGTACAATGTATACCGGATTACAAGAAAAAATATATTTCTTTAATGAGAGTATTTAATATCATTAGCTTTCTATGTGTGTTTGCTTGTTCTTGAATATGAAAAATTTTATAAATTTTCACACAATATTAAGTGTTTTATCACACAATATGAAATAAAATCTATATCTCCAAATTGTCAATGAAATTATCGTTTACAATGTGTGTTGATTTTATCATTTGATGTTGAATGCATGTATATTTTGCAAATGTATGCATTCAACAGTATGCTTTAAAATTTCATATTACTTTGAAATTAAAAAAAAATCTGTGTAACCACATTTGAAGTATAAAATTTGGCAACACAATAATATTTCAAAATGTTAAAAGTATTATTATTGAAATGCTACTTTATGACGCATAAATAAGAACCCATTTTATTATAGCACTTTTTATGTCATATATTTTTTATTTTGCTCTAAAAGGTAGCAAAGTTTCCGAAATTTGAAGAATTTGTAAACTATATTTTTTAATATTAAAAAAATTGGTTTTGCTTGCTTGTGTACAGTAAAAATTCCCAACTAAAAATAACAAAAGTGATAGAAAATGAAGAATTTAAAAAATTTTCACACAATATGAAAAAATATATATCTCCTAATTATAAATAACAGTATTGTTTAAATAAGCATTTGTTGATTTTATCATTTATTGTTGAATGCGTTGCATACCTATTTTACAAATTATATTCAGCATGTTCTGAAAATTCTAGTCAAAAAATACTTTTTCTTTGTACTCTTATTTGAAGTATAAAATTTCACTACACAAAAATATTTTAAAATGTCAAAAGATTCATTATCGAAATGCTACTTTATGACGTATGAATAAGAACACATTTTATAATAAAACCTTTTATTTCATATATATATATATATATTTTGTTCTATTGTCTAATTTAATTTTGCTTGCTTGTGTACAGTAAAAATGCATAACTAAAAATACCAAAAGTGATAGTTTTTCAATTCATCTAATATTTATTAGAACTCTTAGTAGATATTTTGTAGAACGAACTATTTCCGTTAAAATATTATCAGCTCTAATGTATAGTGCAAATTAAACAATAATAATAATAATAATTGTTTTTTTCAATTGCTGTAACAAATATTAAAATATAATTAAATGATAAAAAGAAAATCCATAATATCACAAAAATCAGCATTTTAATTTTTTAATAACTTGTTTTGCTATATTTTCTATTTATGTTAATAATATTTTTAGTAGACAAAGGATTGTATTTGTACTGAATTTAACTTGACAGTGAAAATGAACATAAGTTGTAAACGCGTTTACATGTTTCAATTTGGATGATTCAATCAAAGTGAATCTTCCAAAGCGAATGAAAGTTGGCCGTGGCCAACTTCTTTCAACCATCTCTTTCAACTATCGCTTTCAGTCAATGCAACGCTTGCACCTTTCCCTTTCAATGATTCAACCAAAGTGGTCACCCAAAGTGAACAATGTAAACCCGACATTACGCATGCAAAAGCCGGTAACCGTTAATTCAAAATCTATTTAGATGTCCAAGTATTTTGCAACATCGTTACAATATTGTTTAGTTATTTCATTATTTTGTATAAATTACTTTGAATTTTTTTCAAATCTTGTAATTGCTACTTTATCATATTAGGAAATCTAAAAGTTTATTAATTATATAAATATTTTTTCATTCACCACATGCAATTAATGATAAATATTTTAAACTTCATATATCTCAAATTTTAAAAGTGTTTTGAACTAAAATATTTATTAACATTTAATTAGGTGTAGTGCGAAATAAGATAAACCCATAAAAAATATAAACGATTTTATTTACATTTGATTAAATTTGTCCTTTGACTTTTTGTGTGAACATTAGTAAAACGTTATTATCGGTTAATCTATTCAATTTTCAAAAAACATTTTTATTTGACCTTTAAACGGATCAGTGTTTTCGCTTATCTTAATTAATTAAGAACGTCAAACTGTGTGTAAAAAGTAAGATATTCTAAGAACATCTAAGCATTTTTTAAGAATAGTGATATGTAAAATATCTGTCTTTCTTTTAAGTACATTATGTTTTGAAATCACTAAAGAAAAATAAAGGAAGAAAATTGTACGTTAATCTTACATGTAATTACGCTTTAGGATAAATAAAAATAATAATTCTAAAATGAAATGGAGTCTTACAACCCTTTTAAAATAGTTCTGTTTATTTTAAAACATATAATCGTGAAGAACAAAAATAATTAAGTTTTTTTATTCAAGAATAATTTTTAATAACTATTTTACAAAGAAAACTGATAATTTTTTATTGTCTGCATGCCTTAATTATTCCATTTTGTGGTGTGGCTTTAAAATTGAAATCGATTAAATTTAACAAAATAATTTACGGGTGGGTCAGTCTCTGATTTTTAATTCATACTGCTAATGTTAGCATCTTTATTCTTCGAAACAACTCCGATAATTCTTCTAAGAAATAATTGTATTTTTCTGAAGAATTGTATATTTCTGAAACAATTGAAATGTATTTATCAAATTGTATGCAAGACCTAATAGTATGTAAAATTCCTAATTAAGATCCTGTCGTGGAACAGAATTCGTTTTATTAACTTTTCATTCATGCTCTCAATTGAAGAGGAGGAATCTTTTCCAATACCTTCGCTCCATTGTTGGGTAATATTTTCCTGCTTGCTGCCAAGATAGACGCAATAAAAATAAATAAGCTTTTATTAGGCAGGCACGTTGAGATCAATTATTTCTGCCATTCCGCTATCCAAGAAGGAAATTTCCCAGATATCTATAGATTTAAGTTTTATCGGAATTCTTTGTGGGTAATGCTCAATATTCAGTTCTTGGAATTTTTTGCAGTCTTTTTATATACCGTCACTCTCTTCGGTTTATATGAGTTAATTTTCCTCATGTTTTCGAACTTCTACTTCCTTGCAAAGTATAAGGACCCACTTCGATCTTCAGGTCTTTTCTCAAAGGGGATATAAGTTATAGCATCGATTAGATGTTAGAGTATACATGTACTGGAAAACCAAATTTTATCCGTGTTAAATGGCATACAGTCAAAGTTATAGTGGAGAACATGAAATTGAATAACAATATTATAGATGTCACTAGTTTTATTTTTGAGTAGTTTTATACCTTTTATACAGGATAATAAAAAGTCGCGTATATCGAATATTAAATTCATCCTAGTGGGGTTCGCCCACTGGCGGTTAAGTAGTATCCATACGCTTGTATGAGCGCACAGACTCTTTTTACACTAAAAAACATGATTTAATAGCTTATTTTATTTTTTTTATGAAAAAAAAAGGTCTCGATCCATTTTAATATTAAAAACATGATTTTATAGCTAAAAAAGGTGTATATATATACCTTTTTCACATTAAGACCAAATTTTAACAGTAAATTACTGAACTTTTTTAGTTAAAAAGCTAGACATATAAAATAAATGCATGAAAAAAGAGAACCTCCAAATGAATGGAAGTCCTCTAATATATTAAAAATGTGTATATATACCTTTTAACAGTGAATTACTGAACTTTTTTAGTTAAAAAGCTAGACATATTAAAAGTATGCAGTGAATTATTTAAAATAAATGCGTGAAAAATAAGGACCTGAATGGAAGTCCCCCTGTTTTTAACGGGTGGGATTGAAAACCCCCATATATATAATAGAAAAACTCAAAATGTTTAACTCAGCATTTTTTATAAAATTAAAAAGAATTATAAAAATATGAATGAAATCATTATGAATTACAAAATATATGTTTAATAAAAATGATATGATAATTTTATAGTGGGGGGTGACACACCCTCACTGAAAAATGATTAAGCTTTATCTAATTCATATTCGTCCAGAACTCTTCCCTTTAAGAAGCGAAAATAAAGCGACCTTGATTTGTTTATCAGCTACACTGCGAGAGGAAGTGCCTTTACTTTGAGTAGAAGTAGTGATGACGCAGCGTGAAGAGAAAACGTAGTACGTAGTGTGAAGAGAAAATAACATTTAACTAACTTGTTGCAGATTTCTTTTGCTAGATGGCAGCATCAAACAGTATAAACCAGTTAAAAAAGAAACAGCCTACTCATAATGAATACTTTATAAATGAAGTAGTTTATAACGTTTTATAAACATTATTTTCGCTATTTTTCGATCAGATAAATTAAAACTATTGATCTTTTAAAGTATTCTCGCAAAAATGACTCAATTAAAATTGTTTTTTGTTTTCAATGTAAAGGTTATATTAATGAATTGTTCAACATATCTCGGGTACCCATGGCTCAAAGGTAGCGTACGGGGCTATAAACATCTAGGCCCAAGGTTCAAATCCCGACCTCTCCCAGGTTGTTAATCAATACGGGGTTGATGGTTTATTGAACCGGAGCCATAAAATGACGTCAGCTACTCTTGTCGTTGATCCAAAAGAGTGGTAATCGTCGAAATATAATAAGTGGTGGGTTGAATCTTATGGATTCTAAATCCTGTATGTTATATGTTTGTATTGTCCTTTTCTTGGCCAGTGGGCCTGGTCCAAGGGGTGATCTGGAACTCTGGTTCTAGAATTCTAAAACAGCTGTTGGAACCAGACTTCCAGATCACCCCCTGGGGCCAGGTGGGCCATTTTGCAATTTTTTTAAATAAATAGATGCACTCATTTTTATAAATATACCCTGCTAATCATAATAGAATAAGTTCTTTGAAATAACATATAAAACTCCTAATCCATTCAATTTAATATTTTCATTTTCTGCCTTTTCAATTAATACAGTCAACCTTTGAAAACTTTCTGATAATAGTTTTTTAGTATGATCATATTTATCATACAATTCTAGTCAAATAGTAAATTTCTTCAGAATTTGTAAAATTTAAAGCTCGAATATCACCTAAGCACTCATCCATTTATATAGAATTATTTTTAGAAACATTTTTATAATGTCCTAAAGCTCTAGTATTCATACCATCTTCTAATATAAATCTTGTATCATCTTTTGCTGATAAAGCTATCTTGTTCACTCGAATTGAGTACAATTCATGTTTCTTACTTCTAATTAAATTCTGTGTTCTATATTGATCTTTTTTATTTAAAAAACAGTCTTTATAATCTTCAAATTATATCCTGTTTTTAACGGTACTAGTCTTAGTTCCTTTAGACTTCTTAGTCCAAATTTTTTATGGTTTTCTTTATCTTCTTCATTATTATTATATTCTTCAACACTCTGTTTTTCTAATCTTATTGAATACATTTTACTTCTTAAACCTACAAATCCTTCCATAATCACACCGCTATTTTTATCTTTCATTTTACTTAATACTTTTTTATTGCATCTAGGCATATTATATAGAGTATTTACTTGATAATCAGATATATCGAAATAATCAATCATAGACTTCATATCTTCATAAAAGTCATCTGTTTTAATATCATATATAAAACTATCTGTATCCATATATAATAACTTAATATTATCCTTATATCTCGGTTTCATGACATTATAATGAAAGTCATACATTAAATGTTTAAATAAATCTAATATACTCATTCCAACATAAATCGGTTTATTAAAATATAGTTTTGTTTTTTTCATGTGAACAGCTACCAAATTTTCATCAAAAATAATTCTACATTTGAAATTAGGTTTAGCAATTAATTTTTTAACTTGATCATAAATACAACATAATCTTACATCGATTCGTTTTCTTAAATTTCCATAGTTTTTCCAAATACTGAATTATTCATCAATTTATAAAAATCTTTCTCAAAATCATTAGCAGCTTTCTTTCTCATTTCAGTGTTTAAATCTATATATTTTTTCAACCAGTTCGATAGTTTAAATTGTAATACTCTATGTACTCTTACAGCCTTTAAACCCATTTTCAAATATTGTTTTAAACTTCTATAATGAACTACATATTTCTCTTTATCATATAAAGTTGTTAATAACTTACTTTCTTTCGAATTTTCAGGAATTCTATTTTCAGGACATAATGGTAAATCTGAATGATAATCATGTAACTCTTTTGGATATCTTAAACTAATTTCAAATATATATCCATTCTCTGAATCATCTTTTATTTTATGGTTATATACTTCACGTTTAACACAATTTATTTCATCACCATTACACCATTTAAATTCTCCATATGGTAAATATTGACTCATAGCCCATCCATATAAATTATTAGCATCTAAATACATTAAATAATTGGATTCTTTACTATTATCATAATTTTTCATATATTTATTATTTGCTTTTCCATATCTATTACAACATTGTGAAACACCTCCTCTTAAACCTTTTTCTATCATGAGAATCATATCATAATTATTTAATAAATCTAATTTAACATTTGTTATTTTTAACATTGCATCCCAAGATAAACCAGGAGCAGTAAAATACCAATCTGGATCTAATTTATAAGTTTTTAAACAAACATCTCTAAAATTTTCAAATACATATGTTAAAATTAATACATCTGTTTTGACATATAAATCTGTATATTCACCTAAATTTTTTATATTAAATTCTTTCCAAACACGTTGAGCATGTTTATATTCTTCATTAGTTATATTACATTCATTCAATTTATTATAAAATTTATCTTTTGAAGGTAATTCTGTTTCTTTGTATTTATCTCTAGAATCCATATAATCATAAGGATATATATACACCTTTTCTTGTAATGAGATCTAATTTATCATCAGGAAAATGTAATGATATCTCTCTAAATTTGGATTTTAAGTATTTAATATATTTCATTTTCCGTATTTTTGGAGGACATCTATTTATTTCATTCTCTGGTCTCAAGTTTTTTAATAAATTATCTAAACTGCAAGACATAAATTTAAATGAATCAATAAATCTCAATTTCATACCTCCTATTTTTTTGCCGAAAGATAGATATTTTTCTTCAGTATTAGGTATAGCATCTATTTTTGATTTATCAAATCCAAGTTCTTTTATAAACAAATGAGAATCATAACCTGTTAAATTATGGATTTTTACTGGAATAAATTTTGGAATTTGATAATTTAAATTACAAACATTATGAGCAGGACCCTATATTTTCTAGTTATATGACAATGATCAATTACTTTTTCATCCTTTAAGATTTGTTTTCACATATATGACAAATATTAGTTCTTTTATAATGATTTTCATCGAACTCTATCATTGATTTGATACTTTCATATTTTTTAGTTTTTTCTTTTATAAATTTTTCAATTTTAAGAGTATCCTCTTTTAACATAGATACAAACTTTTTGATTGTATCAGGTCCTCTATAAACAACAGGAGGTTTAAAGTATTCATTTTCATATTTGATATAATAACAAAATGCGTCTGCTACATGTTTTTGATATTTCACAGTATATGATTTAGTTTGATCTTGCTCACATGTATCAATTTTTGGTAAGAGAGATTCAAAATCATCATATATAGTATATGGTACTCTCATTTTTTTTTCATGATTTTTAAATTGAATAACTTCACTTTTTTAGGCATATTAATTGTGACAGCTTCTTTCTCTTTACAGTATTCCTCATGTATCTTTAATCTTTCCTCAGAATAAAAATGATTTAAACATCTATCACATAAAAATATACGATGAGTAGTAATTTGTTCCTGATGTTTCTATTACAATTTCTGATAATGAACAAAAAAATATTATAGCTGAAAAAATATTTAGAGAGTCAAAGTCTGATGAAGAATACAGAGAAAAACTTATAAAAGAGATGGAAGAAATAGGTTTTACAGATTATGAAGAATGGGTGAATTTATATTTATAAAAATGTTTACTAATAAATGGAAGAGTTCAATAGACTGAGCGGTTATCCTAAAACGTTTAAATTAAATGATTTAAATCCCGGGGAATATGATCTGATATCATTGAGAAAAATTAATATTAAATATGAAGATTCAGTAATCGTAAAGTTAGATGTGGAAGCTGAAGAAAAAGAGTATTACCTTGCGAATAAACATGGAAAACTTTCTAATGAATCAATATTTAAAATCAATAAAGGAAGATATATATTTAGTATTCAGGTATGATTGATGATAAATACGTATATGAATTAGATAAAGCTTAATCATTTTTCAGTGGGGGTGTGTCACCCCCCACTATAAAATTATCATATCTTTTTTATTAAACATATGTTTTGTAATTCATAATGATTTCATTCATATTTTTATAATTCTTTTTAATTTTATGAAAAATGTTTAGTTAAACATTTTGAGTTTTTCTATTAAATACATGGGGGGGTCTCAACCCCACCCTTTAAAAACAGGGGAGCTTCCATTCAGGTCCTCCTTTTTCACGCATTTATTTTAAATAATTCACTGCATACTTTTAATATGTCTAGCTTTTTAACTAAAAAAGTTCAGTAATTCACTGTTAAAATTTGGTCTTAATGTAAAAAAGATATATACATCTTTTTTAGCTATAAAATCATGTTTATAATATTAAAATGGATCGAGACCTTTTTTTTCATAATAAAAATAAAATAAGCTATTAAATCATGTTTTTTAGTGTAAAAAGAGTCTGTGCGCTCATACAAGCGCATGAATACTACTCGGTTACTAAATATAGCAACCATTTTTTATAATAGTTTTTAGTTTTCAGAACACTCTGCACCCGGTCTCTCGACCCCATTTTTGAGCGTCCTTAAAAATAAAAAAGCAGCAAATTTAGGTCCAAGTTTAGCATGTCCATTTCAGATTCGAAAATAGATTGTGAGAATTGCTTAAAATCGGAGCAAGAGTCATGTAACAAATAATTTTGCGAGAACTACGAGTATAAAATCCCCTTCCCCCCAACTCACCAGCCATTTCAATATATGCCGAGTCTTCGTGAAACAGATTTATTATTCAACGCATCCTACAGCTTGATGTGTTTACACACAGTCTACATGCATCAAAGTTTGATGATCAATTAAACTCAAGAATATTGTAATTGCGTTTTTCGTAGTATATAGATGCGCAGAAATTACGCAAAACTAAAGCGGGTTTAGGACGAATGCAACACTAAATATAAATTAAAAGGAACTTTAAAAATCACGATTTTGACACTTTAACACAAACTCAGTAGAGTTAATCCTGGGCATGATTGACTTTATTTTTTTTATTCTGGGTCTACGCATATGATGCCAAGTAAACACACGCATTTTGTTCTCGGGCTCTCTGAAGAGTCCGATAATTTCTTTAGATGTCATTGAGTAAGGTGTACAGAGCGCAATTAAAACTCTCTGCGTAGGTTGTTTAAATCTGGATATTGACACCTCAAAATTACAAACAATTTTCAATTGTAATAATGGGAAAACTTGTCATGTTCTGGCAACAACGGTCCTGGTCTTTGACGTCATGAAAGAAGAAATGTTATTCCCGTCGACTTCAGGCTGACAAATTTTTTATTGATTGCCTGGCCCATAGCTCAACCTTATATTATAGAACTTTGCGCAAACCTCGTACATCACCGTTTAGGAATGAAATTAGGATGAGATACGCGTACTTGCTCTGGAAACAAATTAAAAATGTCTGGAAAAACATTGGGTGAACTGTCTGTAAGTTTATGTTTACCTGTCCAACTAGCCTCCAAGAACTGGAAATGACTCTTATGCAGGATTGGCTTGGCAATCATTTCTCCCTGAATCACTTGATTGAGATGATGAATCCTCGATACCAAGCATGTGTCCGAAACTAGGGGGTTATATTCCATGTTAAGTATATCATTTGGCCCCTCTATGAATCAGTATTAATGTTTATAGAGCTCTTATTAGATGCAATTTACTGGGAAATAATATATGTATATGTTCTGTGTCTTTAAAGTTTGTATAATTAAATAACAAATAGTATTTTCTTGTGATATGTGTCGATTATGGAAGAATTTTATGATTTATGCCCGATTTGATCTTCCGTACATAAATTTTATCGGGCAGTTTATATAACATTCTAATAATTTGTAAGGGGGGGGGGGTTACTTTTGTATAGGAGTCCTGGCAAAGACTACGGTGGCCCTATGCTTCCTATAAGAATTTAAACAATTGAAATTTCCTATAATTATGTTCAATTATAAACAAAATACCTGTTTTTCTGAAAATATCTGCAATATTTAATTTTGTATAGCTGCGACATTGTGTAAATTGTTTATATGGCGACGTACGCAAGAGACTTATCTCTCTAAATATCGTTATAGGAATTGAAATAGCACATATTTGCAATGAATATAAAAGAGGGGAAGATTTTAAACAGATGCTCGTATACCAAATCGCTATTTACGCAGAAATGACAAAGGAAATATGTGGAAATTCATAAAGCTTTTAGTTCGGATTTCGTATTTTCACCATTTCTGCCACTTAAAGTCTAAATTTTATTTTATTCTATTTATAGCTAGACAGGTTATAGGTAGACGGCAGCCCTGTGGACATCCATTTGTAAAACGGATAACAAGATTCTATTATTTTAATCTCCCTAAGAAGTATGAGATTGCGAAAAATCAAAAGTGAAATACTTTTTGCTTACTCTTCATAGTCACCAATAATAAGATATTATAAATTGGTATATAAAATATGATTTATTTTCATTAACAAATTCTCTTACCTTTAAAGATCTAGAAAACTGCATTCAGGAAGGTTTTCCTGACTGAAGTTCTAAGATAAATGAATCGAAGACACTGAGGCGTGGCTTTTAGCAAGGGCGGGTTGGACTGTAATAAATAGGGTGAGTTGATATTGAATATTTTCTTAAATCGAAATCACCTGTGGTGGTAAAAGCAGTTGTATAATGTTATCATATGGTGGTAAAAATAACTTTTCAATTTAAATATGTTTAAATCTCTACCAGGCCTTTGAAATTACGATAAAAATATAAAGTACAATTTTTTTTTTTACTTATCAGAACTTTCAATCTCCCGTAATGGAAATGATTGCATAATATGACCCATTGCTTGTGAAAATATATATATTTTAATATTGTATAATACTTAAGTTCCCGCCTGGCCTTTGAAATTTGTACCATTTGTTATTTTTTATATATTAAATCCGTTCTTTCTCAAGCATTTCTGTAGCTATTGAAATTGGAGTTCAGATTAGTTTTAAATTCTGATAGAATCTTCTGAAGAATTTGAGTTAAAAATTAATAAATAAAGTCCAATTTTTCGACAACAGATAAATGCAAAATAGACTGCGAAGGAAGACTTGCAGAAAAGGTTAAGGGAAGAGAAGGCGCAGTTTCAGGCAATATATTTCTATGGAATAAAAGTCTGAACCTTGGAAATTGTAAAAGAGAGGGTGTTTTGTACAGAAGAACTAAAGTGGAAAGTATATAGAGTTATTGCAAGAGCCAGGAAGCAATTTCCGCAGTCATGTTTCACCAGACGATGGTATCCACCAGAAGCTGGTTCACCAGAAGATGGTATCCACCAGAAGATGGTTCACCAGAAGGTGGTAGAATGAATTACAGTACAGCATTCTAGATTATCTGAAGGAAAGTAAGTTACTATTAATATTTCTGAAATATTCGAAAAATGTATTCAAACCTCAACATTTTATTTGGAATAATCCAATATAATCAATATTTAAAATATGTTTAATATGCACTAGCTAAGGCGCACTGTGTTAGATGTTAATTTTTAGCTGTCACATTTTAGGGGTGAATTTTTTACAGGCACTTTTGCAACAGTCACAAATAACGATAGAAATGGCCACTGTGCGTGTGCAAGAAATCTTTTCTACGATAAATGCTCAACTAATTCACTAAAAGGAAGAATGTATTATCAATAGGACCGTTTTTATATACAAAGTAGGAAAGTGCAGTAGATCCACTTTCTTTACCCCATCTGTGAGTCATATAATTTTTTTACATTCGGATTCCAAGGGCCTATACATTGTCAGGTCCAATGGTCTGTGCATAATCAGACCGTCAATGCTTAATGGCTTTCAAAGGTAAGGAAAATGAAGTAATTACACGTAAGGGAAATGAAGTAGCAAAACATGCAAAAACAGCAAAACGTTTATTCAATATCTGTTTAGATGTCAAAATATTTTATAAAATGATTTGATTTTAGTTTTTTCATTATTTTTATAAATTAGAATTTATAAATTTTCAAACCCTATAATTGCTGCTTTAGCAAACTAGGAAATCGAAAAATTTACTAATTGTATAATTATTTCTGCATTCATCACGTGCAATTAATGGTAAATATTTCAAATTTCATTGTTCTTAAATTTTCAATGCTTTTAGATCTAAAGAATTTATCTTAATTAAGCTTAGGACGAAATAATAAAAGCCTATAAGAAAGATAGAATATGTTATTTCTACTTGATTAAATTTGCACTGTGACTTTTTGTGTGAACATTAGTAGAAAAAAATAATATTGGCTCACTTAATAAATTTTCTAAAATCGTTTTCAGCTGACCCTTAAGCGGATCAGTGTTTTTTCACCGTTTGTAATTAATTAAGAATATCAAACTCTGTGCAAAAACGAATTCAGTTTCAGAACACTTACGCTTTTAACAAGGATAGCGATATATAAAATATCCTTCCTCTTTTAGGTACTTTATCTACGTGTTTTTAAGAATTAAAGAAAAATAAAAGAACAAAATATTATGTTAATCTGACGTGTGTTTTAAGATAAGTAATAATTCCAAAATGAAACGCTGAAGGCTTACAAATTTACTGAAATAGTTCTGTTTATTTAAAAATAAATTTCGTGATGTACAAAAAGATTCTTTATTCTAGAATAATATTTAATAATTATTTTAGAAAGAAAAATATTATCGTCTGCATGTCACATGACGTATTTTGATTTTAAAATTGAAATAGATTAAATTTCACAAATTACGTTATGGAGGTGTCAGTCTATGATGTTCACTTTTAATTGCCAATTGTACCGGCTCTATTCTTCAAAACAACGCCGATATCTTATCTAAGAAATAATTGCGCTTATATCTCTGAAACAATTATAATTTATTTATCAATTGTACTCAAGATCTAATTTTATGTGAGATTTCTAATTCTGATATTGTAGTGGAATAGAAATCTTTTAATTTTCCTTTCATCCATGCCCTCAGTTGAAGAGGAGGAATATTTTCCAATACTTTCGCTCCATTGATGGTAAAACATTTCCGCTCCCAAGACGGACGCAACAAAAACAAATACGCTTTTATTACTCAGGCACATTGAGACCACTTATTTCTGCACTTTAGTTCTCCAAGAGTGAGTTTTTCCAGAAATCCGCAAATTTAAGTTTTATCAGAATTCTTTGGGGGTTATGCTCAATATTCAGTTCTTTTATATTCAATTGCTTGCTTCGGTGTCTGTGAGTTAATTTTCCTCAAGTTTTAAAATTTTTACTGCCTCGCCAAGTATGACACACTTCGATCTTCAAGTCATTTCCAAAAGGTGATATACCTTTTAACATCCAGTGGAAGGCATTGTATAAAAATACTGTAAAACTAAATTTTATCGGTGTTAAAAGGGGTATGGTCAAAATAACAGTGCAGAGCATGAAATCGATTAAAGATTATTATCGACGGTGCTCTAGTTTTATTTTAGTGAAGTTTAATATCTGTTATACAGATCGAAAGAAAACTCGCTCTCATCAAATATTAAAATCATACTAGCGGGGTTTGTCCGTTAACTGTCACTAAATACAGCAGCCACTTTTTATAGTAACAAATATTTAATAAGTTCTGCGCTCGCAGTTCCGGCGCAAAAGCCTCTAACCCCATTTTGCGCGGTATCAAAAGATGCAAAGCAGCAAAGTCATGTCCAAGTTTTGCGTGAACTGGTGGAGCGTGTCCCTTTCGGATTCGATAACACAACGTGGAAGTTGTCTCAAATCGGTGCAAGCATCGCCTAACAACTAACTTTGCAAAAACTATGATTATAAAAATACTCCTACCCCGTCCCACCATCCTTTCAATATAAATTGATCCTTTTTGAAGTAGAACGTTAATTTTTATTGCTAATTGTTGAAGTTTTTAATGTGGAAACGTGATTTTTTTCAGGTAATGCATATAACAATGTTACAATCTTATATTTATAAAAGCAAATTTCAATCTTAAAAATTAGATTTTTACATTTTAAACACTCCTTCAGAAAGCGGTTGGCCTCTCCAGATATTCAAATATCGTTTTTACCACTCATACCTACTGTGTAATTGTAAACATCTTAAAGTAAAGTCGAAATAGACAGAAACATTTTGGATTTAAATTTCTGAATTATGAGTTTCATTGTAAGAAATTAACAAATAAAGTCATAACAAAAGATTTGAAGTTCTGTAGAGTCAAGACATGATATTGTACGATCACTAAATTTCAAGACCAACAGAAAATTTTAGCAGTAAATTTTAACAGTAATTTTTAACAGTAAATTTTAACAGAGAGTAAATTTTAACAGAGAGTAAATTTTAACAACAGTAAATTCTAACAGACTGCAACAGTAAATTTTAGATGAAATTATAATTTTAAGCATTACGACGCTTTGAAATGAAAGTTATCGAATCGTTAATTTAATTGTGAAAAATTAACAAATAAAGTTACGATAAATCGAGTGGAAACTATCTAGAGCTAAGACTTCATACTTCACGATGCCAAATATTGAAGAAGGTTCCTTAAAACCTTATTTTCGTCAAAGTTAAATATTAAGCACTTTGTCAAATTGGCGTAAAACCGGAAATTTTCTCAAATTGGTGATATGTTCTGAGAATGCTTATAATACTATTATAAACTTAAATTTAAAATTCTAACCTCAGCCTATAAAACTCGGGATTTTTAAAAATCTGCTTTTTATCTCCAATACCACTTGTCGCATGTCGTCTATAGAACAAAAAAAGATTTTCAGATTCTCATTACGGAAAACGTGACTTACCGTCCCATTTCGACTTTTTGCGTACAGCGCGATTAACGGTGTTTTTCGCGATGTTTGAAAATCTGTATAAAGGATTATCGATTTTATCAAAATCCCGGCTTACAAGAGATTTTTCAAAATTTATCTGCCTCCTGTTCACATCAAATTAGGAGGTTCTATCTCCTTATATTTTGTAGTAGGATATATATTTTCCGCACTCCTGTTTTTCCACTAAACATGAGATTTTTTTACTAAATATTTAAAAATTTATCAAATTTTTCGAACTATGAAAAATTTTGGTGACATTTTCGGTTCAATATTTACTACTTTAAATCGCGAGCTTCTAGGCTCAGTATAACGACTTCATAATACGGAGAGCAAACATAACTTTGTATAGATAATTTATCGGGAAATTGAAGCAATATGCTTTATTTCAGTTAGGTAATATTGATATATCCTCAAAAGTATATCAGAAATAACATCTGTTGTTAGATACAATAGACAAAGGTTCGACTCCCATTCAAAACTACTTCCTAGTATAAGCACTAAGTCCGAAAGTCCACTGAGAAGTAATGAGCTAGAAGAAGGATAATACAGACTCAGTAGTTGTCACTCCAATTTTGTTCTGCTTTAAATTAGGTGGCACTGAAGTCCAAACAATTACCCTACACCTTCTGATAGGTTGGAATACCTAAGTGTGAAAAAATATCTTAAAGGTTATGTATAATCAGAAGAAGAACTGCATATTAAGTTCAGCATATACTTTTATTTGTGCCACATCAACAACTCAACTGAGTATATACATACACTCTGTGTAAAGTTCTGAAAAAAAAACACGTAACTCGTGAAGTTCTTAGCCAGTCTAGCTAGATTAGTAACCAAAGTAATCGAGTTTGTCTGCAATGTCAACCGACGCGGACCTTTAAATTATAACAATATTTTCCACTTTAGCTTTGTAACAATACACTGCCACTTCTGTTACATACCTCAGTTTCATCCTTGTCACATTTCTTTCATGATTTATCCCATACGTCTCGCCCTACATACACTAAGATGCCTCACAGCAAAAATAGTGTTTCTCAAAGTTGATTTGAAAATGAAATTATGTTATACATATGTATCTGAATATTTCGAAATTCTCAAATTTAAAATGTTCGGTGTTCGAATTGTACGACTTTTGGCTTGGTCGATTTCTGGATTCGATAAACAATTCTGTTAATTATTTTCCTTATGGCGCAGGGTCTCCCAATTGTATTACTGTTTTGACGAAAATCCTGGTTGTTGACAAGGGTAGAACCGGCACACTTTGTCGCCTTCCTAGAAATGTACTTCATTAGCTTTAGTATCGTACCGGGTCTTCATTCGATCGGTAGCAATGTTAGGTCACATGTAGAGATAGATCCTGGCCAAACAGAATTTCTGATGGATAATCACCTGTCATTTCGTGGATAGCACTACGGATGACCAGCTGGAATAAAAGTAGTGACGGTTCCAGTCTTGCTGGTTTCTGGATACTAATATGGAGATATTATAGGTATCTTTCTGTTGAATCTCTTTACCATGCAGTCCGATTGAGAATGAAAAGGAATAGTTCGAGTTTTGTCCACGCCGAGTAACTAGCACAATCCCGTAAATATGCCAGAAATAAAATTCGTTCTTTGGTCAGAATGGATGATAAGTAGAACCCCATAATGACATATCCAGTTCCTAGTGAGAACTTCACTAATGGTTATAGACTCTTGGTCAGGGATTGCGCAAACTTCTGGCCACTTCGTGAGGTAGTCCATTTTTACTAGGATTTATTTGTTTTTGTCCAATATTCCTGGTAATGGCTCCGAAACGTCGAGTACAATTCTCAGGAAAGGATCTCCGACATTATAACACTGAAGAGGTGTTTTTTTCTTCAGTCCCTTCCGAGCGCTGCATTCCGTGCATTCTTTGCACCAGCGCTCAACATCGGATCTAGCATTGCATCAGAAGAAACATTCACGAACTTTATTGAGCGTCTTGCTGATGCAAAAATGTCCTCTAGTGTCGCTGTCATGTAGCTTCTTTAGTACACTGGACACTTTGGAACGAGGGAGCAACTGCCATCTGATGCTCTTTCCGTCATCGCTTTCCTATTTGCTGTATACTATCCCATTCCTCAAGTGCAGAGAATCCCACAGCGCCCAATGCCGTTTTGTTTCAGGTGTGAAGCAGGAAATTTCTTGCCAAGTTGGCTTCTCATTAGCTCGCTCTCTGCGGTTCAGGATTGGCTGAATATCTCTGCTCTCGTTTTGGGATCGAGAAAAAACTGGTGGTGAATGGTAACTGGTGGTGAATTTGAATTACAATGGGTGATAATTTACCGGATGGTCGCTAAAATCTGGCTTCCAAATTTTATTTCAGCTCGAGAGCAATGTGCACAGTTTGAAGGACAGGGTCTCCTCGAGACCACATCAGCGTTTCCGTGAGACAATCCTTTCCTATATCGAATCTCCATACCGTAATCGTGAAGTCGCTGATTCCATTTTGCGACGTGTCCTTCAGGGTTCTTAAAACTCCTTCCCGGCCGTTAATTTTACTGCTCCATACTCTCGAGTGAGCCGGAAGGTCTGGGTTCTCAGGGATCATAAAACTGAGGAGTCAGCTCAGATCTGGGTGATCTCTTCGCAACAGGAATTTACCTCCTGTGGAGATAATGATGGAAATGATATACGGATTTATCAATCGCCAACAGTTCTTTCCTTGCTACGCTGTAATTTATTTCGTTCTTTGACAAGCACTTGAAGAAATATGCTATAACACGTTCTTGCTCTCCTATGACCTGTAGAAAACTATCCCTATTTATTATTTACTAGCATCAGAATCAAGTATAAATCTCTCTGTTGGTTGAGGATATGACAAAATTCGAGCTGAAACCGGCATTTCCTTAAGCCGATTGTAGGCATCTTCACATTCTGCCGTCCATTCAAATTTCTTGTTTCCTTCCGTTAACCATGGCAATGTTTGAGAAGTTCTTTACAAAACGACGGTAATAGGTGCAGAGACCGAGGAAACTCCTTAGTTGATGAACATCTTACGGTCTACGCCATTCTTTTACAGCATTGATTTTGTCAAGATTGGTCCTTACTCCCTTTTTAGAAATGATATGTCCCAAATATGCGATTTCTTTAGCTTTAATTTTTTTAGTTATTTAGTTTTAAGTTAGCATCCTTTAATTTTACAAACATCTGTCTAAAATTTTGTAGATGTTCGTCAATTATCCGTCTAAGGTTTTGTAGATATTCGTCAAATGACCGTCCAACAATAATTATGTCGTCCAAATAGACGAGGCACGATTAACAAGAGAGTCTTTTCAGCACGGTCTCCATCAGACTTTCAAAAGTTGCGGATGCATTACAAAGTCCAAAACACATCTCTTTAAATTGCCAGAGGTCTTAACCTGTGGTAATAGCTATCTTTTCTCTATCGTCAGGAGGGCTCTCCACTTGCAGTAGCTACGCTTAAGTTCCTGAGTAGAAAACCATTTGCTCCCAGAAAAGGTATTTAAAGTGGAACCAATTCTTGACAGTGGATAGCTGTCTTTCTTTGTCACGGAATGGAGTCTTCTATAGTCAACACACAATCTCGTAGAGCCATCCTTCCTTTTTACTAAGACGATTGGCGACGCTGAAGAACTTGACAATGGTTCGATTACGCCGCTTTCCTGAATGTATTTTAAAAGCTTTTTTACTTCTTTTTTTGCAAGTGGAAGTCTTCGGGGAGCTTGTGTATTTGGGAATTAGTTGCCAGTGTCGATTCTATGTTTAGTTCGTCTGGTGCGTCCCATGTCCTTTGAAGCAATCGAAGAGATTTCATGGAATTCAGAAATGAGGCATTTTCGTGCCTTGTGTTCTGTACGATTTAGTCTGCCAAGATTGTTTAAGTTGGTGCTTAGATGTTCGGGACTGCTGATACCCTCTTTTGGACAACCACTGATTAAGCTGGTAACTGCAGAGCATGAAGCCAACTGCTCCCCTTTATGAATTACTTGAGGCCTGTCGCTGAAGATATCTCAGAACCATGCATTCTCGGACTAGACTTTTTCAGAAAACACGGATTTGACCTAGACTTTAATTCGTACAGGTACGTCGTCTTCTGAAATATCTACGAGAGCCGCGGCCAGAAGAATTCCCTTTTCTTTATAGTTAGGAGATGGATAATCTATTACTGTCATTCCACGTATGCTTGGGCTTCCTGTATCCCTCTTATCAGACACTCGCTTCATGAGGGCAGCGAAACAACTATGGTAGTAACTAGTTTACACTCTAGAATGTCTCCCGTGTTAGTTCCAAGTAAAGGAATCTCTTCAGTGGCTGTCCGTAGTTCGTTGTTTTGTTTTTAAAGTCTAGGTCAAATCCGTGTTTTCAGAAAAAGTCTAGTCCGAGAATGCATGGTTCTGAAATATCGGCAATATAAGCAACATGATGATAACGGCTCACCCCGACTGAAATAGTAAGTACCATTTTTCCATGCACACTAACTGTTTCTCCAGTAAATGTGCGTTGAGAGATGGAGGGTGTACTATAAAGAAGTTGACATTTATTCGGTGAGATACTTCACTTTTAATGATGGTCACATTCGAACCTGTGTCTAGAAGCATTTGACATTCGATGTTGTTTATACGACCCATGATGTTAGGTCCAATATTTCTTCCATGGAACGACTAAATCTCGAAGGCCTTTGATGTCACATTTTCAGAATGGGCGTCACTTTATTATTTCGATTGCTTTATTATTTCGATAAAATGCAGTTTCTCTTCATAGGTCCCCGTTTACCGCAGATCCAGCACACCAGTCCTTTCGCGAACGGACTAGATGTTTGCTTGTTGTTGCTTTGCCTCTGCAGCATGTTCTGTATTTCCTTCATGGTACGCAGCATCTCAGATTCTGAAGTACTATCAGCCACAACCGCGTCACGTACAATTGATCGATGAAGACATCCAGATGCTTGTCGAGAGGCGTCAAACTTATTGACAAGGAACAAATCAGCTCTCAATCCTTGGATTCGGCCATGAGAACGGCGTGCTGGATTTCTGGGTCACGAATAGCATGTTTGAAATACTGCGCTGCAATTTATTTACGAACTTACATAGGATATTCTGCGAAGGATAATTGTAAAAGTCGTTCAATATCCAATGCTAGATCCTATAGACCCTGTCCATATTTTTGTCCATGAGACTTTAACCGAACTCTGCTGGTTTCTTTCAAATTATTCTCCCTATAGCGGAGTTCCAGGGCATTCGCCAGGGCTACAAAGTCCACACGTTTTTTGGCAGGGAACTTATGTAAAATATCAGCTGCAGGACCTAGAAGGGAAGCAGTGAGTTGGTATGCATTTGTCTTTTCATCCCATTCGTTCTTTCCTGCGATAATGTCGAACTGCGCCCGAAATTTCGTCCAAATACTCTGTCCGTCATATGTAGGAGATTTTACTTTGCTTAACGACGGTACACAAAATTTCGAATTAGCGATTGGCGATTTTCGCTTGATAACCAGTAATTTCCTTTTGAGCACTTTTATCTCTTTTTGCATGTCACTAATATGTTCTTGGACGAATTTAATGTTTTGTTTCACCTCTTCTTTGATCTCTTTTTGTTCTGCCTTCATTTCGCTCTGTATAGTTTCGATTTCTTCTTTCATCTCAGGTTTAATTTATTCCTTCATTTCGGCTTGCCTTCCTTTCACGGAATTAATCTCTTCTTTCATCGCCTATTGTCCGGTCGCTTGTTATCTTTTGTTTTATCTCGTCTTTAACGGCTTTCACAACTTCTTTCATCTTGTCTTGTCCGATTTTAGTATTTTCTTCTATAGCTTCTTGTCTGGCTTTCAAATCTTCTTTTGTCTCGTCTTGACCGGCTTGTATAGTTTCTTTCGTCTCGTCTTGTCCGACTTTAATCAATGCCTTAATCTCTTTCATCTCTGTTCCACCATCGCTTTTCTAGTCACTACCATATAAGCTTTTCAAATTTCCAGAAACCACACTCCTGACACCAATTTGTTAAGAACGTATTCTCTAGAATGGTAGGTGAATGCACAGGATACAAGGCCGAGTCCAAGTTTCTGGATGATCTACGTTTATTCACAAGCACAAACTAAATAGAAACAATATACAATCAAACAACACTTAAATGCTCTACTAATTTCACAGAAAATGCGATAATATTCTTAAAATATCTATGACAATATTTCACAAAACAACAACTACTATTCTCAAAACATTGACAAATGTCACAATTCACTGTAGCTCGTATATTGTCAACTCGTCTACTGAACTCCAAAGGAGTGCTGAGTCCTTTTCATGGTCTTCTATAGAAACTTCTCGAAATATCTGGGTAGAAATTTCCAGAATTTTATTATATCTCCTAGACTAATCGTTATATCGTGAAGTTTCTGGAACATTCCGGAAGTCCTCAAATTGGTGATAAATCGCCAAATCTGAAAACCCTCTTTCTGACTTGAGATTCTAGAATCCATAGAGTGACGTCAGAGAAAGAATGTTTGTACCACTGTTTTCTGGCGGAATCACTTCGGTGGCACAGTTTGGTCTGCCATAAAATAAAAAGAAGACAGGGGGGGGGGGGCAAATACTCCGAGGTATGATTGAAAGAAACGGCGGCCCTATGATTCCTAAAGGAACTTAAACAACTGAAAATTATTTTAATTATGTTCAATTATGCAAACTGTGTATTATTCTAAAAATATCTACAAGATTTAATTTTGAATAGCTGCGAAATTTTTTTAATTATGTATATGGCCGTGTCAACATTTGTTGTCCACAATAGCAGTATAGATATTGAAATACAATATATTTGCAATTAATATGAAAGACTGGCGGGGGAGGATATTTAAGCAGATACCCGATACCTAATCACTGTTTCCGTAGATGATAAAATGAGAAAGGAAATATATAAAAATTCATGAGGATTTTGGTTTGGATTTCATATTGGCACTAATTCTGCCATTTCTTGTCTAAATTTTATGTTATTCTATTTATAGCTTTACAGGTTATAGGTAGACGGCAGGCATTTGGACAGCCCTATATTAAATGGATACAATATTCTTTTTTTCTTTTCCCTCAAGATGTATGAGATCGCGAAAAATCAAAAGTGGAATCCGCTTTGCTTACTCTTTATAGCCACCACTAATAAGATAATATAATCATGTATTTAAAATGTGATTTCGTTTGATTACAGAAGGTGTATTGTACTGCTCCTAAATCCAGAAATCTGCCCCATAAAGGTTGCAGTCGAATAAAATAAGTGGACCAAAGTACCGTAGACAACCAACCCTTCTTGCTTACAGCGAAATGCGTTAATATTTATGTTGAGCAGCATTAAAATCCACTGTGTTAGGTTGCTTAAAATTTTGCAAACTTTAATTTATTTGTAGCATTTGACTGCTACTTCCTTTATTCTGCATACATTATAGGATATATCTGTACTTCTATTTAACTGCTACTTCGTTTATTCTGCATACGTTGTAGTATATGTCTGTACTTCTGCATGGTTGTCCAGTTGAGTTCCGAACCGCAGGCTACATCCTTACTGGAACAAAATATTACGATGATCTGACGTATCTTTATTTTATAATTATAAATTAAAAAATCTGATGCGAGCAGCACATGACTTTCCTTATGTAATGCAATAAATATACTTACTCCTTTTACAGTAAAAAAGAATAATGTATAAGATCAACGGTACCGTGTCTTTGATGATGACAACATGGAATTGACAACATGCAAAACTATTTTAAAGTACCCAATTAACATATATTTCGCACAACTCTAAATAAACAATTATCAATATTGATAGCATCCTCATTAAGGGATATAGTCCATATATTAAAATATTTTAATTTATCAATTAGGCGTCATTTTCATGAATTTAGTGTCATTTTGCGCAATTTTGAAAATATTGTCGTCAATCTGGGGCGAAATATTGCTAAGTTGGCCATATTCTGCTAAATTATTCACCACGTTCGCCAAATGCATCACCAAGTGCTACAGACAAGCGGAGACAAGAGCATATCTTATACTCTAGAAGGCATGCCCGTCATATGACGGAAATAAGAATTTTCGAAACATTACTTCTCATTTGGCTAATTTTTATCAATTTGGCAACATTTTAAATAGTTGCTAAGTGGATGACGTCACAAACATTACAGACGGACGGAGAAATAGATCATTCTTATAGTTTAAACTTATATCCTTGCCAAGATATTGAGCTTTCATCAATTAGTCATCATTTCATTAATTTAGTGTTGGTTTCATCAAATTCGTCACCAAAATTTTGCCAACCGTTACGGACGGAAAAATAGGTTATTCTTATAGTAGATATTTATATTCTTTCCAAGGTATTGAATTCTCGTAAATTAGTTGTCGTCATTTTCATTGAGTATTCATTTGAATCAATTTGGTGATATTTTCTTTAATTTGGCGACATTTAAAAAAGTCGCCGAGTTTGCGACATTTCGCCAAAATGGTCGCCAAAATCTGGCAAAGCGTTATGGACGGAGAAATAAGTTATTTTTATAGCAGATAAATAACAATGTACGAGCAAATACAAAAGTATTCCAAAGTTAGCTTTTCTCATGAATGGAACGAGCTATATATAGACGAGAATGATTTCGACAAACTTATCGCATGCTATTAACTATGAAAAGTGAACATATTTCAAAATAGTTATTAATTATTTTTATTTTATGAGATGTTTTAATTAATTTACTTAAAATTTGTGCAATATCTCTAGAACGGTTCATGCTAGTGTTCTAAAGTATATATCAATCGTTTTATGTCAATCGTTTAAAAGTTTGTGTCAATCGTTTATGTCAATCGTGTCAATAATTTAAAATTACATAAGACATGACTATTTGCGTAACTTTATTAAAGGTTTTGATTTTTTGATGATGTTTTCAAAATTTCACTCGAAAATTACGGCGGGTTGGTGTTCTGGACAATCGATTGTATTTAAAACCAATAGACTTCCAGTATTCACGGATTGTAATTTTTGAACCAATTTCCGTTTGAATCGTTCCATTCGCTCGTGAGATATCGTGTCCACACACACACACACACACACACACACACACACACGCACTCGCAAACGCACACACACACACACACACACACACACACACACACTATGAAGTGACTGCCTATACGAAAGTAAGTCAATCTCTTCACGGTTCCAACAATCAATCGAGAGAGACCCTTAATTAAATTAAACTATTCAGTAATTCAACACCCATTTGACATATTTATCTTATTTCTGGAGCATTTGCTTATGAATGGGATATGCTGCACGTAAGCATTTTGAAAACAAGTGTAAAAAATTGACAATATTAGAATGACAAAAAAAATAAATAAAGAATTCACTATAGTGAATTCAATATGGAGTAATGTTTCCAAAGAGCAGGGATTCATAGGAACCGTCTTCTGCAAGACATAATCTCTAAGCCTACAGTTAACTTCCTCGTACAACGATACACATATAAGTAGCAAAATACGTAAAGAAATAGGGGAAAATTTAGCTTAAAGTCTATTTGCGTATATTTAAGATTGGTCATCAACACATAAAATCGCATCTCGATGTCTTCAAGGCACACACTCAACTTATTTTAGGGAAAGACCGACTGATCAATATCCTTTTCGTTTGTAATAGTTCTGTCGTATTGCTGCTGTACACCACTAAACGGCGTAAACAAAAATGTAATCACGGCTTGACTTACAGTAGATATGGCCCAGGACCTAGTTAGCTTTGTGAGCTGAATATAAATTTTGTTTTCTGTATTTACTGGTGATATCAATAGATACATCATAAAAATATATACATGTTTGAAATGGATACATAAAAGAGAGCCCCAGATGCAGATAATCAGAGTAAATAAATTTAATTTTAAATCACAGTTAAAATAAATAAATGAAAAAATAAATTCTAAAAAAAATAAATAATAAATGAATTTGTTTATGATAATTTTAAGCAAATATATCACTCTATATCAATAATTCTTTAAAAAATTCAGACCTACATTATAAAATTCGGAGGTCTAGGGCGTATGCATAAACAGGCCCAATTGCCAGTGCATTATCAGTACATGAATGTACGATGATTTTCAAAGTCAAGGGAAATAAAGTAGTTAAGCCGAGTTTACATTATTCACTTTGGATGAATCACCGGGAGTGAAACCGCTGGATGAAACGATTTCGGTTTACACTTGTTCATCCGAACTGAATCAGCTGCTCATTTATGCCAATATGGAGGAAACTGAAATAGCACGAGTTATGTGTGTAAATTATGTGCAATTTGCGATTCCAGGGTGCTGTTAAATTGACTTTTGCTCTGCGAAAGTGTGATTATTAATATGAAATCAAGTCATTAGTTAGCACTTGCTCCCGCTTTTTAAGCTATTATTTGGTGTGTTAAAAACCGCCGAAGTATTTTGTATAATGTATACCGGATTACAAGAAAAATTTTATTTCTTTAATGAGAGATATGTGTTAACCTAAATTAATTATGTATGGAATGGAATTATATTTATTTGTCGTGCGATACAAGCTTTAAGTACGTAGTAAGCTAAATGTGTATTTAATATCATTAGCTTTCTAGGTATGTTTGCTTGTTCTTGAACATGAAAAAATTTATAAATTTTCACACAATATTAAGTGTTTTATTCACACAATATCAAATAAAATCTATGTCTACAAATTCTCAGTGAAATTATCGTTTAAAATATGTGTTGACTTTATCATTTGATGTTGAATGCATGCATATTTTACAAAGTGGATAGCGTCTTCGACTGCTGTCATGAGGGGTTGGGTTCGAATCCCGAATAAGGCATGGATGTTTCTTGAGGATGAAGTCAGACTTCCGCCTTCTGGGTCCTCGTCAAAGTGGAGCTGTACCCTCTCCGACCTTCGTCAGTGATGCTTTCTTGGAATAAACTTTGATCTCTAGTCTTGTGTGTCGTTCTTTCTTCCTGCGTCACTGGTCCTGTTTCGGATCCTCCGAACAGGAGGTCATTAGAAACAACAACAACAACAACATATTTTGCAAATGTATGCAATCAACATTATGTGCGTGTGTGCTTTAAAATTTCATAATACTTTGAAAATTAGAAAAAAATTCTGTGCAACCACATTTGAAGTATAACATTTTACAACACAATAATATTTCAAAATGTTAAAAGAATCATTATTGAAATGCTACTTTATGACACACAAAAAAGAACCCATTTTATTATAGCACCTTTTATTTTATATACATTTTTTATTTTGCACTGAAAGGTAGCAAAGTTTCCAAAATTTAAAGAATTTGTAAACTATATTTTGTAGCATTAAAAAAAAGTTTTGCTTGCTTATGTACAGTAAAAATTCACAACTAAAAAATACCAGAAGTGATAGAAAATGAAGAATTTTATTAATTTTCATGCAATATTAGGTATTCTATTCACACAATAAAAATTAATATATATATCTCCTAATTCTAAATGACAGTATTGTACCTAAACATTTGTTGATTATATCATTTGTTGTTGAATGCGTTGCATACCTATTTTACAAATTATATTCAGCATGTTCTGAAAATTATTGTAGAAAAAATACTTTTTCCGTGTACTCTTACTTGAAGTAAAACATTTTACAACACAATAATATTTTAAAATGTGAAAGATTCATTATTGAAATGCTACTTTATAACGTATGAATAAGAACACATTTTATTATAAAACCTTTTATTTCATATATATATATATATATATATATATATATATATATATATATATATATATATATATATATATATATATACAGGGTGATTTAAAAGTTCGGAGCAAAAGAAAAACGCTATAAAAAATATCTATGGGTCGGAGGGACATGCTGTTTGCAGATTAATATTCACCTTGGTGGTGGGGTTGGGGGGTTTGTATGGCATGAAAAAAAAATAGGTCAAAATATCGACACTAGGGGAGCGCTGCTGCGAAGAAAACAATGCGAGGTAATAATTGCGAAATGAAATATTTTATTTCAGCATGATTTACAGCTGCAAGTGCTCAGTGTGTCCACCACCACATTTCTGTACTGAGTGCAGTCGCGGTATTACGTCTGATACAGCATGAAACAGCGTAATAACGTGAATGGGTGCTACCTCCTGCCGTAAGGCGCCTTTCAGTGCTGGTAAGAACTGGGGCTTTCCACTATAGGCCTGTGATTTTAGGTATCCCCACAACGAGAAATCATAGGGTATGAGATCTGGGGATCTCCCAGGACATTCATGTGTGCAATCACCTCCATGCATAAGTCATCTCCATTTATTTATATGCCGCAGTCCCCCGAGTGTCGAGAGTTGGAACTAATTTTTTTTTTATGCCACACAAAACCCCCCAACACGGTGAATATTAATTTGCACACCGCATGTCTCTCCGACTCATAGATATTTTTTTATAGGGTTTTATTTTGCTTCGAACTTTTAAATCACCCTGTATATATATATTGTTCTATTGTCTAATTTGGTTTTGCTTGCTCGTGTATAGTAAAAATGCACAACTAAAAATACCAAAAGTGATAGTTTTTAAATTCATCTAATATTTATTAGAACTCATGGTAGATATTTTGGTGAACGAGCGATTTCCGTTAAAATATTATCAGCTCTAGTGCAATGGGCAAATTAAATAATAATAATAATAATATTTTTTTCCAATTGCAGTAACAAATATTAAAATATAAATAAGTAATAAAAAAGAAAATCCATAATATAACAAAAATCAGCATTTTAATTCTTTAATAACTTGTTTTAATGGATTTATATTTTTATGTTAATAACATTATTTAAATAGACAAGGAATTGTATTTGTACAGAATTTAATTTGACACTGAAAATGAACATAAGTTGAAAAGGCGTTTACATGTTTCAATTTGGATGATTAATCCAAAGTGAATCCTTCAAAGTGAACGAAAGTTGGCCGTGGCCAACATTTATCAACCATATCTTTCAACGATCACTTTTAATCAATTCAACGTTTTCACCTTTCACTTTCAGTGATTCAACCAAAGTGATCTTCCAAAGTGAACAGTATAAACCTGCCATTACTCATGCAAAAGCTGATAACCGTTAATTAAAAATCTATTTAGATGTCCAAGTATTTTACAAAATGCTTTCTGTTTAGTTATTTCATTATTTTATATAAATTACTTTGAATTTTTTCAAATCCTGTAATTGCATCTTTAACAGAATAGGAAATCTAAAAGTTTATTAATTATATAAATATTTCTTCATTCATCACATGCAATTAATGGCAAATATTTTAAACTTTATTTATCTCAAATTTTAAATGTGTTTTGAACTAAAATGTTTATTAAAATTTAATTAGGCGTAGTGCGAAATAAGATAAACCCATAAAAAAATTGATTAAATTTGTCTTTTGACTTTTTGTGTGAACATTAGTAAAAAGTTATTATCGGTAAAATTATTCAATTTTCAAAAGGCATTTTTATTGGACCCTTAAGCGGATCAGTGTTTTCACTGTTCGTAATTAATTAAGAATTTCAAACTCTGTGTAAAAAGAAGTCATTCTAAGAACATCTAAGCTTTTTTTTAAGAATCGTGATATGTAAAATATCCTTCTTTCTTTTAAGTACTTTATGTTTAGAAATCATTGAAGAAAATAAAGGAAGCAAATAGTACGTTAATCTTACATGTAATTATGTTTTAGGATAAATAATAATCCCAAAATGAAATGGAGTCTTACAACCCTTTTAAAATAGTTCTGTTTATTTCAAAACATAGAATCGTGAAGCGCAAAAATAATTAAATCTTTATTCTAGAATAATTTTTAATAACAATTTTACAAAGAAAACTAATTATTTTTTTATTGTCTGCATGCCTTAATAATTTCATTTTGTGGTCTGTCTTTAAAAAGAAATCGATGAAATTTAACAAAATAATTTATGGGTGGGTCAGTCTCTCATTTTAATTCAAACTGCTAATATTAGCATCTTTATTCTTTGAAACAACTCCGATAATTTCTCTAAGAAAAAATTGTATTTTTCTGAAGAATTGCATATTTCTGAAACAATTAAAATGTATTTATCAAATTGTATGCAAGACCTAATAGTATGTAAAATTCCTAATTAAGATCCTGTGGTGGAACAAAAATCGTTTTATTAACTTTTCATTCATGCCCGCAATTGAAGAGGAGGAATCTTTCCCAATACTTTCGCTCTATTGTTGGGTAATATTTTCTTGCTTGCTCCCAAGATAGACGCAATGAAAATAAATAAGCTTTTATTAGGCATGCACGTTGAGAGCAATTATTTCTGCCTGTCAGCTCTCCCAGAAATAATTTTTCCAGATATCTATAAATTCAAATTTTATCGTAATTCTTTGGGGGTTATGCACAATATACAGTTCTTGGCCTTTTTTGCGATCTTTTTATATGCCATCACTCTCTTCGGTTTATATAAGTTAATTTTCCTCATGTTTTCGATTTTTTACTTCCTTACCAAGTATAAGAACACACTTCGATCTTCAGGTCTTTTCTCAAAGGGGATATAAGTTATAGCATCGATCAGATGTTAGAGTATACATGTACTGGAAAACAAACTTTTATCGGTGTTAAATGGGATATATTCAAAGTTACAGTGGAGAACATGAAATTGAATAATAATATTATAGATGTCACTAGTTTTATTTTTGAGTAGTTTTATACCTGTTATACAGGATAAAAAAAATTGCGTTCATCGAATATTAAATTCATCCTTGCGGGGTTTTGACCACTGGCGGTTATTAAATATAGCAACCTGTTTTCATAAAAGTATCTAGTTTTCAGAAAGCAATGCCCCCGGCCTTTCTGACCCATTTTTGCGTGGTCTTAAAAATCGAAAAGCAGTAAAATTAGGTCCAATTTTAGAGTGTCCATTTCAGATTCGAAAATGGATTATGGGAATTGCTTAAAATCGGAACAAGCGTCATGTATCAAATACTTTTGCAAGAGCTATGAGTATAAAATTCTCTTCCTTCCAACTCACCAGCCGTTTCAATATAAACTGATTCTTAGTGAAGTAGAATTATTATTCTACTCATTCTACAGCTTGCTGTGTTTACAGCAGAGTTTGCAAGTTTTTGACAAATGACGGTTTTATCCGGTTTTAACTGTCTTATCTAAAAACCTGCTTTTGACAGTTTTTGACATTTTTTGAAAACCTGAAATTTTTCAGCAGGATAGTGAAAAATAAACAATTATCAGCTAATATAAATATAAAATAATTAATTTTAGCTAGTAGTGAATATATAAAATAATTACAACTGATAAATAATAATTACTTATACAATATTTAATTTCTGCTATAAAGAGTATATTGAGTATTTCTTTTGTTTAATTCTTCACATTAAAAATACATTACCTCAATATTGACTGTGTTTAGGTAAATTTCAGAAAAAGTGCAGCTGAAGGAATATCACTGCCCACTAAGTTATTGAAAAATCGAAACTTTATGCCCATGTCAACCTCACATATTATTTTTAGAGAAAACAAATTATTATATCCTAGTTCTATTATGTAAACAAAATATAATAGAGAGAGTAGTACCTTATTCTTTTATTGTTATATTTAACCTATTGGTACAAACTGTAGTTATTTACAAGGTTTGTGATTCTTATCTCAATGTTATGATCTTCGCAAATTTTGACATATGTTGATATGTTTCTAATGAAACTATTTATGCAAGTGAGTTGGCTGTGTGTGTATCATTGTGTGTATATCATGCAGGTGAGTTGGTGAGTGTGTATCATTTGGAAGCTGAGGCTTCACAGTAACATGCACTTCATGTACCCAGGCAGCTGGAAGTTGATGATTACGAAAGAATTTCTGTATTTCTACTACATGTTTCATGCTGCAATTTCCTGCCAAAGTAGATTCATCCAGTGGACACAGCAGCCATATACACGCAGATCATAATTTTATTCTTTCAGCATCTGGCGCATTTTTTTCTCATTATCACTTACAACTTGTAACAGTGCAAGCAAATTTATCTCCAGCTAGTTTTATTGACCCCTTTACTTTCTCTTTACAAATCTCTGCTGTTTTTGCTTGTCCTTCACAATCAATGGCTTCAAGAAAAACAATTTTAACATCTACGTACAAGCAAGAAGCAATTACTGCTTCATTGTGAATGTTACTCCTTCCATCCTCAATTAGTGTGCACACTTTTCCTCGAAGTTCCAACTTCATTTCACTTTCCAATGCTTCAGTAACTGTATCCAGAAGGCTGCCAGACAATGTTTTACGAGAAGGGGGTTTATATCCAGGATGCAAAAGCTGTATTAATTTAACAAATTCATTCTATTCAACAACATTAAAAGATATATTGCAGCTGTAAAAAAATTTAGCAACTTGTAAGTCAGTAAACTTCCGAAATCCTTCTTCTACAATGCGCCATTCTTTCCCGCTTTACAAACCTCGCAAACTTTTATTTCATTCCACTTGAAAAAAACACACTCGACAATAGGCCACTGGAATTAATACACCCGCACTTCACTCAAACACAGTTATTTAGACGAAAGGACTCAAAATAATATAACAAACACTTAAACATTTAATTCACAGGTTAACTCTTGAAGATGCTACGACGCAGGACGTGCCCTGCCTTCCACCTCTCGAATCCAAACTATATTTTGCTTCTCTCTCTTCCGTCTATTGCTCTGGCATCCCTTATATTTTTGCGGGCTGAGTCCTTCTCGCTGATTTGGCGATGTGCCGAAAATAAATTGTTGAAGTCTAATTGTTCTTTAACCGCTGGAGTTGTTTTTAATGTATAATGATCTATGTCATTTTGTTGCAAACAAGCTCTCTTAATACCTGTAGATTTAGAAACAGATTCATTTTCTTGCACTAGTGTCTGACTTTCTCCGTTTCCATCCACAGGAAAAAAATTTATAGGCCTTCAGCGGCAGTGTCCATGTGCACTATGATCTGCACTTCACTTACATAGACTTTTTGCTCTTTCTCGATACCTTTGCATTTTGCTAAATGCACTTTCATCCTATCAACTCTACTGACCATAGTGTATTCACACCTTTTGCATTTCCCATAAGTTTTATTTCCTTCTTTCACACAGAAAAAGTCATTCCATATAGCGTTCCATGGTCTTCCACCTTTATTCATGTTTTAAGGAATCAAAGAATCAGCTGAAGAAAATTCCCTTACTGCCTAACTCTGGTAGTAACTACAAGACATGTGACTCAAGCTCAATGTGTAACTAAGTAACCAAATATGGTTGCAAAAATTCACCTAATGGCTTTATAATCAATTTTTAGAAAAAACACAGATCACAACACCATACAGGTATAGGAAGTTCTGGCAGCTCAAAACAAGTTTTTCAAGCTGACAGGGAAAGTGATTGGAGATTGGACATCTTACTGACCACAAGCCCCACCCTCCAAGCAGGTCAAGGTTGGATTTCCAAGAAAAACTGGTTTTTATCCCTCCTTCACCTGCAAAGTCACTGTCCACAAAAGGGGTCAGAGAGAGCAGTTGTTTCAAGAAATTGACACGCTCAGGAAAGGTGGAATGACACAGAAATCACATTTTACTCTTTTTTTCTCCACTTACATCAGGCCTGGATAACTGAACTAAATCTGATATATAATATTTAAATATGATATACTAACATGTACTGGTATCTGATTATAATAAATGTAAATATTGATTATAACTCCTTTGCCTGAGATTATTGATTATAAAATAATATTTATACAAATTATAATCAGTATACTTAGTACCAGGGAAATTTATATTATAATCATAATAGTTATAATTGTTTCTGTAAAGAAATATTGAGAAACATAAAAAATGTGTGTACTAGGTTGTGATCACATTGGTGGTCACTTTAGTCTAACTCGAGCTACAAAATCCGAAATCTGTCTAAACCATGGAGTACTTACAACATTATAATCAATATTTATATTGATAACAATAAAAATATTTCTTATTTCTAATATAAACTGAATATTTGTATTATAATCGATATAAACATTATAAAGTTTTACATATAAATTAATACTGATAAACAAACTAAAGATTTTTCTAAAAATAGCAGTTAATAGTTTAATTATTTTTGGCTATTTTTCATAGCTGTGATATACATAATATGTATGATGTATATATATATGCACATATATATATAATATACTTCAGTTTTTTTTAAAGCAGTATCGCAATTCGCAATGCAAAGAACAGAAACTGCGATGAAATTGCAATTTTTGTGTGGTATATATTTATACAGTTTTTCACACAAAAAATAATTTTATTGCAATTGGCATTGCAAATGAAAAATAATAAAAATAACACTGATATACATATAATATAAATATTAATTATAATGCAAGGATTCCATGATTTGTAAAGTAGTTTTGTAACTTTATTTAGATTAAAATGCCAGCAATGACTGTGATCAGAATGATCAGAAACTTGCTCAGATGTTTTTGACAGTTATCGACACTGTCTGACAGTTTTTGACACTTTCTGATAGTTTAGAATGGGTTTTTGTCATGTCATGTCAAAAACCAAAGCCTGGTTTACAGTCTGCATACATCAAATGTTGATGATCATTTAAACTCAAAAATATTGAAATTGCGTTTTTCGTAGTATATAGATGCACAGATATTAAGCAAAACTAAAGCGGTTTTAGGACGAATGGAACACTAAATATAAATTAAATGGAATAAAAATTACGATTTTGACACTTGGAAAAAAGATGGATGCTATATTTTATTAAGAAGTGCGTCACGTGATTTCTTCATATAATATGAGTGCAGTTACTATTTTAATTTTTACTTAAAAAAACAGGGCCCTACTTTTGTAAAGGAGTTCAAGCAAAGGTTACGGTGACCCTATGCTTCCTAGAAGAATTTAAACAATTGAGATTTCTTATAATTATGTTCAATTATATACAAAATACGTGTTATTCTGAAAATATCTACAATATTTAAATTTTAATAGATGCGACATTGTATAAATTATTTATATGGCGACCTACACAATAGCATTATCTCTCAAAATGTCATTATAGGAATTGAAATAGCACATATTTGCAATGAATATAAAAGAGGGGAAGATTTTAAGCAGATGCTCGCATACCAAATCGCTGCTTCCGCAGAAATAACAAAGGAAATATACGGAAATTCATAAAGCTATTGGTACAGATTTCGTATTGGCACTATTTCTGCCACATAAAGTCTAAATTTTATTTTATTCTATTTATATCTCGACATGTTATAGGCAGACTGCAGCCCTGTGGACAGCCCTTTGTTAAACGGATAACAATATTCTATTATTTTAATCTCCCCAAGAAGTATGAGATTGCGAAAAATCAAAAGTGAAATTATTTTTTCTTACTCTTCAAAGTCACCAATAATAAAATATTACAGATATGTATATAAAATATGATTTCGCTTAAATTAACAAATCAGCTTATATCAAACGATCCCGAAAACTGAGTTCAGGACGGTTTTCCTGAATGAAGTTCTAAGATAAATGAACCAATGACACTGAGAAGTGTCTTTTAACAAGAGCGGGTTGGCATGTACTAAATAGAGTGAGTTGATATTGAGTATCTTCTTAAATCGAAATCACCTGTGGGAAAAGAAAAGTTGTATATTGTTATCATATGTTGGTAGAAATAACTTTTTAATTAAACTATGTTTAAATCCCCACCAGGCCCTTGAAATTACGATAAAAATATAAAGTGCAATTTTTTTTCACTTATCAGAACTTTTAATCTCCCGTAATGGAAATGGTTGTATAATAACACCTTTTGTTTGTGAAAATAAATATGTTTTGATATTGTATAATATTTAAATCACCCGCCAGGCCTTTGAAATTTGTACCATTTGTTATTTTTCTTACATTAAATCCGCTCTTTCTCCAGCATTTTCTGTAGCTATTAAAATTGGAGTTCAGAGTAGTTTTAAATACTGACAGAATCTGCCCATTTGAGTTAAAAAATTAATAAACTATGTCCAATTTTTCGACAACAGGTAAATGTAAAATAGACCTCGAAGGAAGACTTGCAGGAAAGGTTAGAGGAAGAGAAGGCACAGTTTCAGGCAATATATTTCTATGGAATAAAAGTCTGAACCTTGGAAATTGTAAAAGAGAGGGTGTTTTATACAGAAGAACTAAAGTGGAAAGTATATAGTGTTATTGAAAAAGCCATGAAGCAATTTCCTCGGTCATGTTTAACTAGAAGATGGTATCTCTAATGAATTACAGTACAGCACTCTAGATTATCTGAAAGAAAGTAAGTTACTATTGATATTTCTAAAATATTCATAAAATGTATTCAAACTTCAACATTTTATTTAATTTTCCTGTAGTGGAATATAAATCGTTTAATTTTCCTTTCATTCATGCCCTCAATTGAAACGGAGGAATATTTTTCAATACTTTCGCTCCATTGCTGGTTAAATATTTCCGTTTGCTCCCAAGATGGACGCAATAAAAACAAATACGCTTTTGTTACTCAGGCAAATTGAGACCACCTATTTCTGCACTTTAGTTCTCCAAGAGTAAGTTTTTCCATAAATCCACAAATTTAAGTTTTATCGGAATTCTTTGGGGGTTATGCTAAATATTCAATTCTTTTATACCCCATCGCTTGCTTCGGTGTCTGTGAGTTAATTTTCCTCATGTTTTAAAATTTTTACTTCCTCGCCAAGTATGACACACTTCGATCTTCAAGTCATTTCCCAAGGGAGATATACTTTTTAACATCCAGTGGAAAGCAGTGAATAAAAATACTGTAAAACAAAATTTTATCGGTGTTAAAAGGGGTATGGTCAGAATAACAGTGCAGAGCATGAAATCGATTAAAGATTATTATCGACGGTGCTCTAGTTTTATTTTAGTGTAGTTTCATATCTTTCATACAAATCGATAGAAAACTCGCTCTCATCAAATATTAAAATCATACTAGCGGGGTTTGTCCGTTAAGGGGCACTAAATATAACAGCTAGTTTTTATAGTAACCAATATTTGATAAGTTCTGCGCTCGCAGTTCTGGTGCAAAAGCCTCTAGCCCCTTTTTGCGCGACATCAAAAGATGCAAAGCAGCAAAGTCATGTCCAAGTTTAGAGTGAACTGGTGGAGCATGTCCCTTACGGATTCAATAACACAACGTGGGAGTTGTCTCAAATCAGTGCAAGTGTCGCCTAACAAATTACTTTGCAAAATTCCCTCTACCTCGTCCCATCCCCCTTTCAATATAAATTGATCCTTGTTGAAGTAGAACGTTAAATTTTATTGCTAAGTTTTGAAGTTTTTAACGTGGAAACGTGATTTTTTTCAGGTACTGCTTATAACAATATTACAATCTTATATTTATAAAAATAAATCTCAATCTTAAAATTTTGCAAAATTAGATTCTTACATTTTAAACACTCCTTCAGAAGGCGAATGGCCTCTCCAGACATTCAAAGATCGTGTTTACCACTCATATCTGCTGCGTAATTGTAAACATCTTAAAGCGAAATCGAAATAAACATATACATTTTGGATTTAAATTTCTGAATCATGAATTTCATTGTAAGAAACTAACGAATAAATTCATTACAAAAGATTTGAAGTTCTGTAGAGCCAAAATTTGATACTTTACAATCACTAAATTTCAAGACCTTATCTGCAACAGTAAATTTTAGATAAAATTATAATTTTAAGCATTACGTCGCTTTGAAATGAAAGTTATCGAATTTAATTGTAAAAAATTAACAAATAAACTTACGATAAATGGAGTGAAAACTATCTAGAGCTAAACCTTCATACTTCACGATGACAAATGTTGAAGAAGGTTCCTTGAAACCTTATTTTTGCCAAATTTAAATATTTAGCCCGACGTTAACTTGGAGTAAAAGCCGAATTTTTCTCCAAATTTTTGTGATTTGATCTGAGAAAGCTTATAGTACTGTTATAAACTTGAATTTAAAAATTTTAATGTCAGTCTATAAAACTCGGGATTTTAAAAATCTGCTTTTTATCTCCAATACCACTTGCCGCATATCATCTATAGAAAAAAAAGGGTTTTCGGATACTCATTACAGAAAACGTGATTTACCGTCCCATCTAGACATTTTGTTCAACGCGCTTAATGGTGTTTTTCGCGATATTTAAAAATCTGTAAAAAGAACTATCGATTTTATCAAAATCCAGGCTTAAAAGGGATTTTTCGAAATTTACTTGTCTCCTGTTCACATCAAATTAGGAGGTTCTACCCCCTTATTTTCTGTAGTAGGATATACGTTTTTCCGCACTCCTGTTTTTACACTAAACATGAGTGTTTTTTTAATAAATATTTAAAAAATTATCAAATACTTCGAATTATGTAAAGTTTAGGCGACATTTTCGGTTTAATATTTACTACTTCAAATCGCGAACTTCTAGGCTCAATACAACGACTTCATAATACGGAGAGCAAATATAACTTAGCATCGATAATTTTTCAGGAAATTGAAGCAATAGAATTTATTTCAGTTAGGTAATATTAATATATCTTCAAAAGTATATCAGAAATATCATCTGTTGTTGGATGCAATAGACCAAGGTTCGATTCCCATCCAAAACTGTATCCTAGTATATGCACTTAAGTCCTCCACTTAAGTCCACCGAGAAGTAATGGTTTTGAAGGACAGTACAGACTCAGTAGTTGTCACTCCAATTTTATTCTGCTTTAAATTAGGTGGCACTGATGTCCAAACAATTACCCTACACCTTCTGATAGGTTGGAATGCCTAAGTGTGAAAAAATATCTGAAGGGGTATGTATAATCGGAAGAAGAACTACATATTAAGTTCCGCATATGCTTTTATTCGTGCCACGTGAGCAACTCAACTGAACGATACATACACTTTGTGGAAAGTTCTGAAAAAAATACGTAACTCCTAAAGTTCTTAGTCAGTCCAGATAGATTCGTAACCAATGTAATCCAGTTTGTCTGCAAAGTCAAGCGACGTGGACCTTTAAATTATAACAATATTTTCCACTTTAAGTTTGTAAAACTATGATGCCACTTCTATTACATACCTCAGTTTCATCCTTGTCACATTTATTTTTATGATTTATCCCATACTTCTCGCCCTAAATACCCTAAGGTACTTCACAGCAAAAATTGTTTTTTAAAGTTGATTTGAAAATGAAATTATGTTATACATATGTATCTGAATTGTTTGAAATTCTCAAATTTAAAATGTCCGGTGTTCGAATTGCACGACTTTTGGTTTGGTCGATTTCTGGATTCAATAAACAATTCTCTTAATACTTTTCTTTATGGCGCAGGGTCTCTCCCAATTGTATTACAGTTTTGACGAAAATCCTGGTCGTTGACAAGAGTAAAGAAGCCACACTTTGTCGCCTTCCTAGAATAGTACTTCATTAGCTTTAGTATCGTACCGGGTCTTCATTCTATCGACAGCAATGTTGATCCTCATACGAGAGAAAAGATGAACCTCCTCCAACCGTGTCTGCAGATTTTGCATATATTCATCAGGCGACGAAAGATTATCACATGGTCTTCCAAACATTAGGTCACATGTAGACATAGATCACATGCGAAGATAGGTCACATGTAGAACATTAGATCACATGCGGTCGTAGATCTTGTCCAAACAGCATTTCTGATGGAGAATGACCAGTCACTTCGTGGATAGCATTTCGGTAGACCAGCAGGAATAATAGTAGGTATCGGTCCCAGTCTTTCTGGTTTCTGTATACGAATATGGAGATATTATTAGTACGTATCGTTCTGTTGAATCTCTCTACCATGCCGTCCGATTGAGGATGAAAAGGGGTAGTTCGAGTTTTTCCCATACCGCGTAACTAGCACAATCCCGAAAATATGCCAGAATTAAATTCGTTCCCTGGTCAGAATGGATGATAAGTAGAACCCCATAATGACATATCCAGTTCCTAGTGAGAACTTCACTAATGGTTATAGATTCTTGGTCAGGGATTGCGCAAACTTCTGGCCACTTCGTGACATAGTCCATTTTTACTAGGATTTATTTGTTTTTGTCCAATATTCCTGGTAATGGCTCCGAAACGTCGAGTACAATTCTCAGGAAAGGAGCTCCGACATTATAACACTGAAGAGTTCTACATGTTTTTTTCTTCAGTCCCTTCCGAGCGCTGCATTCCGTGCATTCTTTGCACCAGCGCTCAACATCGGATCTCGCATTGCATCAGAAGAAACATTCACGAACTTTATTGAGCGTCTTGCTGATGCAAAAATGTCCTCTAGTGTCGCTGTCATGTACCTTCTGTAGTAAGTTGGACACTTTAGAATGAGGGAGCAACAACTGCCATCTGATGCTTTTTCCATCATCGCTCTGCTATTTGCTGTATACTACCCCGTCCTTCAAGCGCAGAGAATTCCACAGCGCCCAGTGCAGTTTTGTTTCAGGGGAGAAGCAAGGAATTTCTTGCCAATTTGGTTTCTCATTAGCTCGTTCTCTGCAAATCAGGATTGGATCGATATATCTCTGCTCTCTTTCGGGATCGGGAATGTCCTTCATCACTTCAGGGATCTGGTGGTGAATTTGAATTATAATCGGTGATAATTTACCGGATGGTCGCTAAAATCTGGCTTTCAAATTTTATTTCAGCGCGAAAGCAATGTGCACTGTTTAAAGGACAGGGTCTCCTCGAGAGCGCATCACCGTTTCCATCAGACAATTCCTTTCAATATCAAATCTCCATGTCGTATTCTTGAAGTCGCTGATTCCATCTTGAGACCTGTCCAACAAGGTTCTTAAAACACCTTCCCGACCGTTCATTTTACTGCTCCGTTCCGAGGTGGTCACCCACCCAAGTACTAACCGCATCGGGCGCGGTTAGTATTTGGGTGGGTGACCACATGGGAACACCGCGTGCTGTTGGCATATTTCAAGCGCGGTAGCCCGGTGGTTTGCGCGCTGGATTTGAACGCTACCAC
This sequence comes from Amaurobius ferox, assembly GCA_951213105.1. Classification (NCBI taxonomy): domain Eukaryota; kingdom Metazoa; phylum Arthropoda; class Arachnida; order Araneae; family Amaurobiidae; genus Amaurobius; species Amaurobius ferox. The sequence goes on along the minus strand of OX578139.1, from coordinate 94,929,960 downwards.
AACTGCCGCCGTGTTTATGCGGAGTACGATCACGTTAAACATGTGGGTCCGTATGTCCTTCCGAGAGATTTGTGGTAGGGGAAGGAGGGTACGGTCCCTGTGGATGCCTCCCCCACTGGGTTCCGGTCTAAATTGGGTGGCACTTCCCGGCCGTCCAAACAGTTACCTTACACCTTTCTGGTAGGTCGGACGGTCTGGATCTCAACAACAACAACACTCTCAAGTGAGCTGGACGGTCTGGGTTCTCAGGGTTCTTAAAACTGAGGAGTCAGCACAGAGCAGGGTGATCTTTTCGCAACAGGAATTACCTCATGTAGAGATAATGATGGAAATGATATACGGATTTAACAATCGCCAAAATTTCTTTCCTTGTCCCTCTGTAATTTCTTTCGCTCTTGGACAGACACTTGTAGAAGTATGCGATAACACGTTCTTGTCCTCCTATGTCCTGGTAGAAAACAATCCCTATTCATCATTTACTAGCATTAAAACCAAGTATAAATCTCTCTGTTGGTTGAGAATATGGCAAAATTCGAGCTGAAGCCAGCATTTTCTTAAGCCTATTGTAGGCGTCTTCATATTCTGCCGTCCATTCAAATTTCTTGTGTCCTTCCGTTAACCATGGCAATGTTTGAGAAGTTCTTTACAAAACGACGATAGTAGGTACAGAGACCAAGGAAACTCCTTAGTTGATGAACATCTTATGGTCTGTACCATTTTTTTACAGCAATGATTTTGTCAGGATTGGTCCTTACTCTCTTGTTAGAAGTGATATGTCCTAAATATGCGACTTCTTTAGTATTAAGTTTTTAGTTATTTAGTTTTAAGTTTTTAGTTATTTAGTTTTAAGTTAGCATCTTTTAATTCTTCAAGTATCGGTCTAAGGTTTTGTAGATATTCGTCAAATGACCGTCCAACAATAATTATATCGTCCAAATAGACGAGGCACGATTAAGAAGAGAGTCCATTCTGCACGGTCTCCATCAGACGTTCAAAAGTTGCGGATGCATTACAAAGTCCAAAAGGAATCACTTTAAACTGCCAGAGGCCGTATCCTGTTGCAAAGGCTGTCCTTCCTCTATCGTCAGGATGGATCTCCACCTGCAGTAGCTACTCTTAAGTTCCTGAGTAGAAAACCATTTGCTCCCAGAAAAGGTATCTAGTGTCGTCAATTCTTGGCAGTGGATACATGGCTTTCTTTGTCACAGAATTGAGTTTCCTATAGTCAACACAGAACTGAGTCTTGTATAGTCAACAAAGAATCTCGTAGAGCCATCTTTCTTTTTCACTCAGACGATTGGCGAGGCCCAAGAACTTGAAAATGGTTCGATTACGCCGCTTTCCTGCATGTCTTTTAAAAGCTTATTTACTTCTTTATTTGCGAGTGGAAGTCTTCGGGGAGTTTTTTTATTTGGGAATTATTTGCCAGTTTCGATTCTATGTTTAGTTCGACCGGTGCGTCCCATGTCTTTTGAAGCAATCGGAAAGATTTCATGGAATTCAGAAATGAGGCTTTTACATGCCTTGTGTTCTGTACGATTTAGTCTCCCGCGATTGTTTAAGATGGTGCTTAGATGTTCAGGACAGCTGTCACCCTCTTTTGGATAACCACTCATTACGCAGGTAACTGCAGAGCATGAAGCTAACTACTCCCCTTTGGGAATTAGTTGCCAGTTTCGATTCTATGTTTAGTTCGACCGGTGCGTCCCATGTCTTTTGAAGCAATCGAAAAGATTTCATGGAATTCAGAAATGAGGCTTTTACATGCCTTGTGTTCTGTACGATTTAGTCTCCCGCGATTGTTTAAGATGGTGCTTAGATGTTCAGGACAGCTGTCACCCTCTTTTGGATAACCACTCATTACGCAGGTAACTGCAGAGCATGAAGCTAACTACTCCCCTTTATGAATTACTTTGGACCTGTCGCTGATGTTAGCTATTCGTACAGGTACGTCTTTTTCTGAAATATCTACGAGAGCCGCGGCCACAAGAATTCCCTTTTCTTTATTGTTAGGAGATGGATAATCTATTACTGTCATTCCAGGTATGCTTGGGCTTCCTGGATCCCTCTTATCAGACACTCGCTTCATGAGGGCAGCGAAACAACTTCGGTAGTAACTATTTTGCACTCTAGGATGTCTCCCGTGTTTGTTCCAAATAAAGGAAACTTTTCAGTGGCTGTCCGTCGTTCGTTGTTTTGTTTTTAAAGTCTAGGTCAAATCCGTGTTTTTTTAAACCGTCTAGTTCGAGAATGCATGGGTCAGAGATATCTGCAATATAAGCAATATGATGATAACAGCTCGCCCCGACTGAAATAGTAGGTACCAATTTTCCATTCCCATTCAGTGTTTCTCTAGTAATTGTGCTTTGAGAGATGGAGGGTGCACTATAAAGAAGTTGAAATTTATTTGGTGAGTTACTTCACTTTTAATGATGGTCACATTCGAACCTGTGTCTAGAAGCATTTGACATTCGATGTTGTTTATACGACCCATGATGTTAGGTCCATTATTTCTTCCATGCAACGACGAAATCTCGAAGGTCTTTGATGTCACATTTTCAGAATGGGACGTCACTTTATTATTTCGATTGCTTTATTATTTCGATTGTTTTATTATTTCGATTGCTTTATTATTTCGATTACTTTATTATTTCGATTGTTTTGTTATTTCGATAAAGGGCAATTTCTCCTCATATGTCTTCCTTTTCCACAGATCCAGCACACCAGTCCTTTTGCGAACGGACCAGATGTCTGCTTGTTGCTTCGCCTCTGCAGCATGTTCTTTAGTTCCTTCATGGTACGCAGCATCTCATATTTTGAAGTACTATCAGCCATAGCCCTGTCACGTATAATTGATCGATGAAGACCTCCAGATGCTTGTCAAGAGGCTTCAACCTTGTTGGCTAGGGACAACGCAGCTCTCAAATCCTTGTATTCGGCCATAAGAACGGCGTTCTGTATTTCTGGGTCACGAATAGCATGTATGAAATACTGCGCTGCAATGTCTTTACGAACGTCCATAGGGTATTCTGCGAAGGATAATTGTGAATGTCGTTCAGTATCCAATGGCAGCTCCGGAAGACTCTCTCCAGATTTTTGTCAATTAGACTTTAACCGTACTCTGCTGGTTTCTCTTAAATTATTCTCCCAATAGCGGAGTTCCAGGGCATTCACCAGGGTTACGAAATCCACACTTTTCTTGGACGGGAGCGTATGTTAAATATCAACTGCAGGACCTCAAAGGGAAGCAGTGAGTTGGCATGCATTTGTCGTTTCATCCCAATCGTTCATTTCTGCGATAATGTCGAACTTCGCCCGAAAATTCGTCCAAATACTCTGTCCGTCATATGTAGGATATTTTACTTTGCCTAACGACGGTATACAAAATTTCGAATTAGCGAATGGCAATTTTCGCTTGAAAGACAGTAATCCTTTCGAGCATTTTCATCTCTTCTTGCCGTCATTAATATGTTCTTGGACGAATTTAATGTTTCGTTTTACCTTTTCTTTGATCTCTACTTGTCCTGCTTTCATTTCGCTCTGTATCGTTTTGATTTCTTCTTTCATCTCAGGTTTAATGTATTTCTTCATTTCGGCTTGCCTTTCTTTCACGGAATGAATTTCTTCTTTCATCGCCTATTGCCCGGTCTCTTGTTATCTCTTGTTTCATCTCGTCTTGAACGCTTTCACATCTTCTTCCATCTTATCTTGTCCGGTTTTAATATTTGCTTCTATAGCTTCTTGTTTGGCCTTCAAATCTTCTTTTGTCTCGTCTTGCCCGGCTTGCATAGCTTCTTTCATCTCGTCTTGTCCAACTTTAATCAAATCCATCATCTCTTTCGCTTTTCTAGTCGCTATCATATAAGCTTTTCAAGTTTTCAGAAATTCCACTCCTGACACCGCGCTAAATATATCGCCAAATCTGAAAACCCTCGAAATTTTAGAAACCATAGAGTAACGTCAGAGAAAGAATATTCGTACCGCTATTTTCTGGCGGAATCTCTTCGGAGGCACAGTTTGGTCTGCGATAAAATAAAAACAAAACAGGGGGGCGTCAGGGACAGAATATTACACGTTCGCAACTATAGGAACTGTGTTAACATAATAGTCTTTGAAAGGGGGGGGGGGCAAATACTCCGAGATATGACCGAAAGAAACGGCGGTCCAATGCCTCCTAAAAGAACTTAATGAAAAGTCTTTTAATTATGTTCAATTATACAAAATATGTATTATTCTGAAAATATCTACAAGGTTCAGTTTGGATAGCTGCAAAATTTTTTAATTTTGTATATGGCCGCGTCAATATTTGTTGCCCACAACAGCATAACTGCTCACAATAGCAGTATTTCAATAGGTATTGAAATACAATATATCTGCAATTAATATAAAAGACTGGCGGGGGAGGAATTTTAAGCAGATGCCCGCATACCTAATCACTGTTTCCGTAGACGATAAAATCACAAATAAAATAAATGAAAATTCATGAGGATTTTCGTTTCGATTTCATATTGATACTATCTATCTATTATCTATCTATCTATATATACTAATTGCCAAGTGTCCGTCTGTCTGTCTGTCCGTCTGTCTGTCACGCTTGTTTTAAGCACTTCCCGAATAGATAGAGACTTACAATAGATAGAGACTTACAATTACTTGGTACACAGCTCGGTCGTTCGATAAAACCCAGTGGAAAAATCGAATTTTTCGAAAACGTTCTATAGAGGTGGTGCCCCACACCAAAACGTTCGAAAAGAGAAATGATGGGTAAGCATGCTTTGCGACGAGATAGAGACTTCAAATTTGGTGTATGGGTAAATCATTCGAAAAGAAGAAAGTGTGCAATTTCAGATTTCCAATATTTTCTACTTAAGGGGGTGCAGCACACCAAAACGTTCGAAAAGTGAAATGACAGGAGAGAATGCTTTGCGATGAGATAGAGACTTCAAATTTTGTGTATGGGTAAATCGTTTGAAAGAGAGAAAGTGTGCAATTACAGATTTCCAATATTTTCTACTTAAGGGGGTGCCGCACACTAAAACGTTCGAAAAGTGAAATGATAGGAAAGCATGCTTTGCGATGAGGTAGACTTCAAATTTGGTGTATTGATAAATCGTTCGAAATGAAGAAAGTGTGCAATTCCAGATTTCCAATATTTTCTACTTAAGGGGGTTACACCAAAATGTTCGATTTACAGAATAAATGAGAAAACGCTCCTTTAAGATATTATAGAGGTTTGAAATTCGGTATATGGGCTAATCATTTGACGGAAACACCCAAGACAAATATAGTTTTTCAAAAATGTTCGTTTAAGGCGGTGCTCCAGAGTAAAACGTTCGAAAAGTGAATTGATAAAAAACCATGCTTCGGAATGAGATAGAGATATTAAATTTGGTATAAGGGTGGATAGTTTGAAAGGAAGAAAGTGTACAATTTCAGTGTACCAATATTTTCTACTTTAGGGAGTGCCGCACCCTAAAATGTTCGATTTTCGAAATAAAGGAGAAACGCCCCTTTTAAAACGTGATAGAGGCTAGATATTTGATATATAGGAAAATCATATGACAGAAATCACAAAAAGAATAGAGTTTTTCAAAAGTGTATAGTTAAGGGGGTAGGTACTCCACACAAAAGCATTCGAAAGATGAAATGCTAGAAAAGCATGCTTCGCGATGAGATAGACTTCAAATTTGGTGTACGGGTAAAAAGTTGGAAAGGAAGAAAGTGCGCAAGTTCAGTTTTCCATCATTTGTTATTATAGGGGGTGCCGCTCACTAAAATGTTCGATTTACTGAACAAATGAAAAACGCCTCTTTTACAATGTGATAGAGACTTGAAATTTAGTATATGGGCTAACCATTTGACGAAAAAACCAAAGATGAATACAGTTTGACAAAAATGTTCTTTAATGGGTGCTACACAGAAAAACGTTCGAAAGGTGAAGTGATAGAAAAACATGCTTCTCGATAGGATAGCGACTTCAAATTTGGTGTACGTGTAGATTATTTGAAATGAAGAGAGTGTGAAATTTCAGATTTCCAATATTTGCTACTTTGAGGGGTGCGCACACTAATATGTTCGATTTGCCGAATAAATGAGGCACTCTTCCTTTTAATTGCCAAGTGTCCGTCTGTCTGTCTGTCAGTCTGTCGGTCACGCTTTTTTAAGCACTTCCCGAATAGATAGAGACTTACCATTTGGTACACGGCTCGGTCGCTCGATAAAACCCCCTGGAAAAATCGAATTTTTCGAAAACGTTCTATAGAGGGGGTGCCCCACACCAAAACGTTCGAAAAGTGAAATGATGGGAAAGCATGCTTTGCGACGAGACAGAGACTTCAAATTTGGTGTATGGGTAAATCATTCGAAAAGAAGAAAGTGTGCAATTTCAGATTTCCAATATCTTCTACTTAAGAGGGTGCAGCACACCAAAACTTTCGAAAAGTGAAATGACAGGAGAGCATGCTTTGTGATGAGATAGAGACTTCAAGTTTTGTGTATGGGTAAATCGTTTGAAAGAAAGAAAGTGTGCAATTTCAGATTTCCAATATTTTCTACTTAAGGGGGTGCCGCACACTAAAACGTTCGAAAAGTGAAATGATAGGAAAGCATGTTTTGCGATGAGATAGAGACTTCAAATTTGGTGTATTGGTAAATTGTTCGAAAGGAAGAAAGCGTGCTATTTCAGATTTCCAATATTTTCTACTTAAGGGGGTGCCGCACACCAAAATTTTCGATTTACAGAATAAATGAGAAAACGCCCTTTTAAATTTGATAGAGCCTTGAAATTCGGTATATGGGCTAATCATTTGATGGAAACACCCAAGACAAATATAGTTTTTCAAAAATGTCCGTTTAAGGGGGTGCTCCAGAGTAAAACGTTCGAAAAGTGAATTGATAAAAAACCATGCTTCGGATTGAGATAGAGATATCAAATTTGATATAAGGGTAGATAGTTGGAAAAAGAGGAAGTTTGAAAGGAGGAAGTTGGAGGATAGTTTGAAAGGTTTGAAAGTGTACAATTTCAGTTTACCAATATTTTCTACTTTAGGGGGTGCCGCACACTAAAATGTTCGATTTTCGAAATAAAGGAGAAACGCCCCTTTTAAAATGTGACAGAGGCTAGATATTTGATATATAGGAAAATCATCTGACAGAAATCACAAAAAGAATAGAGCTTTTCAAAAATGTATAGTTAAGGGGGTGGGTACTCCACACAAAAGCATTCGAAAGATGAAATGCTTGAAAAGTATGCTTCGCGATGAGATAGAGACTTCGAATTTGATGTACAAGTAAAAAGTTGGAAAGGAAGAAAGTGTGCAATTTCAGTTTTCCAACATTTGTTATTGTAGGGTGTTCCGCTCACTAAAATGTTCGATTTACCGAACAAATGATAAACGCCTCCTTTATAATGTAATAGAGACTTGAAATTTAGATTATGGACTAACCATTTGACAAAAAAACCAAAGATGAATACAGTTTGACAAAAATGTTCTTTAACGGGGTGCTACAAAGAAAAACGTTCGAAAGGTGAAGTGATAGAAAAACTTGCTTCTCGATAGGATAGTGACTTCAAATTTTGTGTACGGGTAAATAGTTTGAAAGGAAGAGAGTGTGAAGTTTCAGATTTCCAATATTTGCTACTTTCAAGGGTGCGCTCACTAATATGTTCGATTTTCCTAATAAATGAGGCAAGCTTCCTTTTAAATGTGATAGATACTTGATATTTGGTATTTGGGCCAATCATCTGATAAAAAACAAAAGACTAACAGAGTTTTTCAAAACTGTTCAATTATGGATGTTCTTCACAGAAAAAAGTTCCCAAAGAGAAATAATAATATAGGAGTGCCTCGGGATGAGATAGACTTTAATGTGGTGTAAGGGTAGATAATTCGAAAGAAAGAAATGCTCAAATTTAGTTTCCCAATATTTTCTTCTTTAGAGGGTTCTGCACACCAAAATATTCGATTTGTCGAATAAATGTGAAACGCGAATTATTAAAACATTTACATTATTCAGGGGTTGCTTATTGCGAGACCGTTAATTTTCAACGGGCATTCGGCTAGTATATACTAATTGCCAAGTGTCCGTCTGTCTGTCACGCTTTTTTAGGCACTTTTCGAATAGATAGAGATTTGCAATTTAGTACACGGCTCGGTCGTTCGATGAAATCCCCCGGAAAAATCGAATTTTTCGAAAACGTTCTATAGAGGGGGTGCCCCACAACAAAACGTTCGAAAAGTGAAATGATGGGAAAGCATACTTTGGAATGAGATAGAGACTTCAAATTTGGTGTATGGGTAAATCATTTGGAAGGAAGAAAGCTTGCAATTTCAGATTTCAATATTTTCTACTTAAGGGGGTGCGCACACTAAAACGTTCGAAAAGTGAAATGATAGGAGAGCATACTTTCTGATGAGGTAGAGACTTCAAATTTGGTGTATGGGAAAATCGTTTGAAAGGAAGAAAGTGTGCAATTTCAGATTTCTAATATTTTCTACTTAAGGGGGTGCCGCACACTAAAACGTTCGAAAAGTGAAAAAATAGGAAAGCATGCTTTGCGATGAGGTAGAGACTTCAAATTTGGTGTATTGATAAATCGTTTGAAAGGAAGAAAGTGTGCAATTCCAGATTTCCAATATTTTTTATTTAAGGAGGTGCCCCACACCAAAATGTTCGATTTACAGAATAAATGAGAAAACGCTCCTTTAAAATATTATAGAAGCTTGAAATTCGGTATGTGGGCTAATCATTTGACGGAAACACCCAAGACAAATATAGTTTTTCAAAAATGTTCGTTTAAGGCGGTGCTCCAGAGTAAAACGTTCGAAAAGTGAATTGATAAAAAACCTTGCTTTGGAATGAGATAGAGATATCAAATTTGGTATAAGGGTGGATAGTTTGAAAGGAAGAAAGTGTACAATTTCAGTTTACCAATATTTTCTACTTTAGGGGGTGCCGCACACCAAAATGTTCGATTTTCGGAATAAAGGAGAAATGCACCTTTTAAAACGTGATAGAGGCTTGATATTTGATATATGGGAAAATCATCTGACAGAAATCACAAAAAGAATAGAGTTTTTCAAAACTGTATAGTTAAGGGGGTAGGTACTCCACACAAAAGCATTCGAAAGATGAAATGCTAGAAAAGCATGCTTCGCGATGAGATAGACTTCAAATTTGGTGTACGGGTAAAAAGTTGGAAAGGATGAAAGTGTGCAATTTCAGTTTTCCAACATTTGTTATTGCAGGGGGAGCCGCTCACTAAAATGTTCGATTTACTGAACAAATGAAAAACGCCTCCTTTACAATGTGATAGAGACTTGAAATTTAGTATATGGGCTAACCATTTGACAAAAAAACCAAAGATGAATGTAAGGGTAGATAATTCGAGAGGAAGAAATGCTCAAATTTATTTTCCCAATATTTTCTTCTTTAGGGGGTTCTGCACACCAAAATATTCGATTTGTCGAATAAATGCGAAACGCGAATTATTAAAAAATTTACATTATTTAGGGGTTCCTTATTGCGAGACCGTTGATTTTCAACGGGTATTCGGCTAGTATCTGCTATTTCTCGTTTAAATTTTATTTTATTCTATTTGTAGCTTCACAGGTCATATAGACGGCAGGCATTTGGACAGCTCTATGTTAAAAGGATACAATATTCTATTATTCTATCTCAAGAAGTATGAGATCGCGAAAAATCAAAAGTGGAATCCGTTTTGCTTGCTCTTTATATTTAGCACTAAAAAGATAATATAATCATGTATTTAAAATATGATTTCGCTTAATCGAATAAACTTTTACATATCATTCTTGAATCTAGGAAGATACCTACATAAAGGTTGCAGTCGAATGAAATAAGTGGAACACGTTACCGCAGACAACACTTTTGGGTTACAGGGAAATACATCAACTTTTGTGTTGGGGGTATGACAATCCACTGTGTTAGGAAGCTTAAAATTTCGGCAACTTTAATTTATTTGGATCTATTTGACTGTACTTTCGTTATTCTGCATACATTATATTATATGTTTGTATTTCAGCAAGGTTGTCCAGTTGGGTTCCAAGCCACGGGCTGTATTCTTACCGTGAATAAATTTTTAAGTAATGAATCCAACACTTTTCACAGATTAAACAAATTATTTCATTTTTTTACGATTTCCTGAATGAAGTTCCACGATAAAGGCATCAACGCCACCGAGGCTTGACTTTTACAGGGGCGTGTTGGAATATATTAAACAGGGTGTGTCGATATGTATTATTTTATTGAATCGAAATCGCTTGTGGTGGAAAAGTTGTATATTGGTATCAAATGTTATTAAAAATTTTTTTTTAATTAAAATAAGTTCAAATCCCCACCAGGTTCTTGAAATTTTGCAAAGAATATAAAGTACAAATTCCTTATCAAAATTTTTAGCCTTCTTGGAAATGGTCGCATATTAAGACCATTCGTTTGTGAAAGAAAATATATTTTGATATCGTATAATATTTAAACCCCACACCTGGACTATGAAATTTGTATTATTTGTTGTTTTATTTATATTTTAAAGTAGCTTTTTCTGATGCATTTTCTGTAGCCTTTAAAATTAGAGTTCAAATTAGTTTTAAATACTCATAGGATCTGCCCACTTGAATTAGAAAACTAATGAATAAAGTCCAAATTTTCGATAACAAATAAGTGTTAAATAGTGCGTGAAGGAACGACTTGCAGTAAAGATTAGTGGAAGAAAAGGCATCGTTGCAGGCATTATATTTCCATGGAAGAAAGGTCCGAACCATGGCACTTATGAAAGAGATGGGGTTTCATAAAGAAAATCTAACGTCGAAAGTATATAGTCTTATTGCTAGAGCTTGTAAAAAATTTTCTCGGTCATGTGTCTTCAGAAGATGGCAGATTATCTGAAGGAAAGTAAGTTATCTATTAATATTTCTAAAATATTCGTAAAATGTATTCAAAGTTCAACATTTTATTTAATTTAACTCCAGATGTAGATATTCATAGCAAATAAATTTAATTTTAAATCACAATCAAAATAAATAAATGAATAAAAAATTACAAAAAAATAAAACATATAAAAAATTAAACTTCTTTTGATATTTTAAAATAAATATATCAGGCTATTTCAATAATTGATTTAGAAATTCAGACTTTTATTTTAAAATTCGGAGGGTTAGGGCCTACGCATAATCCCGTTCAATGACAAGTGCATAATCAGACCCTGAATGCATGATTGTTTTCAAGGGCAAGGGAAATAAAGTAAATACATATAAAGGAAATAAAGTAGTTAAATATGCAAAAGCAGGTAACCGTTTATTCAATATCTGTTTAGATGTCTATATTCTACAAAATGATTTCTTTTCAGTAAATTTCGTGACTTTTATAAATAGCTTTGAATTTTTCAAATCTTGTAATTGCTGCTTTAACAAATTAGGAAATTTAAGTTTACTAATTTTATAAATATTTATGCATTCATCACCTGCAATTAATGGTAAATATTTTAAAATTAATTTCTCTCAAATGTTCAATGTTTTTAGAATTAAAGAATTTATTAAAATTCAATTAAGCGTAGAGCGACATAATAAAAGCCTATAAAAAGATACACTATATTATTTCCACATGACTAAATTTGCCCTGCGACTTTTTGTTTGAAAATTAGTCTAAAAATGAATATAGGTTCACTTATTAAATTTTCTAAAAGCATTTTGAGTGAACTCTTAAGCGGATCAATGGTGGTAATTAATTAAGAAAATCAAACTCTGTGCAAATGTGCAAAATAAATTCATTATAAGAAAACTTAAGATTTTAATGAGGATATCTATATGTAAAATATCCTTCCTTCTTTTGGGTACTTTAAACTCCCTTTTAAAAAAAATAAAGAAATATGAAGCAACAAAATATTACGCTAATCTGACATGTAATTATATTTTAAGATAAATAATAATTCTAAAATTATCCGATGAAGGCGTCCAACTTCTCTAAAGTATTTCTGTTTATTTTAAAACAAAGAATCGTGATGTACAAAAAATATTCTTTATTCTAGTAAACGTTTCAATAACTGTTTTAGAAAGAAGAGGAAATATATTTTATCTTCTGCATACCATGATAATTTCATTTTTTGGCGTGGTTGTAAAATTATTTGAAATCGTTTAAGTTTCATAAATAAATTTAACGATATGTCATTTGATTTACCAATTTTAGGGGAATAATAACAGAACAAAATAATAGAACAAAAATGGAAACATATATTACGCTAATCTGACGTATAATAGTATTTTAATATAAATGATTATTCCAAAAGGAACTGCTGAAGTCTTACAACTTTTCTAAAATAGTTCTGTTTATTTCAAAACAAAGAATCCTAATGTGAAAAAATATTATTTATTCTAGAATAATTTTAATAACAATGTTAGAAAGAAAATAAATTATCTTTTTATCGTCTGTATGCCATGATAATTTATTTTGCTAATTGGATTGAAGATTGAAAACAATTAAAATTTACAAAATAATTTAAAAACGGGTCTCTCTATGATGTTGAATTTAAATTGCTAAAATTAGCGGCTCTATTCTTAAAAAAATCTCCGATAATTCCTCCAAGAAAGAATTTTGCTTATATTTCTGAAACAATTGTAATTTATTTATTAAATTGTATGCAGGACCTAATTTTATGTAAGATTCTTAATTAAAATCCTGCGGTGGAATAAAAATCGTTTTATTAACCTTTTATTCATGCCCTCAATTAGAGAGGAAGAACCTTTCCCAATATTTTAACTCCATTTCTGGGTAATATCTTTTCATTTGCTCTCAAGATGGACGCAATAAAAGTAGATACGCTTTAATTAGGCAAACGCGTTGAGAGCACTTATTTCTACCCTTTAACTCTCTAAAATAGAATTTTACCAGATATCTATAAATTTGAGTTTTATTGAAATTCTTTGGGGCTGATGCTCAATATTCATTTCTGGGCACATTGTGTGAACATTTTATATGCCATCGCTCACTTGGATTTAGCATGTGATTTAACTTTCTTCCATGTTTTCGAATTTTTACTTCCTCGCCAAGTAAGTATATCGTCGATTTTCAGGTCGTTTGCCTGAGAAGGTATACGTTTTAACATCCAGTGGATAGATGAGTATAAAAATACTTGAAAACAAAATTTTGTCGGTGTTAAAAGGCGTACTGTCAAAGTTACAGTGCAGAACATGAATTCGATTGAAAATTATTATAGATGGCGTTGTAGTTTTACTTTTGTGTAGTTTATTATCTTCTATGCATGGTGATAGAAAAGTCACGCTCATCAAATATTAAAATCATACTGGCTTGGCTTTTTCAATGGCGGTCATTAAGTATATCAACCAGATTTATAGTAATCAGTTTTTTAGAAAGTTCTAGAAAGTGTGGTGCAAAGGCATCCAGTCCCTCTTTTTACGCTGTCCGAAAGTCGTAAATCAGCAACATTAGGTCCAAGTTTATTATGAACAAGTTGAATGGGTACATTCCAGAGCCGAAAATACAACTTGAAAATTATTTCAAAAACGGAGAAAGCGTCGCTTAATAGATGGATTTTATAAAAACGATGATAATAACTCCCCACCAGCTGTTTCAATATGAATTGATTCTTTCTGAAATAGAATGTTACTAACTATCGCAGTTTTTATGGTAGAAACGTGATTTTTCAAGAAATGCTTAAAATAATTTTACAATATCTTATTTTAAAGTCAAATATCAATTTGTTAAATTCGAAAACTTAGATTTTTGCATATTAGTCACTCCTTTAGAAAACGATCGTAAGAGTGGGTCTCCATTCAACGATCGTGTTTATTACTCACTCATTCTGTTTAATGCGAAATATCTTAACGTGAAATTAAAAACTGAAAGACGTTTCTGATAAAAATTTCTGAATCATGAATTTCATTTTAAAAACTTAACATGTAAAGTCACAACAAATGTATAAGTATGTAGAACTAAGACATGAATTTCAAGACCGTACCTGGAACTGTAAATTTTAGGCGAAATTACAATTTTAGTCATTACGCTGCTTTAAAATGAATCGTTAATTTTATTGCAAAAAAATAACAAATAAAGTCTCGAAAAATCTGATGTGGGCAGCACATGACTTTCCCTGCAGATTTATATCCACATTCTCTTTATTTTAATTACATTTATATCACTTTTAATTTAATTTTCTTTCTCATTCGGTAACCGGACTTATTTTCAAAGGTGGCGTAGAGAAAATACGAAAAACTAAAATGTCTCGAGAACGGCTAGTCCTAGTGTAATGGGGTTGATCTTATTCTTTTCTTCGTTAAAAATTACGTATTAAACAAGCATTTAATGGATATATTTGAGTATACCTAATTCTTTAGTTTAGATTTTGACGATTTTTGTGGGCCATTTTGCAAAAAAAGGCAGGTTAGTGTTTTCCGAATCGTATCAAAATCTAATCAGCACCAGGGTAACCCATAAGTGACTCATCTACCGAATTTTGTGAAATTCGGTAAATTAGTTTTTCAGTTAGAGTGGATACAAGCTTTTGCGGGCCATTTCGCAAAAAAAGGCGGGTTCCTTTATCCCGAATCGTACCCAAAACTAATCAGCACCAGATTCCCCTACAAGTGACTAGCGTACCAAATTTTATGAAATTCGGTCAATTATTTTTGTAGTTAGAATGGATACAAAATCTGAACAGACAGACACACAGACAGACAGACACACACACAGACGTCACGCTAAAAATAGTATTATAGAGGTCTCGAAACTTGTAGATCCGTCGAAAACTCGAGTTGTGATTTTCGGCATGATTCCAATACTTTTCCTATACATTACCATGTATTGCAGGGAAAGCAAAAATGGAGTGGAAGCAATCTAGAGCTAAGATTTCATACTTTACGATGACAAAGCTTGAATTCGGTACCTTGAAACATTATTTTTGACAAATTAAATATTGAGCAATACTTTAAATTGCCGAAAAATTGGAAATTTTCTCCAAAAAATCAGGGCTTTTTTCAAGGAATGCTTATATTACTGTTACAATCTCATACATATAAATTTTAATCTTAACTTGTAAAACAAGTGATTTTAAATTTCTACTTTTAACTCTAATACCACAGGACGCCAGCCATTTGGAGAAAAAAATGGATTCGGATTCGTATTAAGGAAAGCCAAACTCACCGACCCGAATCCTGAACTTCTGTTCAGAGAAATTAAGGGTGTTTCTTGCTATTTTTAAAAATCTGTAAAATTTATGGACTTTAACAATATCCCGTCTTCAAGGGGTTTTCGAAATTTATCTGTCTTTCGTGCACTTAAAGAAAATATGTTCTATGCCCTTTTCTTTTTGTAGTAGGATATACGTTTTTCCCGCACTCACATCTTTACCCTAAAATCCAGTTTTTTTATAAATATTTAAAAAGTTTGAAAAGTTTGAAAAGTTTCGGTGACGTTTTTGATTCAATACTTATTACTTTAAACCTCGAGGTTCAAGGCTCAGTAACGGCTTTATAATACACTATCACGTTTTCGTAGTTTAAATAATTTATCAGCAAAATGCAACAATCAACTCTAATTTAGTTAAGTAGTAACATATCCACAGAAGTACATCAGAAATAACGTCTGTTGTCGGACAAAATAGACTAAGGTTCGACTCCCGTCCAAAACTATTCCCTAGGATATGTACGTAAGCCCACCGAAAAATAATGGGTTAGAAGAAGTATGATACAGACGCAGTGATTGTCACCCCGATTGAGTCCTGCTCTAAATTAGATGGCATTGATGTTCAAACAATTCCCTTCCTTCTGACAGACTGTACTGTATAGGTATGAAAAAATAACTTAGAGTGTATGTATAATCAGAAGAAAAACTGCATATTGAATTCATCATATATTTGTATTCGTGCCTCGTCAACATCTCAACTGTATGATGAGTATATATATACATACATTCTGGGGAAGTTCTATAAAAAGCACGCAACGTGTGAAGTTCTTAAACAATCTGGCCAGATTTGTAACCAAAGTAATCGTGTTTGTCTACAATATCAAGCGACCCAGACTGTTAAATTATAACAATGTTTTCCATTTTAGTATTCGTAGCAATATATTTCCACTTATGCTACATACCTCAGTCTTATCCTTGTGACATTTATTTCATTATTTACTCCGTACTAGCCGCCTTTGGCTACCCAGCCTGTCGCTACCCTTGAAAATTCTGACCGTGGCAAACTCGCTGGCGCGATCTACCAGTAAGGAGTAAGGTAACTGTTTGGACGTCCAGGAAGTGCCACCCAATTTAGACCGGAACGCAGTGGGGGAGGCATCCACAGGGACCGTACCTTCTCCTACCACCAACCTCTCGGAAGGACTTACGGTCCCACATGTTTAAAGTGATTGTACTCTGCCTGAACACGGCGGCAGTTTTGGCTGTGCCGGGAATCGAACCCGGGTCTACCGAGTGCAATTCCCGCGCGCTAACCACTGGGCTACCGCGCCCTCCGCGATAATCTCCATAACCTTCTTTTTATTCACCCAATTTAGACCGGAACCCAGTAGGAGAGTCATCGGCAGGGACCGTACCCTCCTTCCACTACCACCAACCTCTCGGAAGGACTTACGGACCCACATGTTTAACGTGATCGTACTCCGCTTGAACACGGCGGCAGCTTTGGCAGTGGCGGTAAACAAACCCGAGTCTTCCGAGTGCAATTCCCGCGCGCTAACCACTCGGCTACCGCGCCCTCCTCCATAGCTTTCTTTTAATTCAGCCAATTTAGACCGGAACCCAGTGGGGGAGGCATCCACAGGGACCGTACCCTGCTTCCCCTACCACCAACCTCTCGGAAGGACTTACGGACCCACATGTTTAAAGTGATCGTACTCCGCCTGAACACTGTGGCAGTTTAGGCAGTAGCGGGAATCGAACCCGGGCTTACCTAGTGTAATTCCCGCGTGCTAATTTAAATTTTATAATGCCCATATGCTATTTAAAATATCCATAAAATTAAAATATCCATCTTTCCATCATTTAAAATATCCATAAAATTAAAATATCCATGTAAAATATCCATAATATCAAATATTCATTTAAAATAACCATAAATTAAAATATCCATTTAAAAAATCCATATCGTTCCATTAATCATCCATATCGTTCCACCAATCCATAAATATAGTAATTTCAAATACATCCCCCCAATTCAATCCACCATAATTCAATAATTTAAATTATTTAAAATATCCATAAATTAAAATATCCATTTAAAATATCATATAAATATAATAATTTTACCCTATGTATCCAATACATATGCTAAGCTCTTAATACATTTAAAACCCGAAGCGCGGTCTCCATGGAGACGGGGAAAAAACTACTGCGGGTGGTGGTGGTGGTGGTGGTGGTGGTGGGGGGGGGGGGGGGTTCGGGCAAGAAACGATTCTTCGCCGAGAATTGGGCAAGAAATATAAAATCATGACGTCTTTAAAATTGCGATCCTGCGGGCAATTTTCATTATTTCTCGACCAGATTGGTCTTGTAAAAATGCCAGATCTTTGCCTTTCTAAAAATGTAAATTATTAGTCGAAATTATGAGTAGTTTTTACGATGGGAGATTTTACAGGATCAAATTAGCTTTGCGACTTTTGTGCAAACAAACGCAAAAAATGGTATATCAGTCCACTTATTATGTTTTCTATAAGCACTTTCCGTTGACACTTAAGAGGATTAGAATTTTCACTACAAGTAATTAATTGCCGGCATCGAATTCTCTGTTGATATGCATTCATTCCAAAATATTTTTAGATAGTGCAATGCGAAATTCGTTCCTTTTTCTTCTTCAATTAAACTACCTGACATTTTAAAAATTAATTTTAGGGAAATAACTCATAAATATTGTTTTAATCTAGGGTTTAATTTTACACGAAAAAAAAAAAATAATTCCAGACAAAAATGTTGCAGACGAAGAAAACACTTTCTTTAAACTGTTCAAATATTTACTTTTCGAAAACAAAATGGCAATGTTAGCATAAACAGTTAAGTCATTTTTTTGCAAAACTTCTTATAACTAATTTTGGAAGAGCAATGTCTGTATTTTGCCCTGTAGTTACTTTAATTATTATTTGTGATTTGCAATTAAAATGAATTGTATATCATGTACTGCTTTTCAGCATGTGAGTGTGTGATGTTTTATTTATGTTTTTACGTTCCTTATATAATAAATTATAATATACAGTGAAGGATAGAATACACAAATTTTAAAATCACATCGAGAAATTAAAATAGTAGAATTCCTGTTTCAGTTAGCTGGCACTAATATGTCTTCTAAAATTTATCAGAAATATCGTCTGCTTTTTTGTATACGTCAGACGATAATTACAGATCTCTTCTGTTTAAGGATCGAAGAACATGGCATTTAACCAGAGTGAAAGTATTGTTTTATTTTACAGAAAATATAATTTGACCATTTTTATGATTGTATTGTAGAGGTGTTTCATAAGAAGTACTCATTCTCTAAAACCAATTTAACTGTTACGAAGTTAGTAAATTCTATAAGAAATTTGATCTATTAATATAATTTCTCCCTGATTTCGCTTTGTCTACTACAAAGATCTAGTTTCTCGAAAACACTTTACTGACCTCATAATTGTTGAATTGTTGAAGTATGACCATTTCTTTAGAACCTCTTCAATAACACACGCATAAGAATGACTAGTGGAAACCTGCTCTAAAATAAGAGTTATTTTACTCCTGGAAAACGCAAGGTTCTTTGACCGATATAAACATTTCTGTAAAGATCGTCTGACATATTAAAAACATTTTAACCACTCAAACTTTAACCACTTTTTTTTAACCACTCAAAAACTTTTTAACCACTTATGATTTATGCTAATCAAGAACGCAAAATTATTCTAGTGAATAAACATTGCAGCATACAGCTATTTCAATTATATACTGCATGTCTTATTCAGTGCTTTATATACTAACAAACGAAAGTCAAGTAACGAAACGGGCATTTTGTCTCTTTCGTCTTTTTGAGATTCCAGGTAAATTTAAGAGGTAAGCACACTTTCAACGTTTTCTGGACTTCCACTTGGAAGTTTATTAAAACTAGATAATAGAGTCAGATGTTAAGGATTCAAGATTCAAAGTCCAAAGTTTACTATGTTAGGTGAACAAGAACAAGGAAATACATTAAAAGGCAAACCATATTTTGAGTTAATGCTAAGAGATTCAACTTATAAGATCTGCATTTTTTTGCACCAGAAGTCTGCTACTTTTGACTTTCCGCATGAAGCACTCACAGACTTAAAAATTGCCTGAGGAGTACTAGGCAAATAGTATGTTATATAAACAAACTTAGAACTCGGACGATTTAGATTTAGGATATTTTAATCTTAAATTAAATTCTATTTTGCTTAAATGATATCATGGTTTCAAATACAAATTGGAGCTTAATGACATTCTGGCTAAGAACTCCTCATCGGGAACATACTATGATTAAGACATAAGTTAACCTTTTGCATACGGGTGGGACAGCTTCAAACGCAAACGAAAGACCTCTAAAAAAGACAGGCATTTGACATACCCTATCCCAAACTGCTGGATCACCATTTGCAGATATTGGCCTCCTCAATGTCTGCAAAGGGGGTTCGAACTGTTTTTGATAGGGTATGCCAAATGCCTGTCTTTCTGAAAGGTTCTTCGTTTGGGATTGAGCTTGTGTGTCCAATAGAAATAGTCGAATAGAAATAGACGGAGCAAATAACTACGGGCATGCTGTGGGAAATATTTTATCTTGTTTTTTCGCGGCATGAGAATCCACTGTGTAAGTTTGCTTAACATTTCGCCAATGTTAATTTAGGTGGAACTTTGGCAGCAATTTCGTTTGTTTTGTAAATTTTATACAGGGTGATTGGAAAATGTTTGGCCAAATTTAAAAGGGGGTTAGAGGGAACGAATATAAAAATATTCGCAGTACAATGCGTGACCGGAAGCGCCGCGTAAAAGCCCTGGAGAGTAAAGAATGAGGAAAGGTAAAAGGAAAGAGACACAAACAAATGTAACAAGCCCTTTATTAAATCAACGTGTCACAGCAAATGCTCGAAAGAGCGACAACCAACCATAATACAAGCTTCACATCGCCGCCGCATAGAACTGCGTACCTTAGCAAAAACACCAGCCATGTCCTGCACATCTGCAGCAGCAACAGCCAATCTGGCGACGAGATCGTCGGCGGAGTCCACAGGGGTATCGTAGATAATGCTTTTCAAGTGGCCCCGCAGAAAGAAATCCAAGCAGGACAGATCTGGTGATCGTTGCGGCCAGGGAACAGGTCCACCTCGACCAATCCACTGATGTCGATAAGTAGCGTCCAGGTAATCACAGCTAAAGTGTGACGGTGCTCCATCGTGCTGGAACTGGATACGTCTCCGGATGCACTGAGGCACAACGCCCAGCAGTTCGGGCAAGATCTGTTGCAAGAAGATGAGGTACTTCGGGCCGTCCAAGTGATGAGGTAGGATGTACGGCCCAATCACGTATTCGTGCACCAAACCCGCCCACACATTCACACTAAATCTCTGCTGATAAGCAGACGGTCTTGTAGCATACGGATTGCCATATCCCCAAACATGAGCATTGTGACTGTTAAACAAACCCTCTCGAGTGAACCTTGCCTCATCCGTGAATAACACGTATGAGGGAAAGTCGGCCTGTACATCAGCCTGTTGCAAGTACCATCGTGAAAAGTTTACACGGAGAGGAAAATCTGCCTCTATCAATGCCTGCACCCTTTGTAAATGGTATGGGTGCATACGTTCGCCATGCAAAATCTCCCATACAAGTGACTGTCCCACACCCAGTGTAAGGCCGTGTTCATGCGGAGTACGATCACATTAAACATGTGGGTCCGAAAGTCCTTCCGAGAGGTTGGTGGTAGGGGAAGGAGGGTACGGTCCCTGTGGATGCCTCCCCCACTGGGTTCCGGTCTGAATTGGGTGGCACTTCCCGACCGTCCAAACAGTTACCTTACACCTTTCTGGTAGGTCGGACGGTCTGGGTTTCAACAACAACACCCAGTGTAAGGGCAACAGCTCTCGTGCTTGTGGAAGGATTGTGCTCAGCCTCATGTAAAACATCTTCTTCCACTCGTACTGTTCTCACCGAGCGAGGCCTGCCCACATCATGTCTGCTGGCATTGAAGGATCCGCTTTCACAAAGCTGTCTGTACACCCGCTCGAAAGTTTGACGATTCGGTATTTCTCTGTTAGCAAATCGTTCCCTGTACAACCTTTGTGCAGCTCTCCCATTTCCATTCACAGCTCCATACGTCAGATGGATATCTGCTAGTTCACCATTCGTGAAGCGCTGCATGCTGTATGAAATTAAAGCGGGGAATGACAGTTTCCCGCATTACCGAATTGTTTCGACTGCCCTACACAGCGGCCTCTATAAACCTTCACGCATTGTACTGGGAATCTTTTTATATTCGTCCCCTCTAACCCTCTTTAAAATTTGGCCAGACATTTTCCGATCATCCTGTATATACTATGTATAATGCATATATTATACTATATGCTTGTACCTCTACAAGCATATAGTATAGTTGTTGCGTTCCCTTCCAAAGGCTGCATTCGAAGTGTTGAAGATCCAGACCGTCCGACTCACCCGAAAACTTAGCAACCATTTGGACGGCCAGGAAAATGCATTCGAAGTGTTGTTGTTGAGACCCAGACCGTCCGACCTACCAGAATGGTGTAAGGTAACTGCATTCAAAGTGTTGAAGACCCAGACCGTCCGGCTCGCCCTGAGGGCTTGAGCAACCATTTGGACGGCCGGTGCATTCGAAGTGTGAAGTAATTTTGTTATTAATGATTCCAACATGCCTTTTATATTTTTAATGCAGCATTTTAAATTGCTTCAATTTCTAAATGAACTTCTAGTATGAATTAAATGCCAAAAAAGTATATTGGTTCACTTATTATGTTTTCTAAAAGCACTTTCAATTGACCCTTAAGAGGATTAGTATTTTCATTCAAGTAATTAATTGTGGCCGTCGAATTCTCTGCTAAAATGCATTAATTCCAAAATATTTTTAGATAGTGAAATGCGAAATTCCTCATTTTTAAAATTAAGTTCAGGAAAAGAACTCATAAATATTGTGTTAATCTAGGGGTTACTTTTACACGAAAATAAATAATTCCAGACTAAAATGTTGCACACGAAGAAAACAGTTTCTTTAAACTCTTCCAATATTTACTCTTCGAGGAAAAATGACAATCTTAGCATAAACAGAATTAAGTCATTTTTATGTGAAACTGCTTTTAACTAATTTTGGAAGAGCAATATCTGTACTTTTGCCCTGTAGTTACGTTAATTATTATTTATGGTTTGCAATTAAAATTAATTATATGTCACGTATTGCTTTACAGCATGTGATTTTGTGATGTTTTATTTAAGTTTTTACGTTCCTTATACTATAAAAAATTATAATATACTGTGAAGGATAGAATACACAAATTTTAAAATCACATCGAGAAATTAAAATAGTAGAATTCTTGTTTCAGTTAGGTGACACTAATATGTCTTTTAAATTTATCAGAAATATCGTCTGCTGTTTTGTATACATCAGACGATAATTACAGATCTCTTCTGTTTATTAATCGAAGAACATGGCATTTCACCAGAGTGAAAGTATTGTTTTATTTTAAAGAATTATAATTTGACCATTTTTATGATTGTATTATAGAGGTGTTTCAGAAGGAGTACTCATGCTGTTAAACCAATTTGACTTTTACGAATTTAGTAAATTCTATAAGAAATTGGATCTATTAATATAATTTCTCCCTGTTTTCGCTTTGTCTACTACTGAGATCTAGTTTCACAAAAACGCTTTACTGACCTCATAATTGTTGAATTTATAGGGATTTTGAAGTTTGACCATTTCTTTAGAACCTCTTCAATGACACACGCATAAGAGTGACTAGTGGAATACTGCTCTAAAATAAGAGTTATTTTACTCTGGGAAAACTCTCTCCTTTGACCGATATAAATATTTCTGTAAAGGTCATCTGACATATTAAGAACACCAGATGATATGTTTAGAGTATATTTTCGCAATAATTTAACTTATAAATATTGTACTCCATATCTCAATTCCTCTATCCATTAAATAATTTTAAAATTTGATGTGCTTCACTTTTAGATCAAACCGTTTTTGTAGCATGGCGTCTAAAACGAAATTTTGGTATTTGACTGATTGGGTAATCTAAATCTGCTACTTTTAACGTAACGCTTGTGTATTTGTCGGCCTGTACAATATATATTTCCTCTCTAATTTTGTAATACAAAAACGTTTCTCCCACTTACGAATTAAGGAAATCAAGAACGCTAAGATAGACTAGTGAATAAAGTTTGCAGAATACAGCTGTTTCAAGGAAGCACTGCATGTCTTATTCAGTGCTGGCCATACTAGCGAGCGAAAGTCAAATAACGAAACGGGCATTTTGTCTGTTTTCGTCTTTTTGATTCTATGTAAATTTAACAGCTATGCACACTTTCAAAGTTTTCTGCACTTCCACTTGGAAGTTTATTAAAACTGGATATTAACGTCAGATGTTAAGGACTCAAGATTCAAAGTTCAAAGTTTACGATGTTATGTGAACAAGAACATGGAAATAAATTAAAAGGCAAATCAGATTTTGAGTTCATGATAATAGATTCAACTTATAAAATCTACATTTGTTTACACCAAATGTCTGCAACATATGACGTTCAGCATGAATTACTCACACATTTCAAAATTGCCTGACGAGTACTAGGTAAATAGTCTGTTATATAAACATACTTAGAACTCGGACGATTTAGATTTAGAATATTTTAATCTTAAAATAAATTCTATGTTGCTCAAATGATGTCATGGGTTCAAATACAAGTTGGAGGTTATCGCTGTTCTGGGTAGGAACTTCTCATTGGGAACAAATACACTGTGATTAACACATAATTTAACCTTTGGCATACGGGAGGGACAGTGTCAATTCTAAACGAAGAGCTCTCAAAAAGACAGACTTTTGACATACCCTATCCCAAATAGTTCGATTGGCGTCCATGGACGCCAATGTCTGCAAAGGGTGGCATGCTGTGGGACGTATTTTATCTTGTTGTTTGTCGCCATGAGAATCTACTGAGTAAGTTTGCCTAAAATTTTGCCACCGTTAATTTAGTTGGAACATTAGCAGCAATTTCGTTTGTTTTGTAAATATTATATATATTCTGCATAATGCATATATTATGCTTTATGCCTTTACTTCTGCAAAGTTGCGTCCCTTACCAAAGTCTGCATTCGAACTGTTGTTGTTGTTGAGACCCAGACCGTATGACCTACCAGAAAGGTGTAAGGTAACCGTTTAGACAGCCGGGAAGTGCCACCCAATTTAGGCCGGAACCCAGTGGGGGAGGCATCCACAGGGACCGTACCCTCCTTCCCGTACCACCAACCTCTCGGAAGGACTTACGGACCCACATGTTTAACGTGATCGTACTCCGCATGAACACGGCGGCAGTTGTGGCAGCGTGCAAATCCAGCGCGCAAACTACCGAGCTACCGCGTCCGAAATGTACCAACAGCACGCTGTGTTCCCAGGTGGTCACCCACCAAAGTACTAACCGCGATGCTGCTTGTCTTCGGTGATCTAACGAGATCCGGTGTTTTCAGCACGGTAGAGCCGTTGACATTGCATTCGCACTGTGAAATAATTTTGTAATTAATTAATTTTATATTAATTAAATAATTAATTTTATATTAATTAATTAATTAATTTTATATTAATTAATTAATTAATTTTATATTTATAACACAGCATTTTAAATTTATGCAATTTCTAAATGAACTTCTAGTATGAATTAAACAACACTGAGGCGTGGCTTTAAAGAGGGACGTGTTGGTATGTATTTAATTGTATTTAATATTTCTAATATGTAATATGTAAATTATACATTTTCCTTTTGATCTATATTTAAAGCATGTTAAATATGCACTAAATAAAGAGCTCGAAGTTAATTCTTTAGATGTCACGGATAACGATAGAAATGCCCGTAGTACGATATCAACGATAGGTAAATGCTCTATGAATGATAGATGCTCAACCATTTCACAAATTGGAAGTTCGTATTTTTGATTGGGTCGTTTTTGTACTATAAGCAAAGTAGAAAAATGCTGAAGGCACATTTCCCTTGCGCCGTGCATTTTTCATATAATTTTTTAAAGTAGCATTTATGCTATTTAAAAGTAATTTTGGACTTGAGGACTCGGGTATTCAGCCTTAAGCAATTTACGTCGTATTATTTAATTTCGCGAGATTTGGCCTGAAATAGTATAGAAGTTGGCTGCTAATCTGTAAAGAAACAGAAAGTCGTAACCAGTCCAGTAACATCCATGAACATCATGGTTGCAGTCATGGTAGTGTGATGGTGTCAATTTACTTTGACTGGTAGACTGTAAGTTTTTCATTTTTTCATATTAAAATTATGAAGGCGCAAAAGCATACCGACAAAGTCATTAAGACTTCATCTAGCTTGGTCTATATCTTTGTTCAAGCCAACATGGTTGTCGAACAGTCAAGGTAAGCGTTTCCTAGCGATCGTTCGGCTTCCGGGTTGTGGATTCGAATCCCACCTGCGAGCATGAATATTGTGACGTTTGGCGCGGTGTGTTGAATATTGTGACTGTTGCGCTGGGGCAACATTATATGACGGCTAATAGGTTCACGGTTCTGGCCGGTGTATGAGATATTGATTTTTCACGATATATGCAACTTCTATTCCGTTTGTATAATGTTTGTCTTGTTCTCTGCCATTGGAAATAAAAAATATATTTTTGTTCAATGGATGCCATTCTTTTCCACATGGAACCAATTTTATTGAGGACGGTCTTAACAGGGTAGGCACTGGATGTATGGAGTATTTAGCATCTGCTACGGATCTTATATCGAAAGTGTGAATGGCTTTGTCTTGTATAAAGCGATTATGACCACGCCCACATTTATTCACCCCTATTTATAGCAATATGAATTTTCTAGAGCATTGAAATAGCATTATATTATTGCAATAGTATATATTTGCAATATGTATAAAAGAGGGAGGTAAATTTTAAGCAGATGGTCTAATTCCCATTCACTGTTTCCGTAAAATCTGAAATGGCAAAGGAAAAATACTAAAATTCAAAAAGATTTGAAAAAACTGATAGCGATATTGTATCTCCCCAGAGTATGAAATTGTGAAAAATTAAAAATTAAATATTTTTATTTACCACCCTATATATACCAATAATATGTCGTTAATAAATTTTATATAATGTCTGATTTCGTGTAATTATAATTTTAAATCTCATGCGATTGAATCCAGAAAGCTGCAATGAGGAAGACTACAGCAAATTGAAATATGCAGAACCTGTCTTAAAGGGATTTCAGGACACTGGAAGAATTTTTGTTTCATGCAGATCGATTCAGAAAAAGCGAAGTTTAAGGTTTAGCTGAATATGAAGATATCCTATATGTAGTTGCTTATCTTTCCATCAAACTTTTAAATTTCTGAAAAGTCTGTTTAGATCCGTTTGATTAATACAAGGTATATTATATCATAATAGTGAATTTAATTGTTTAAAATATGTTTTGAACATTTTTGTATATTGCAAACGCAGCAGAATAGTATGCAAATATAAATATAGTATACCCTATATTCTTGACTGATAACTGATTATCATACCTTAAAACCTAGATGGACTGACTTATAGGCAAAATTTTACTGCTTATTATGAAACAAAAAAATAAATTTCAGGAAAACAAAAGAAAACTGTATGTTCTTCTAAATCCAGAAAGCTGTGCCCAGGAAGGACGCAGTCGAATGAAATAAGTGGAACGGGGTACAGCAGACAATTCTTCCAGTAACAGGGAAATGTGTTAACATTTGTGTTGGGCGGCATGACAATCCACTGTGTTAGGAGCTTAGGTTGCTTAAAATTTCGACAACTTTATTTTATTTGGATCATTTGATTGCTACTTCGTTTATTCTCAATACATTATATTTTATGTCTATTTCTGCAAGGTTGTCCAGTTAGGTTACAAGCCTCGTGCTGTATATTTACTGTAAAATAACTTTCAAAGTAATGGATTCAACACTTTTTACATATTAAACAGATTATTTCAATTTTTTACGATTTCCTGAATGAAGTTCTAAGATAAAGGAATCAACACCACCGAGGTGTGACATTTACAGGGGCGTGTTGGAATATATTAAACAGGGTGTGCCGGTATGTATTATTTTATTAAATCGAAATCGCCTGTGGTAGAAAATGTTGTATTTTGGTATCAAATGTTATTAATTTTTTTTGTTTGAATTAAATGTATTCAAATCCCCACCAGACATTTGAAATTGTGCAAAAAATTTTCTTTTTTTTTACGTATCAAAATTTTTAATCTCATTGAAAATGGTTGCATAATAAGACCCTTTTAATATGAAAAAATATGTATTTTGATATAGTATAATATTTAAACCCTACACCTGGACTTTGAAACGTATATTACTTGTTATTTTATTTCATTTTTAAAGTAGCTTTTCCTGACGCATTTTCTTTAGCCTTTAAAATTAGAGTTCAAATTAATTTTAAATACTGATAGTATCTGCCTATTTGAGTTAGAAAGCTAATGAATAAAGTTTAAATTTTCGACAACAAATAAATGATAAATAGTCCGTGAAGAAAAGACTTGCAGAAAACAGTAGTTATTTCTATGGATGAAATGTCCGAACTGTGGCGATCGTGAAAGAGATGGATGGGTTTTTTTCATACTGAAAAACTAAAGTGGCAGGTATAAAGTCTTATTTCAAAAGACAGCAAAAATTTCCCAGGTCATATGTCCCCAGAAGATGGTATCGCTAATCAAATACTGTCTAACATTCTAGATAATATGAAAGAAAGTCAGTTATATACTATGGATTTAGTCGCAATGGGATCGTGTGGAAAAGCTCTCATTAGTGGTGTGAGAGATGACTTGATACGACTGTCTGAGTTTTATGTAAGGAGTAAGTTATCTATTATTAATATTTTTAAAATAATCGTAAAATGTATCCAAACTTCAACATTTTATT
This sequence comes from Amaurobius ferox, assembly GCA_951213105.1. Lineage (NCBI taxonomy): Eukaryota > Metazoa > Arthropoda > Arachnida > Araneae > Amaurobiidae > Amaurobius > Amaurobius ferox. The sequence goes on along the minus strand of OX578139.1, from coordinate 94,901,832 downwards.
TAATTTAACTCCAGATGGAGATAATCTCAGCAAATGAATTTAATTTTAAATCACAGTCCAAATAAATAAATGAATAAATAAATTATAAAAATTTAAAACAAATAAATAATTAAACTTCTTTTGTGATTTTAAAATAAATATATCAGGCTATTTCAATAATTGATTCAAAAGTTCAGACTAAATAAAAATTTAATTTAAAATTCGGAGGCTTAGTGCCTGCGTATAATCACGTCCAATGATAAGTGCGTAATCAGACCCAGACTGCAGGATTGTTTTCAAAGGCAAGGGAAATAAAGTAGTTATATATAAAGGAAATAAAATTAAACATGCAGAAGCAGGTAACCATTTATTCAATATCTGATAAGACGTCTGTATATTACAAAACGATTTCTTTTTGCTGTTTTAACAAATTAGGAAATCTTAAAGTTTACTAATTATATAAATATTTCTGATTCATCACGTGCAATTGATGGTAAATATTTTAAAGTTCATTTTTCCTAAATTTTCAGTGTTTTTAGAATTAAGGAGTTTATTAAAATTTAATTAACCGTAGGGCGAAATAATTAAAGCCTACAAAATGATAAACTATATTATGTCTACTTGATTAAATTTTCCCTATGACTTTTTGTGTAAATATTAGTATCATAAAAATTAATATAGGTTCACTTATTAAATTTTCTAAAAGCATTTTCAGCGGACCCTTAAGTGGAACAATGTTCTTAATTAATTTAAAAAATCAAACTATGTGCAAATGTTCAAAAATAAATTCTTTTTAAGAACAAATATGCAATTTCTACAAAAAATATTTTTTTTTTCCTAGAAAAAGTTTTAATAACTGTTTTAGGAAGAAGAGGAAATATATTTTTATCTTCTGCATATCATGACAATTTCATTTTGTGGCATGGTTTTAAAATAATTAAAATCGTTTGCATTTCATTAATGAATTTAAGAATATGTCTGTCTATAATGTGTAATTTGAATTACCAATATTAGGGGAAAAGTAACAGGACAAAAATAAGAGAACACAAATGGAAACAAATATTCGTTAATCTGACCTATAATTATATTTTAATATAAATAATAATTTCGAAATGAACTGCTGAACGCTTACAACTTTTCTAAAATAGTTCTGTTTATCTCAAAACAAAGAATCGCAATGTGTAAAAAGATACTTCTTTCTAGAATAAATTTAATAACAATTTTAGAAAGAAACTAAATTATTTTTTATTTTCTGCATGCCATGGTAATTTCTTTTGTTGTTTGGATTAAAAATTGAAAACAATTTAAATTTACAAAATAATTTACGGAAGGGTCTATGACTTTCAATTTAAATTGCTAAAATTAGTGGCTCTATTCTTAAAAAAAATCCGATAATTCCTCCAAGAAACAATTATTCTTATGTTTTTGAAGCAATTGTAATTTATTTATCAAATTGTATGCAGGATCTAATTTTATATAAGACTAGCAGCATACCCCTTCTTCGTACTGAGTATATAATATAAAGGAACTTAAAATTCACAATCATGTGCAATTTCCTATAATATACTAAATGACATTTTTATTCCAAATATTCTGTAAAAATATTTAATTTAATGCTCCTAAAAATAAGTTTTAGAATCTCTGTTCTCGCTATACAAAATGATCTTCATCGGCAGATCTAAGGAATAAAACATCCTGGCTCCGTTTTTAAGGAAATTTATAAAAAATATGGAATTGAGTTCATATATGAAAAATAAAAGCGTTAGATTTGTATGAGACCCGTACTACTTATATAGGCGAATATCAGAAGATATAACCTGTATTAGTAGATTGCATGTATAAATTGAAAATATCAATAAATCCGTAATCTTTAAACCTGAAGGCATTAATTGATACCAATATATGCCAAAACGAAAGAGCGGAAATTATTTGGGAAGATATACCCGTACTACTTACAATGTCGTATATTAGATGATATGTCCGAGTGACAGTAGATGATTACCAGTATTACAATATGAGTTTCAAAACTTTTTGCCAAAATAAAACAGATGACGTAATAAATTGAAAATATCAAAAATCCCCGTAATCTTCATACCAGAAGGCCGTACTTGATTCCAATATATGCCAATATATATCAAAATATATGCCAATATACATGCACTATTTATATTCTCGTAGGTTAAAAGATATACACCTGCATTTGTAGCTTTTGGCACAATATATGAGTTTCAACAATTTTGGCCGCAATAAAACAGATGAAACAATGGCATAATAACTAAAAAATATCGATAATCTCTGAATCAATAATCCCGAAAGTATCAATAATAATAATGTTTAAACCTGACGACCATAATTGATATTAGCCAGACAAAAATGCAATGGCATTGACATTTATTTTATATACATATCTTCATTATTAAAATCGCAAAAGATTTAATAAAAATCGTCTCCTGCATAAAAAGATTGGATTGCTAAGCGACATGATATTATTTCCTTCAAATAAATTAGTGGTAACATTTCGTTTAAATAATGCTATTTCTATGGAAGGTTTGACGACATTTTCGTCAATTGAGCGACAATTTAAAAATACGTTAAATTTATCGCCAAGTGGGGCTATAGAACTGGCAGTTCTACTTGACGACAAATGGACGAAACATAATCACAATACTATCCCCTAACAAAACATAATTCATTTGATTTATTTAGCGCAATGTTATCAATTAAGATATTTTTATGGAGTTGAAAATTTTTTTATCAATTTGATGACAGTTTAAAAATTCAGAAATGTGTTACTAAGTAGGACGATTGGACTGACAGACAAGTGCTAACGAAGCATCATTTCAGTACTGCCTTCTAACAAAACAAAATAAATTTCATTAATTTGCGTCGTTTTTAACAAATTGGCGACATTCCAGCCAATTTGGCAAAAAAGAAAATTTGCCAAGTTAACGGTATCCCGCTAAATTCGTAGCTCTGAATTTGTATAAGTCAATAAAATATCTAGTCAATAAGATATACCTGTTCTACTCTTCTTCTGTTTCAACAATCAGCTAAATGAATTTATTGGCTAAACACAATATATGAATTTATTAGCTAAAACACAATATATAAGCTTGAAAACTCTTTGCCAAAATAAATGAAAGTGATGTAAGTTGTCCGCAATTAATATAATTAAAAAAAATCAAACCCTTTCATTTATAAAATAGTATATTTTTATATCCTTTTATTTATTATTCAAATCAAAAAAACAATAATAAATATTAACAAACACATTTAATTTTATTGCGCTGCCGCGAAAATATGGGTTTCAACAATTTTTGCCGCAATAAAACAATGGCATAATAGCTCAAATATATCAATAATCTCTGAATCAATAATTCCCGAAAATATCAATAATAATAATGTTTAAACCTGAAGACAGTAATTGATATTATCCAGTCAAAAATGCAAAGATAATGAAATTTTGTATATCTTCATTATTCAAATCGGAAAAGATATAATAAAAATCGTCTGCAGCATAAACACTTTGGATTTGAATCCGTTGCTAAGCGACATGATATCGTTTGCTTCAAATAAATTGGCGGAAAAACATCGTTTGAATAATGCTATCTCAATGGAAGGTTTTGCGACATTTTCGTCAGTTTAGTGGCGTTATAAAAAAATTAATTAATTTGTCGCCAAGTGGGATTGTAGAACTGATAGTTCCACTTGGCGACAATTTGACGAAACATCAGCACATTATTATTTCCTAACAAAACGCAATTAATTTCATTTATTTAGCACAATTTTATCAATTTCAAGATATTTTAATGGATTTACAAAACATTTTTATCAGCTTGGTGACATTCTAAAAATTTGCTAAATGTGTTATTGAATAGGACGGTTGGACTGACAGACAAATGCTAACGAAACATCATTTCAGTACTCTCTTCTACTCTTTCTAACAAAACAAAATAAATTTCATAGATATGGGTCGTTTTTATCAATTTGGCGACATTTCCATCAATATGGCAACATTAAAGAAAAGTTTCCAAATTAGCGGTATGACCCCAAATTCGTAACTCTGAATTTGCAGATCTGAATAAACCGGCCTATTCCCATTTGTATATACTAAATGAAAACACTAAAATTGTATTTGACGATATACCCGTTCTACACATTTCCTGTTTCAACAGTCGGTTAAATGAGTTTATTGGCTAAACTCAATATATGAATTAGTTTAACACAATATATAAGCTTAAAAACACTGCCAAAATAAATGAAAGTGATGTACGCCGTCTGCAATTAATATAATTAAAAGAAGAACAAACCGTTCACTTTTAAGATATATTTTTACATCCATTTATTTATTATTCAAATCGAAAAAATAATAATAAAAATTAATTAACAAACACATTTAATTTAATTGCGTTGCCGAGCAACATGATATAAGATTGAATCTTCCTCATAAAATGCTTATAATTAAATACTCATTTTGATTTCTTAATACTTTTCATTGTTGAGAAAAAGCTTGTGAAAAATATACCGTGATTATAGATTTTCCATTTAAATTCATGTTTCAAACATTCATGGTTTCAAACAATTCATGTTTTCAGAAAGTGATTAATTATGTCAAAAATCTCCCACCAAACTTAGAGATAAAGTTTTTATTCACTTTCACGTTTTAACCAAACGATTTCCAACCTTTTCGTTTGAAGGAACCATGGAGTTAGAAAGCAGAACTCGTAGTAAAACGTTTCGTTTTTCATTATTATTTCGAAAACCCCTGGTCTTAGAAACTCGAAACTTAGACTAAATTTAAGTGGAGTTATTTTAAGGCCACATACAAAATTTCATCAAATTCAGTTCAGCCGTTCTTAAGTGATTATGAGACAAAAGAAAGCTTCGTTTTTCACTAATATCTCGATAACCACTTGTCGTAGAAACTCGAAATATAGACTAAATTTTAAGTGGGGCTATTTCAAAGATGCGCAAAAAATTTCATTAAATTCGGTTCAGCTGTTCTTCCGTGATGATGGGAAAAACAAACAGACAGACAAACAGTCTGCGATAGAAACAAAATACAAGACGGAGGACGCCAGTGGCAGAATTTTACACGTTTCCTACAATAGAAACTATGTTAACATAATAGTCTCCAGAGGGGGGAGGGTTCAAATACTCGGGGGAGTGGCTGAAAAAAAAACGGCAACCTAATGCCTCCTATAAGAATTTAAACAATTGAAAATTATCTTAATTATGTTCAATTACACAAAATATGTATTATTCTGAAGATATCTACAAGATTTACTATTGAATAGCAGCGAAATTTTTTTATTGTGTATATGGCCGCATCAACAACTGTTCCCCACTATAGCATTGTCGCTCACAATAGCATTATAGATATTGAAATAGAATATATTTGCAATAAATATAAAAGTTATTTTAAGCAGATGACCGCATACATAATCACTGTTTCCGTAGATGATAAAATGACAAGATTTTGGTTTGGATTTCTTATTGCCACCATTTCTGCCATTTCTGGTCTAAATTTAAATTTTTCTATTTATAGCTCGACATGCTATAGGTAGACAGCAGGCATTTGAATAGCTCTATGTAAAATCGATACAGTATTATATTATTTTAGTGCCTCAAGAAGTATGTGACCATGAATAGTTAAAAGTGGAATCCTTTTTGCTTACACATTACATTTACCACTAATAAGATAAAATAATCATGTATATGAAATATGATTTAGTTTGAACAGAGCGGCTTCGTAAATGTTTTTAAATCCAGAAAACTGTGCACAAGAAGGCCGCAGTCGAATGAAATAAGTAGAACAGTGTAGGTACCGTGTTAGGAACTTAGGTTGCTTAAAATTTCGACAATCCTAATTTATTTGAATCATTTGAATGCTACTTCGTTTATTCTCAATACATTATATTTTATGTCTATTTCTGCAAGGTTGTCCAGTTGGGTTACAAGCCGCGTGCTGTATCTTTACTGTAAAATAACTTTCAAAGTAATGGATTCATCACTTTTTACATATTAAACAGTTTACTTGATTTTTTTAGGATTTACTGAATGAAGTTCTAAGATAAAGGAATCAACACCACCGATGTGTGAGATTTACAGGGGCGTGTTGGAATATATTAAGCAGGGTGTGTCGATATGTATGTTTTTATTAAATCGAAATCGCCTGTGCTGGAAAATGTTGTATATTGGTATCAAATGTAATTAATTTCTTTTGTTTTAATTAAATGTATTAAAATCCCCACCAGATCCTTGAAATTTTGCAAAAAATATAAAGTTCAAATTTTCTTTTTTTTTACTTATCAAAATATTTAATCTACTTGGAAATGGTTGCATAAGAGCGTCGGCCGGAGTTAATTTTGGAAGATCAGTATCCGTACTTTTGCCCTGTGGTTACGCTAATTATTATATTTGGTTTGCAATTAAAATGAATTATATGTCATGTATTGCTTTTCAGCATGTGAGTTTGAGATGTTTTATGTATGTTTTCACGTTCCTTATATAATAAATTATAATGTACAGTGGAGGATAGAATACACAAATTTTAAAATCACATCGAGAAATTAAAATAGTAGAATTTTTGTTTCAGTTAGGTGGCACTAATATGTTGTCAAAAATGTGTCCGAAATATCGTCGGCTGTTTTGTATACGTCAGACGATAATTACATATCTCTTCTGTTCATGAATCGAAGAACGTGGCATTTCACCAGAGTGAGAATATTGTTAACACTCTGAATCAAACTTGAAAAGTGTTTATGACTTTGTTTTATTTTAAAGAAATATAATTTGACCATTTTTATGATTGTATTATAGAGGTGTTTTAGAAGAAGTTCTCATGCTCTAAAACCAATTTAACTGTTACGAAGTTAGTAAATTCTATAAGAAATTTGATCTATTAATATAATTTCTCCCTGATTTCGCTTTGTCTACTACAGAGATGTAGTTTCTCGAAAACGCTTTACTGACTTTATAATTATTGAATTGTTAGGGATTTTGAACTATGTCCATTTCTGTAGAACCTCTTGAATGACACACGCATAAGAGTGACTGGTGGAATACTGCTTTAAAATAAGAGTTAAAGAGTTATTTTACTCTGGAAAACGAATTGTTCTTTGACCGATAAAAATATTTCTGTTAAGATTGTCTGACTTATTAAACACATAAGATGATATTTGGTGGTATATTTTCGCAAATTAACTGATAAATATTGTACTCTGTATTTAAATTCCTCTATCCATTAAATAATTTTAAATTTTGATGTGCTTCATTTTTAGAATAAACCTTTTTTAGCATGGCATCACAAACGAAATTGTAGTATTTGACTGATTGGGTAATCTAAATCTTCTATTTTTAACGTAACGCTTGTGTATTTGTTGGTCTGTTCAATATATATTCCCTGTCGAAATTTCTATTACAAAAATTTTCTACCACTTATGAATTAAGAAAATCAAAAGCGCAAAGAGATACAATAGAATAAACATTGCAGCATGCATCTATTTCAAGGATACACATGTCTTATTAAGTGCTGGACATACTAACAAACGAAAGTCAACTAACGAAACGGGCATTTTGTCCGTTTTCTTCTCTTTGATTCCAGGTAAATTGAGCAGCTATGCACACTTTCATAGTTTTCTGGACTTCCACTTGAAAGTTTATTAAAACTAGATAATAGAGTAAGATGTTAAGGATTCAAGATTCAAAGTCCAAAGTTTACGATGTTAGGTGAACAAGAACAAGGAAATACATTAAAAGGCAAATCATATTTTGAGTTCATGCTAAGAGATTCAACTTATGAGATCTACATTTTTTTACACCAGAAGTCTGCAACCTTTGACTTTCCGCATGAATCACTCACAGACTTCAAAATTGCCTGACGAGTACTAGGTAAATAGTATGTTATATAAACATGCTTAGAACCCGGACGATTTAGATTTAGGACATCTTTATCTTAAATGAATTATATTCTGCTCAAATGATGTCATGAGTTCAAATATTGACAAAATTTGGAGGTTAACTGGCTAGGAACTAACTCCTCATTTGGAATACAATGTGATTAACACATAACTTACTCTTTTATTTACGGGTGGGACATCGTAAAACCCAAACGAAGTATCTCCCAAAAAGATAGGCATTTGACATACCTTATCCCTAACAATTCGATCCCCCTTCGCAGACATTGCTGTCCATGGACGCCAATGTATGCAACGGGGGAACGAACTGTTTGGGATAGGGTATGTCAAATACCTGTCTTTTTGAAAAGTTCTTCGTTTGGGATTGACGTTCTACAATAGAAATATTCCAATAGAAATAGGCAGAGTAAATAACTACTAACATGCTGTGGGATATATAATCTTGTTTGGCGGCATGAGAATTCGATGAGTAAGTTTGCTTAAAAATGTCGCCAAAGTTTATTTAGTTGGAACTTTGGCAGCTATTTCGTCTGTTGTGTAAATATTATATATACTCTACATAATGCATATATTATACTATATGCCTGTACATCTACAAGGTTATCGAAATGCGTCTCTTACCACAGTTTGCAATCGAACTGTTGTTGCTGAGACCCAGACCGTGCGACCTACCAGAAAGGTGTAAGGTAACTGTTTGGGCGGCCGGGAAGTGCCACCCAATTTAGACCGGAACCCAGTGGGGGAGGCATCCACAGGGACCGTACCCTCCTTCCCCTACCACCAACCTCTCGGAAGAACTTGCAGACCCACATGTTTAACGTGATCGTACTATGCATGAACACGGCGGCAGTTGTGGCAGCGTGCAAATCCAATACGCAAACCACCGGGCTACCGCGCCCGAAATGCGCCAACAGCACGCGATTTTCCCAGGTGGTCACCCACCCAAGTACTAACCGCGCCCGATGCTGCCTGACTTCAGTGATCTAACGAGAACCGGTGTTTTCAACACGGTACGGCCGTTGGCCCTGCAATTGAACTGTTGAAGACCCAGACCGTCCGACTCGTCCAGAGGACTAAGAGCAACTATTTGGACGGCCGGGAAGTGCAATTGAACTGTGAAATAATTTTGTAATTAATGAATCCAACAAGCTTTTTATATTTATAACACATTATTTTAATTTTCTACAATTTCCAAATGAACTTCTAGTATAAATCAAACAACAATACTGAGCCGTGGTTTCTAAGAGGGGCGTGTTGGTATGTATTTAATTGTACTTGATATTTCTAAAATATAATATATAAATTATAAATTTTTCTTCTGATCTATATTTAAACCACGTTAAATGTTTACTAAATGAGGTGATCCAGGTAATTTTTTAACTGTCATTGATGGAGATAGAAATACCCACTGTGCGATATCAACGATAGATAAATGCTCTATCAACGATAGATGCTCAACTAATTCACAAAGAGGAAGTTCGTATTCTCGATTGGGTCGTTTTTGTACTGTAAGCGAAGTTGAAAAATGCTGAAGGCACATTTTCCTTGCCCTATCCATTTTTCGTATAATTTTTTTAAGTAGCATTTATCCCCTTTAAATGTAATTTTGGATTTGAGAACTCGGGTATTCAGTCTTAAGCAATTTACGTCACAGTATTTAATTTCACAAGATTTGGCCTGAAATCGTATAGAAGTTGACTGCTAATTTGAAATGAAACAGAAAGACGTAACCAGTCCAGTAACATCCCTGAACATCATGGTTGCAGTCGCGTTAGTGTGATGGTGTCAATTTACTTTGACTGGTAGACTGTACGGTTTTTCATGCTTTCTTATTAGAATTGTGATGGAGCAAAAGTATTCCGACGAAGCCATTAAGACTTCATGTAGTTTGGTCTATATTTGTGTTCAATGGATGACATACTTTTCCACATGGAGCGAACTTCATTGAGGACGGCCTTAAGAGTGTAGGCACTGAATGTATGGAGTATTTAGCATTTGGGACGGATCTTATATCGAAAGTGTGAATGGCTTTGACTTGTATAAATTGTGTACATGTCCACGCCCACATTTATTCACCCCCATTTATAGCAATATTATTTTTTTATAGCATTGTAATAGCATTATAGTATTACAATAATATATATTTGCAATAAATAGAAAAGAGGGATTTAACTTTTAAGCAGATGGTCTAATTCCAATTCAATGTTTCCATAAAAGCTGAAAGGAAAAATACTGAAATTCAAAAAGATTTGGATAATTTGAAAACGATATTGTATCACCCCAGAGTGGGAGATTGTGAAAAATGATAATATTTTTATCTACCATCATATATATACCAATAATGTGATATTAATAAATTTTATATAAAGTTTGACTTCGTTTGTTTATTCCATAAATCAAATGAAACTAAATCCAAGAAGCAGCAATGAGGAAGGCTGCAGTTAATTGAAATGTGTAGAACGTGTCTTTAACGGGATTTCGGATCACTGGAAGAATTTTTGGTTTCATGCAGGTCGATTCAGGAAATGCCAAGTTTAAGGTTTAGCTGGATATGAAGATATCCCATATGTAGTTGCTTTTCTTTCCATCAAACTTTAAAATTTATGAATCGTGTCTTTAGATACGTCTGATTAATACAAGGTATATTATATCACAATAGTGAATTTAATTGTTTAAAATATATATATATATATATATGAACTTTTTTGTATGTTGCAATCACAGGAGTATATGAAAATAGAAATATAGTATACCCTATATTCTTGACTGTTAGCTGATTACCATACCTTAAAATCCAGATGGATTGACTTACAGGCAAAATTTTACTGCTTATTATGAAAACAAAAATAAATTTAAAGAAACTCATGAAATGACAAAGCTGAAATGACAAAGGGGGAAAATACTGAAATTCAGAAAGATTTGGTTGAATGGATAACGATATTGTATCTCCTCAGGGTATGAGATTGTAAAACTTTAATAATTAAATATTTTATCTGCCATCCTACATATACCAATAATATGTTATTAATAATTTTTTTTTATAATGTTTGATTTCGTTTAATCACTTTTACCTAAGGATAACTCTATTGCTGATGCAATAACTAATACTAATACTTTATCTAAAGATAACACTGCTGAGGATATGGAAGGATTTACCTTTCCCCACCATAAAAAAGTTTGTCGTGAGACTCAAATCACTTCTGGATTTAAATCCATAACTGCTCTGAACGCCTTCGAAGCGCTTAGTATGGATACTAATGGTCCCCCTGAAGAGATTAACTCGCAAAATGACTACCCTCAAACCACTGATCACGCTACTGAGCTAAACCAAGCTAACGATGTAAATCCCTCTTCCAATTATTACAAACCGGAACCCTTCTTCGTTAACTGCCCCGATAATTGGAGAACCCTGGTCCAAGGACTCAACTCGCTAGTGTCTACCCCTGTTAAAGCCCAGCTTGCTGGTGAACATATTAAAATCAGCCCGCAAACTCTTGAAGATTTTAGGATTGTTCAAAAAATTCTAATTGAGAAAAAACTGGAATTTCATTCCATTAATATCAAGGCAGAGAGGCCTGTCAAAATCCTTATCAAAGGACTTCCCATTAACTCTCCTATCAATGAGCTGTATGACGAACTTAGAATTAAAGGATTCAACGTGCACAGAATTACGCAGCTTAAAGACTTAAAGAATAAAGCTCCCCTTCCTATTTACTTGATATATCTCAATCCTGCTAAAAACTGGGAAACCATCTATGAGTTACAAACTTTAATTGATATGTCTATCAAAGTTAAAAAATTCGAGTCCAGAGGTACCAAAATGTGTTTCCGCTGTCAGCGGTACGGACATTCCAGCGATTGTTGCTATCAACCCCCCAGATGCTTAAAATGCAGTCTTAACCACTTCACCCGTGAATGCACCAAATCCCCTAGCACCCCCGCCAAATGTGCTAACTGCCTTGGCCCACATCCCGCTAATTTCAGACTCTGCCCCTCCAATCCTCAAAATAAGAACAAACCCCCCATTAACACCACCCAATCTGCACCCCCGCCCCCTAAAACGCAACAAACCGTACCTAACCCCCAAGATTTCCCTGTTCTCCAAAATAAAAATCTTACTCCAAATCCCCCCCATCCTAAAACTGTTCAAAAAACCAATAACAAAACTGTCAATAACAACCCCAATTCACCTACTAGCACCCCTAAAACATTTGCTGAAGCTGTCGCCAACCTCACTACCAACCGTGGACCACAATCTGACGCTCTCCCCACCTCCAGTGAAAACGCTCACACTTCTACCAGCAAACCCCCTTTCAGGAGCCCATCAAGCAACCTAACAATACACCTCCTTACCCCCCTCTACTCCTGCTTCTTCCTCTTCTACTAATGATAACAACTCTGCTACTGCAACCACTTCTTCCTCTAATTGCTCTGATAATAATCAAACTAATTCTTCGCAACTTACTGATCTCATACTGCTCATCCAGGAGATGAAAAAGATTTTTACTGACCTTGACTTAGACTTTGAAAAAATTAAAAAATTTTTGGCTACTGTACAGGTCAAGTTCCAACAAACCAGCAATCCCCTGGACAAGCTTCTTGAAGTAATATCGGCCTTTGACGAGGTCTTTTGTACGGTCTCTACGCCCCAGGATGGGGAGTAATCAGATCCTCTCTTCTGTTCGCCTCTTGTCCTGGAACGCCAACGGACTTAAGAATAAAATCACCGAATTACGGGACTTCGTACAAAACAATCCCTTGGATATTATTCTCATACAAGAAGTCAAGCCTGGACGTCGCCCCCCCCCCTCTGAAAATTGCTAATTACAGAAGATATACAGCGCTTCGTACTCAAAATCAGGGCTCCTCTGCCTCTGGAGGTGTCTCCATCTATGTTAAAAATTGTTTTCCACACCACGAACTTAATCCTTTGGATACGGATATCATCGAAAATAAAATGATTCACCTTGATCTTCCTAACCACCCTCCCATCGTCATTGGCTCCATTTATATAAAACCTGGCCAAAACATCAACCTGCAGAATGATCTTGATAAAATCTTTAAAGTCAAACACAGAGAAATCATGGCCAGAGACTTCAATGCTCATCATATGTTCTGGAACTGTAGACGTCGCAACAGGTACGGTAAACAAATTATGGACTTTGTTTCTGCTAATGACATCCATGTTGCTGTCCCCTCCAAACCCACCCATTACTCTCTTATGGCTACCCCTTCTACCATCGACTTCGCACTTTTGAAAAATATTCACTACCCTTACACCTTTGAAACCCTTGAAGAACTTTCCTCGGACCATCGCCCCATTCTTCTTACAATCCACCTTAACTCCCTCCTCCCTATTTCTAATCTTCCTACTGCCATCAACTGGAAAAAGTATAAAAACAACCTGCTTAAATCTTCCCTTCTCATCCCCAAAATTAACTGCACCAACGACCTGCCCCTCGTTACAACTCCCTTCCGCAGCACATCAAAAATAAAATCAAAGCCCGTAATGCAACTCGCAGAATTTGGCAAACTACCAGGAACCCCCAAACTAAAATCTCCCTTAACACCCTTAACAAAAAAATCAGAACTGAAGTCCATAAGTATAATCAGCAAAACTGGAAATCCTACATTGAATCTCTCTCCCCCGAAGACAAGACTTTATGGAAAGATATCAAAAGAGTCAGAAGACCATTCGCACAATTCCCGCCATTGCGAGCGAATTGTGGAATGGCCTTTTCCGATCTCGACAAGGCAAATGCCATTGCGGAGTCGTATGAAAAGCAATTTCAAACTCACAGACCTGATGAAGCCTGCCACTCTCATATCAACCAATCTGTTGAAACATTACTTTCTACCCCCCACCTGGAAGTCATCCCCCCCTCCACCCCTTCTGAAGTCATTGGGCACATTCATAAACTCAAAAATAAAAAATCCCCCGGTATTGACAAAATTTCCAATCGAGCTGTTAAATACTTTCCCCTTAACATCATTTTCTATCTTGTTTACATCATCAATGCCATGCTTAAACTCAGACACTTCCCCTCTTGCTGGAAAGAAGCTATCATTATTCCAATTCTTAAACATGGTAGTAACCCCTCTGACCCCATCTCATACCGTCCTATCTCTCTGCTTTCCTCCCTCAGCAAACTCAGCGAACGAATTATTCAAAACAGACTTCTCAACTTCATTGAAAATCACAATCTGATTATCCCGGAACAGTTTGGATTCAGACCCGCCCACTCTACGTCCCACCAGCTTCTTCGACTGGTTGAATTTGTTGCTGAGGGAATGAAAGAAAAGAAATCTGTTGCGGCTCTGATGCTGGACATTGAAAAGGCCTTTGATAGGACTTGGACGACTGGAATTATTTATAAACTCATTCAAATGGACATCCCCCCCCCTCTGGTGCTTATTATCAACTCCTACCTTCAGAACAGATCTTTCCATGTGCGTATCTCCAACACCCTTTCCGCACAGAAACCCATCCAAGCAGGAGTCCCCCAAGGTTCGATTCTCGCCCCCCTCCTGTTTAATTGCTATGTCAACGACCTTCCTCGCTCCCCCCATACTTCTCTGTGTCTGTATGCTGACGACACATGCATCATTTCTGCTAATCACAACATCAACTATCTTCAAATCAATCTGCAAGATCACATTAATTCACTGGAAAACTATTACAAGCTTTGGAAGATCAAAATCAATGCACCTAAATCGCAGGCAATCTTCTTCTCTGCTAGACGTATCCCCCCCCCTCCCATCATGATCAACAGCCAACCAATCTGCTTTGCACGCACTGCCAAATATCTCGGCGTCCATTTGGATAGCCGACTTACTTGGAGAGTGCATTTTGACTATATTATCAAGAAATCACGTAAACTTGTTGGAACCCTTAATCATCTTCTCTTCTCAAATCACTTAGATACAAGTAATAAAATTCTGCTTTACAAAACTATCATCCAGCCCATTCTCCTCTACGCTTGTCCCATCTGGGGTTTTGCTTGCAAAACAAACATTAATAAAATCCAAGTTGAACAAAATCGTATCCTTAGGATAATTCGTAAAGCTCCCCGCTACCTACGCAACGACGTCATCAGGAAGGATTTTAAAATCAAAACAATAAATTTCACAATCCGCAAACAGGCTAAAAAATTTTTTCAAAACATTCCCACCATCCGTAACGAAGAGCTCTTTAATATTCCAGATTATGACCCGCGGCAGCAGAGAAAGCGTCCGCGAGCAGTTCTTTACAACCCTCCGTAAATTTACGTATTTTTCATCCTTCCATCCCCTCTTAATTTTAATACTTTCTTCTCTTGTATCTAAATCTTAAATTCTGCTTCATCTCGCATCTTCGGATATTTTTTCCCCTCTCCTGTTCTTAACAGATGGCAGCACTTGCGCTGCAGCTTTCCATCCAAGCTGGAAGGCGGGACTCTGTCCCTTTTGTATTGTTCTTTTGTTGTGTTTACAAACCTCTTCTGCTCAAATAATGTCATGTTCACACATATTATTTTCATATCGGAGATAAAAGCCACCCGGCTAGGTGCTCCTCTAAATTGGCACATTGCGACACGTTAATCACTTTTATCGATAGAGTACGTCGATTTAAGTAAATTTTTCAACTTTATTATGTGCGGTTTTTCGCCATTTTGTGCTTTTCGACTTTGGATTACCACATGTGTTTTTACAACGTGGCTCTGCTATTCGTACTTCGAGTGATTTGACCTGATTTATGATGGATTTGGAAAACGACCTTTTGGAGAAGACGAAGGAAGTTGCTAGTGAGCTGGAGGGTGATGATGCTCGGCCTCTCAAGGATGCAATGAATGCATATCTTGGACGCCTGCCGGACGCTGGACTTCTTGCCGCAAAGACCCAGGAAGTGAAGGATGCGGTGAACTATTGTGGAATGGTGATCTACGTGCTGACCCTGCATATCCGGGATATGCTCAAGTATGGACTCCTCGGCCAGGACAAGGACCAAGTCTCCCGGATTCTAGCTTCGTTCAATTTTGTGAATTCTTTTTGTTGTGCTGTGACATTGGTAAATTTAGAAATTGTGATAGTGATATTTATGTGATCTTTAACTCAGTTGAGGAGTATAATGATAGAGTAATTAGAGCTAAACTGTTAGAGTAAGGACAAATAAATGAAATTAAACTTGTTGACAAAACTGAAACGGTTGTAAATCCATGTAAAAGGGCTAGGATAGAGGAGTCTCCCATTAATGGAACTCCTACTAAAAACCAGGATGGAAATTTAAAATTAAAATCTAATGACCATGATAACATGGACTGTAATGCTGCTAGAGATAGTGTTGTAAATGAAAAGGTTAGTGATAATGTTGTAATTGTAAAAGAAAATGTTAAAACTAAGACTTATGCTGAAATTGCCGCGCAACCTGTTCATTTTAAAAGTGCACCCTAAAGCGGTTGAAAATAGTGTTAGAGAAAATATTATGGAGGTAGAAAAAAAAGAACCAAAAGCAGAATGTTTCTTCATAAAGTTTAGAGACAACTACCAGGCTCTCCTTACAAAGCTAAATGAAATTACAGGCAATAAAGTATCTGGCAAACTCTCAGGAGATATGCTCAAACTCATACCCAATGACGCTGACTCCTATAGGGTTGTTCAGCGCCATTTGACTAACGAGAAAATCCCCTTCCATAGTTTAAAACTAAAAACTGAAAGGCCAAAAAAGGTAGTTTTGAAGGGGCTACCAACTAACTATGACATTGAGGAGAATTAAATGACGCTAACATCCATTGGATTAGATGTAGTCCGGGTTTCTCAATTGAGAAACACAAAAACAAGATTACCCCTGCCGATCTTCTTACTTAGCCTTAGGCCCACGGAAGACTGGCAGAGGATTTACAGACTGACAAGGTTAGAATACTTGGCTGTGAAGGTAGAGGCCTTCAGAGCTCGGGGCTTTAAAATTTGCTACCGGTGCCAGCAGTTCAACCACTCCTCTGAGAACTGCAGTATGCCACCAAAGTGCCTGAATTGTGCTGAAGAACACTTCACACGGGATTGCCAGAGACCCAGGACCGAGAAGGCAACGTGTGCAAACTGTAATGGAGACCACCCGGCGAACTTCAGGCAATGCCCGAAGAACCCCTGGAACAGAGGAAAGGCACCGGGGTATGCCCCCCTCCCCAAAAAAACCAGATACTCCCCTGGAGGCAAAAGGCCCTCGGGCCAAACCCCCAGGCACACCCTCAGGGCTCCTCGCACATAGTGCCACAGGTAAACAGGCACCAACCTTCAGCACCTACCAGACCGGTGCAAGAGCAGGCCCCCAAACCATCGACCTCCAGAGAATTGACCCTGGAGGAAGTAAGAGCAGCTACAGCTGCCATTAAAAGGAGATCGGAGGCAGAAAAAGCCAGACAGGCAAAGGAGGCAAAGGATAGACTGGATAGGAAAGTTGAGGAATGGAAAGAAACTAAACGAGTGATGGAGGAAAAGAGCTCGCGCAAACCCAGCCGTTACTTAAAACGGGTGAAAACAAGCAAAAAACTATCGAGTTTCAAAAGGACACTCACAAAAAAGTGCAAACCGCGGTTGAGGTTGAGGAAATGGAAGCTGAGACTGAACCGACTGATAAATCTGATGCTGAAAAGATGGAGGATATCCTCAATCTCATCAGAGGATTTATTAGCATGTTCAATCTAGACGACATAAAACATCTGTTGATCAAAAAAGCGTATATGGCCACAGGAGCCTTATACCCAATAATAGGAAATGGAAATCTAAGTTATCAAAATAAACTCCTAATTTATAAATCGGTCATCCGCCCGGGAATGCTGTATGCAGCACCCGTATGGGGATATGCCTGTAAAACTACAATAGACCTCCTAGAGACAAAACAAAACAAAATCCTACGGATTATCAGGAAAGCTCCCATGTACTTAAGAAACTCGGTAATTAGGAATGACTTCAAAATAAAAACTGTTAGAGACCAAATTAAAAAGCTAGCGCTTAAATTAAAAAAAAATTTCCATCCGTTCCAAGCCGAACTGTTATTCAATCTGCATGACTATGATCATCGCAAGGCCAAATCTCGTAAGAGACCCCGCGCTGTTCTAAACATCGATAATCGGAATTAAAAGATCCCGCCTCAAACATCTGATTTTTAAATAAAACTCGCGACTTTTATTTAATAAAAAAATTATTCTAAACTCTAAACTGCCAAAACGCTAGGTAACCCTTAGATCTGCATCAACCCCCCAAACTGCTTAAACTCTAAATGTACAGCAAACTGCCACACTAGGAGCTAGGACAAATAATAAAAAGTAGTAAATAAAAACCTCGAACCTCCGATTAGGGTCACTGAATTAATGTCACTGTTTGACGATAAGAACCACATATTGAAACTGGAGATTAAAGGCGCTTCGCGCCTGATGCTCTGTCTTGTACGACACTCGATATGTAATCATTTTTCATCACTTTTTTCAAAGGTCAAGCATGCTTCATAGGCGGCTCAGACTTCGAATACTGAGATTGTGATTTTGCGAAGCTGCTGCTTTTATCTTGTGGTGGCTTTTCTTGCTTACGCTTGGGCGTGTTATATCTAGTTACGATAGAGCACGTCGGGCTAAGTAATTCTCAACTTTGCTGTTTACGGTTTATCGCCATTTTGTGCTGTTCGAACTTGGATTGCTACGTGTGTTTTTACCACGTGGTTGTGCTTTTCGTACTTCGAGTGATTTGACCCTGATTTATGATGGATTTGGACAATGATCTTTTGGAGAAGACGAAGGGAGTTGCTAGTGAGCTGGAGGGTGGTGATGCTCGGCCTCTCAAGGATGCAATGAATGCATATCTTGGACGCCTGCCTGACGCCGGACTTCTTGCCGCAAAGCCCCAGGAAGTGAAGGAAGCGGTAAACTACTGCAGAATGGTGATCTACGTGCTGACCCTGCATATCCGGGATATGCTCAAGTATGGACTCCTCGGCCAGGACAAGGACCAAGTCTCCCGGATTCTAGGTTCGTTCAATTTTGTGAATTCTTTTTTGTTGTGCTGTGACATTGGTAAATTTAGGAATTGTGATAGCGATATTTATGTGATCTTTAACTCAGTTGAGGAGTATAATGATAGAGTAATTTGAGCTAAACTGTTAGAGTTGGGACTAATAAATGAAATTAAACTTGTTGACAAAACTGAAACGGTTGAAAATCCATGTAAAAGGGCTAGGACAGAGGATCCTCCCACTAAGGGAACTCCTACTAAAAACCAGGATGGAAATTTAAAATTAAAATCTAATGACCATGATAACATGGACTGTAATGCTGCTAGTGATAGTGTTGTAAGTGAAAAGGTTAGTGATAATTTTGTAACTGTAAATGAAAATGTTAAAACTAAGACTTATGCTGAAATTGCCGCGCAACCGGTTCAATTTAAGAATGCACCTAAACCTAAAGCGGTTGAAAATAGTGTTAGAAAAAATATTATGGAGGTAGAAAAAAAAGAACCAAAAGCAGAATGCTTCTTCATTAAGTTTAGAGACAACTACCAGGCTCTCCTTAAAAAGTTAAATGAAATGACAGTTAACAAAGTATCTGGCAAACTCTCAGGACATATGCTTAAACTCATACCCAATGATGCTGACTCCTATAGGGTTTTTCAGCGCCATTTGACAAGCGAGGAAATCCCCTTCCATAGCTTAAACCTGAAAACTGAAAGGTTAAAAAAGGTAGTATTGAAGGGGCTACCAACAAACTATCACATTGAGGAGTTAAAAATGACGCTAACATCCATTGGATTAGATATAGTCCCTGTTTCTCAATTGAGAAACACAAAAACAAGATTACCCCTGCCGATCTTTTTAATCAGCCTTAGGCCTACGGAAGACTGGCAGATGGTTTACAGACTAACAAGATTAGGGTACTTGGCTGTGAAGGTAGAGGCCTTCAGAGCTCCGGGCTTTAAAATTTGCTACCGGTGCCAGCAGTTCAACCATTCTTCTGAGAACTGCAGTATGCCACCA
Organism: Amaurobius ferox; assembly: GCA_951213105.1. Lineage (NCBI taxonomy): Eukaryota > Metazoa > Arthropoda > Arachnida > Araneae > Amaurobiidae > Amaurobius > Amaurobius ferox. Next base: position 94,881,936 of record OX578139.1, on the reverse strand, counting down.
AAGTGCCTGAAGTGTGCTGAAGAACACTTCACACGGGATTGCCAGAGACCCAGGACAGAGAAGGCAACGTGTGCAAACTGTAATGGAGACAACCCGGCGAACTTCAGGCAATGCCCGAAGAACCCCTGGAACAGAGGAAAGGCACCGGGGTATGCCCCCCTCCCCAAAAAAACCAGATACTCCCCTGTAGGCAAAAGGTCCTCGGACCAAACCCACAGGCACACCCTCAGGGCTCCTCGCACATAGTGCCACAAGTAAACTGGCACCAACCTTCAGCACCTACCAGATCGGTGCAAGAGCAAGCCCCCAAACCATCGATCTCCAGAGAATTGACCCTGGAGGAAGTAAGAGCAGCTACAGCTGCCATTAAAAGGAGATCGGAGGCAGAAAAAGCCAGACAGGCAAAGGAGGCAAAGGATGGACTGGATAGGAAATTTGAGGAATGGAAAGAAACTAAACGAGTCAGGGAGGAAGAAGAGCTCGCGCAAACCCAGCCGTTACTTAAAACGTGTGAAAAAAAGCAAAAAACTATCGAGTTTCAAAAGGACACTCACAAAAAAGTGCAAACCGCGGTTGAGGTTGAGGAAAAGGAGCTGAGACTGAACCGACTGATAAATCTGATGCTGAAAGATGGAGGATATCCTCAATCTCATCAGAGGATTTATCAGCATGTTCAATCTCGACGACATAAAACATCTGTTGATGCAGTTCGCAGAGTTAGTACAAAAAAAGAGCGATTCTATGGTAATGGTCTTTGAGGTCCTTAAAATAATCGCGGATTTTAAAAGTAACAGTGAGAATCAAACCCGTCATGCCTAGGTCCCAAAAGGAATCCTTTAAAATAATATCTTGGAATGCGAACGGCATATCTCCAAGAATAAATGAACTTAGGAACTATGTAAATGAAAATGACGTAGACGCCTTATTAATTCAGGAAACTAGAGTTAGAGAAAGTAAAAAACTAAACATAGCCAACTACTCTGGTTATCATAATCTTAGCTCAAATACTAATGCTGGAATGCCCCATGGAGGAACAGCAATATACATTAAAAGAAATTTTCCCCACGAGGAACTAAAAAGCATAAATCTTCAAAGTATAGAAAATACTAGTATAAAAATTACAATTAATAATACTAGCCAGTTTATCCTAACCTCAACATATGCCAAAAATATGAGTAGAGTAGACGTAGCTGCGCAACTGGAACTGCTTTTCTCGCGATATCCAAACACGATACTCGCAGGCGACTTCAACGCACACCACCGAGCGTGGGGCTGTACGAGAGCCAATGCACGCGGTACACAGATACACAGACTGCTGAACACCACAAACACTAACATCATTGCACCGTCGAGACCAACCTGCTTCTCAGGCGCCAGCGGCACATTCATAGACTTTGTCCTAATGCGAAACATAGATTACGCTCACACTATTAGTACCCTGGATGAATTCGACTCGGATCATCTACCGGTACTGGTGACATTCGACTTGAACACGCCTCTTCCAGCCTCTTTGGGACAAGAGAGGGTCAACTGGGAAGTATTCAAAAGAGCACTCTTCGAGCCGCACTTGGGAGTACCTAACATTATGAGCACATCGGATATTGACTCTGCCACGCACACACTCACAACAGAAATCAAAAGAGCAATTGCCTCTGCCACAACACATCGTGAGTCTCCAAAAATGCCCACGCTTTCCCACCATGTCAAACAATTAGTCAGGCAAAGGAATAGAATACGTAAGACATGGCAGGCTAACAGAGACCCCGCCCTTAAAAGGGAGCTTAACAGACTCACCTGCAAAGTCAGGGAAAAAATTGTCGCAGAAAAGCAGCAACAGTATAAAGAACTAATCGAATCCCTTAGCTCAGAAGACGTATCGCTCTGGCAATTCGCAAGAAGACTAAGGAAACCTTAAATTAAGATCCCGCCACTAATAGATGGTGCTAAAATCGCGTACTCAGACGAGGAAAAAGCCGAGGCGCTCGCAAGCCATTATGAAAAACAATTCCAAACAAACCACGACCTAATGTATCAGGACACCCTAAGAATGGTTAGACAAACCTTAAATAACTTCAGGAATTCCCCGGTAATGGCTGAGATTAACCCAGCTACCCCGCAGGAAATAGTAGAAATTATCAAAAACCGTAAAAACCCAGTGCACGACAAAATCAGAAATATTGCGGTTAAAAACCTACACCTAAACGTAATATGTTACTTGACTATCTTAATAAATAAAATATTAAAATTAAACAATCCCTAAGCCAGGTGAGGATGCCACAATTCCAGCCAACTACAGACCAATTAGCTTGCTACCGACACTTAGTAAAATCACTGAGAAAATAATTCTTAAGAGACTGAACACGCACCTTAGTGAGAATGACATTATCATTCCGGAGCAGTTTGGATTTCGGCCAAAGCACTCCACCACTCATCAATTGCTGAGAGCGGTAGAGTACATATCTTCTGGTCTCAATAGCAAGACACCCACAGCTGCGATTTTTCTGGACATACAAAAAGCCTTTGATAAGGTCTGGCACTGTGGATTAGCGTACAAATTGATCACTTTAAAAGTCCCTGACGCTCTTGTCAAGCTTTTAATCTCATATTTAAATAACAGACATTTTCAAGTCAGAGTAGGAGGTAACTTATCTACACCCAAGCTCATTAAAAGTAGTGTACCGCAAGGTTCTATCCTGGGCCCGACACTCTTTAACATATACCTGAACGACATCCTCAGGACTCCAAACACAGAGCTAGCACTCTATGCAGACGACAGTGCGATACTTGCAAAACACCCCTATGTCTCAGTAATGCACAGACAGCTACAACAACACTTAGAAATACTCCAAACATGGCTGGAAAGATGGCGAATAAAATTAAACCCCAATAAATGTCATCGGATTTATTTCTCGAGGAAAAACAAACCGCGGCCGCCACTGTATATAAACAATCATGCCTTACGCGCGGAAAAATCTACTAAATACCTAGGTGTAACGATAGATTCCCACCTAACCTGGAAACAGCACGTAACGAACTTAATCAAAAAAGCGTATATAACTACAGGAGCCTTATATCCAATGATATGAAACGGAAACCTCAGTCATCAAAACAAACTGCTAATTTATAAATCGGTCATCCGCCCGGGAATGCTGTATGCAGCACCCGTATGGGGATATGCCTGTAAAACTACAATAGACCTCCTAGAGACAAAACAAAACAAAATCCTACGGATTATCAGGAAAGCTCCCAGGTACTTAAGAAACTCGGTAATTAGGAATGACTTCAAAATAAAAACTGTTAGAGCCCAAATTAAAAAGCTAGCGCTTAAATTTTACAAAAATTTGCCATCCGTTCCAAATGAACTGTTATTTAATCTGCATGAGTATGATCATCGCAAGGCCAAATCTCGTAAGAGACCCCGCGCTGTTCTAAACATCGATAATCGGAATTAAAAATCCCACCTCAAACATCTGATATCAATTAAATCTCGCGACTAATGTTCAAAACTCTAAGCTGCCAAATGCTAGGTAACCCTCAGATCTGCATCAACCCCCCAAACTGCTTAAACTCTAAATGTGCAACAAACTGCCACACTAGGAGCTAGGACAAATAATTAGAAAGTAGTAAATAAAAACCTCGAACCTCCAATTAGGGCCACTGAATTAATGTCACAGTATGACGATAAGAACCACATATTGAAACTGGAGATTAAAGACGCTTCGCGCCTGGTGCTCTGTCCTGTACGACACTCGACTTCATCATTTTTCAACTAACACAGAGAACTATTTCCAAAAATCTGCAATGAGGAAGGCTGCCGCAAATCGAAATAGGCAGAATCTAGCTTAAACGGGATTTCAAGGGACAGGACTGGAAGAGTTTCTTGGTGTCATCAGGTTTTGGTTTAATTTACTGGTTTTGCAAAAGCAGAAATGACAAAGGGAACATTATTGAAATTCAAAAGGATTTGGGTAAACGAGTAACGATATTGTATCTCCCCAGAGTATGAGATTGTGAAAAATATAATATTTTTATCTACCATCCAATACGTGCCAGTAATATTTTATAAATAAGTTTTATATAAAAGCTGAGTTCGCTTAATCAATAATTTACAATCGCACAGAACTGAATCCAAAAAGCTCCAACAAGGAAGGTTGCAGCAAGTTGAAATAAGCATAACCGACCTTAAACGGAATTTCGGGGGACTGTAAGACCTTTAGATTTCATACAGGTCAATTCAGTAAAATTGAAGTTTTTATGGTTTTGCTGGAAATGAAGATATCCCATATGTAATTGCTTACCAATCCATCAGACTTTTAAATTTTTGAAACGTGTGTTCTGATACATCTGATTAATACTACGTATATTATACCATAATAGTTAATTTAATTATTTCAAATATGTATATATGAACATTTTTGTATATTGCAATCACAGGAGTATATGTAAATAAAATATAGTATACCCCATATTCTTGAATGTCAGCTGATTAACATACCTAAAAACCTAGATGAATTGCCTTACAAGCAAAATTTTACTGCTTATTATGAAACAAAAGAAAATTAAAGAACAACATGGTTTATTTGGATGAACTTTTAAAATAATCAAACATAGTGTTTGGATATGTGTCGTACTAATGATGGGACTTTCCATTAAAAGTCTTGCATTGATTAATTTTTCTCGCATTTCGGAATCTCTCTAATTAACTGAAAAGTTCTGAAACAGCTTTCAGAAAATCTTAAATAAATTTAATAGAAAGTTCTGTGAAAAATGGTTCTATTGACATAAAAAAATGACTAAAATAGTTGGATGATTTTTCCATTCTTTGTTCGTTTCAACAGGTTCTTTTATTAACAAATTATTTTAAATTCGCTGTCCGTTTCACACAAGAGAAAATAACACGAATTTCCTATATTTTTGGATGGATCTAAAAATAATTTCCTCTTATTACAGTATTCAGTTTCCTACAGGTTCCGTTTCAAACAGGTGTGACTATTTTATACTATATGTCTGTACTTCTACAGGGTTACCCATTTGCGTTCCGAGCCGCGGACTGCATCCGTACTTTTGAATGATTTTGTAACAAATGAACCCACCCCAACATTCTTTTTATATTTTAAACACATTATTTGAATTTTCTACAACTTATGAATGGAGTTCTAGTATTAATCAATCAACAATACTGTGGCCTGACATTTAAGGGGGCGTATTGGCATGTATTTAATTGTATTTCATATTTCTAATATATAATATGTAAAGTATAAACTATCCTATTAATCTATATATAAACCATGTTAAATATTTAAACTAATGTGCCAGCAGCTAAATTTTTAACTGTCATAGATGACGATAGAAATGTCCGCTGTAAGAGTGCATGAAATCTATGAACGATAGATACATGCTCATTTCACAAAGAGGAAGATCGTATTCTCACTAGGATTCTTTTTTACGATACGCAAAGTAGAAAAATGCTGAAGGACCATTTTCCTTATCCTATCCGTATTTCGTATAATTTTTAAAAATAATTTTATTCTTTTTAAAAGTAATTTTGGACTATAGAACTCGGGCATTGGGCCTTAAGCAATTTACTTCACAATATTTAATGCATTTTTACGCATTCAACAATACATAATATGCAATGTGTAAATAAAGAAATAAAAGGATTATTTATTGAACATGATTGATTATAATTATTCCGATGTATTATTTTATAAAGCATTGGTGGTTCTTAAATATTATCTTCATACTAACTGTAAACAAGCAATATTTTTTTGAAAAGCTTAATTTGTTTGAAGTGTAATATAATCAGACACTTATCTACACACGTTGCCTCAAAAACATTCGATTTGCATTGCTTCGAGACCCAAATATATTTAATTGTCACAATCTTAAATTATAATTTTTGACCGCCTTACAACATATGCTTTACACACATGTTTGTGTGGAAAGTTAATGTTTCATTGTATATTTTTCTACAATTTCTCTTTCCTTTTTGATCAGTGGTGAGTTTCAACACCACTAATTATTTCGGCAAAGGTGAACAAAATATTACATATACTCTTCTATGAATTGTTATATATTTTTTGGAAATACATATAGCGTATCTGTATATCATTCGTATTTTCCCCAAGAAGTGGAAACAGTGAACGTTAGCTTGAAAGTAAATATGGTTTCAGTAGTCACCACTAATAAATAAATTTTAAATACATTTTAATAAACAATGTAAGCTTATTTTAGTTGTGCATTGAGATTTATACTTGATATTATTAGATTCACTGAATTTATCCCAGAATACGGTTTTGAGGATAAAATAATTTAATTCCACATTACGAAAGAAGATTAATAGAAATAAGTTAAACTTACGATAAACATATCAGATATCAAGCAATTTTTATTACACATATTTAAATTGAAATAAAACTATGAACATCATTCATTACATTGTTCGGCATTGGATGCGGGATAATCTTTCTGAACGTGAGAGAACGCTATCAATCGTCATCTAAGGAAATCAAAAATGCTGGAAATATGTAATTCGCTCCAAACCGCTTGCAAAGAAATCAGTGTTCTCAACAGAAATGATTAGAGGAAATCAAAAATGCTGGAAATATGTAATTCGCTCCAAACCGCTTGCAAAGAAATCAGTGTTCTCAACAGAAATGATTAGAGGCGGATGAAAATTTTTTTTTTGTATAATGAAGATTAAAAATGATAAAATATTAAAGAGTTGGGTACAATTATTTTATATGGATAGCATTTTGAGAGCTCATACAGCAAGTTTTACGGTTTGTTAAAATAGTAACTTTTACTACAAAATGAAATTTCCGATTTTTTTTAAATTGGTTTTGTTGCTCTCGGACATCATATTACTGTATCTTAAATAGCACAAAATTCCTGCTCGCGAGCACTGCTGTTTACATGAGCCGAATCTCTGGTTTACAACAAACATCTGCAAACAGAACTTTTTAGCCATTTACACAAAAAGCGCAATTCATAGAATGGGATTGGATGTAAATTTTTTATATCTTATAATCTCGGAACAAGGAACACAGTATATAGTACATTCGACAACTTATCCGCCGTTACCCGGGTTTAAATATAGCACATCAATTTATCAAGCTTATTTTTATATTCTAAATATGGATATTTTATTCTTATATTGTAATGCATCTACTTCATCGTTTCTAAAACCCCATTACGAGCTTCCTATTAGCTGGTTTATTCAACAGCATTCAACATTTTGTTAAACAAACAAGCTTTTAGTATGGACGATGATGTATGCCATGAATGTCAATGGTTTCACAGAAGATTTTGTTAGCGCAAATAACCCAAATGCATCTATTGCCGTCCCTAAGATGTTTGCTAATTTGGAAAGATAAATACATAGATAATATTTATTAAATATTTTAATAGAATAAGATACCTATGAAATCTGAAAAAGATACATATTTTTTTAGCTAAATACTGTGCAATATGCCCAGTGTAGGCTCAAATTTCAGATATTTAATTATGATTCTCTGACGAACATAACTCGTTTTATTCAACCTCTATCCATATATGCAATTGAAGCGGAGGAAGCTTTTCCAATACTTTTACCCTATTTCTAGGCAATATCTTCCCTCTAGCTCCCATGACGAACTCAATAAAAATAAATAAGCTTTCATTAGGCAGGAACGTTGAATGAATTTAGTTCTACCCTTTAGCTCGCACAGAGAGAGTTTTCTAGAGATCTATAAAATAAATTTAATTTTATCGGAATTCTTTGGGGGTTTTATGCTTAATATTCATCCCTCTGTCATTTTTCTACTCAGTATGACTTTTATACGCCATCGTTCGCTTCGGTTTATGTGAGTTAATGTTACTCATATTTCTGTTTTCTCGCCAGTGAGGTATATTACGACATACTTCAGTAAAAGTCCTTTCCTGGGGGGCGTATAAATTTGTAAAATCTTGAGTCTGGAAGTAGGTAAATGAAATGGAAAACAACAAAATTTTAGAGGTATGAAATAAGTTATGATTAAACATAGTCGACAGAGAGCATGTTGGATTTAAAAAACTAAACAAAAAATGATCATACATGGCGTCGTCTTTTTTGAGATATTTTCGGGATGATGGTGATGTGAAGAAATCTGTAAAAAAATAACTACTGCAAAGAATAATAAATACTCATATTTGTGACGGTGTGTCGTTGCCGTAGTAGGTTCTGTGTCTTAGCACACCTTTTCTTTAAAATTCTCATTTGTTGCTAAGCTATCAGCTTGATCACACTTCAGAAGAAAATCTAAAGATTTACCGAACAAGCATCTGAGGTTATTATTTTACGTACATAGTGATTTATGCTTTTCTTTCTTTTTTTTTGATAATTCCGATTTTTCTCATCGCAACCAGCTACGTTTAACAAAGAAAGTCATTTTAAGGCCCAAAGATTGGGAGTTAAACTGTGCTGAAACTCTGTCGAAAAACTTGTCCGGAATAATCATCTGAGGTTATTATTTTGTTTACTAAGAGATTTACGTTTCTTCTTTTCCTTTTTTATGACTGAAAATACTCTTTTTCGTTGTTGAAATATTAAGTAATACAGCACATGAATGGAAAAGTTCCATTTTTTCTCATCGCAACAAGCTACGGTCCACGAAAAAAATCATTTTGAGGCACAAGAATTGTAAGTTAAACTGTAGTGATTGTGACAATGATATTTATTAAATTAAATTGATTAATATTATTTATTACATTAATAGAATTAATGCTTAATAGAATTTATTAAATTAAATTGAAGTAACATTTTAAAGCTAGATTTCAAGGATTATTCGAATTGTGTTTATAAGTCACAGTAACTCATAAACTTGGGACTTGTGTTCATAAATCTGTATTTATAAATATGAGTTGTGTTTATAAATATCGCAGTAACTTATGTTTATAAATCACAGTAACGAATTACTCGTTGCTTTGCTACATCTAAAAGTTTTATTGAAGAGCAAAAAACATAATTTTAAGAATACAAAATAGAAACAAGACTGATTGAAATTCGAAATTATTTATTTAAAGAAATCTAAAATAACAAAAACAAAACACACACAATTCATTTTAAATAAAAACTAAATTTAGTTTTTTAATACTTCATTTTCTTTAATTTTATTTAAGTGAAATATCGAGTATTTCAGTAGTTCTTATTTCTATTCATTAACAGATATTTTCTTCAATTTATGAGAAAGTCGAACAATTAGTATGACACAGCCTATGCGCATATTTAAAAAGGTAATTCATCCTTCCCAGAATATTAAAATTTGCTTTATTTTCAAAAATTAATTTTCTCATAAAATATGTAATGTCACAACATCCCTTTAGAATTGTAGCGTTTCGGATGGCTTTGTTAATAGTAGTTATTAAATTGTATTTATTAAATGTCCACCGGAAATATAAATTCATTGTCACTTTGCACTGCACGAGCATATGTATTTGAGCTAGAAAATGTACTCGCAGCTTACAGGAAGTTAAATCAGTGATAAATATAATTTAAATACGACCCGAAAATGTTTCCGATCTAGCGCTAGACTATACATTCCCTATAGCGGAATCCTGAAATTTCCAAATCGCATGATCTTCACAAAGGCAAAAAATAAACAGACAAATAAAAATAATTAATAAATAATTAAATAAAACAAATAAAAAGAACGATGAGGCGGAAAGGCATGGTTTAAACCTTTCTAGGCAGGCATACTGAATATCTTGTAAGGCGGGGACTTTTGTGGAAAATGTGCTTGTTGCGTTGCGATCACTTAATGCGATCCTTAAAAGAAATCAGTAAAACTGAAATTACTTATGAAACCGAAGGCATATTTTTGTTAGAATACGGAGATTCGAGCACGTTTCAAATGTTGGGCTATTTTTGGCTGTTTAATAATTTTAGAAAGTTTGTTTTTAATATAAACGTGTTCAGGGGTCTTATTTACATAGTTATTCTCTTTTATTTATCCATTTTCCAATTGTTTAGGTTTTTGATATTCTTCTGTTCTCAATAGGTTCTATTCCATAGGTTTTATGTTAAAAATGGCGAAATTTCGTTCTTTTTAGGTTTCAACAATTTAAATTTATTTAAATGGGCTAATTTGTGATTCCATTTATTACCCTATTTATTCCCTTTGATTTGATTCTGAATTTGTTGTTCTCGGTTAAAAATTCTTTGATTTATCGCAATTTTTCAGTTTTATTCAATTTTAAATTTTTAAATTTTCCAGAATCGTTCATATTTAAATTATTACTGAATTCGTATATTCCAAATCGTTTCACTTCATTTCTTTTTAATTTTCGTTTGCTTTAAAATTTCTGTTCTCTTCTTTAAAATTTCGAGTTTTTGATTGGTTGATCGTAATATTAAAATCGTCTGTCATTAATTATTTTATGGCTCATCGATAGTTCTGCTTACAGTGTGTGGCAACAATGTTTATTAGTATATTAATACATTCGTACTCTTTTTCACTCTCTTCCTCTTTGGATTAGAACTGGAAATGTAGTCCTGTTAAGTTGTTGTTTTTAGCGCTTCGGCTCGAGCCGAAGTTCGAATTCGGCACGAAAAGTTTTATTATCCCCGGCTAGGTCTGTGATGTGTTTTTCCAAAGATGAAAGCGGCTGTGTTTAGTTTATAACCAGCAGTCCTTTGCCGCATTTTATTTGAATCTATTTCCTGTGCTCTTTGATGTTGTTTTTGTCTGGAAGCTGTGAGAGCCGGGCGTTTGTTGCGTCTAGACACACAGGAGGAAGAGTTGTTATTAATTAGTTTCCAAGTCCTCTAATTTAATTTTGATCCAAGAAATTCCGAGCTGTTTACGATGTCTACCGAGAGGGTTTCGCTTGCATAAGCAATAGGGTGCAAAAATCCAAATGCTCCTTCCTGACAGAGGACAACTCCAAGAGCAAAATTTGGTGCGTCGGTACTGTGGTGTCGCAATCTGCGAAAGTGTATATTTCTGTTTTAAATGTTCTTTCAAGTCATGTAAATGTAAAATTCCTCGCCCGAAAATCTTCAGCGAAGTGAATCTGATGGAATGTTTGTGGCCTTGGCACTTCCGCTTGAAAGAAAAACCGTTGAGTTCTGTAATTTTATGTTGTTCATTATTCTCGCTGTTTTCCGCATGTTTGATATGCGAACGCTCATGTATATGTGTATGTGACGTCAGAGTTTTGAAGTAGTGGTAAAAAAGACGCTTCTTTGGTTCGAGAGAGCGAACAAAGGTTTTGAAACTGTCGGTCGTTTATAAAGAAGCTCTCTATAATTTTCTAATAATGAAAAAGGTTAAATTCAAAGTAAAATTTAATTACTCTCAGATTTTTACGACCAACAGATTTTTACGACAGGGTCCTATTGAGCCACACCTATGGTTCGTAAGTATTTGTGTATTTGTGGGAGAAATTACGGGATTTAAGAATCCCACGTTCTTGACTCAAAATATAATTGCATAACGAAAGATAAAGTGTCTATTTGGCAAAGCTTTAATGTTCTACGTTGATTCTCCCTTAATATAATACAATTTTGTGAAAAAAAATCTAATAAGGATTTTATTGATTTAAGAATTCACCTAAAGTCTAGAATTGTCTAATTCATTTAAATAGAATGTATGTTTAATATTCTAATTTCTAACAATCATATGAATATATTTAATACAGATATTTTTGACAAGAGTAGAATTTATCTTGTCTTGATTGTGATTAAGAGTTTTAATTGATGAAGCATTATGCCACTAGTACTTGTCTGCATATATAACTTTATATACAACGTATTAAAGAATGTTTATTAACTTCAGTGTGAATATATTTATTTACGACTATACTTGCCATTCTTATTTACTTAATGTTGCTTCGGTCAGTGTGGTGTACATTTCGCACCACACCGGGGAAAAGAACCATGGGTAAGTACTTGTATATATTTGAAATGTGTTCGAATACTTTCACGTGCCACTATACTTCTACGAGTTCATGTTTTCCTGAATTTTGCGGCTGCTCAACATTACCCACGGTGTTCTGGGTGGACTTCCACATATATGTGGATAAGTAACCGATCCGGCCTTTACACATATATGTACCAATCTGGTATTCACAGTACATACCGAAAAAGGTTTCGAAAAATCAGGGAGATGTAAAATGGGTTCTTTAAATAATTCAGATTTTAAGATTTCATAATTTTCTGCTTCAGGGGGTCCAAGAGAATTTAATATTTTGCTTAGTTAAATTAGTTAAACGAAGAGTTTTTAAAGAGTAATTTTCAATAAATCTTCTGTAGAAGCCAGTTAATTCTAAGAATTGGCGTATTTGTTTTATAGAGGTGGGATTTTGAAAATTTCTAACAGTTTTTAAATCAGAGGGGTCAGGCTGGACAATACCTTCAGAAAATTGAAAACCTAAATAATTTATAGAAGATTTAAAAAAAAATTGCATTAACTTGGCTTTAAATATAATTTATGATGAGATAATCTATCGAATACTATCTTTAATTTCATTAAGTGTTCCTCAAAGGTTCTAGATGCAATGACAATATCATCTATATAAATAGAAATTTGTAAAGTGGAAAGCTTAGCTAGGACGATGGACATAAGTCGTTGAAAGGAGCTAAGGGCATTTGTCAAACCAAAGGGGACTCTTTTCCATTTTGTAATAACATATAACTTATTCCTGAATTAAAATTGAACGTTTTTGCGGTTATTTATGTTTGTCTGTGTGTGTGTGTGTATATTTGTGCGTCCGTGAGACTTTAGACACGACATCTAACGAACGAATGGAATGTTTCGAACGAAATGTGTTTCAAATATTACAATCGGTGGATACTGAAACCTTATTGATTTTAAACACTATCGAATGTTTGGAAGACTTCCAAATTTTGGAATGAAATTTTGAAAAAAAATCTTACGAACGAGTGTATATGAAAAATATTGTATATTCAAAAAAAAAAAAAGAAAACCTAAGCATTTGAATAAAATTAAAGCAGTATCAACTATTGTGAATATGGTCACATTTCGTACGTAATATTATGTGAAAAATATTTTAACACCATTCTCGTAAATCTTATTCGTTCTATTCATGACAGAAGATATTTCAGGGAACTAGATTGTGTTTTGACGCCTAACAACAGCCAATATTCATTTGAAAAATATAAGCTCTTCACTCAATTTGTCTGTAACGTCTAGCGATCAATTTGGCGAACTTGCAGTTTAATTTAGCAAAATATCGCCATCTTGGCGATATTTCACCAGAGAGATTTACAAAACACCGTCAAATTCGCAAAAATGATCCGAAGTTTAAGAATTAATTATTGAAATATTTTAATATATGGACTACATTGCTTATCGCGGATGCTATCATTATTAATATTTGTCAATGTGAAGTTTTGCGAAATATAAGTTAATTGGGTACTTCAAATAGTTTTACACTTCGGCATTCGAAAAAGCGCCACATGTAAAAGAAGAATGTGCCATGGATCTCATATATCATATTTGTACCGTGAAAGATGTAAATTATTTGCATTATATAAGGAAAGTCATGACATCAGCTTTTTTAAAACTAGCACTTTCTGTCATTTTCTGGCATTACATTAGTTAGATGATTAGGAGACGGGCTATAAACGTTCAGAATTTTAATATAAAGTATAAAAATGCCGATGGATCTTGTTAACATTTTTATATCATAGCTGAAAAGTGAGAAATATACAAATGATGTTAAAAAATTTAATTAGATTTCTAAGCGTTAGGTATGTGAAAATGCGACATTGCATATTTAAAATCATCCATAAAAACCTAAACTTCAAATCAACATTTATGTATAGAAAAACTGTAAAAAAAAGATATTTTTTATAAGTTTCTTAAAGCGTATGCACAAAAAGTTAAAAAAAAAACCAACTTCCATATTACCTATAAAACTATTTTAGCTTAATAAACAAAAAGTGTTTAGCACCTCAAACATGTTCAGTAATAAAAATTTTTGCCTGAAGCGGATTAATTTTTTGCAAAACAATTATTTTCATTGAACTTCATGCAGGAAATATTCTGTTCTTCTTGGGAAGGATTTTTTTTTATCACGGAGAGCTTATAAAAATATTTATAACACGTTTGATTTTTTTCAATTAAGGAATGCAAAAAAAAACATTCATATTCATATAAGTATTTAGTAAAGTTCAGAAAAAATACCCCTTATATTTTAATATCTTATGCTAGGAAATAAAGATGTGAACACTAATTAAAATTAATTTAGGTATAATTTTATAAAAACTCAAATTGAAATTGAAATGCGAGAAAATTTAAGGAAAAAACTTTATACTATGTAAGACTAGTGGTTGTGAAGTACTTGTATTTAGGAAATTTTTTCTATAAGTGTTTGTTTTCAAATACTTATATCAATATGCTAATAACCAATGTATTTAATATAATATATAACCCACTTTAAAAATGAATTTTTATTCTACTCGTGGAAATATGAATAAAACATGTGTAGAATAATATTTTAACATGTTTTTATCTTTACAGACTATGCAATACCCCCCCTCCCCCAATGACATAGTAAATGTTTACAAACTTATAGCAACAGACATAAGATTGAACCTATAGGAGACGTATTTTCAATACCCACCTGGGCGGAGAAAATGGGAGACTCCTATAACACACTTATAAGACTCTCCAGAAGACCATCGGTGACCTACAAGGTTGAATCTTTGCACACTTATCGTATTGATTAACCAGCGGAAGTATTGATTTCTCCGACGCATGAGGACACAATGGAGGGCAATCGAACAGTATTTCCCGATCCTCCAGAAAATTCAAATGAGATAGCTTTTCTTTTTATTAAGACGTCTATTTTCGAAATCAAATAACATACATTGTTAAACAAAATAAAACATATGGAAAAATGTAACATAATTTTTTTATGAGTGTCAGTTTTCGTTCCTGTGATATGTTTAAATTCTTGTCTCATAATAAATCAGTGATGCGCCAATTATAGCTTTATAGGGTAAAATGGTTTCGCAAAAGAACCGTGTAAAATTAAAATTTTGTAAATAAATGGTTTTCAAATTGTACGTCACAGCTCCCAGGAGCCTCATGATCTTGATCTAGGGGCAACAAATCAGCGTTCATTACTCTTTGACTCTGAAAAAAATATCGCCAACACTCTGTATTAATGGCAAGAAACCTATGTAGCGAACAACCCAACGTTAATGATAGCAGATAGCCACGTGTAAATACTTCACAGGATTCATACTACCCAGGTGCCCATAGTGCCCAATGAACTTTGTTGAAATTATGTATCCGTCCACTGATTTGGAATTCTTATCTTACTAGTAGTGAGAAAAACCTTGCTTAAAAACTCTGTAGTGATTCACACTGATTGTAAACCATATACATAAGGAGGGTGAGACTGACTGACTGAGGGACACTCACACAAGCCAAACTACTAAAAGCCGATAGTGGAAACTTTCCATACATGTAAGACTTAACCTATAGATAATGAGAATTTTTTTTAAATCGCTGAATTTTTTCCGAACATTTTATAAATCAGAGTTTTTAACCGGGGATATCCCATCGTTAAGGCGAGAGGATCGCCCGAGTTAGTTCCGTGTTCGGTGCTCACCGACGCCCAAAATTATCCCCCTGTTCAAGCAGTGTATGGGAACGGGCATCTGTTTGCAGGAAAGTCCATCGAAGAGGTGATAGGTGGAGGAAGGATAGTAAGGTCCTAGGTTTCAAGACAGGTTGGGTCGAACCTGCGCAGTAACTCGATGCTAAAGGAAAAACCATGGGACTGGTTCAAAATTAAACCAATAGGGAGATGTCTTATCGCATTGCCCTGAGTTTGGTCAATGAAAGCTGAAGATGCGCATCAAACCTCAGGCAAAAAGAGGTAGCAACAGAGCGAAGGTGTTACATATTCAGATATAAAACAGATCAGTTAGCAGATATGAGCAGATCAGATTGAGATTCAGAGATCAAATTCAGGAGAGTCACAAGTCGAGTTCAGTAGTAGATCATTCAGAGCAATGTAGTCAGATATGTAAAAGTTACGAGAACAGATTAGTTGTATTCAGCGTACTGCCAAACAGTAGTGCGGACCCGACTTATCTCTCGGTTTACAGGTTTAATTCCGCAACACTGGAAGTCGTCCACAGACGACCCAGCTGAGTCCAAGGAGGAAGACATGTGCTTTGAGCCAGTACGTACGACCAAGAATAGACTCAAAGCCAGTAAAGAACAGGGAGACCCGAGAACCACACACACACCACATGGAACAGCAGAGGAAGCTGAAGCCCAGAGCCACACGGCTCCAGGAAAACTCGGGAGTCTTCAGGGAAACTTCCCCTAATTGAAGAAACCCGAGCTGCAAAACGCCTCAACTCCATATGGAGTACAGGAGCAACATAGTAGAACGGGATACGATAAATGTCGAATGCAGTGACTGCTTAATGTATCCAAAATATCCAAATTGAATGACACAAAATTTTGATTATTTTTCAGATAATTTCGACTTTCTACCACTCGGTAGTTATGCAGAGGCAGCATACAACTTAAAGAGACGCTGTCATAACCCGGATATAAACCTGCACTGCCAGGTTAACTTAACCTAAGAAAGAAGAAGAAATTAAAAGCTAAGAAGGGCCGGGCAATAAAACGATTATAGTGTCCACAATCATAAAACCTACCAACCCAAGCATTCAGTTCTTGCTACAGAGATAGACAGCGAGGATGCTAAACCGAGGATGACTGTACTTGACTACTGTTACTGACTATAGGCTATGGACTATACTAAACACTACCTATAACCTAGGACCGAACAAGAGAAGAACTTTGATGCCTACACTAAAAAGCCTACCTTCCAAACAATAAAGTACTTGCTACAAGGGAAACAGAAGGAGCGCATTAGCCAAGGAAGACGAAGCTTGATATCTATGACTGGCTATACTAAGGAGGGTAGTTACACAGGGTAGTACGGGGGTCCTCTCACTGATCCACTGCCTAAACGCTAACAAGAAAACAAAGACAGGAAGAGAACAAGGAAATAATCTATATCTACTAATTGCCAAGTGACCGTCTGTCTGTCTGTCTGTCTGTCCGTGTGTCTGTCTGACCGTGTGTCTGTCTGTTCGTCTGTCTGTCACGCTTTTTTTAGGCACTGCCCGAATAGATAGAGACTTGCAATTTGGTACACGGCTCGGTCGTTCGATAAAACCCCCTGGAAAAATAGAATTTTTCGAAAACGTTCTATAGATGGGGTGCCTCAAACCAAAAGGATTGAAAAGTGAAATGATGGGAAAGCATGCTTTGCGATGAGACAGAGACTTCAAATTTGGTGTATGGTTAAACCGTTTGAAAGGAAAAAAGTGTACAATTTCAGATTTCGAATATTTTCCACTTAAGGGCGTGCCGCACATCAAAATGTTCGATTTAACGAATAAATAAGAAACGGCTACTTTAAAATTCGATACAGGCTTGAAATTTGGTATATGGGCTAGTCATTTGAAGAAAACACCTAAAACGAATATAGTTTTCTAAAATGTTCGTTTAGGGGTGCTCCACACCAAAACGTTCGAAAAGTGAAATGATAGGAAAGTATGCTTTGCAATAAGATAGATACTTCAAATTTGGTGTATGGATAAACCGTTTGAAAAGCAGAGATTGTACAATTTCAGATTTCGAATATTTTCTACTTAAGGGGGTGCTGCACACCAAAATGTTCGATATACCGAATAAATGAGAAACGGCTACATTAAAATTTGATAGAGGTTTGATATTGGTATATGGGCGAATAATGTGATAGTAAACCCAGTGAAAATGGATTTTTTCAAAAATGCATATTTAAGGGGGTGGGTACTGTACACAAAAACATTCGAAAGATGAATTGATAGAAAAAGCATGCTTTGCAATGAGATAGAGACTTCAAATATGGTGTAGGGGTAAATAGTTGGAAAGGTAGTAAGTGTGTAATTTCAGTTTTCCAACATTTGCTATTGTAGGGTGTGCCGCTCACTAAAATATTCGATTTGCCGATCAAACTGAAAACGCCTCCTTTACAATGTGATAGAGGCTTGAAATTTAGTATATGGGCTCATCATTTGAAACACAAACCCAAGATAAATACGGTTTTTCAAAAATGTTCATTTAAGAGGGTGCAACGCAAGGTCCGTAGAATATCTTATATATAAGGTTGTCTCGTTCGGGGAAAAAGTTGTCCCGGGAAGGAAGGACGAGTGACGTCACTGCTAGACCCATTCTCTGACAGAGGCGAGAAGAACTATTGAGAAACGTTGATCGGAAACTATTTAAATATTTATCTAATAGTAACGGTGTGCAAGCAATATAGAATAAAATAAAACAGTACATGCATAGTAATGTGAAGTTTATGAAAATAAATTCCGTACATATGAAAAGAAATAGCAATTTTTTTATGAGAGTGGAAGCTATTAAAATTTTAACATAAGTGAAGTTTATACAAAGACTAGCAGCATACCCGTTCTTCGTACGGAGTATATAATATAAAGAAACTTATAATTCGCAATCATGTGCAAATTCTGTTAAAATATTAAATTTATTGCTCATAAAGAGAAGTTTAAGACTATCTGTTCTCACTATGCAAAATTATCTTCACGGGCTGATCTGAAGAATAAAACATCCTGACCCCTTTTGTAAGCAAATTTACAAAACAAAAGGAATTGAATCATTATATGCAACCCCGTACTACTTATATTGTCGTAGATTAGAAAATATGCCAGTGTGTTAGTAGAAGATTACCCGTATTACAATATGAGTCTCAAAAATATTTGCCAAAATAAAGGAGATGACGTAATAAATTGAAAATATCAATAATCCCCGTAATCTTTTACCAGAAGGTCGTAATTGATTCCAATATATGCCAATATATATCAAAATATATGCCAATATACCTGTACTACTTATATTCTCGTAGATTAGAAGATATAATGCATTTGTAGAAGATTACTCGTACAACGTACTGTATATGAGTTTCAACAATTTTCGTCATAATAAAACAATGTCATAATAACTTGAAAATATCAATAATCCCTGAATCAAAAGTCTCCGAAAATATCAATAATAATAATGTTTAAATCTGAGGACCGTAATTGATATTATCCAGTCAAAAATGCAATGTCAATGAAATTTATTTTATATACATATCTTTATTATTCAAATCGGAAAAGATTTAATTTAAAATCGCATGCCGCATAACACATTGGATCCGTTGCTAAGCGATATGACATCATTTGCTTCAAATAAATTGATGGAAATCATATCATCTGAATAATGCGACCTCCATGGAAGGTTTGGCGACATTTTAGTCAATTTAGCGATAACTTAAAAAATCCCCAAATTTATCGCCAAGTGGGACTGTAGAACAGATAGTTAAATTTTGCGACAAATTGACGAAACATCATCACAATACTATCCCCTAACAAAACACAATTATTTTCATTTATTAAGCGCGATTTTATCAATTCCATGATATTTTTATGGACTCACAAATACTTTTATCAATTTGGTGATATTAAAAAAATTCGTTAAATGTGTTACTAAGTAGGATGGAGGGACTGCCCGACAAATGCTACCGAAACATCATTTCAGTACTCTATTTTAAAAAAACAAATCATTGATTTGCGTCATTTTTATAAATTTGGAAACATTTCCGCTAATTTGGTAAAGTTTAAGAAAAGTTACCAAGTTATTTAGATATATTCCGCTAAACTCGTAGCTCTAAATTTGCAGATCTGAAGAATAAAATATTCTGATCTCGTTTGTATATACTAAATGAAAACACTAAAAATGTATTATATGATACACCCGTTCTACTCTTTTTCTGCTTCAACAATCGGCTAAATGAATTTATTGGGTAAACACAATATATGAGTTTATTAGCTAAACACAATATATGAGCTGGAAACCTCTGTGCTAAAATAAATGAAAATGATGTACGCAGTTCGCAATTTATATAATTAAAAGAACAACCAAACCTTTCATTTAAAAATATTTTTTTACATCCATTTATTTATTATTCAAATAGAAAAAATAATAATAAATATTAACAACACATTTAATTTCATTTCGTTGCCGAGCAACATGATATAAGATTTTTCCATTTAAATTCATGTTTCAAACAATTCGTGTTTTCCGAGAGTGACTAATTAATGCAAAAATCCTGCACCAAACTCGGAAATAAAGTTTTATTTCATTTCGCCGTTTTAAACAAACGATTTTCATCCTTTCCGTTTGAATAAACCACGGAGTTGGAGAGTATAACTCATAGGAAAAAGTTCCGTTTTTCATCAATATCTCGACAACCCCTGGTCTTAGAAACTCGAAACTTGGACAAAATTTATGGAAGGCTTCTTCAAGGCGATCCACAAAAATTCATTAAATTCGGTTCAGCCGTTTTCCCGTGATGATGAGACAAACGAAAATTTCGTTTTTAACTAATATCTCGAGATCCACTGGTCGTAGAAACTCAAAACACGGACTAAATTTTAAGCGGGGCTATTTCTAGGCTACCCACCAAATTTCTTCAAATTCGGTTCAGCCGTTCTGATGATGCGACAAACAGACAGACAGACAGACAGACAGATTTTCAATTTTATTTATATAGACTAGCAGCATACCCGTTCTTCGTACGGAGTATATAATATAAAGAAACTTGAAATTCATAATCATGCCCAAATTCTTATAGTATACTAAATGACATGTTTAATCAAAATATTCTGTTAAAATATTTAATATAATGCTCCTAAAAAGAAGTTTAAAAATCTCTGTTCTCGCTATATAAAATTATCTTCATGGACATATCTGAAGAATAAAACATCTTGGACCCCTTACGTAAGCAAATATAAAAAAAAAAATATGGAATTGAATCAATATATGCAAAATAAAAGCGTTAAAATTGTATGGGACCCGTACTAATTATATACGCGAATATTAGAAAATATAACCTGTATTAGTAGATTACATGTATAAATTGAAAATACCAATAAACCCGTAATCTTTAAATCTGAAGACAGTCATTTATTCCAATATATGTCAAAATTAAAGAGCTAAAATTATATGGGAAGATATACACGTACTACTTATAATGTCCGATTATTAGTAGAAGATTACCCGTTTTGCAATATGAGTCTCAAATGTTTTTTGGTAAAATACAACAGACGACGTAATAAATTGAATATATAATTAATCCCCTTAATCTTCATACCAGAAGACTGTACTTGATTCCAATATATATGCCAATATATGTCAAAATATATGCCAATATACCTGTACTACTTATATTCTCGTAGGTTAGAAGATATACCCGTGCATTCCTAGAAGATTACTCGTACAACGTACAATATGCGTGTGTCAGCAATTTTTGCCGCAATAAAACAATGGCGTAATAACTTAAAAATATCAATAATCCCTGAATCAATAATTCCGGAAAATATCAATAATAACAATGTTTAAACCTGAAGAGTATAATTGCTATTATCCAGTCCAAAATGAAATGGCAATGAAATTTATTTTATATACATATCTTCATTATTCAAATCGGAAAGGATTTAATAAAAATCGTCTGCCGCATAAACACATTGGATTTAAATCCGTTGCTAAGCGACATGATATCATTTGCTTCAAATAAATTGGTAGAAAAAATATCGTCTAAATAGTTATATTTCTATGGAACATTTGGCGACAGTTTCGTCAAATTAGCGACATTTTAAAATATCGCCAAATTTATCGCCAAGTGGGACTGTAGAACTGACAGTTCCACTTTGCGACAAATTGACGAAATATCATCACAATACTATCCTCTAACAAAAAACAATTAATATCATTTATGTAGCGCAATTTTATCAATTTCAAGATATTTTTATAGATTTGAAAACATTTTTATCAATTTGGTGACATTTTAAAAATTCGCTAAATGTATTACTAAGTAGGATGGTTGGTCTGACAAATAAATGCTAACCAAACATCATTTCAGTACTCTCTTCTAACAAAACAAAAAAAAAATTCATTGATATGTAGAAGACCCAAGCCACACGACCAACCCGAAGGTTTATGGCAGCTGTTTGTGTGTCGTTTATATCAATTTGGCGACATTTCCGTCAATTTGGCAAAGTTTAAGAAAAGTTGTCAAATTAGCGATATCCCTCCAAATTCGTAGCTTTGAATTTGCAGATCTGAATGAAACATTCTTATGCCGTTTCAATATACTAAATGAAAACACTACAATTGCATTAGAAGATATGCCCGCTCTACTCTTTTTCTGTTTCAACAATCGGCTATATGAATTTATTGGCTAAACACAATATATGAGTTTAGTAGCTAAATACGATATAAGCTTGAAAACTCTTTGCCAAAATAAATGCAATTGATGTACGCAGTCAGCAATTAATATAATTAAAAGAAAAATCAAACCGTCCATTCATAAGATATACTTTTATATCCATTTATCCATTTATTTATTATTTAAATCGAAAAAAAATAATAAAAACATTAACAAACACATTTAATTTAATTGCGATGCCGAGCAACATGATATATCCTCCTAAAATGTTAAAATTTATTAACCACTAACAGCACACCCGTTATTCGTACGGAGTGTATAATTTAAAGAAACTTCAAGTTCGCAATCATGTGCAAATTCTGTTAAAATATTAAATTTATTGCTCCTAAAGAGAAGTTTAAGAATATATATTTTCTCACTATGCAAAATTATCTTCACGATCAGATCTGAAGAATAAAACATCCTGCCCCCTTTTGTAAGCAAATTTACAGAAGAAAAAATAGGAATTGAATGAATATATGCAACCCCGTACTAATTATATTGTCGCAGATCAGAAAATATGCCAATGTGTTAGTAGAAGATTACCCGTATTACAATATGCGTCTCAAAAATATTTGCCAAAATAAAAGAGATGACGTAATAAATTGAAAACATCAATAATATCCGTACTCTTTATACCAGAAGGTCGTAATTGATTCCAATATAAGCCAATATATATCAAAACATATGTCAATATACCTGTACTACTTATATTCTCGTA
The DNA here is from genome assembly GCA_951213105.1 of Amaurobius ferox. Classification (NCBI taxonomy): domain Eukaryota; kingdom Metazoa; phylum Arthropoda; class Arachnida; order Araneae; family Amaurobiidae; genus Amaurobius; species Amaurobius ferox. The sequence goes on along the minus strand of OX578139.1, from coordinate 94,858,883 downwards.
AATTAAAAGATATACACGTGTATTTGCAGAAGATTCGTACAACATACAATATATGAGTTTAAACAATTTTTGCCATAATAAAATAATTGCATAATAACTTGAAAATATCAATAATCCTTGAATCAATAATCCCCGAAAATATAAATAATAATAATTTTTAAACCTGAAGACCGTAATTGATATTATCCAGTCAAAAATGCTATAAGAAAAATCAAATCGTTCTTTTCTAAAATATATTTTTATATCCATTTATTTATTATTCAAATTGAAAAAATAATTATTAAAATTAACAGACAGATTTAATTTAATTGCGTTTCTGAGTAACATGATATAAGATAGAATCTTATAACATGTTAAATATGTCATGTCTTATAACATAAACTGCGAAATTAAATAACGATTTTGATTTCTCTATACTTCTCATTGCTCCGTAAAAGCGTGTTTTAAATAAACCATGAACCATGGAGATAGATTTCCCCTTTAAATCATGTTTCAAACAATTCATGTTTTCAGAAAGTGACTAATTAACGCAAAAAATCTCCCATCAAACTCAGAGATTAAATTTTAATTCACTTTCAAACGATTTTCAAGCTTTTCGTTTGGATAAACCACGGAGTTAGGGAGTAGAACTCCTAGGAAAAAGTTCCGTTTTTCATTAATATCTCGATAACCCCAGATCTTAGAAACTCGAAACTTGGACAAAATTTATGGGGGTATATTTCAAGGCTATTCACCAAATTTCATTAAATTCGGTTCAGCTGTTTTTCCGTGATGATGAGACAAACGAAAATTTCGTTTTTTACTAATATCTCGAGAACCACTGGTCGTAGAAACTCAAAACACGGATATAATTTTAAGTGGGGCTATTTCTGGGCTACCCACAAAATTTCATCAAATTCGGTTCAGCCGTTCTCCCGTGATGGTGTGACAAACAGACAGACAGACAGACAGACAGACAGACAGACAGACAGACAGATTTTCATTTTTATTTATATAGATTACTGAATGCTATGTTGAAAGATAATTGAATGAGCAAAAGTTATGTATAATAAAATAGTGAATGATCAGAGAAGAGCCAATAGGTGTTAGGTGTGTTATGTGAATCGGTTTGAGAAGGATATAAATATATATTTCTAATCTAAATGTGGCAAATCAGTCATCATTTAAATATTGACTGTATTCCGAAGTTTACAGGCATGAATAAATCAGTATAAATTAGAATAAATATTATTTCCAGGCAATGAATGCATAGCTTTTGTCTAGTTCAAAAATTTTACATGTTTTAGAAAAAATATATCGTCTGGATTTGAGAGAAGGTCAGGAAACTTTCAAAATCATCTGTAGAAAAAACAGTAATTGATTTAAATTTGAAAACACATATTTTATCAAATCATTGCAAAAATAATTATTAGTCACGTCAAATGTAGTTTGTTAAGATTTTTTTTGTTAGTAAATTTGTTAATAAAGTTTTTGCTAAGGCATTTATATCTTGATTCGTCAAATTGAAGGACTTCATCATGAGTAAGAGGGAGTAGTTTCGATTCAATAAAAATGGTTTTTGTTCAAAAAAGGAATATTCATAAGTTAAAAGAAACAAGTGTAATTTTATGGATAATTTTGTAAAAACAAAATAAATTTATAGTGGCATTAAAATGATACATTTACCCCTATTTATTTTAAAGCAAACGGTGAATGGAATCTTTTTAGTTTGAAGCTCCTTCCCCATAAATATTGGACAAATTTCGGAGAAAAAAAATTCGTCGTCGAATAAAATGATAAAAATAGCCTTTGTTTCTTTTAGCATAAAATTCTGGATGATACTCCCTACCCCCCCCCCCCCCCACACCCACCCTTTTATTTTCCACGATTTTCTGTCGCATTTTAAAGTGCTGATTGACTGAATTCTACGGTAATATCTATACCATAAAAGAAATTAAATGAATTCACAAAAACTTCAAATAAACAAAATTAAACAGCAGATGTATATCATTAAATATATAGAAACGGGGTTTTCTTTAAGCATATAAAATGAAAATATTAATTACATGCATTGTGCATGCAATGATACAATCTAAATATTTTAAAATCAAATCAATGACATTTTTCAGAAAATTATAAAGTTCAAATATTTTTTGTATAGGAACTATTAGGAACGGAATGGTACGCTTACTCGATAGAATAAGTGCCATAGCATTTATATGCAGGAAATTTTAAATCATCCAATTTTTAAAGAAATAGAAATTTAATTGCAAATTGATAAAGATAATATGGAGAGTTTTATAGAAATAAATATTATTTAATTCTATTTTTACATATTTCTCATCAGTTGTATCCTATTCCAAACCTTTAATAGAAAATACAGACAGTAAAGTCACAGTCTCTATTTAATGAATTTGAACGGGATATTTCGTTTAAAATCTTTAATGTGTTGTAAAAGTAATTGTTAAAAATACTATATTAAAATCCATATTCATGCAATATATTTGTGAGTAAAAATATTAATAAAGATTATCAATTTACACATGAAATATATAAATTTTGTGTAAAAAAGAAGATGAATGTATTTGTTATACGAAATCACCCGGAAAATCATATCCTTGTCTTAATATATAATTTGTCAAACGGCTGTTTTTGACTTCTTCATCCGTTAATTACAGCAATTTAGTTCGTTTTGAATTCAAATTTGAGTTCATTTGTCATATTTCAGTATTAGCACATTATTTTAGGAAACATTTCATGTATCTCGTTGATGTTTAAAGCAAGGCATTTTTAAACAAAACCGTGCTGTTTTCCAACGTTTTTCAACGAAGCGCCGCTTGTCAACAGAACGGAAGGTCTAGCAGTGACGTCACAGCTCGCCCAGAAATGGTACCATGGGGGGAATAGCGAACGAGACAACCTGTTAATTCTATTAACCTTGGGTGCAACGCAGAAAAACGTTCAAAAGATGAAGTGATAGAAAAACATGTTTCGTGATAAGATAGAGACTTCAAATTTGGTGTACGGGGAGATAGTTTGAAAGGAAGAAAGTGTACATTTTCAGATTTCCAATATTTGCTACTTTAGGGTGTGCCGCACACCAATACGTTCGATTTTCCGAATAATGAGACACTCTTCCTTTTAAATGTGATGCAGGGTTGATATTTGATATATAAGCCAATCATCCGATACAAAACTCAAGATGAACAGAGTTTTTTAGAAATGTTCATTTATTGGTCTGCTCCATAGAAAAACATTCGAAAGGGAAATGATAAATTAGCATGCTTCTGGGTGAGATAGAGACTTTAATTTGGTGTACGGATACATAGTTCTAAAGAAAGAAGTGCGCAATTTAAGTGTTTTCCAATATTTTCTTCTTCAGGGGTTCTGCACACCAAAATATTCGAGTTGCCGAATAAATGTGTAACGCGAATTATTCGAAAATTTACATTATTCAGGCTTATTGTGGGACCGTTGATATTCAACTGGTATTCTTCTAGTGTATACTAATTGCCAAGTGTCCGTCTGTCTTTCTGTCTGTCTCCCTTTTTGTCCGTCCGTCTGTCTGTCTGTCTGTCTGTCCGTCCGTCCGCCTGTCTGTCTGTCTGTCACGATTTTTTAAGCAGTTTCCGAATAGATAGAGACTTTCAATTTGGTACACGGCTCAGTCGTTCGATAAAACCCCCGGGAAAAATCGAATTTTTCGAAAACGTCCTATAGAGGGGGGCCCACACCAAAATGTCCGAAAAGAGAAATGATGGGAAAGCATGCTTTGCGATGAGATAGAGACTTCAAATTTGGTGTATATGTAAATCATTCGAATGGAAGAAAGTGTGCAATTTCAGATTTCCAATATTTTCTACTTAAGGGGGTGCCACACACTAAAACTTTCGAAAACTTAAATGATAGGAAAGTATACTTTGCAATGAGGTAAGGACTTCAAATTTGGTGTATGGATAAATCGTTCGAAAGGAAGAAAGTGTGCAATTTCAGATTTCCGATATTTTTTACTTATGGGATGCCGCACACCAAAATGTTCGATTTACAGAATAAATGAGAAAACTCTCCTTTTAAATTTAACAGAGGCTTGAAACTTGGTATATGGGCTAATCATTTGACGGAAACACGTAAGACGAATATAGATTTTCAAAAATTTTCGTTTATGGGGGTGCTCCAGAGTAAAACGTTCGAAAAGTGAATTGATAAAAAACCATGCTTCGGAATGAGATAGAGATATCAAATTTGATGTAAGGGTAGATAGTTTGAAAGGAAGAAAGTGTGAAATTTCAGATTTCCAATATTTGCTACTTTAAGGGGTGCGCACACTAATATTTTCAATTTTCCTAATAAATGAGGCATGCTTCCTTTTAAATGTGATAGAGGCTTGATATTTGTTATATGGGCCAATCATCTGATAAAGCACACAATACAAACATAGTTTTTAATAAATGTTCATTTATTTATGAATGTGCTTCACAGAAAAAAGTTCCAAAAGAGAAATAATATAGGGGTGCCTCGGGATGAGATAGACTTTAATGTGGTGTACTGGTAGATAATTCGAAAGGAGGAAATGCGGAAATTTAGTTTCCCAATATTTTCTTCTTTAGGGAGTTCTGCACACCAAAATATTCGATTTGTCGAATAAATGCGAAACGCGATTTATTAAAAAAATTACATTATTCAGGGTTGCTTATTGTGAGGCCGTTGATTTTCAGCGGGTATTCCGCTAGTAACTACCTAAAATAACTAATCCTAAGTCCTAAGTAACTAAGAGAACCCCGTTTATACATGGCACAAACTGTATGAATAAACCCTGGAACGAATGTTGTAACACAGGGAATCTATGCCATGCCGGTGTTGCTGGACAACTAGAATACAGTATAAACCGAACTTTACATTGAAGGCTAGTTGTAATCTAAAACAACAGGCGCAATTTAACTAAACTAAACTAAGCTTAAAACTAGAGCGCGCGCAGGGAGGATACACTTACACACGATCCTGTACGAGTGCGTTGATCTGAAAAGAAATAGTAAAAAAGAGGGGAGACGAGGTGGGACTGATTAGAGCCAAAACCAACCTGGTCGACCTAAAACAGACCTTCTGCCACCCCAGGAACTGACCCAATCCCAGGAGACTGCAATCTTCTTCCCTGAAAATCACGAGGCGAAACAGATATGAATACCATAAACATATGCGGGGATCTGAAAGGGGAAGTCATTAGTTTAGTCTGAAAAGTAAAAAGAATTAGCGGAGCGCGACAGAGCACAGCTCTGGACCTAAGAAAACACCACAAGGGTGAATACACCTGAAGAACAGAAGACTGAGACAGTATCTCAGCAACGCGATAAAATCGTACGCCACAGTAAACAACGACGTCCACTACTAAGGTGGGAAGACCCCAAAACCTAAAAACAGCTGGGACAATAACCCTGCTTTCCACCAAAATAAACACAAGTCCTACTGGGAATACCCAGAGTGAAAAGTGGCCACGACTACGGTTGCCAGACACAAAATAACAAACTGGGACAATCTCCTATATACCTACAACAAAAGGAGAAGAGAACATGAAATATCCCTTGCAGGCAAGAAAGAGTGGAAGAAATAGAGGCCTGTGAGGGGAAGAAAAGGAAAAAGGAGAAAAGGGGAAGAGGGAGAAGAGAAACTCTACAAGAGTAGGAATCACTGAAGGGGAAAAATCCTCCAGTGACGGAGTACCAGCCAGAAGTAGAGGTCCTCTCCTAATCATGGTGGGAACATCCTTCCACCGATGCCTAGCCGATGCCTAGTTACAAAACAGAAAAAAAAAATTCACGTGGAGCTAGGCCTTTCTGGTTCCCAAAAAATTTTTGGAAAATGAATAAATTAAAAAAGTGAAAAGCATTTCCGAAACCATGTACGTTATCAAGGGCCATACTTGGTTCGTTGATGCGGATTCTACGTTTCTGTGTATATCACTGTAAATTGTATTATAAAAATAATTCCCATGGTCCGACGTAGAAGAAAGTAGAAGATGGATACGATATAAATATAAAAATAATGAAATAAATTAATCAAATATACCAGCGTATGACTGTTTATTTATGATGGAAAAGCATAATAACAATAATAATAATAGTAAAATAACATAAATTGAGTTATCCCATGTGCTTCTAACATTGTAGAGTAAGTGATACTGACTAAGATTTTCCAACTCAAAATATGTTACAGTTAATTTGATAGACGAAGGGTGCAACAGCTGTAAGTGAAACATGCAGATGATAAATTGTTTAATATTTTTTTATTCTAAAATGTTTGCGATTGATTTGTATATGTGTTGCTGTAATTGGAGCAAGGTTTTGAATTTAAAATTAAATTGTGTTTTAATAAATGAAAAAATAAGGTTTGGCGGGTATGTATTTTATATAGTGGTGTTCATGAATTTAATAAGATGTTCTTTGTATTTAACATTTTTAGTCTTAATAACTGATTGTTTATAATATTTTTATATAGTGGTGTTTATGAATTTAATAAGATGTTCTCTGTAGTAACATGGTGTACTTAACATTTTTATTCTTAATAACTGATTCTTTATAATATTTTTATCAATTATACACTGATTTTGATCCGGCCGTCCAAATAGTTGCTCAAGTCCCCTGGATGAGTCGGACGGTCTGGGTCTTCAACACTGATTTTGATAGATTGGATGAATAACGTTGAATTTTATTTACTTTGAGGTTATATGATTCAGTTTTGTCGTATATATTAATTTTTAATGTGTCTTCATTTTGAATTTTTAAACTAACGTCTTGGTAATTATATATATATATATATATATATATATATATATATATATGTCACATATACATATATATGTCACAGACAGAGACATTTTCTCAGCATCTGAATTTTTTCTCAGCACCAGGACCATGATAGGCTATGAGAGGCTTGGAGTTGGAGAGGGCTTATGATATGGGCCATGTGTTTCTTATCTTGGCGTTCTTTAGGCTTTAACACTTGATTAGAAGTGCCCTTTGCATCATAAAACGTTTACAGGGATAGGATTCGTGACCATATATGGTATGATCGAGAGAAAGATGAAGTGTACGATTAAGTGTTCGATCACTTTGCCAGATGCTATATTAGTGGTGTGGTATAAAACTTAATGAGATCTATTATAAAATTTAAAGAGGTTGCCATCCATATGCTTTCACAAGTGATGACTAAGAGACAGGAATTTAGAATACTTATGGTGAATTCAAAGACGTGTTAATGGAAAAAAGTTTAGGCTTAAGGCTTAGGCTAAAATATATATATATATATATATATATTTCCTGCTTGTCCAAACAGATATTTACAACCTTCGGACAGTTCGAACGGTGTGGTGAGCTCGGTTGATTGTACCAGGCTGTAACGATTAAATTCATAGTTCACGAAACATTGCATTGGATCGCCTAACTATACAGAGAGATTCATTTTGGATTCCACTCCCCTCCCCCCCCCAGGAACTTTGAATTTTGGAGAAATTATATATGGAGGAATGAAAAAAGTAGATGATTAGATTTTGGAACAAAGTATTTGGTTAGATTTTGTTTTGAATTTTGGAGAAATGATATATAGGGAAATGAGAAACAAAGTATTTGGTTAGATTCTAGATATTTTTTCTGATGACTGGTGACTGATTGGTTACGTGGTATAAGTGATTTCGTAGGCCACAGTTGAGGTTCGCACATATGCGGAGCATTATATGTTTCCTCATTCGCAGTTAAGTTGTCAGCTATTATCTGTTGAAGAGAGCGAAAAATGTTAGTCATTGTTGACAGTTGAATTGAGAGTGTGCTTCAAGTGTATTATACGTCTAGAGTACACCTAAACTGAAATCGAACTTTTTTGAAGTGCTGTCTGAGTATATGTGTACATCCGAATTGCGTGTATGCACGTGCGCGTGCTTGAGTATAAATGCTTGTGTCACGATATGTCAAGAATGAATACAGCAATTTGAAAAAAATTTAGTACGACAATTAAAGCAAGTGCATTTGCTCACAATCAATAATGAACTCACCCACAACGTAAAATGAGTAGAGTATTAAGGAAAAATATATTTGCGTCTCATGTTTATATTTTCTTGCTGTTTATATTTTTCTAGTTTTGTTTCCTTTACATCACACTAGTTGGCGTTACTATATAGCGATCTGTCATTTAGCCATTTTTAGATTGGCAGACGAAGTCTTGCGCATACTTCGGCTTTCAGTATCAGATTTGTTGCACTGAAGAAGACAATCCAAATGATTTTCAAAACGTTTGCATGCTCATTCATCTTAATTTTCTCTGCATTTTATTCTATGCACCAGTCCAGCAGTTAGTGTGATAGTTATAATATTTGTATAGTGTAGTTCTATTTATACAATATAGAGGGAAATATATTCTTACATATCTTTTCTCACCATCTATAGAGCAAAATATAATTTTAAATATTGTTATCATTTCTTGACTGTTTCCTAATTTTGTGTATTACCGAAATAATGAGCAACGTCGGGAACATCTAGTTAACAGCCAAATGATATGTTTTCGTATTTGATATTTTGACATATAACAGTCACGGTTGTCTACTAAAGATACAGTTAATTTTGTTCCTAACCGTGTCAACTCAGCTCTAGATAGCTCCATGAAAATAAGTTACATCTTATACTATTGCGAAATCTACTGATGGGCATTGAAAGTCTGACAACAGCCGTACTTAGTTTGTCAGATGCTATCTTTAACATTTGTCTCTGGATATAACTTTTTTTGTTTCTGCAGTTAAAATAACGTTTACGTTTACCAAGAAACTGATTTCCAAGACAGGGAAAATAATAGGTCTGTCATTTGGTAAATCGAACGTTTTAAAGGGGAGGTTGAGACGTTGTGTTGTTTTTAAACAAAGGACGAAATAAGAGAAAAATTTTTTAGATATACAAGAAAAATGAGAATGTATTCAGGAATTTTCTCAATGAATGAGGGAAACATCCTTCAAAACATATTAAAAAAAAGCCAATTCAATCTGTATTATTTTATGAAATCTGGATAATAGTTTTTATTTTATGGTACATAAGAATGTTAAATACTGTATTAGGAGAAAACATAAGTTAAACTGCATACAAAAATCCGTCTTAATATATTAAAATAGTTTGAATTTTATTAATTATAATTTAAATTGGATTTAATTAACATTTTAGATCTGCAAGAGCTGATGTTTAAGACTTTGACTCGGATCCACTAAACACTGCTAGAGTTCTAACCAAAACCAGGAGTACAAAAGGAGTACCAGGAGTACCCTATTACAAAATGTTATACCGATTTAAACAGAGGCTGAAAAAGACTCTTGAATGTCAGTTTACGACTATGCCAACATCATGCTTAGATTTATGTCCAAAGCGATTTTCTAAAATATAAAACATTAAAATATTTTAAATAAAGAACATTAAAATTTTGAAACATTGAAACACTCAAAATGAGCATTGAAATATATAGTTACTATATTTTATACTATAGGTATATTTACATACAATTTAGAGAAAAATATACTTATATATATATTTTTTCACCATTTATAATGCAAAATATAATTTAAATGAGATTGTCAATTTTTGATTGTTTTTTGATTTTTTGTTGTACCTAGATTGTGAGCAACGTCGGGTATCTCTAGTTCAACAGCTAAATGACATGTTTTCGTATTTGATATTTTGACATAAAGCAGTCACGTTTGTCTACCGAAGATGCATTTAATGTTGTTCTTATCCGTGCCAATTCAGCTCTAGATAGCTCCATGGAAAAAAGATATCCTATGCTACGGGAAAAAACTGACGAGCATTGAAAGTCTGACAACAGCCATATTCAGCTTGCTATTTGCTATCCTTAACGTCTGTTTCCTGATGTAACTTTTTGTTTCTGCAGTTAAAGTACCGTTTACATTTACCAAAATACTGATTTGTAAGACAAGGAAAATAACAAGTCTGTCATTTGGCAAAACGAACGTCTTACAAGGGGAGTTTGAGGCTTTGTGCTCTTTCTAAACAAAGGACGAAATAAATGAAAAATATTTAGATATAAAAATACGAAAATGTATTCTTGAATATTATCAATAAATAAGGAAATGATCCTTCAACACATATTACGAAAAAAGCTAAAACAATTTGTTTCATTTTATGAAATCCGGATAAGAGTTTTTATTTAATGGTAAATGATAGTTTTAAATGTTATAAAAGGGGAAATACAATTTAAACAGCATTCAAGGATCCGTATTAATAGATCAAAATGATTTAAATTTGATTATTCGTAATTTAAATTGGATTTAATTTACATTTTAGACCTTCACGATCTGAAGTTTCAGACAGTGACCTGGTTTTGCTAGACATTGTCAGGGTTGTAATCCCGTGAGGATAGCCAGGAGTTGAACCTATATTATGAAGGATTTTTGTAATGTCTATCCCGAGTCCAGCCGAGTCTGAAGAAGATGATCGACTTTCCTTCTAGTTAGAACGAATCTCATTTGAAAACTATGAGCTTATGCCATCTTCATGTTTATAAGTAAGTTCAAGGTCATATTCTAAAATATAAAGCACTAAAATATTTCAATTATGGAACATTACAACTTTTAGAAGTGAGTCGGCGCCTAGACTGAACCCTTTTACAAGAAGCTTAGTCCGACCTGGCTCTTGGTGGATTGGCCCTAATTCTGTGGTTCACCAGGTTTTAAACATGTCAACTTACAAGAAATCTGATGAGGGCAGCGCAAGACTTTCCCAAAAGACTCAAATTCCTTTCCTCTTTTTTTAAGAGTCATTAAATTGAGTAAATAGCAGAAAATAACGCTGATATTTTTTCTGAAATTACACAAAATTTGCAAATTTATTTATTTTTTAGCACTATACAACATAGTTGTAAAGTGTTTGTGACTTTGTTCATTCTGTCTGTCTGTATTCGCACTATAACTGTACGGTCTGTGGGACATATGGAAATGTAAAAGGATAACATCACTTAATTAATTTCGGATTTTACTCAGGTTGAAAAAAATGAAATGCATTGAACCCTATGGGACCTAATTTTTCAAACATTTTTTAAGCACAAATATATATACGAGGGTCATATTGAAATTTTTGAGACAGGGGCAGACGGTATGCGCTATAAAAAATTATTGGTTGGATATTTAAATTTGAAATCTTCTATGGCCACAGAAGATAATTTGTGGCAACAATTACAATTTAGCTATCATAGAATAAATTTTAAAATAAAATAAAATGGAGTTGACGCGACAGCATTATCGAGCTATGATTTTCCATGACTTTAATGTGGGGCTAAATCAAGAAAAATGTCTTCAACGTCTACAATTAATATATGGAACTGATGCTCCATCTCGTGCCACTTCAGATGGTTTACAGAGTTTAAAAGAGGTCGAAATTCTCTCTTGGATGAAAAACACACATGAAGACCTTTGTCAGCTGTAGTCCCAGAAAATGTGTAGGCCATTCGAAAAATGCTAATAAATGATAATCGCTGTACCTACCAAATGATACAGAAGGAACTTAACATTGGATCCGCAACTATGAGTAAAATTATTCATGAAAAACCGCAGACGAAAAAATTAGTTTGTCGTTGTGTTCCCTATAATTTTACCGAACACCAAAAAGCAGAGCGTGTCAGAATCAGTAACGAAATCCTAAAATTACTTAATGATAGTGGACACTGAATTATTTCTAAAATCATAGCTGGTGATGAAACGTACATAACGTGTTTTGCTGTTCCAACACGTCAAGAAAATAAAGTATGGGTCTTTGAAGATGACCCCAAACCAACAACGGTGAACAGACAACGAACAATGAAAAACGTAATGTATGCAGTGTTCTTCAAAAATACAGGTCTGGTCAAAGCCATAAAGCTAGAGGGACAGAAGACAGTTACAGCTAACTGGTACACCACTAAGTGTCATCTTGAAATTCTTCAGGAAGTGAATGTTAGGGGACTCATGATTCACCATGGTAATGCATCTTTTTCTTCAGCAAGAATGGCAGTCGAATTTCTTGAACAAAAATATAACAAAGTGATAGAACATCCACACTATTATCCTGATCTTGCTATGTGTGATTTGGCTACGCATATATGTAGAGTATACTAATTATAAAGCTTTATATTTAAATATTAAATACTTAACATAAAACAGTTACAAGCGTCTCTGTGAAAAACATTTTATTTTATTCCGATTCCACCCCAAATATCACCAAGAAAATATGTAAGATCTTATGATTTGGTAAATAGTGGACCTCTGACATACGCTATATTCAATTCTTCCGATGTTATCTTTAATGTTTGTTTCGACATATAACTTTTCCGCTATTGAAGGAACATTTACTTTTACCAAAGAACTGATTCGGAAGACAGGAGAAATAATAGTTACATCATTTGGTAAATGGGACATCTTAACGGAGCCTTGAGATTTTTTGCTGTTCCCAAATAAATAGTGAAATAAAATGAAAATTCTTTTGATACATGAGTGAAGAGGCTATATATTTTGTGTGCATGTTTTAATGTGCATCTTGCCTAATCCGAAGTTCTAAACAAAGACTATATACTGAAATAAAGGGCGTGGCTTCTATGTTTGTTTAGTTCATTTATTTTTACATTTTCGTACTACAGAATATAGAATAAAAAAGTAATGTTTTCACGGAAATTTTTATTTCGAGATTTCGATGTTATGTTTCAGGACCTCCTTAACATGCATTGACGATTTTTTGGAGGGGATGCCCGTCTGTCTGACTGTGGTCGATTTCTTGTATACATGCAGTTGCCACAAATATTAATGAATTTTCACAAAATTCGAACGAAAATGTTGAAATATATTAGAAATTATATATTTTTTAGCATCGCAGCATAGTGAAAATTTTGCCGTAATTATGCATAAAAGGGATTATTTATGATTACGACACTTAACAGTTGTATAGTGAAAAATTGCCGGTATATAATTTTTATGTTTATGACGTCATTAATCCTCCTGAATGGGTACGTTATAAAACATGGTATCAGTGGAAATATTTTTAAAAACCTTTTAAAATTAAGGGTTGCATGTTATATTTGTAATCATTTATCCCATCAGTACAGATTTCTACAATTTTTTTTCTTGCCAAATTTGCAAAAAAAAAAAAAAAAAGAATAAAAGAAAGACAGAAAAGACAACACAAATGTTTCAAAAATGGATTTTGGCATGAGAAATTCGAGTTGAGCCACACTGCAGCTAATTTTTATTGAAACACGTGTTCGTCCATTTTTACAATATTTTGCATGATTTCGACAGAATTACATTGTATTATCCTTACAAATGCATACATATTTAACTTGAGTTAGAACAATCTAGTTATGTCTAATTGAAAATAAAGTTCAATAAATAATGTTGCCATTCTCTTAGAGCAAAATCGCCAAAAACGGAAGTGACGTCAGTGAACTTATTTATTTTTCTAGACTTAATCAATCTATCACCAGTATTGCTTGATAAATGGGGTTGTCTTTTTCTTGGAGCAAAATCTGAAAAACGGAAGTGACATCAATAAACTTCCGACGCAAATCTTTGAACCAAAATTATGTAATGAAACCTGAAAATGGCTTTCTAGTCTTAGTGATGCCGCCTACTGGCCTTTAAATATTGTAACAGTTGCTACGGAATAACTTTTATTCAATCTGTGTGTTGAAACATAAAATTGAAAAACTGAAAATTGCATCATTTAATTCAAAATCAGTAATATTTTGTAATATTTTTCGTAATATTATGATTCTTGAAAGCTCAAGTCATTTAATATTTGAGATTGATTTTTACAGTCATTTGAAAGTTATTTAATATTTAAATTTTTTTTTATATATACATTGCATTTTACTGTACAACTTTATGTAACACATTAGTATTATAAGGCTGTTAAATTCAGAGAAACAAACATTTAAAATGAGTGTAAAACATACTGATGTCAGATACTTGCTTTTAAATGCTGTAACAGTTACCAAGGATTATACTGGTCACCTGTGTGCTGAAACGTACAATAGTAATGCTGAAAATTATATCATTTAATTCAAGGTCACTAATTGTTTTTTGATATTTCTGGAAATATATTATGATTATTTAATATTTACATCATTTAATATTTAAAAATGACTTTGATGTATACTTCACATTTTATTGCACAACTTTATGAAACTACAAGTGTTGTTGTTGTTACTAATCCTCCGTGGTGAAGGAGCGCCTATGCACCACTTACATTAGACCCCTGGTCCCATGGCGAAGGGGAGAGAGAATATGCAGCTTCACTTTTATTGAGGCTCCCCAAGGGCAGAAGTCTGACTTCGCCTCAACAACACAACATCCATGGCCGCTTGCGGGATTCGAACCAACAACCCGGCAATCCAGCGATCAGACGGAAACTCATGCCCCTCACCGCTCGACCACCGGATCGGCTGAAACAACAAGTATTTAATCCTGCCAGACACATATAAACAACCACTTATAAAATTTAAATTGCAACTATTTAATTAAAAGAAATTAATTTCTTTTGAAAAGGATGTCCCTTAGCGTGGAATGTACTCGTTTCAAACAAACATTGAGTCAGTAAGGCTTTGTCTCATAGCTGATACTAGAAGTGAACCAAGTTTTAGCCTTCTATGTCACCGAGGTGCTTATAAGGACTCTGGAAAGTTTATTTGAAAACACATTATTATCACCGCCACTGGTTTTAAAAGACCTAACGCTTTGAATCACTTTATAGTGGGTGCCTGCACATTGCGGAGTACCAGAAAAAATGAAAAAGCGGACTTTTTGACCAAAAAGGATGTTATGTTGGAGGAGAGATTCTCAAAGTTTATGGATTTTCATTCAGCGCAATTGTATATTAAAATATTACACAAGAAATAAATTGCCTTCCCGGCCGTCCAAATAGCTGCTCTTAGTCCTCTGGACGAGTCGGACGGTCTGGGTCTTCAACAAGAAATAAATTGGGGCAGACTCTTTGAAGGCATCTTACGGAAAGTCATGGAGCGCCCTCAGCAAGAACATTTCAGTCATTCTCGAGGCTCCTTGACGAGAAGCAGTTGTCAGTTTCAGACTTCTGACTGGTCATGAGTTTCTCAGGACTCATCTCCATCAAATTGTATTTTCTGCTTTTCTGAATTGTACTTTATGTGTCCTAGGGCAGCCTGTGTCTGGAAAACGTTTTGACGAGTGTCTTGCACTAGTGACTTTCAGTTTAATAATTGAGAAATGTCTAATGGCCTAGCGGCCAAACGACTGGCATTTGTCAACAACAACAACATCTACGCCACTGGATTATGAATCGAAATTCCTGCTCTGTTAAATTCTGTTCCGAAGTTGATACTATAGGTGTGCAAAGATTTAGCTCTATATCATGGAGGCTTCTGAAAAGTCATAAAAGAGAAAAACATGTGAGACAGCATTTATATAGACACACACATTTTCACAAAACAATAATTCATTCTAGATTATAGAAAATAATTCAAAAAAAATAATTTTGACTTTATTGAAGGCAAAGTTGAAAGGGAATCTTTTATAGTTCTTTGAAAACAAATGTTCCTAACAGAACCCTTTTCCATACTTCTGTGCTTGCAGTTCCCGAAGTATAACGCTTTTAATTCCTTTAAGATGGATAAGCATTTTCTTTCATCAACGAAAATGAAACTTGAATCAAAAGACATAGAAACATCTTATTTTTAAGAAATTTTAAAAGCATTTTCGATCGTTGAATGTCCTTCATACCATTGTGCTTTTTCCCCATCAACTTCCCCACAGTTTAATTCATGTTTACGCAAGTATGGTTCTGAAAGTTGCAGTAATATCTGAAAGTGATAGTTCGAAGGGATATTTCCGTATATAACGTGGCTGCTGCTTAATCTGTGGTTCATATATTTTTTTTTGCAACAGCGCAGTTTACAAATTTGGAGTATTCTTACGGAACATTTTTTTGAGTTCATTTGTATTTCTAAATAAATATAGCGCATTTAATATTTCAATATACTTCTTTTACGAAATAAACTATAGATACTTATTTATATAAATTAATAATTAATAATTTGAAAATGGATCAAGAAAGATTAGTCATGCATAAATCATTGAATATGAAACAATTTCCAACTGAAATGCAATTTATATATATATATATATATACAGGGTGTCCCCAAAACATTGTCTTCGTCGTTTATCCCTTAAATATTGATCTTGGACATATATAATAAATTACAAAGTTTCGTAAAAAAGATGCAGCATTTTATGAAATCGATTAAAATTCTCAAGGAAATTTAATTTTAAGAAATACAGAATTTAAATTTTTATACGGCCCCCGTGCAAAAACATTTCCTATGAGTAAAATGTGCCCCATACACTAATAAGGTGATGTGTAAAATTTCAGCATTTTGTCATAAAATGTCCCAGAGATATGAAAAGACAAGAGTGCTGACTTAAACCATTTTTTAATGCATCGACATGGTTTCTCAGAGGGGAAAAATCATGTCGGCTGACCGCCTTTCTGGGGTCATACACAAATTACGAAAGAAAACAATGATTAGATACATAAATAATAATTTTGCTATTTATTGGTACAAAAGTATCTACATTGTGCAGAAATAATAGCTTTACACAAAGATTACAAAGCTTGTTCAAAATATTTTTCATCCATGCCAAAGAATCATTAAAGATAAGAGGCAGGTATTATTTGCCTATGATGCATTTCTGCGTTACGTCATTTGAACTCTTGCTGTAAACATTTACATTTTAACTTGTGATTAATCTCTCACCAACTTTGTTTAAACATATCTCTGGGACATTTTATTGTAAAATGCTGAAATTTTGTACATCACCTTATTAGTGTATGGGGCAGATTTTACTCATTGGAAATGCATTTGTACGGGGGTCGTTTAAAAATTTGAATTTTGTGTTTCTTCAAATTTAATCCGCTGAATATTTTTAACGATTTCATAAAATTCTCTGCCTTTTTTACGCAACTTTGTAATTTATTATATATGTCTAAAATCAATATTTCAAGAATAAAAGCCTAGGTCAATGTTTTTGGGACAGCCTGTATATATATATATATATACACTGTAAGACAAAAAAATCGACGCACCAAGAAAGAATTATCCAAATGCGACAAAATTTGGTACGTGTAGTGTGAATGTACAGAAAAAGAAATTATTATAATTTCAGAACAATTGAATGATTTATTGCAATGAAGGATCCACACAAAGTAAGTGGGGACGTCAATATGGCGCTGGTCCACCTCTGGCCTTGATACAAGCTGTTACCCGACGTGGCATTAATGCATACAGTTGCCGGATGGTATTCTGAGGGATGTCGTACCAAATGTCCTCCAATTCACGAGCTAATTTGTCTACATTCTGGGATGGTCACAGGCGACGCCCATCTCAGCCCAAATGCGATCAATAGGCAAGAGATCTGGGAACCTGGTTGACCAAGGAAGTGTGTCGTAAGCACGCAGACAATCAATAGAGAGACGTGCCTTGTGAAGCCTGCCATTATTTTGCTTAAGAGTTAGCCCGGGGTGTCGCGACAGGAATGGCAATACAACCGGTTGTAGAATGTGGGCAACATATCGCTGTTTAAGCGTTAAGCACTATCTTGCTTAAAAGTTAGCCCAGGATGTTGTGAAAGGAATGACAATACAACCGGTCGTAGAATGTGGGCAACGTACCGCTGTTTAAGCATTAAGCATTATCTTGCTTAAAAATTAGCCCGGGGTGTCGCGAAAGGAATGGCAATATAACCTGTCGTAGAATGTGAGCAACATGTCGCTGTTTAAGCATTAAGCACTATCTTGCTTAAAAGTTAGCCCGGGGTGTCGGGAAAGAATGGCAATGCAACCGGTCGTAGAATGTGGGCAACATATCGCTGTTTAAGCATTAAGCACTATCTTGCTTAAAAATTAGCCCGGGGTGCCGCGAAAGGAATGGCAATACAACCGGTCGTAGAATGTGGACAACATATCGCTGTTTAAGCATTAAGAATTATCTTGCTTAAAAGTTAGCCCGTGGCACCGCGAAAGGAACGGCAATACAACCGGTCGTAGAATGTGGACAACATATCGTTGTTTAAGCATTAAGCACTATCTTACTTAAAAGTTAGCCCAGGGTGCCGCGAAAGGAATGTCAATACAACCGGTCGTAGAATGTGGGCAACATATCGCTGTTTAAGCATTAAGCACTATCTTGCTTAAACGTTAGCCCTGGGTGTCGGGAAAGAATGGCAATACAACCGGTCGTAGAATGTAAGCAACATATCGCTGTTTAAGCATTAAGCACTATCTTGCTTAAAAGTTAGCCCGGGGAGTCGTGAAAGGAATGGCAATACATCCGGTCGTAGAATGTGGGCAACATGTCGCTGTTTAAGCATTAAGCATTATCTTGCTTAAAATTTAGCTCAGGGTGTCACGAAAAGAATGGCAATACAACCGGTCGTAGAATGTGGGCAACATATCGCTGTTTAAGCACTAGGCAATATCTTGCTTAAAAGTTAGCCCGGGGTGTCGCGAAAGGGAATGGCAATACAACCGGTCGTAGAATGTGGGCAACGTACCGCTGTTTAAGCATTAAGCATTATCTTGCTTAAAAGTTAGCTCGGGGCGTCGCGAAAGGAATGACAATGCAACATGTCGTAGAATGTGGGCAACATATCGCTGTATAAGCATTAAGCACTATTTTGCTTAAAATTTTGCCCGGGGTGTCGCGAAAGGAATGGCAATACAGCCGGTGGTAGAATGTGAGAAACATAACTCTGTTTAAGCATTAAGCACTATCTTGCTTAAAAGTTAGCCCGGGGTGACGTGAAAGGAATGGCAATACAACCGGTCGTAGAATGTGGGCTACATATCGCTGTTTAAGCATTAAGCACTATTTCGCTTAACAGTTAGCCCGGGGTGTCGCGAAAGGAATGGCTATACAACCGGTCGTAGAATGTAGGCAGCGTATCGCTGTGCTGTAATTGTGCCATGGAGGACTATCAAAAGGAGTCCGGCTATCAAACGAAATGGCTCCCACAGACCAAAATTCCCTTTTGTCGTTCGTGTGGCGTGTGACAGTAGGAGCAGGATCCTGACAATGTCCGGGCTGCCGCCAGACACGTCTGCGCTAATCCTCTGGACTCAGTTCGAAACGGGACTCATCACTGAAGACAATTCGTTCCCAATCTGAACAATTCCATGTTGATCGGGCCCGGCACCAGTGCAATCGCTGTTGACGGTGCATACTGGTCAGTGGTAGTCGGCGTAATGGAATCCGCGATTATATATTCCGCTCTCGTAGTCTTCTATTTATGGTCCGGGTGCTCACTTCCGTGTTTGTTACACGTTGGATGGTTGATAACAACGAATCTCGTGCTGTCACAGCTGCTCTGAAAATCGTTCTATCTTCCCGTTCTGTCCTCCCTCTAGGCCGTCAGCTGCCCTCTAAAATCTGCTAATCCGGACTAATTCCTGCCAACATCGTCTAATTTCTGCATCGCTCCTACCCAAATACTGAGCGATTCGTTGGTGTGCCCATCCAGCCTCAGGCAGTCCGACTGCAAGCCCTCTTTTAAGCTCCTTCATATTGTCGTAGTGGCCTGGCCGCGAAATCGTCGGCGAGGCATTGTTATAATAAAGGTACATAAACGCAATCGAATTCTACTGCACGTTTTGTTTTTGAAAGCGAGGTTCGCTCCTTATATACACCACCATGGTGCTCAGTTTCAATTTGCTGTAGTTTCGACTATTCATTGATTGGCTGCGAATTTTTGATCATTTGCATATTGCGACAGGGTTTTGCATGTACAGTTTCATTACTATCGGATTATTTTGAGGGGTGCGTCTATTTTTTTTTTGTCTTCGAGTGTATATATATATATATATATATATAGCTCCTTTAGATCTTTCTCTCATTCATCTCTTTTGTTGTTGTTAATGATTAGTAATACGTGCTAAATTTTATGACAATCCTTGATTCTTTTAAGAGATATCCTTTTCCCTGTGGAAAAAGTAAAATTTATAACATCTAGAGAGTGGTCTATGATAACACAAAGGTAACATTTAATAGTTCTAGTTCATAACATTTACAAAGAAGCTACACACTTGATAAGTGTGATTGATATATTTATTATTATTATTATCTATTTCAGATCCGAAACGTATAATATCTCGAAAACAGCGCATATTAGCGTCCTTTAAATGAAGTCATTTGTTTTCATATAAAAAAGTACATTATAAATTGGATTTATATAGCAATTTTTGACGTAATTACCTTTTCCTACTGTTTTCCTTCGATTTTCGGAAAAAAAAACTTTCGAAATTGTGAATGTTTCCCTCTGGTTCGTTTACTCTAAAAATCATAGGCTTTTAATGTTTATTGTTGAAATAATCGTATCAAATTTTATGCGAACTGTTTAATTTATTCCGGAGATGTTATCTGCACAGGCTTACAGACACACAAACATAATTGAAGACCAAACTAACTTGTATTTAAAGAAACTCGGAACATCTAGATCCATCAAAATTTGACATCGGATTTTCACCCTTGTTTCTTTACATATACTATGCGTTGTGGGGATCATAGTAAGAAAAGTTGAAGTATCAGAGTATATACTCTTTCTGTAGAAATCGACTTCGTGTGCATATCTATATAATAAATATTCAGGTCCCCACTGTTTTCGAATTTTTCGAAAAATCAAAATTATGGTCCTCATGTACCCTAGTCTAAGCTTGTCGATCAATAGATAATGCGCCAAGTTGCTAAATAACGGTGACAAAATTGTATTTAATGTATTAAGGTAAGAGCACAGAATTGAATTTCAGTCAGTTAGAAAATTTATGTGCTGACAACATCAACTGTTTATCTTGATTGTATGTGCAAGGGATTAAAATTCCTACACAGAAGAAACATGAATGACCAGCAAAGAGCATTAAGATAACGGAATCTCCTCAATGAAAAATTAAATAAGCAATACTGTAAAAGGTTTTACTTTTGCAAGAAACAAAAATAAACAACATATTTAAATAAAAATAATGTTGTTTAAGAGCATTTTTCATTTTATTATTTTTATCAGTGCCGTTAAAAGTGTCGTATGGTATGGCTGGTAATTCTCTTTCGATGTGTAATGGTATAAGGTAATTGAAAAAAAAATTGAAAAATGTAAAACCACTTATAGTAATCTGATAATGTAATCTGATATTCCAATTTGAAATAAAAAATGATTTTGTAAAGGTCAAATTTAGAAAAAAAATGCGATCAAATAGAATTTCTAAGGAATGCACTGTAAAAAGATGCTTTGCTTTATCTCTTAGAGTGTAACCGGATTAAATATATGTGTGATAAACTAAATATAGCTGCTTTTTTAATAAATGTTGAAAGCGATGAAATGTTTAACGTTAATTTTTCCACAGAAAGAGTGTATCATCATATACGGTAAAATTTGGTCAGATGGTTCTTATTTTTATTACAGTACATAATATATGCCTTGAAAGGTATTGTATTGGAGCCAAAAATTTGTGACATCTTTGTGTATATCTGTGACATCTGTGCTTAAGATATGTCCGTATGCCTATGTGTCTAAAGCACATATCCTCTTTATCTGATAAACTTTCGATTTCCTGGAATTTACGCTGTGAATAATTATAGTACACATTTTAAGACCAGAGTGGGTGTAAAATATATCCGAACATACTGTGATGAAAACTCACAAATGATGTAAATTTTTATGCGTTCTGCAATTTACAGAGTTAAATTACTTGTACCTCTATGGTTTTAAGTTTTTAAATAAAATACATTATTATAGTTTTGTGATGAATGAAAGGAATGGAAAAATATTTATGAATAAAATGCGGCTTTTATACAGAGAGCCAGGCGATTTATATCTCGATGACGTCATTTGAATAAAGTTCATTTGTTTTCGATGAAGTTATCAAATATAAAAAATTATTGTTGTATTATGATAATTTTAAAGATATTACCGGTATTTCCGTATGCCTATGTGTTTAAAGTGTATATCCTCTTTATCTGATAAACTTTCGATTTCCTGGAATTTACACTGTTAATAATTATAGTAAACATTTTAAAACCAGACTGGGTATAAAAGATATCCGAAAATACTGTGTTGAAAATTCACATATGATGTAAATTTTTACGCGTTCTGCAATTTCACTCTACCTTAAATTGACTGAAATTTCCTTCAGAGTGATATGATATTTAATAGAAGCACATGGATAAATACAGAAACATGCTGTAATCGAAAGTAAGCGGAGATGGGAATTCTACAGCTCATGCGCAATTAACAGGATTTCAGACAGATCTCACAATGCAGCATACGTGTTGTAATTATCTGTTACTTCACAGGTGATGTAAAATTTGTAAGTATTTTTGTTATAAAGATGCTGTAATGTGATAAGGCTTTCACACCTCTGTGTTAAAATTGTATATTAAAGTATTGTTTTATTTCTGTGTGATTGAAAGTGTCAATTTCGAAATATAAATGTCTTTTCTACATGTTTTCAATTACATAGACTTTTAAGGGAAGTGAACTCTAAAATCGCAAAAGTGTTTATGTTCCAGAAAAATAGTAATAGTTTTGTATTTTCGCTTCTCAGTCGCTAGTTGGGAACTTGCAGGTTTTGCGCACGCGCGCGTTTGAAAAAGGATTTTGGAAACAGTGTGGAAGGAGTCGTGGAGAAATGTAGACGTGTGTGTTTGATTCGCGTATGATCGCGAATTTTAAGAAAAGGTGGATTAATTTTGAAAGTGGAAGGATGTGATTAAAATATGTAACATAGTTCGACAAGTTGTGCGTAGAGTCGTTTGGCTCGGTTCAGAGATGAGTCACTCGTGTCTTTAAATGAATCAGCCTGGTAGTAATGGAATAATGAGTCTTGTGAAAAGAGAAAATGGTTCTTTCACTGGTCGGCTTGAATCGCTAATAGGGCAAGAGGGAAAGCTCATTTTACAGCGATTTGTATTTGCCTGACTCCTCCTTGTGTCCTAAGGTACGAATCAACCAATCTCCGTAACCAACCAAGATGTCGAATTCCGCCAGCATGATGTTGTGTAGTCAAGTTTCCGAACATTATGGATTTTGTTCTGCGCAAGAATCTCGATGAGTTTATGCCGAGAGTCCATCCTGATATCCTTTCCCATGGTACAGAATTGTAAATGTTATATTTAAAAGAGACGAGGTAAAGTTTTATATATATTTAGTCTTCCACCTAACGAATAGAGTGTTAGTTGTCAAATCCTCGTGAGTATCAAGTCATTGATGATGTTATATGAAAATGTCGTATATGTTCAAAGTATACAAATGTGATATATAAATGTCAAGTATAATATGAGGAATATTGTGTTTATTTTATGTATCAGAAAATATGTGTATTCTCTTGGTTCCTCTTCCTCCAGGGGTGTTCTTAATGGTCACCCTACCGAGTGTAACTCTGAGTTATTGCGAGAAATGCTTGTACTCCACTGTTTTCGATCAACTGCCTTGTTATTTCATGTTTAATAAATGTGTTTGATTTCAAAACTTTGTCTTCTCTGTCGAGTATACCAAAACGTTCGCGACAGAATTGGTGCCGTTACTTTTCTCGGTGAGTGGGGAAGAGCTGAGAGAATTAAAATTTTTAAAAATTTTCTTAAGAATTGAAATTTGGAAGGTTAAAAATTACCGTTGTGCTAAAATGAGTGTTTTCTTAAGTAAACAGAGTTCCATGTTCTGTTTTCGGTATTCTCAAAAACGAGTGTTCTTGGAATTTGATATGTGCCATTTGATAAAAAAAATTGTTTTGTTTGCATATTTATGTCATTTGATTTGATAAAAACTGGTTTTATTGTAAATACTGTTTAAGAACATTGCAATTGCATATTGTGTTAAACTATACGAGTATATTTGATTGTTATGCAAAATGGCTCCAATTACTAGAAACAAAAAAGTAAATGTCGGTAAGATGAGTAAAAATTCAAGTAAAAAATTAAATTCCTCCTTGAATTTGTCGCTTGATATTGCTACTGAGTCGGATACTGTTAATTCTAGAAGTAAAGTTAAAAATGTTAGCCACAAAGCTAAATCTAATGAGGAAAATATATCAGATAAATCGCCGGTATGTCTGAATTCTTCTTCTGGCACTTTGCCAAATCAAAACAGTGCTTCATCGGTAAATGATAACATGTTAAAATCATTCCATATTTTCACACCTAAGTTCGCACATCATATTCCAAAATTCTCGGGAAATTCAGAGCTTTCGTTGTCACAGTTTTTGGAAAAGTTAAATTTAGTAGCCACTCATGCAAACTGGAGTGAGTGTGACAAATTGGTTTGTTTGAGATTGAATTTAGAGGGGGAAGCAAATAGATTGATTGAAGAGAATCCAAAGCACAGAAATTGTAAAAATTTGCAGGAAATTATTCACATTTTGAAAGATCATTTTGAAGTGACCGAAAATGTCACTAAAAACATAATTTCACTCGTGAACTTTACACAGAGACCAAATGAGTCGGTTAAACAGTTTTCGATGAGAATCGAAGCTGCTTCATTTAAGGTTGTTCCGGAAGATGTAGATTCCGAAAGTGAGAATAAAATCAGGCAAACACTTTTAAAAACTTCATTTATTAATGGTTTATATCCGGAACTAAAAAGATTGGTGTTGTCACAAAACCCTAGAGAT
Source organism: Amaurobius ferox (assembly GCA_951213105.1). Taxonomy (NCBI): domain Eukaryota; kingdom Metazoa; phylum Arthropoda; class Arachnida; order Araneae; family Amaurobiidae; genus Amaurobius; species Amaurobius ferox. The sequence continues at coordinate 94,834,221 of OX578139.1, read as the reverse complement.
TTTTATTCGGCTAGAAAACTTGCAATTCTTGAGGAATCTATTTTAAATGAAAATAATGCTATGTACTTGACTAATCCGGTACTTACAAAAAAAGGTGTTCTCACACCAGAAAAATATGTTCTCACACCAGATCAAAGTGAAAGTATGTCAGATTTAAAAAGAAAAGTGTTAGAACAGGAAAGGGACATTGAATTTCTTAGGGGTAAAATAGAAAAATTTAAGTTTAATTCAGATAAAGTTAACGAAAAGCGTTCACCGCGTCCAAAGTGTGACAAATGTGGTAAATTAGGTCACGTTCAAGAACAGTGTTGGAAAAAGGTTTTTCAAAAAAGAGATGCGTACGGTATAAAATGTAGGAAAATTTATACCAGTCCTGGAACTAGGTATCACCAGGGTGAAAGACACAGAGGGCAAATGTCTGCAAATGAGTGGAAGTATAGAAAGCAAGGAACGCAAAATTATAAAAATAAGGAGTCATATAAATCTTTGCAAAATTCCAAAAATCATTCTTCTGGGAATCAGAGTAGATATCCCATGCACAATTATAATAATAGAAAAACTTTTGATAGGCAAACATCACATTTTGAGGAAAATAATATTTGTCATAATATTACAAATTCTTTGTCATCTTCTTCTATTATAAAAGGAAAATTAGTGAGCAGTGAAGTGTCAATATTGATTGATACGGGTAGTTCAATTAATTTAGTGTATGAGGAAGCTTTAAATACTGTACCCATTGCACATATGTTGCTAACATACAAACCAACAATTTTGCGTAGCTTTAGTTCACAAGATACTAAAGTTGAATGTTTAGCCACTATTTCGCTAAATTTGGGAAAAGAAAGATTCCCTACCGAATTTTTTGTGTTAAAATCACCAGCTCCTATTTCATATAATGTAATCCTTGGTAACAAGTTTTTACATAAACATAATGCTATTATAGATTATAATCACTTCTGTTTTAAGTTTTCAAACTCTTCCATTCCTTTTGTTGGTTATCAATGTACGAATAATTTACTTTCGATTTCAAATCATGAACCGGCAAATGAGTCGGAAATTGCAGACTCAAACCTAAGTAGTGTCGCAAAGCGTATTGCTGTGCCTGACTCGCAGATGAGTAGTGGAAAAAATGTTCGTGTGGTAGAGGACTGTAAACCGAAAGAGTTCCATACGAATGCATGTGCCAAATGCAAAGCAGATCTAGCACCGGTAGTGAATGAGTCTCAGGTCATTCGGGAAGAGTATGTGAGCAGAAATTTTTCGGAAAATAATGTAGTGCCACATTTGGGTAGTGAAGAGGTACATATTAACGATTTGGAAAATGGAAGCAAATCTTTTAGAGATTTGGTAGTAAATGCACAGAATGTTACTTTGCATATGGGGGAAAAGCAAAATCATGTTAGAGGTGGTACTGAAGTTAACTTTGTCATTCAACACAAAAACAATCCATGTAATCAGCAATTGGTCCACGTTAATAGATTAACTCCTTTACCTCCTAGACGTAGTGAATTGATTTCTAGCACATATAATGATAACATTGATAATTCTTCAACTCAAGAAACAAGACAATTTAAAAGTAGATATTTTCTAAACCATCAAAATAGGGTTAAAACTCAAAATGTTCCTAATTCACACAAGTATGACTTGCGCCCAAGAGGCCAATTTATTCATTAAAGTTACTTGTCAATTAAGGCAATATGTCAAGAGAGCAATTGGCTCAAAAGTAAAGTAAAATGTTTAGATTATGAAATTCTCACATTTTCAAAAAAAAAAAAAAAAAAGACTGATATTGTTGTGAGATGGACAATTATGTTTCATAATATTATATTTTCAATTGTTTCACAAAATGTTTTGCAAAACTGTATGCTATGTTAAAATGGATCCAATATTTCTGAACTTCTGTGTAATTTGCTTTATGTGTCAGTCAGCTGAATGTTCTGTACTGCAAGTTCTGTGCCAGTGCAGCTTTCTGAATGTGAGTGCCATGTTAATCAGGTTGAAGTAGTGTTTTAAAATTCTAAATACTTAAATAATAATTTTTTTTGCTTTACTTTAATGATAAGCAGTAATGTTTTAAAGTAATTTTAAGATAATTAAGTACTTGATGGATTAGAGTTTTGGTAAGGATTTTTAAGGATAACTGATAATTTTTATCTCTGTTTTATTTTATGAATGTGTGAATGATTTTTTTTTAATTTAAAGGTCTAGTAAATTTTAGAAATTTTTTTTTGTCATTTGGTGTTTGTTGACTTATTGGTTGGGGGTACCGCCACCTCTAGGTTTGCAACTTTCTAATGGACTTGTTTCTTGCCTGGGTGCCTGATCAACATTCTTGGTTTGAAAATTTGTCTCATTTTCTAAATTAGTAATTTTTTTTAAATGTCTTTTAAAGTAATTTGTTGGCAAGGTTGGATAATAGTTAATAAATTGATTTCTGTGAAAAGTAAATTTATAGAATTTTAATTGTAAAATTTTTGAAGAAAGAAAACTTTTTGTTTAGTTAAACTTTTTGTGAGTTGAGTAAATTAAATTTTCATGTCTCTGTGGTACTCACCAGAAAATGTATTAGTGTTTAAATTTTAAAAGGGGCAATTTCATCATTTGTGTCTTGTTAATTTGGTGTTGTCTTGTAAAGGTCTATGCCTGTATTGAGACTTATTTTTTTTTTGACTCACGAGTCAAACTTTAGGCCACTCTTGGATTTTGGTTATTATGCGGGTCATGATCTTGTTTGTTTTTGTTTTTTTTCTTTGATGTACATGTACATCGCTCAAAATTTACACTAAATTCCTCTCAATGGAACATATGTCATTGGGAACTTAATGCAGGTATTTTCCTAGTATTGTGCGGAAAAATTCCCCGCTTTGCAGGAAATTTTTCTCCCGGGCCCCGAAGGAGTGTGATAAGGCTTTCACACCTCTGTGTTAAAATTGTATATTAAAGTATTGTTTTATTTCTGTGTGATTGAAAGTGTCAATTTCGAAATATAAATGTCTTTTCTACATGTTTTCAATTACATTGACTTTTAAGGGAAGTGAACTCTAAAATCGCAAAAGTGTTTATGTTCCAGAAAAATAGTAATAGTTTTGTATTTTCGCTTCTCAGTCGCTAGTTGGGAACTTGCAGGTTTTGCGCACGCGCGCGTTTGAAAAAGGATTTTGGAAACAGTGTGGAAGGAGTCGTGGAGAAATGTAGACGTTGATATGTGATTCCTCACACGTCAGGTATTGACGCTATATAGACCGATCTCGTAAAGTGGAGTAAATAAAGAAATACATAATACCAGTAATTAAAATGAAGAGGCTTAATTTTAAACAATAACAAAGAATTTATTTCATTAAGATAAAACCTTATTTAATAACTATTAACATCTGGTAAATTTCATATACCGACATCTTTAGTGTAGTACATTAAGACAATCAAATCTCCTCATTCTATGATCATAATATGAGCATTACAATTATTAACCCATTAATGTTGTTGTTGAGACCCAGACCGTCCGACCTACCAGAAAGGTGTAAGGTAACTGTATGGACGGCCGGGAAGTGCCACCCAATTTAGACCGGAACCCAGTGGGGGAGGCATCCACAGGGACCGTACCCTCCTTCCCCTACCACCAACCTCTCGGAAGGACTTACGGACCCACATGTTTAACGTGATCGTACTCCGCATGAACACGGCGGCATTTGTGGCAGCGTGCAAATCTAGCGCGCAAACCACGGGGATACCGCACCCGAGATGGCCAACAGCACGCGGCGTTCCGAGGTGGTCACCCACCAAGTACTAACCGCGCCCGATGCTGCTTCACTTCGGTGATCTAACGAGAACCGGTGTTTTCAGCACGGTACGGCCGTTGGCCTTAACCCATTAATGTGCATTAACTCACTATTCTTACTAGCCTACGTCTTAATGGCCCAGGTTAACCTTATTTAGGAGGGTCAGAGAGATAATAATAATCAAAGTGCAAAAATATGTGTAGAATTGTCCTACCTCGATCATCACTGCCGATGTCGGACTTTATGACGGCGCGCTCCGGCTCTGTCCCGCGGGCTCGCTCTCTCCGAGATCCGTCGCTCTTGCGACCTCTTCTTTTCACTCACAAAATTCAAGTCCTCGATTTCAAAAACTTAAAGTCCAAAGTTGCTCTCTGTCTCTACCCCCTTAACAAGGCGCCCCTGTCCATAATTGGCTAAGTAAATTAAGGGCTACGCCCTTCAGGCTATATTATTGGTCAAGGCCCCCCTGAAATATGAGATATGCAGTCTCCAGTTTTAAAATCGTTGAAAGTTCTCACGAGATTTTTCCCAAGGTTCAAGTGATATTAATTGACTCTGGGGTCAAGAAGTTCAACCCCTTCCGTTTGTTGTAACACCTAACGCTGACATGAACTTGAGAAGCACCCTCTCTTTTCGAAATGAATGTCCGGTGCAGCTGCGTTCGAGGGAATGTTACAAAAATTGCCTCACTTCATGAGGGACCGTCTTCTTAGGTCCACTTCCTCTTTCAAAAGAGCAATGTTATATTGGGAATTGAAAATTACAATATAACAATTACCCTTCTTCCCCCCCCAAAATTTTGGTGGGAAAAAAGCCAATTACAAAAGTGCCAGCTCATAGTTGCTGCATGCGTGTCCACTGTGTAGTCCAACAACTCGTCTTTCTCTCATCTGTATCTACTGTAAAAATGTACTATATACACATATACACAAATCATATTATCATATATATACTCTTATATGCCATCAAAAGAACACGAAAATACTATACAAAATACAATTCTCAATGTGTCTGAAAATGACGATATCTGTGTCGTTCAGTTGTACTTATTATCGATTAAAAGTCTATTCATGTAAGCACAAGTTCGTCCACTGGTGATATGTCTTTTTTTTTTTTTTTTAAACAATATAGTTCCACACAAGTTCAAGGTGTATATCTGTAAAATTGTTCACTTATGATAACCAAAGTCACTTTGACCGTCACTTGGATAATCGTTGGGATCAGGGACTTACGCATATGGTCCCTAATAATATCACTATGTCCCCTTGTAGTTATGGTGGAAAGTGTAAAATATCTTTCCTTTGGAAAAAAAAAACACTGATATCACTGCACCCTTGGAAACCGCTGAAATGTAAATCGCTCCACTGCTGGAACTCGTTGCAGAACTGGATCGCTGTCTAACTGGAATTCGCTGAACTGTAAGGCGCTGAACTGCTGGAACTCGCTGAAGGATTGGACCGCTGTCTAACTGGAATTCGCTGAACTGTAAGGCGCTGAACTGCTGGAGTCGCTGACCAAATGATAATCTTTGTGCACCCGGAATCGTTGAGCACTCGGAATCTCTGATCAACAGGAATTGCTGACCATTTGAGAATCGTTAGGCAACCGGATCTGTACGCTGTCTCATGTTTTGTTTAGGACAATCAATACATATACATTACACTCAAGCTTATTAAAATACTCTCTTCTCTTAAAACTCCCTTAAGTATCATTTTTTTATAAATTCAATTTCTATAATTTTAATTTGTCACCCGGCACACGAAACATTACAAAAAAAAACTCTCTTTTTTTTTTTTTCAAACTCCTTTAAATTTGTTAACACTCTCAAAAATTGCCCCCTTTGAAATTTCTACACTTTATCTACTTTACATCCTTCCATATAATATATACATTTTTTTTTTTCTTAAATTTGATACTCTCTTCAAACTTACATTTTTCAAATTCCTTCTTTTTATTTATTTTACATCTCTGCCTTATGTATATATATATATATATTTTTTTTTTACATTATATACACTTCTTATCTAACATCCAATCCATCATGTGTTCTGAACCGGACATGCCATAAATATAACTCATGTACATATTTATAATAAAATACTTAAACAATTACACTATCCTCTCAAATACTATCAAAATAAGACTTATATAGGTTCAAAAATTTCCGCAATATACTTTAAAATTTTCCTACAATCTCTGAGATGACAGAAAAACCCATATAAATATTTAATTACCATCCTACTTAAATTCTTATAACTCCCCTGCGATTCTATATTACACTATCCATAATTATACATTTTCTTTCACATATCCCCTGATTTAATCCAAATCTTATACTTGGATACGGAATTTCCCGAATTCCTTACATTATTCACTTTCCCACTTAATGAAAACATACTTAAAAATTTTTTTTTTTTCGTAAATCTTATCACTCACTGAAAATCTCTCAATGCATACATAATTACAAATTTTCTCTCAAATATCCTCTAACTCGATTCATATTCCATACTTGAATACCAAAATGTACGTTTTCTTTTCTTATATCCGCTGTAATTGAATGCAAAGTCTCCTGAATGAATTCACTTCTCCTCTTTCCTTTTTCAACTGCCAAACTTTTGTGTATTTTATTCTAGCATCTAAATTCCCTGTTCAAACAGAAAAATCTAGCCCCCAGAGAAAATCTCGTAGTGGTATACAAGGTCAACATGTCCTTGTGCCATTGTGTCATTTTCCCGGGATAAGCTCCCCTTTCTGGCCTGCGGCTAATACGGGCATTTCTCCGTGTGGGGTCCTCTCCCAATTAGTCGAACATGGCTCGTACATGTCGCCTTTTTGAAAATGGTCCATCTCGTCATCCGCCATTCTGGCCAGTGTTCAGTGGCTTATGGATTGTGTGATGTGAAAGTGCTCTACCGAGGCCCCCAAATGGATTAAAAACTCTGGAATTACACGGATTACCTCTAGGATTCTCACTTTCATTCTCTGGATTAATTAAAAATGCGGTTAGTGTTATTTTGTTCTTACATTCTATTTTATTATTATATATCTTGTTATTTCCCGTTAAGTGAACCTAAATCCAAGACTTCCCTCGACTTCAACTGTACGACGCTCCGCCCGACGTCCCTTTACAACGTTCGCTTCTCTCAAAACAATCCATGTGAGCTCCTATCAAAATATATGTAAAAAAAACGCTTTTTTTTTTTTTTCAAATGCTTTTTATTTAATCTACAATTCGCGTATGTTTATTAAAATTATCTATTCATTTTAAATTATAATTTGCGTATAATTTTCATTACCATTATATTTTTTCTTTGAACTGCCATTATGATTTTTAATTAAAATTCTCTATCCATTTTAAACTCTAATTTTAATTTTTAATTACCCATTATTTAGTTATTTGAATTACGATTTTTATTTTTAATTATGAATTATTTATTTATTTAAACTAGAAAAAAATTTTTTTTTTTTTTTTTTTTTTTTTATTTACCAATTATCTAATTATTTTAAACTATAATTCTATAACTCCTATTTCCTCACGCGTATTCATCCAACAATGGTTGATCAATCCGCTAATTAAATGAAGAGCGCGTGGAGAAAGTTTACTTTTGTTTTAAAATTTCACTGTTCTTTGAAAAGAGTTTTTTTTTTTTTTTTTAGAAATTCAAAATATCCCTTTATTTAATATTCCTAATTATCTTATCCATCGAAATTTTTTATTGCCTGGAAATCAAAGTTCTCTTAAAAAAAAACTTTCTTTTTATAGAGTTATAACGACTTTTTATAGAATTCTAACGATGTCCCCCTTTTGCTTTTTTTTTTTCATGAAATGTGACGTATCTTCTCTGTTATTTATGTTCTTTCCAAAATTTGAATTTAATATATCCACATCTTTAACCTATCATCCCTAAAATTTCTTTTGTCCTACAACGATACTTGTTATTTATTTTGTAACAATTATTTATTTTTTTAAATCACAATTTTTATTCATAATTCCCAATTATTTATAGTTCCATATTTATTTAAACTTTCTTGTTCATTTAAACTTTCAACTAATTAATGTATGATTTATTTAAAATTTCCTCAATTTTTTTTTTTTTCACAATTTGTTTACACTTTCTTAATTAATGTAATATTTATTTACATTTCTTTAATTTATGATTCAATGTTTATTTAAAATTTCCTTTATTTATAATCCAATATTTATTTAAAATTTCAAGTTCATTTACACTTTCTTTTGATTAATGTAATACATATTTAAACTTTTCTCTATATTTTTTTTTTCCCCAATTGATTTAAAATCTCTTCTATTTACACTCTCAATACCGAGTTTTAAATATAAAAAAAAAATTGTGTACCTATTCCTGCATTTATTTTAAATTTCTATTCTCTTCTAACCAAGGATAAATCATCCTCCCGCAATTGTTTTACACTTGTATTCGAAACCAGTTCTCCCCTGTGTATAACGTGCGTACCCTGTTTCTTTGTAAACTGAACTTGCAATTCACCCCCTTTGTGAGATCCCATTTCCCCTGTTTCCCTCTGAAAATTGACCTTGAGTGGAACCCATCTCCACTCTTTGACCGTGAGTCGCCACTGAGAAATTCTGCCTCCCTGAAATTGTCGCCACCGAAGTGTTTTGCGTGATTGGCAATCTGCTCTCAACCAGTTCCATCCCGTTGTACGTGTCGCTTGCTGTTTAAGAGAAGGGAGAAAGAAACCTTTTCGCTCGCAAATGTGTTTGTTGACATTTTGTACTGTTCGAGGAGGGGGGAAGGGGGATCGTTCGCTGGTGTTGTGTTGTGCTGACATTTAGTGAATGTCGTGTATTTTGCTACCTATCTGTCGCAAGTACGTTAAATAATAAAAGCGGGAAGAGATTGTTGCTTTCCATTAACAATTTTGACTTCATATCCATTTTTCATTTTTATAATTTATCCATTGCCAGGTCAATTTCCAAAGAATTCATTTTTTTTTGACAAATTATTATTTTTACCTCTTTCTCATCTTGAAATTTTCCAAATAGCGATTGTCATACAATATTAAGTTCCTAAAAATTTTTGGTTTCATGAAAAAATGTGAACCGAGTTTTCTTTCATTCCGCTTTTGGATCTCCTCACTTACACTATTGTTACAAACTTGCATTTTCTGTGGAACCTCTATTTCTTGCCTAGCATACCTTTTGTTATGATTCTCATTTATTTCTGAAGGTTTTTGGACGCAATTCACTTCACTATCGTTTTGGCTTTTCTCTCTACTTGTACTAGAATTTTTATTTTGAATATTTTTAGTGGTCTCCTTTGAATTTTGTAAATTTTGAGAGTTAGTATTTCCATTATCGTTGTCCATAATATCCATCATTTCACTTTCATTTGAATTTTGTGTATCTTGTATCATGTGATTCTCATTCGTAATTCGAATGTCCTGAAGCTTGCATTTTGTATTTTGAATATTTTCAAAATGAACCCTTTCTGTAATCAAAACCTCCGTTATTTTGTTTTCATTTGGATTTTTGCTATCTTCCTTGCCATAGCTTGTACCAGTGTTTCGTGAATTTTCGGGATCAGCATTTTTGCTAATCAAAGAATCCATTACTTTGTTTTCATTTGAAATTTTGATGTCTTCATTGCCATAGTTTGTACTTGTGTTTTGTGGATTTTCGGGATCAGCATTTTTGCTAATCAAAGAATCCATTACTTTGTTTTCATTTGAAATTTTGATGTCTTCATTGCCATAGTTTGTACTTGTGTTTTGAAATTTATTTTCCACCTTGTGTAATTCCGTGTTTAATTCATCTCCAATTGACGCGATATGTTCAACTTTGTCCTTCCTGTCCTTAATGTCCTCTCTCTCTCCATTATTTTGGGTTCTGTAATTACCAATATTTCCACTATCAATTTGAGTTTTATATTTTTCAACGTTACGTCCCTCGTTCTCAATATTTATTTGTGTAACATTCCTTTTTCTAATTCCTTCTCTATTCCTTTGCGTACCCCTTTCTAGGTCTCTGTTTTGTGTAGGAGGTTCTGCATAGTAATTTCTGCTCTGGTGATATTTTCTCGGAAAGGCGTGGTTTGAAATGTAATTGTATGTGTCCGGCTGGGAGGCGTAAGTTCTGCGATCAACATACGGTTGGTTTTGAAATGAGTGGGGAGGAGATTGTATCCGTTTATTCAAAAATGTTCTGGAATTGTTTATGTTTCGATTCCGTCCCCCATTATTTGTTGCGTACGCCCGGCATTCTCTCATACAATGACCCTCTTTATTGCAATAATGACATGTAACAATTTTTCTTGTTTGTATTGTGGGAATATGTACCTTTCTTTGTATTTTAAATGTGTTTATCTTTTGGGTAATAGAATTTAAAAGATGTGTTCTAATTTCTTGTTGTTCTCTGCGGAACGTCTCAATTTCCCGTCTAAAATTATCATTATTTACCTTTGCAGTTATCGGAGCTAAATTTGCTTGTTCTAAGTATGTGGCCATTTTTTACAGCTTAATCAAAATTATTCCCTGTTGTTACACTTTAAAATCCTCCCTCAAAATATTTAAATACAATATCACATAAATTCAAAAACATAATTCTAATCATTTCACTATCTACGCATGCAAATACTTCACTCCTCATAATTAACTCCTCAAATATTACACAAATATTTATACAATTCAAAAATTTCTTAAAAGCTTCAAGTTCCCTAATAATTATATTTTCACATACAATATGGCATGTCTCATTAAGAACACATAATGATTCACTATTTGCTTGCTTCTCATACTGTGAAATAAATTTTCTTAAATTTACCTATATTTATTTTAATTTTAAATTTCTTTCTTTAATTTAATCCTTATTTTACACAAAAAAAAATTTTATTCAATATTTTCATTTTTTATTAATTCCAAATATTTTTATTCTCTTCATTAAAATTTAAATTCTGGCATATAACAGGTCTAAAACAGCAAAGTCGCCAGAAGGGTGAAATAATTTTGAATCCAGGTTTGATTGGTCATGAGCACCAATATGATAAGGGTGCAATAATTTTGAGTCCAGGTTCGAAACTGGCTTAAACGGCACCAAAATGATATGTGAGCAATAATTTTGAGTCCAGGTTCGACTGGTCACGGGCGCCAAAATGATATGTGATTCCTCACACGTCAGGTATTGACGCTATATAGACCGATCTCGTAAAGTGGAGTAAATAAAGAAATACATAATACCAGTAATTAAAATGAAGAGGCTTAATTTTAAACAATAACAAAGAATTTATTTCATTAAGATAAAACCTTATTTAATAACTATTAACATCTGGTAAATTTCATATACCAACATCTTTAGTGTAGTACATTAAGACAATCAAATCTCCTCATTCTATGATCATAATATGAGCATTACAATTATTAACCCATTAATGTGCATTAACTCACTATTCTTACTAGCCTACGTCTTAATGGCCCAGGTTAACCTTATTTAGGAGGGTCAGAGAGATAATAATAATCAAAGTGCAAAAATATGTGTAGAATTGTCCTACCTCGATCATCACTGCCGATGTCGGACTTTATGACGGCGCGCTCCGGCTCTGTCCCGCGGGCTCGCTCTCTCCGAGATCCGTCGCTCTTGCGACCTCTTCTTTTCACTCACAAAATTCAAGTCCTCGATTTCAAAAACTTAAAGTCCAAAGTTGCTCTCTGTCTCTACCCCCTTAACAAGGCGCCCCTGTCCATAATTGGCTAAGTAAATTAAGGGCTACGCCCTTCAGGCTATATTATTGGTCAAGGCCCCCCTGAAATATGAGATATGCAGTCTCCAGTTTTAAAATCGTTGAAAGTTCTCACGAGAATTTTCCCAAGGTTCAAGTGATATTAATTGACTCTGGGGTCAAGAAGTTCAACCCCTTCCGTTTGTTGTAACACCTAACGCTGACATGAACTTGAGAAGCACCCTCTCTTTTCGAAATGAATGTCCGGTGCAGCTGCGTTCGAGGGAATGTTACAAAAATTGCCTCACTTCATGAGGGACCGTCTTCTTAGGTCCACTTCCTCTTTCAAAAGAGCAATGTTATATTGGGAATTGAAAATTACAATATAACAGACGTGTGTGTTTGATTCGCGTATGATCGCGAATTTTAAGAAAAGGTGGATTAATTTTGAAAGTGGAAGGATGTGATTAAAATATGTAACATAGTTCGACAAGTTGTGCGTAGAGTCGTTTGGCTCGGTTCAGAGATGAGTCACTCGTGTCTTTAAATGAATCAGCCTGGTAGTAATGGAATAATGAGTCTTGTGAAAAGAGAAAATGGTTCTTTCACTGGTCGGCTTGAATCGCTAATAGGGCAAGAGGGAAAGCTCATTTTACAGCGATTTGTATTTGCCTGACTCCTCCTTGTGTCCTAAGGTACGAATCAACCAATCTCCGTAACCAACCAAGATGTCGAATTCCGCCAGCATGATGTTGTGTAGTCAAGTTTCCGAACATTATGGATTTTGTTCTGCGCAAGAATCTCGATGAGTTTATGCCGAGAGTCCATCCTGATATCCTTTCCCATGGTACAGAATTGTAAATGTTATATTTAAAAGAGACGAGGTAAAGTTTTATATATATTTAGTCTTCCACCTAACGAATAGAGTGTTAGTTGTCAAATCCTCGTGAGTATCAAGTCATTGATGATGTTATATGAAAATGTCGTATATGTTCAAAGTATACAAATGTGATATATAAATGTCAAGTATAATATGAGGAATATTGTGTTTATTTTATGTATCAGAAAATATGTGTATTCTCTTGGTTCCTCTTCCTCCAGGGGTGTTCTTAATGGTCACCCTACCGAGTGTAACTCTGAGTTATTGCGAGAAATGCTTGTACTCCACTGTTTTCGATCAACTGCCTTGTTATTTCATGTTTAATAAATGTGTTTGATTTCAAAACTTTGTCTTCTCTGTCGAGTATACCAAAACGTTCGCGACAGTAATATAATAGCAATTTTTTACAACGTAAGGTAGTCTAGGCCATACATACTCTGGTACTGATTACATATTGGTTCACTTAGGAAATTGGAACAGGCCTATTTTTTGTAAATATGTTAGGGTATATAGTGCTTTTACTTCTTGGTTTTGCGCTCAGACGTCTTATTCAATGGATTATACCTCACAATAAAACTGATAATATTTAATTGCAAACCGCTTTTTAAAAAGAAGACGACTGACAGTCTGTGTCCCATATAGGGCTGCAACTTACAATGAATCAGAAGATATGCAAATGCACGCCAATTTTTAGAAGAAGACGACTGTCAGTCTGGATACCCTAGAGGGCTGCACCTTACAAAAGATCTAAAGATATGTAATTACCCGCCATCTTGTAAAAGACGGGGAATGACATTATAGATCCCATGTAGAGTAAGAAAGAAGTAGATAAATCTCCTATTTATGCATGGCAACATTGAAAATACCGCAATGCTTTCAGAGATATAGTATATAGGTGTCGCCAGGGTTATTAATGTTCCACCCATATCTTAGGGAACAAAGCATCAGATGTGGGCAGCACGCCACTTCCACCACATACTGCAGTGAAATTACTTTTACACAGCCAAATAATGATGTATACGAAATCCACAAATAGTTTTAGCGTTGAAAAGTACACTGTCATTTGGCGCTTTCTTGTATATCAACATGCAGTGCTTCTTTGAAATTCCACATGAATTAATTTTTCCTAAATCTAACTTCAAAATTTAAAAAATTACTAGTATCTATTAAGATATATAGCCTGTATATTAAAAGACCAGATGCTGACTATACTTACTGCTATTCAATTGTACGATTTTTTAATACTTTACAACACAGTTGAAAAGTGTTTATGAATTTGCTCATTTATTCTGTCTGTCTGTCCGTTAGCACGATAACTGCCGTAAAAATGACTTTATCAAAATGAAATTTTAGTATGTTGTTTAGACGGTCAGTGGGACCTACGGGAATATCAATGCATAATATCACCCAATTAGTTTTCGATTGAACCCGGGTTGAAAAAATGAAATACATTGAACCCTATTGGACCAAATTTTTCAAACATTTTTTAAGAGAATTTAAAATTCACAAATTGCTTCGAAAGTTTTAAGAAATATACAAATCATCCCATAAAATACATAAAAATTTCGGCAAAATATATTCAGTAGTTTTTAAAATAAAAATTAAAATAATAATTACACCCTTTATATGAAGAGATCACGTGAGCATTATATGAAGAGGTCACGTGAACCACTTCAACATAAAATATGTCATCCATCTTGTGTCAAACTCGTGATTTTGAAAATTTTTTTTATTCATATTTAGTGTTGTATCCGTCCTAAAACAGCTTTAGTTTTGCTTACATTCTGTGCATCTACATCCTGAAACAATGCAATTACGATGTATTTGAGTTTAAATGATCATCAAACTTTGATTATTTCTACACCGAAGCATAATTTTCACTTATGGAGGATGTAAACACCAAAAGATGTAGAGTGAGTTGTATAAGAATTGCTGCATTTCTTTAACACAAAATTATTTAGCTCATGGAATCTGCAATATAGCTGATATGAATGCAACATTCATTGAATTTACAAAGAGATGCAGACGATTTCTTCGATGAAATTTTAAGCATAGAGTTAAATTACTTGTGCCTCTATGGTTTTAAGCTTTTAAATAAAATACATTATTATAGTTTTGTGATGAATGAAAGGAATGGAAAAGTATTAATGAATGAAATGCGGCTTTTATACAGAGAGTCAGGCGATCGATTTCTCGATGACGTCATTTGAATAAAGTTCATTTGTTTTCGATGAAGTTTTCAAATATAATAAATTATTGTAGTATTATGATAATTTTAAAGATATTACCGAAGAATGTATCGCATTATAGAAATGTTTAAACCAGGCAATTTATATTTCAATGCCGTCATTTGAATAAAGTTCATTTTTTTCGATGAAGTTTTAAGATTTCAAATATAATAATTTAATGTAGTATTGAGATAATTATAAAAATATTACCGAGGAATGTATCGAATTTTTGAGATATCTAAATAAAATTGCATTGAAGTTGGAAAGTGTTTCATAATCAATGGTTTATGCATGATTGATCTTTCTTGTATGACGAGATCACGTGACTCACTTCAAAATGAAATATGACATCCATTTTGTGCTAAAATCGTGATTTTTAATTCATATTTAGTGTTGTATCCGTCCTAAAACCGCTTTATTTGTGCTTAAATTCTGTGCATCTACATACTGAAACAACGCAATTACAATATATTTGAAGTTAAATGATCATCAAATTTTGATTATTTCTACAACGAAGCCTAATTTTCTCTTACGGAGAATGTAGGCACCGAATGATATAGAATGAGTTGTATAAGATTTGCTGCATATCTTTAACGCAAAATTATTTAGCTGATGGAGTCTGCAATATAGCTGATACGAATGAAACATTCATTGATTTTACACAGAGAACCAGATGATTTTTTCGATGGCGTTTTAAGCATAGCCTTAAATTTCTTGTACCTCTATGGTTTTAAGTTTTTAAAGAAAATAAATTTTTATAGTATTGTTATGGATGAAAGAAATGGAAAAAATTTATGAATGGAATGCTGCTTTTATATCGAGGCGAATTATATTTCGATGACATCATTTGGATAAAGTTCATTTGTTTTCGATGAAGTTTTCAAATATAATGATTTATTGTAGTATTGTGATAATTTTAAAAACATTACCGAGGAATGTATCGCATTTTAGAGATATTTAAACCAGGCAATTTATATTTCAATGTCGCCATTTAAATGAATTTCATTTTGTTCGATGAAGTTTTAAGTTCTCAAATATAATAAATTAATGTAGTATTATGATAATTTAAAAAATATTACCAAGGAATGTATCGTATTTTAGACATGTTTATATAAAATTGCATTAAAGTTGGAAAGTGTTTCTTAATCAATGCTTTACGCATGATTGATCTTTCTTGTTTGTAAATAAATTTATTTAAAATACGAACAATATTTCGAGCACGGTTCAAGCTAGTGTTCTGAGTTTGCGTTATTCGTTTTCAAATAAAAATATTACTTATAAAATAATTAATTATTTAATAGTATCGATTGCCTTGATTTCTTTTACGATTATTTCAAAACTGCATTCGAAAATTTGGAGGGTCTTCCAAAATGTTCGGTCACGTTTAAAATCGATGAGTTCCACGATTAGCCGATTCTAATAATCGTACCAAATGTTTTTTGAAACGCTCCTTTCGTTCGCGAAATATTGCTTCCAAAGGGTCCGGATCACACACATTAATATACATATATATATATATATATATACACACTCACGAACATACATATGCGCGCTCACAAACACATATTTGATCACACATGAACATACATATACACACATTAACATACATACACACACGCACAGTAACATACACACATGCAGACATAACCACAAAAATGCTTTATTCGAGTTCAGGAGTGCTTGAAACGTGCTTTTCGAATGTTTTGAATAATAATATCATTTAGAGTACTAAAATAATTTGCACATAATTGTGAACTTTAATTTTCTTTATATTACATATTCCGTACGAAGAAAGGGTATATTGCTAGTAACAGACAGAATGATAACGCATTAAAAGGGGGTATGATCAAGAATTGCAAATCCATCACTATCCATCACCTATCCCGATTTTTTCTATTACATATTTTTCTATGCAAAGAAAGTTGTTTATGCGTTCCTTCGCAACCGAAGAACAGACTAAATAAAAGACAAAGCAGAGGCCGTGTTGGAAATTCCCAAATCTCGAATAGAAGGAATGGAATAGCTATTTCTCAAAATTTATGCATGGGTACTTGAGTTTATATATGGCCGGACATAAATTTCAAGGAAAAGTGGAACTATTAAAAAAGAGTTTATATATATATATATATATATATATTATGTTGTTCCGGAATGTCAGGGGGAAATTCACCTGTAGTCTCTTCCTAAATCATTGAAGCTTAATGAAGGAATTTTCTTTAAAACAATATTTAAAAGAAAAGAACATGTTATTGAATTCATAAATTGAAAAAATTTAATTTTTTAAATGCAAAGTAATATAAAGAGGTTTTAGGTAATGTACATGGGTTATACTTTGTATAAAAGTAAGTAAATAATTATTAATATGAAAAGATTATATAAAAGTTAAAATTTCAATTCGAGGTTGTTTATAATTTTTTATATCTCGTGAACTATTCGGTAGATTTGGATAATTGCTTTTAAGGAAATGATTGATAGAGATCAGAAAATGTTTTCATCATTTTGCGCATGAATTCTGTAATATGGCCGAGAAAAACTTTGTCAAGTGCTTTTGAAAGTAGACATTTTATATATGTAGATGACATGCTCTGATATATTTTGCATTATAAACATTTTTATATTACTGGAAATGGATATAATTTAAATTTTATAAAGCAACATATTTTGAACCTGAAAATTGTAATTATTTGATCCCATTTTATGTTATTTATACATACAGAGGGTTTCTATGAATATATTTAAGCACTCCAATAGCTTTGTAAGGAAAGGCCCATGACTGTTTACGTTAGGTCTATTTATAGTAAAATGACCATGCCTGAACGAATAAAACTGATTTTAGTGATCGTAGAGAAGAATGTAAAAGCTAGGATAAGAAACTCGGTAAGTAAGCGAGATAGACGAAAAAAGTCACTTGCAAAGTTGAAAAACAGGAATCAATGACAAACTGTTGGAGAAGGTATTTATTTTATATAGTACGGTCATTGGCGAATTTATGTAATATTTAGCAACTCCGAAATAAACAGCTCACATGCGCAAGAATCTAATGTTCAGTTCATTCAAATTGCTCTTTATCAGCAACATTGCACATTTGATTTGGGGAATGCATATTACTGCGTAAAAACAGTGCAAGTGTTACCGTGTTACAGTCTTTGATGATACGACTTTTGACCAAGTACTTATTGTCCTCCATATGTCCATTGTTTTGTGCGTTCCTAATGTCAATTTAAACTAATTGGATAACTTTTTACAACTTTTAATTGATATTATTATTTGTTCCCGTTTTGTTGCCAATTTCTTATCCCAAATTCTTAAATTAACCGCTAGAGGCCCTGTAATGATTTTTATTCGATCGGGGATGGTCACTTTCTATAGATAGACCTAACGTGTACACTCATAGAGATTTCCTTACAAAGTTATTGGGAACTTAAGGATTTTTCCTATTTACTCTGTATATTGGACCCACAGATAGACCATACGGAGTCACAGACACAGTTGATAAAATTCTGACATAATAAAATACTACCAAAGCGTGTAAATTCATCAATATCTGTGGCTCATTTGTACTTTGGCTCCGAGCACCATTTACTTATGTTTTTTAACAAATTTTACCTCCTTACAATATATGGTAATGTATAGGGAGTGTATTGGAAGAGTGTCGAAAATTGCAACTCAAGTTTTCGACGGATCTATACGTTTTGGGGCTTCTAGAATACTTAAAACTACTTTTAGTGTGAAGGCTGTATGTGTGTGTATATGCGTGTCTGCCAGAGCAATATATGTATCCACTCTGTTTAAAATATGATTGACTGAATGTCATAAAATTTATTATTTTACTCACTTGTGGGATACGTTGGTGCTGATTAGCTTTTGGTACGATTCTGGACAAAAGAAGATGCCTTTTTGTGAAATGGATTGTAGAAATCGCATGTATCCACTCTAGCTAAGAAACTAATTGAACAAACTACAAAAAATTTGGTAGATAAGTCACGGGAATGTTACCCTGGTTCTGATCAGATTTTGGTATGATTCGGAAAAGACGAATCTGCCTTTTCTACGAAATGATGATAAAAATTGTCGAAATCTATAATAAAAGACTACGTATGCTCAGATCATCAATTAAATGCTCGTTTTATACGCAATATTTGAAGATGAAAGGATTAAGACTAATATTACTATTCTCGGATTAACCGTTTTCGAGATAATTTTTTTCCCATTTTTGCAACGCCGTTTAATGAAAATACGTCCAGTTATTAAATGAAAACGGTAATTGAAGTAATAGTGTAAATTCAACGTCATTTCAAATAGTTATGTCTGTTATTTTGCGCAATTAAGCTCAATATAATGAATTATTAAAGGCATAAAGAGAAATTAATTTGAGTCTGCAGGTAAAGTCATGCATTGATCACATCAGACTTTTTACTTTACAACCAAAAAAGAAACATACTGTTTCTGTAAACAAAAGAAAAATTAAAGACAGTGGTGGAATATTTGAAATCCAATTTCGAAAAATTCTCAAAATTTATGCGAGGGTGGTTGAATTTAAATATGACTGCATATGAATTTAAACAAAAACTGCTAAAAAAAGAGCCTGTATATATTATATCGTATAGAAACGCATCATCACTGACGTAACATCACGTAGCATCACGTAACATAACTAACGTAACATCACTAGTATCCTTCTAAATCGTTAAAACACAGCAAAGGAATTCAATCCAAAGGAATATTGGAAAATAAAATCTCTTTTAAAATTTATATACTAAAAATCGCATTTGATAGTTATAAAATTAATGCATTTTACTTGTTTTTTCTAATATAGGGAACATTTTAATACAAGTTCATAAATCAAATATATCTTGAACCACACAATGGATTTTCATAATTTTTTACGTGGAACATCTAGAGCAGTGTAAGGAGAAAATCATGAGAAGTGTGTACCGCTGAAAAAACGAAATTATGTAAGGGTACATTATGTAATGCTTATGCAATGGAAATTATATAATCAAGTACCACCGTACTCATTGACATCAGAGCTATGCGCTGGCATACACTTTATCTCTTTCGCCGATTGCTTTGTAAAGGAGCTGCCATTGTTGATACTTCGTTTCATGGTCGTTAACTTTGTTTTTTGTGGTCTGATTCGGATGAAATAAACTTTAAACTTCATTCTATTAATCTATCAAAACTGTATAATTATCACGGAAACGTTTATTATACATACTTGTTATATAATATATAGTGTAAATTTCCCTAATAAAGAGTTCGTGGGTGTATGAAGAAACATTGTTTTAGGAAATTGGTCTTTAATAAACATATGTAATATTAAATCGAAAAATAATAGTGAACAACTATGTTATTCGTTATGTTGTTGACAAATGCCGGTCGTTTGGTCGCTAGGCCATTAGGCAGCGAGCTCCTCTGTGTTTCTCAATAATTGAAGTAAAAGTCCCTAGTGCAGAACATTCATCTAAATGTCTAAATGTGTTTTAGATATCTGTTGTCCTATGTCACATAAAGTACAACCCGCGGAAACAGCAAGCCCAACTCGATGGAGATGAGCCCTGAGACAGTCACGACCAGTCAGAAGTGTGAACCTATCAACTGCTTCTTATCAAGAGCCTCTGAAATGACTGTGTTTCTGTTGAGGCCTCTCTATGTCTTTCCTTTAGGTGCTGCCAGAGATTCTGCCTTCATTTCTCCAGAGATTCTGTCTCAATTTTTTTGTAGCATTTTGTTTCTCGTTATAGATTGATGGGAAGCGTCGCTCCTTTGGCATATTAAGAATGGGGAAAATATTGATGCATGTTGGGTGTGACGGAAGTACAAGGTAACCACGAAAAAATATATTTATTTACACTAAATAATATATAAAGAGTAGATATAGGAGACATTCTTTAAAAGTGTTTTTAATATTTTGCTAATTGTATAGTTTTGTTAGATTATTAGAATGCAACAATTTTAAAGCGAAATAAAAAAGAGAACAGAATTTGGCAAATTAAAAGAGAGTAACACCATTTATGACGTACTTAAATTAAAAATTTAGGATGCTTTCGGATTTCACTGCGTCCTTCATTAGTGGCAATGTAAATTGTTTAAAATGTGACAACCGTCAGCTCTTACACACAACCCAAAACCGTGAGACAAGGTCTGATCTGCATATTTGATCTTTTTAGATTCAATATATCTAATAAACATTTAAATTACAAAATTTTACACTTTCATACCAGAATTGTTTTATAATATAGTTAAAACAGTTTCTCGTATCTACGTGGAGTACGGGAACGTTAAATAAGTGTGTCCGAAAATCCTTCCGAGAGGTTAGTGGAAGGGGTAAGAGGTACGGCCGCTATGGATATCACCCTCCACTGAATCCTGGTTTAAATTTTGTAACAATGTCCTGACTGTCCAATCAGATATATTACACCTTCTGGTTGGTCGAAAGGTCTAGGAAGAAAGGAAGCATAAAGGTCATTAATAATAATTAGAAGAAAAATAACATATTGTGGTTTTGTATTGAATTCGGCAGACAATTTTACTTGTATCACGTCAATATTCTAACTGGAAGATGATGGAGTGGGACAGTCTAGTGGTTAGAGCACGATAATTTCACACAGATGAGCAAATAGTTATACAATTGAGTTATACAAATATTTATACAATATATATACAATTGAGAAAATATTTAGACTTCTAGGTCATTTCATCACTTCTAGGTTCTGGATAGTTTTTTCAAAAGAGATTATCGTCACCGCCACAAATTTTAAAATACCTAATGCACAGAATCACTTTACAGTGGGTGCCTGCATACTGCGGAGTACCAGTAAATGAAAAAGCGGACATTTTGGCCAAAAATGATGCTATGGTGGAGCAGAGATACTAAAAGTTTATGAATTTTTATTCAGCACAACTATACATTAAAATGCTACACAAGAAAGGGGTGGGGCGCGGTAGCCCATTGGTTAGCGCGCTGGAGTTGCACTCGGTAGGCCCGGGTTCGATTCCAGCCACTGCCAAAACTGCCGCCGTGTTCATGCGGAGTACGATCACGTTAAACATGTGGGTCCGAAAGTCCTTCCGAGAGGTTGGTGGTAGGGGAAGGAGGGCACGGTCCCTGTGGATGCCTCCCCCACTGGGTTCCGGTCTAAATTGGGTGGCACTTCCCGACCGTCCAAACAGTTACCTTATACCTTTCTGGTAGGTCGGACGGTCTGGGTTTCAACAACAACAAGAAAGGGGTGAAAGAGGTGAGCCCGGTGGTTTGCGCGCTGGAATTGCACGCTGCCACAATTGCCGCCGTGTTCATGCGGAGTACGATCACGTTAAACATGTCGGTCCGTAAGTCATTCCGAGAGGTTGGTGGTAGGGGAAGGAGGGTACGGTCCCTGTGGATGCCTCCCCCACTGGGTTTCGGTCTAAATTGTGTGGCACTTCCCGGCCGTCCAAACAGTTACCTTACACCTTTCTGGTAGGTCGGACGGTATGGGTCTCAACAACAACAACAAGAAAAATATTGAGGCAGAATCTCTGGAGTTTTCTAAAGGAAAGTCATTGAGCATCCTCAGCAAGGACATTTCAGTCATTTCAGAGGCTCCTCGACGAGAAGCAGTTGCCAGTTTCAAACTTATGACTGGTCATGACTGTCTCAGGGCTCATCTCATCGAATGAGATTTGCTGCTTCCCCGGATTGTACTTTATGTGACTTAGGACAGCCTATGTCTGGAAAACATTTAAGCAAGTGCCCTGCAATAGTGACTTTTAATTAAATGATTGAGAAATACTGGAGAGCTCGCTATCTAATGGCCTAGCGGCCGAACGACCGGCATTTGTCAACAACAACAACAATATATCCGCCACTGGATGATTAATCACAATTCCAGCTCTATTAAATTCTGTTCCGAAGTTGATACCATAGGTGTGCAAAGACTTAGTTCTAGATCATGGAGGATTCTGGAAAATCATAAAAGATAAAAACACATGAGACAACATTTATATAGACATGCACATTTTCACAAGACGATAATTGATTCTAGATTATAGAAACGAATTTTTAAAAAATAATCTTGCATCTTTTTGATGTCTGCAAAAAGCCAGTAGTCGCTGAGGGCCAGATCTGGAGAGGACGGTGGGTGAGGAAGCAATTCAAAGCGTAATTCATATAATTTAACCATCGTTTTCATCGACTTGTGACACAGGGCATTATCTTGGTGGAACAGCACTTTTTCTTTTGCATGTGAGGCCGCTTTTTCTTGATTTCTATACTCAATCGATCCAATAATACCATGTAATATTCGCTATTGATAGTTTTACCTTTTTCAAGACAGTCGATGAACAAAATACTATGCGCGTCCCACACTACGGATGCCATAACCTTGTCAGCTGACTTTTGGGTTTTTGGTCGCTTCTGACGACTTTCAACCGGCTGCTGTCCCCTCAGCTGACGATCTTTTTGATTCAGGTGTGCAGTAATGGATCCATGTTTCATCCTTTGTCACATACCGATGCAAGAAATCATTCTTATCTCGCTTGAACAGCTCCAAACAGCGCTCTGAATCGTTGACGCGTTGTTGTTTTGGCCCGGTGTGAGCAAACGCGGCACACACTTCGAAAGCAACTTACGCATGCTCAAATTTTCGTGTAAAATTGTAAACACACTACCTTCTGATATCTTTAAGGTGTCAGCTCTCTCACGCGACTTTACTTTACGGTCTTTTAAAACTATTTTATGGACTTTTTTTATGTTTTCCGGAACAACTGCCGATTGTGGACGACCAGAGCGTTCCGCATCATCGGTGTTTATACGACCGCGTTTGAATTCAGCATACCGGTCAATAATAGTTGATTTACCTGGTGCAGAGTCTCCATAACGCTTATCAAGCCACTGTTTGCCTTCAACAGTAATTTTCCCCATCAAAAACAATGTTTAATCAACACACGGAATTCTTTGTTATCCATTGTTTTGAAAATTACAAAACTGGGGTCACTAAAACCACTGTAACCTATAAACAAATTGTCAGAATATCATGAAATTTTGACACGTGTCGTCTAAAGGTTGGTACTATCCAGAAATTATATGTATCTGTCAACAGTGTTGCCATATATGTGTCAGACCGGAGACTTATTGAGTGAAGTATTATATATATATACAGGGTCTTTCTAAAGTCCGTATAAATTTTAAAAATTCATTAAAAATCGAAAAATCATCGCATTGAGGTACAGTTTGTACTATAAGTATTGACCGGATGGCGTTTTTTTTAACGTGAATAAATTTTTTAGTTTAAAAATTCATCTACAGATGGCGCTTACTCGAATACATCTTCCAGGAGTATGCAAATGAGGCTGTTATAAAAGATCTGTAGTGCTCTGTAGATTCTTCATGTCATTCATTAGTAAACGGTGAGCAAAGAAGAAGTTTTTGCGAGAATGTTAATTTTGATCGAGAAAGCCTTGTAGGTGAAGTTACATTACGTAAGCGGAGAATCAGCATCAGATGCTTTGCGAAAATTCTGATTTAGGAAAAATCTAAAGAAAGGAAAAGGTCCTATCACCTGTTCAGGGTAAATTATGTTTGTCACATGATTTGATACGTACAGTAAGTAATTTTAATTATCTTTCCAATGTATTCAGCGCCACCTATAGGTAATTTTTTAAGCTACAAAATTTTTTCACGTCGAAAAGAAACCCCCAGTCTTAGCATTGCTTATGGCACGAACCGTACCTCAATGCGATGATTTTTCGAATTTTAATGAATTTTTAAAATTTATACGGACTTTTGAAAAAGACCCTGTATATATACCGGATGGTCAGAATTAAAACACCCCTACTCTGAGCTCTCTATACATCGGACAACTCAGCGTAAAGGTTCCAAAATTGATGAACCTATTATTCAAGACATGGGGAAAGGAATCACGCGAAAAAAATAGTTCCAGAAACACCGATAGGTGGCGCTGTACAACAGAAAATATGCTGAAAAGACATAAAATACACATTTGTAACACATTTTATTCGAAACTACCAAACATTCATATCACAAGGACCTTATCGATGCAGGGAATGCTGCTCAATATGGTTCCCTTCTTCAAGATGTAAAATCTGCAGTCTGTGGATAGCTTGTTCAACTTCGGATCGTAATTGGTCGATTGAGATGCTTCTCACATGCAGAGTGATACTGTCTTTCAAATCTATCAAGGTTACCAGACGTCCTCGATAAACAAGACTTTTAAAGTATCCCCACAATCAAAAATCACAGGGATTAAGATCTGGAGAACGAGATGGCCAGGTTGTCGGAAACGCACGACTAATTACTCTACCATTTATAAAATGTTGCCGAAGAAACTGCTGTACACAGAGTCCAATGTGTGAAGGTGCTCCATCTTGCATAAAGGTAATTGAATCAAGACATTGGTGCTGTTGCAGTTGGGGTACAGCAAAATTTTCGAGCATGTTTTTGAACCTTCTGGACGTCACGGTACATATTACAGGGCCATTGGGAGTAGCCTCTTCGAAAAAAAAGGTCCAAGAATGAATGCGGCTGTGAATCCACTCCAGACTCTAAGTTTCAGTGTGTGAAGTGGAATCTCTTGGAAGGTACGAGGGTTTTCCGTGTCCCAAATGCGACAGTTATGGGTGTTGACTGTTCCACTTAGATGGAAATGCGCTTCATCGCTCCATAGAATCTGCCATGGATACGATGCATCCACTTCAACTCTAGCCAGAAATGTCAATACAAAGGTCAGTCGCTTCTCCCTGCCGATAGTCAGCAAGTGGTGATTGTGATTAATTTTGTACGGGAAAAAATGCACTATGTTTCTTAGTATGTTCCGTACTGTGCTGTAGGGAACACTCAAGCGTCGTGACACTCCACGTGCACTATTACAGCCTATAACTTTATCCATTGATTGTTCGACAATAGCGGTGGCAACATCGTCAACGACATCTGAATGAGTCGATTTGTGTCCTCGACCCGGCTGAACTCCAAGATGTCCAGTTTTCTCGAATCGAGCGATCATTCTCCTGAGAGCTTGTGGAAGTAATGGTCCTTTGCGCAAATTCTTAAGTCGACGAAACTCTCGAAGTTCAGCTGCAGCATGATCTTTGTTTTCATAAAACAGCTTCACAAGCAAAGCGCGTTCTGGCAGTGTGACGGCCATCGCTGATAAGAATTAAAATTTCCCAGTTTTGTCCCCTTTTATGCCCAGAACATAGCAGCTGCATACCAAGGGTTTATGCACATTTTTGTTCTTACAGTGCGAAATTGCAGTTACAATGACAGTTTAAGTTTCTTCACTTTTTTATCTTCTTTTTTTTCATATCAGCAAAAGAAATTAAAAAAGAAAAAATTCCATATCGCATGTGTTTGTTTTTTGTGATGATTTTGTGTCTTTACAGCATATTTTCTGTTGTAATATAAACGTCTGCTGGGAAAGTCATGTGCTGCCCACATCAGATATTTTATATTGTTTCATACGTAGCATTGTACTAAATGGTGAGGGGTGAAACGCAGCAGTCTTATATATAGTGGGCAAATGTCTGCAAAACTGTTTTATGCAAATTACTACCTTATTTTCATACTTAATGTTGATTTTCCACGTTTTTGTTACATGTGCATAAACGTTTGAAACAAGTTCTTTGATGCTTTTTCTGTGTTTACTTCGTTTATTGCAACCTGCAAATCACACAGGTATGTTCATGGTCTTATATTGTTTATTAGTCGTTATTAAATATATAGCGATGAAATTGCATTTCTTATTTTCTTCTTGTTCTGATATATATTGCTTATACTATTATCGATTCCATATACTTATATATATCTATTCCATAAACTTTGTTGTGCATAAACTTTTAAGACGCACCTTATATATATATCTTATGTTTTCCTGACATATCTAGTTAGTAGATAGTAAATGCCGGTCCTAGCGCACCCCTGTTTATACCCCCCGAGTCCCCATATTTTGCTAACATGATTATGGGATCCCCGAAGCCCATTAAAAACGGGTTCTAGCACACCCACTTTTAGAAAAGTGATGGCTATATTTTATCCATACCAATTAAATTAAACAATGGTATCAAACCCCCCATCAAAAATCGCTACCTAGCGCACCCACTTTTAGAAAAGTGATGGCTCTATTTTATCCATACCAATTAAATTAAACAATGGTATCAAAACCCCTCATAAAAAATCGCAACTCCCATCTAGAGAGGAATGGCTATCCTTTATCCATACCAATATACTAAAAACGATGGTTCTCAAACCCCCCATTAAAACTAAACCACTTTTAGAAAAGTGATGGCTCTATTATATCCTTTAATATGTTTATTTGAAGTCAGCGAAAAGTCGCTGAGACGGATCCCCTTCACAAGGCCCCCCTTTTCCGCGGCCCCCTTTTAGAAACAATGATCTGTGGGTCCGAGTGCCATTAAAAATATGTAAGCGTATGCCATATTCTTAAACCATTAAAAAATGAAGTAGGGGCTCAGAATATTTTTCATTTAAAGAAAAGAATTCTTATGTATATATAAATATAAAATGTCAGAACTAGACAGAATGATATTCGTTCAATCCGAAGACGGAGAGCGAAAAGAAATAAATGAGCTCAGTGTTAAAGAGCTCCGGCAACTTTGTAGAAATGAGGGAATTAGAGGGTACTCAAGGTATAAGAAGAAGGAAGTTATAGAGCTCATCAAACGTGAACGAGAAAAAGTGGAGTGCCCTAAATGTGGTAAGAGGGGGCGTCGTTATCGCCTGACAGCCCATCTTCGAGAACACAAGCATCCCTTCCGATTCCAAAAGGATATATTTACGGCTCCTAGGAAGCCGAGGGAAAAAAGAATAAAATGTGCAGAATGCGGAGATTACTTTGCGCCCTCCGAACAACATTTCCATCCTGATGAAACTCTAAGGCTTCCAAATACATTACAGGGTCTTAAATCTCTCAGCAGAAATATGGGGCTCAAGGGGTATTCTAAACTACGAAAATCAGAACTGGTCAATAAAATAACAGAAAAGATAGTAGCCCAGGCCCTCCCCCAGTTCGATCAGTATATTTTTACTCCCCCTTCGGAAATTAGAAATCATTGCACCCCACTCCTTATAGCCACGTCCCACGAATCAAGGTTAAGAACGTGTCTAATTTCCAACATACACGACATCAAAATTCCGCGATATTTCCTGGAGAACGTTGAAAGACCCGTCAGCAGTCTAATAAAGCAAAGTTTAAGTACACAAAAGGCTCTCAAAATAAATTTCATGTTCCTTTGTGATTTTCCTAAAGGTGATGAGGAGATGGAGTATAACTTCAAAACTCAAAATGAGGTAATCACTATGGCCACGGACCATGGCAAATTTTATCGGAGGGTAACAGATAAAATTATCACAGAAATAGATGAGTTCCAGGGCAGGGGCTCCGGATGGGCTTTAATACGAGTTAAGAGCCTGGAATTACGAATCAAAAAATATAATCCCCTGAGAGGTGCCTCTTACGTCGATCTCCCCAAATGGATCAAAGATAAAAAGGCAGTGCTCAATGTAAAAAATGAAGACAATGAATGTTTTCGTTGGGCTGTTTTGTTAGCACTTTATCCAGCTGATAAGGACCCTCAAAGAGTCTCTAAATACAAGACCTTTGAGAACACCCTGCACTTTGAGGAGATTTCATTTCCAGTCTCTCATCAAGACATTCCCAAATTCGAGAAACAGAACGATATCTCTATAAATGTCTATGGGTATCAGGGTAAAAACATATACCCATTAAAAATCACAAATCAAAAAAGTGAGAAACATGTCAATATGCTTCATCTAAAAGCTGTTGACGAGGATCACTATTGCTGGATCAAGGACTTCTCGAAGTTAACATCCTCACAGTACAGCAAGCACGAGCATAAGACCTTTGTGTGTGAGTTGTGCTTGACCGGCTATAACGCAGAATGGAGGCTCAAAAAGCATAAAGAGCATTGTGGTGAAGGCGTGGGGGCGGACATGCCGAAAGCCAAAAAGTTGTGGCGCTGCAAAGGTTGCTCCAGAACCATGAGCAGCTATAAAGACTGCGCGAAACACACATGCGAGAAAATGCCGAAAGCCAAAAAGGTGTGGTGCTGTAAAATATGCTCCACAAACCTGAGCAGCGAGGATGAGTGCGGGAAGCACATGTGCCTCTTAGAAGAGGAGATGGATGAGATATATGTGCTGGAAATGATAGATGAGATGGGCTTTGAGGAGAAGTGGTAGGGCCTTGAAGAGGAGTATGAGGAGCCGGTGCTTACCCGCAAGATCCAAACCACCCAACCCGAGGACTCCAAATCCTACACCAAAAAATACCAAAAACACGAGTCGATGAGCTTTTGCTACCACGTGGTATACGCTCACGGGGATTATAAAGCTCCGGTTGTGTACAGAGGTCCCGACGCCCCCGCCAAATTCATAGAGATGTTGAGAGAAGAAGTGAGGGAGATCGAGGCTCTTTATGATAACGTAGAATCCCTCGAAATGACGCAAGAAGAAGAAGAGCATTTCCAATGTACGGAAGACTGTCACATCTGCGGCCTTCCGATATATGTAGAACCGCTCTAAATGACGGAAGAAGGAGAGCATGTTCAATTTACGGAAGAGAAAGTCCGAGACCACGACCATCTCACTGGAAAATACAGAGGTCCTGCGCATCGGGTCTGTAACCTTCAGTATCAACTTCCACACTTCATACCAGTATTCAGCCATAACCTGACTGGATACGATGCTCACCTGTTCGTCCGGGAGTTGGGGAAATACGAGGAGCCAATACACGTACTATCCTGCACTGAGGAGAAATACATTAGTTTCGGACAAAAAGTGAGTCATAATGATGGTGAATTGAGGTTCATTAAAATGGTTGATAAAGAGGACGATAAAAAGAAAAAGCCATGTCTGAAACTGAGGTTCTTAGATAGCTTCAGGTTTATGGCATCAAGTTTAGATGCTCTGGCAAAGAACCTGGATAAAGGGCAGTTTAGGGAGATCTCTAAATTCTTTCCTCCAGGAAAATTAGACCTAATTATGCGAAAGGGCGTATACCCCTATGACTACATGGATTCATGGAGTAAATGCAACGAAACTCAGATACCGCCCAAAGAGGCCTTTTACTCCAAACTGACCGAAAGCGACATCGAATACGATGATTATGAGCACGCGCAGAATGTTTGGGACCATATTGGTATAAAGAACTTAGGAGATTACTCAGACCTGTACGTGAAGACAGATGTTCTTATATTAGCAGATATCTTCGAGAACTTCAGAGACGTCTGTATAAAAACTTATGGACTCGACCCAGCGTGGTACTACACAGCTCCAGGCCTCAGCTGGGACGCCATGCTGAAGATAACCGGAGTCGAACCTGAACTTATTAAGGATTATGATATGTTTTTGATGATAGAAAAAGGAATTCGGGGAGGAATAACCCAGTGTGTTCATCGGTACGCTAAAGCCAATAATAAGTACATGGGTGAAAAATACGATCCCTCTCAACCCAGCAACTATCTGCAGTACCTGGCTGCCAATAATCAGTACGGTTGGGCTATGACTCAATATTTACCAACTGGGGGGTTTCAATGGGTCCCTAAAAGAAAATACCCTAAGCTTGATAAAATTAAAAGCCCAGTGGATATTATTACTGATGATGACCCCAAGGGATATATATATGAAGTGGACCTAGAATACCCCCAGGAAATTCATTCTAAGCATTCAGACTTACCCGCTGCCCCCGAAATTAGAAAACCTCCCGAATCAAAAGAACCCAAACTATTAACAACATTATTTGATAAGGAAAAGTATGTGATTCATATGAGCGCTTTAAACATGTATAAGAAGATGGGGCTTAAAATTAAAAAGATCCACAGGATACTGGCGTTAGAGCAATCGCCTTGGATGAAGAAATACATTGATCTTAATACAGAATTAAGGCAAACTGCCACCAATGCTTTTGAAAAATTTCTTTACAAATTGATGAACCTTGCTCCCTATGGAAAGATGATCGAAAATATTAGAAGGCGTCAGGATATACGGTTAGTTAACAGTGCCGAAACGCTTGAAAAATTAATTGCAAAACCCAATTTTAAAGACAGGACCATTTTCGATGAAAATTTAGCGGCAGTCCACATGCAAAAAACAAAATTCGTCTTTAATAAACCCATCTAAGTGGGCATGAGCATCCTGGACTTGAGTAAAACTTTAATGCATAAATTTCATTATGGAGTCATGGTTCCTAAATATGGGACGAACTTGAAGCTGCTGTACATGGACACGGACAGCTTTATCTGTGACATCAAAACAGAAGACTTCTACCAGGATGTAAAGGGTATGATTGACCATTTCGACACCTCGGATTTATCAGAAAAATTTGGATTATCGAAGATAAATAAGAAAGTTTTGGGGAAATTTAAGGACGAAAATCCTCAACACCCCATGATTGAATTTGTGGGTCTTAGGGCGAAGATGTATGCCCTGAAGACAAACGATGGTGATGAGATCAAGAACTGTGAGGGGAGAATAAAGTGTAAAAAATGCAATCAATGCAAAGAACGCAAAAAGGCCAAAGGAGTTAAAAAGTACGTCGTCGAGAAGGGGATCACTTTCGACGACTATAAAAAATGTTTAGAGTCAGGCAAAAAGGAGAAACCGCAGTACCAGAAGATGAACATGATCCGGAGTTCGGGGCATGATATCTATACCATCGAGGTCAACAAGATCGCTCTGAGTGCCAATGACGATAAACGAGAAATCTAAGAAGACTGAATCTCTACACTTCCGTGGGGCTACCAAGGGGCTAAAAAATAAATAAAAGAAAGATGGAGTGTGAGCATAAATATGTAATACAAAATGATGATGGTTGGTACGTTTGCCATACATGTCACAAAGAGCTGAGGTATGACCCCAATAAGTGAGCAGTTGCATTATAATTTTTAATAGCTTTTGTCGGCTATTAAAAATAAACTAAATCTTTTTTATCAATCCAGCTAGTCTCAGGATAGCCTAACCATTTTACTAGATATTTGTTTCCTGACTTTTTAATGACTTTTTCGATCTTGTAAATATTATCTTTCTTATCATATTTTACCAATTCATTTTCATAAAATGTACCTTTAACCTCTTCATTATTTAAATCCTGAACTCTATAAGTGATTGGGTTGGTTTCTAATACTTCAGAGATGATAAATGTTTCTTCTGTAAAGGTAGTTTGATAACCTCTTCTGAAGGTAGACTTATATATTGATATTCTTACTTTATCTCCTACCTGAAATTTAGGTTTACGTATGACCTTTTCTTTAAACAAATTGCGGTAGACTTCACCACTGTTTTCTTCTAGACTGGCTTCAACAGGAGTCATTTTTATACTTCTGTGGTATGAGTTGTTGCAATTCTTCACTAATTGATCCAATACATCTATGTATCTTTCAGTGTTATTTGCACACAAGTAGAGCTTTATTTTATTACCAAGAGTGAGATTAAATCTTTCAACCATAGCCGCTTTTATTTCAACATTTTCTGTTGTGAACCATTGGATATTATTTTCTTTAAAGCATTTTTGAGTTGTTTTTCCGACGAACTCTAAACCCTTATCTGTTTGAATCCTCTCAGGAATTCTTCCTTTGAAGATCTTTTTAAATGCTTGAGTCACTTCATCTGCTGATTTATCTTTTAGAGGAAGAGCCCATGCATATTTACTAAAACAGTCAGCAGCTGTTAATAAGTACTTGGTGCCATCATTATACTTACTTCTCGCAAATTTATAGACAGACAGTAAATCAGCTTGCCATTGGTCGTCGATATGTGACACGTAAATTCTCCTTCTTTTGAACTTTCGGATGAGTGGTTTATGCTTTGTGTATACATCCTATCGGTGTAAAAAATCCGAGACTTCTTTTCGACTTAAACCAATTTTTCTGCTCAGTTCATTTATACCGCAAAATCCCGTTTCGGGATCATAATAAACTTTTTCGGGGCAACCCTTCTCAGTTACCCCTTCAGCGGTAAAAAACGGCACTTCTTAGGACCACAACCCACACAAATTCCTTTCATCATAGGTCTACCGTTTTTAGAGGTGACATGCTGTTCATCTTTAGTGTCGGTGTGTGTTTTACATTTGAGACAATATATTTTTGAGCCTATTCCAAATGTCCTCTTTGCTTTGATAATAGGCTTCACAACAGCTCTATCTAGCCTTTCACGAAAACTTGGATTGGGTATGTCGTCCAATTCTTTTATCATGTTTGAGTCACACACTTTGTTTCTGGTTTCGGTATCTTTGTTTTTAATGTAGCACACGTCATGTTTATAGGCACTTTCATCAACCCTATTAATAGGTTTACTCCATTCTTCGTACGTTAAATCGGGGTTTAGCCTAGTTTTTCCTTTAAGCAGTTGAGTTCCTGGTCCTGTAAATTGATGTCCTTGCAGATGCATTTCAAATGGTAAATTGTTAATAGCTGCGTTAACAGCGCCTTTTCCTTTCTTTTTTTCGTACATTTATTTATATAAAAAGTTATTTATTCACATATTAGTATCTGTTCAGTTGGGTTTGCTTCATGTATTTTTCCCTTGGTAGGTGGACTAAGTTGAGTTGCTGACGAAATCTACCTCTCGCTTGTACACCTCCTCTTCCGATATCGCGCTAGATTTGTATGAATTAAGCAGCTGTTTGTAAAACTTGTAAGACTGTTTGTACTCTTCTGTCCTTTCCATAATATTCAAAGATCTATCAATAACTTCAAGTATACCGGCGCTTAAGCTGAGAGCACTCAGGGGAACCATTACAAAAGCTGATAGACCCAATGAACTTAAAACGAACTTGCTAACTCTCATAGTGATGTTAATTTTATGGTAGTGGTGGTAACTCTTTCTGTATACGTAAATTTTCTTCAGTAAGTACTCTTCCATCTTTATTTATAGGGATGAAATATTTTTTCCGATACCTCAAAGCTGGGTTTACTAAATCAAGCATAAGAAAATCATTCAGCTGTTGCATACACTTTTTGTACAACCTACTAAACTCTTCCTTTGTCAAACTACCATCTATCTCTCTTATGATCTGTTGAATCTCCCTCTCTTGGAGGTTAAAAAATATTAAGTAATTGCAGTTTCTCCTGATAACTATGGGTGTTCTGTAATATGATTGAGAAAGGTATATGGTTGAGGGGTTTTTCTTCCTACCTCTGATGAAGAAATCTTCTATGCTCTTCTGATCCTTGTCAGTCATGCAGTCATCAAAGACAACAACATTTTTGCAAGACGGATCCAAGTCATCTACTGTTATAAATTCTTTAGTATCAGAGGAGAATAAAGTTCCTTTCTTACCAAATTTTTCATATAACTCCAGCATAATTTTCTTCTTCTGTTTGGGATACTTTATCGAGTCAATATCCATACCATCAAACATAGTGTACTTTTCTTTCAGTTTGGTATATTTGGGCTCATACATATCTTTAGTGCAAATGAACAAGTTGTCAAACTCAAGATAATCATATATGAAATTCAATAATAAATTTGTTTTACCCGTACCTGAGGCTCCAGCGATTAGAAGTCTAAAAGGGTGTTTTGGTAATAAATAATGTTGATTTGTATCCACCAATTCTTCCGCTTCTGTATAATCTTCAATTGGAATCATCTTTATTTAATGTTGAAAAATTGTTTCCAGTAAAACATAATTTGCTTCCAGTAAAATATAATTTGCTCGGAGCAAGTCACCATATCATCGATTTTTGAATATAAGAACGTCAAGCAGACTCTAACACAAAATGTTAAAGCAAAACACAAAACTCATCTTTCAGATCTTCAAAAATTGGTACAGCCAGGATGTACCAACTTTTTATAGTCATTTAAAGACCTAACTTATCATGAGGGATAAGCAGTTTATATCTCTTTAGCAAAGTTTTTATTTTACATAATAAATGAATGCTATACAAAAAGAAAGAAATAAGAAGTTAAGGGATGACGTTGAAAATGAACTGAAAGTCTTTAAGCTTCAGGTTGAAATTAGAAAAAAATACGAACAACAACTGGAACAAAAATTAGGTATCCAGAAAGCACTATCGGACTTTCACAAGCCTGTAACTGAAAAACTACAAGAACAAGAAATTACTCGAAAGGAGAATTTTCAGTCTATAAAAGATGCTGTTGATCACATACCTCTAGCTATTGAACCGTCCTTAGAAGTCTATGATTTTGATAAAGAATTAGATGTAGAGTTTTTAGAGAAAAATAACTTCCCAAGACCCTCGAAATTGTACCATGAGACCAAGGAGGAAACTTTGCAAGAAATTATGGGTAAAGTAAATAATACTTACCTAAAAATGGCTCGTCAGAAAGGAAACATTATAAGTCAGATTGCTCGAATGACTAAAAAAGATGAAGATAGAGAAGATCGCTTATTATCTCAGGCTGATTATTTAAGAGATCATATGACTACGTTAGGAGATTATCGGGGTCGACTCACAGACTTGCAAAGAAAAGAAAAATACGTCGGTAAAGGAGTAGAAGATAAATTAGAAATTTTGGCTCGATTTACTGATAAGATAGGTAATAGAGTTAAGAGTAAAAAATTACATACTCAAATCGTTGATTTATTGGATGCATTGTTGAGAGAAGGAACTATGACCAATGAGCAAGTAAAACTATACTATAAAAATTTTTTATTAAATAAAGGAGTAATTACGTGAAACCAAAATACATTTAAGCGATCATCAGATCGCTAAGTTAAAATCTGCATACCGGAAAGGAGAAGAAGTATCTCTACAAATAGATAAGTCAAAAGCCTCTAACGATGACATGTATTCGGGAATGGAAATCGGGAATGGAAAACGAATTACTATCAGTAAGACACAACTAAAAAAACTGGTGGTTTTCTCCCCTTTCTAGCCCCTTTTATACCTGCATTAATTACTGGGGCTAAGGCTTTAGCACTAGGCGTTGCAAGTAGAACGACTGGATGGGGAACAAAGAAAGCTTTGGAAAAAATTTCAGGATCTAGAAAAAAAAACCTTTTGGAAAGGGAGTCTATCGAAACTGGGAATATCCAACGAAGTAATTGAACAGAATATGAAACATGAAAAGGGGTTTAGGGGCGTCTTCACTTCAGATCTATTACCTAAAAAGATGAGACAGTTTGAAAACTGCATTATTAATCCAGACGTAGCCACAGGACCTGGTACGCACTGGGTATGTTACTATAACGATCCTAATAATGACTTTGTTGAGTACTTTGACCCTTTTGGAGAACATGTCCGTATTCTCCCTAGCATTAAGATATATCTACTGAGTTCTAAAAAAGAAATCGGATATAACTCAAGCGTTTTACAGCGCTCTGATTCTGTTAAATGTGGTTACTTTTGTTTGAAATACATTAGTGAAAGAAACAAAGGCAACTCAGTTGTAGATGTGTTATATACCTTTGATCAAGAACCCAGCGACTATAATGAAAAAAAAAAGTTCTCTATAAATAAATGATGTTATTGATATTAGATTCGAAAAACTCGGAAAAATCAGAAGATTTTACTATAGAATATGCCAGACCTTTTAGATTTCAGCAGATCGCCCTTCAGTCCTTTTCGATGTATGCTTCCTGGTATAATATCAAAGATGAGAAGTTATCATACTACGGTGGTAGTCAGTGGTTGAACTTAACGATACCGGATGGGAATTATACTATCAAAGGGCTAAATCGCTACATGATAAAAATTTTTGGAGACGATCAGCCCATTCTATTTGGTACAGTCGAGGAACGACAATGAATCAGCATTCAGTTAAAAGAAAATTATAAGCTCGATTTAACAAAAACCAAAAACTTACATAAACTTTTAGGCTTCGAGTCTAAATTATATGAAGAGCCAGAGCAAGTAGGAAAGAACATCGCTGACTTATCCGGCGGAAACGATAACATTTATATACATAGCGAT
The DNA here is from genome assembly GCA_951213105.1 of Amaurobius ferox. Taxonomy (NCBI): domain Eukaryota; kingdom Metazoa; phylum Arthropoda; class Arachnida; order Araneae; family Amaurobiidae; genus Amaurobius; species Amaurobius ferox. The sequence goes on along the minus strand of OX578139.1, from coordinate 94,797,737 downwards.
ATCGTGGAGGGGGCTTATATCAACGTTTCCCAATCTTCAAACGTCATCTATTCCTTTAAAAATTATAATCGTCCAGGCAGTCAAATCATTATATCATTTGATAAACCTCTGTTCTTCCCAGTTCGTACGGATAGTGTTTATAGTATCAGAATGAGAATAACAAATCATAGAAATGAAGTAATACCACTGAATAAGCAAGAAGTATAGTACAATTTTATTACCATCTAAATAAAGAAATGAATAAACATAGACTTCAAAGAAAGAGCAAGAAGATACATGGAAGAGGATTCTTTTCCGATGGTACTGCCTTAAAAGATAAATTCCTTACGTTTTAGCGTAACAACGTACCAGGTGCATTAGAAGATAAGGCTAAAACATTTGTCCGTGATAAACTAGATGAAATACTATTAAAAAAGAAGAAGCATGGAGCTGGACTAAAGTTTCTCAAATTTTGATTTAATAGTCATATGACTATTAAATCAAAAACGGAAAAATATTATTTTTTTTATAATAAATGAACAGAGTGAATAAAATTTTTGAATTAGACAACACCGATTATTATTACGACGATGACATCGAGAGTTTTGAGTATAGAGAAATAAGGCGTGAAAATAGTGGCAATTCTATGGAAAATGCCACTTACAATTTCTTCATACAAGACACCAATGCCAATATTTTATACTCAAACGGATTTTTGCAGCAAAAGCTGAAGATTGTTAACAGTGATGGAAGTTCAGTAGCGGTAGACAATGTAGCTTTTGTAAATGGAGGTGGTTTAATCAACGCTAACAGGTTTATGTTAGGGAACACTGAAATCGAATCCAACCTTAACTATTCTGCACTCATGCGGCAAGTTTTAGGCTTAATTTATTTTACACCAGATTATTCTACTTCAAAAGCTACCAATATGTTCTTTTACATTGATACATCGGACGCTGCTGATAGAAAACCTTTAAAGTATGATGGGACTTTGGTAGATACAACTAAAATAACTGATTTTTACGAAAACTTGGGTATTAACGAGAGGTATAACCGAGGGTTTGTAGAAAGATGTAAACCTACCCAAAATAGCAGAATTGCTACTATATGGGTCCCATTAAAATATGTATTTGATTTCTTCCGAGAATATAAAAAAGTGATTATGGGCCTGCAAGTCAAATTTGAGTTTCAGAGAAATCGCAGTGAAAACATGTTATACACGGACGAAAACAAAGACTATAAAGTTGTTGTGGAAGATTTAACACTTTAGCTTCCTTATGTTAAATTTAAAAATTTGGCTGCTGCAAAATTTAATGAGTTAAGATTATCAGATAAGACCATAGTAATAAACTGGAATCAGCACAGTATTGTAAAATCAAACATTTTCTATAAAAATTCAAGCGGCTCTTATTCCTTAAAAGCTACTTCAGATGAAGTCTTATCCTTGTATGTAATCCCTCAATACACTGAAAGAAATGAAAACGCAAAACATAACAATATGTTATTCGACCATTTAGATTTGAGCGAATGCTGGCTGATGATTAATAATGTAAAGGTCCCAACCGTTAGTTATATGATGGATTTTGAGAAATGTGATTATAATCGATTGCACACGGCGCTTTTAGAATCTGGATTCAACACCATTACACCTGAAACAGGCTGCATGGTCAGTTATTCAAATTTCGGTAAACTATACCCAATCATCTGTTTTAATTTGGCTCATCATCAAAACTATGCGGATACGAGTAACTTGAATATTGAGTTTAACTGGAGGTTAAGAAAGAACACCACTAAGGATTACGTTTTCATTTCATCCTTCAAGAACGTAAGAAATGCCGCCTAAACATAATAAGTCAAGATGTTACCATTATCAAAACATTAAAATTATAAGTTCTTTAAATTTTTATAGTCGGAGGACTATAAAAATTATTTTTATTTAAATAAACAAAGAAATAGTAGCCTACTACCCACTTTTCGATGAAGAATTAAAACAAGGACCTCCTGGTATTCCAGGCATAGGGTTTAAACTCACACACGACGGTAACTACGATATGGAAAATAAGATCTTGAAAAACTGTCAGACGCCGATTGAGAGTCGGGATGTAACTACTAAAAGTTATCTGGAAGCTGAGTTAATTCGTAACTCCACTACCGTCACTCACGCGCTGAAGGTTGAACTACGAGAAGAGATAGCAAAAATTCTAGAAGATTTAGATCAGAAGTACCTGATTTTACGTGAGAGACATTGACGCTAAAGGTAAAAGGATAGGTAATGTCGCGGACCCTACTGAAGACATGAATGCGGTTAATAAAAAATACTTGGAAAACTTTGTTGACAATAAAGTATGTTATGCAACCACCACATCAGGATACATTACTTTTAGACCTAGTACCAATGCGAATGCCGTTATTTTTACGAACTTTTCCGGTGATGCTTTGAACTCAGAATGTAAATTCTCTCGGAGCGGTTTTTTTAGACTGGGATTGTACCTTGATCCTCAAAAGATAATCGATGAATTAATCGTTGTTAAGTTATACATTAATAGCAAGCAGTACGTTCACAAAATAAAAGTAGCCACTGAATTCGTGTTAATTTTCGGAGAGGTTAAACAAGATGACCAGTTAAAAATTTTCTTACGATGTGATGCTGAGTTCACAGTTCAACCATTTCTAAAAATTGAAGAAATCAAGTGGACACTCCAATTGCCGTAAAAAACATTGTACATATAATAAATGGCGTGGAACGAAATATCAAAAAGTGGTTTGTCGGAAGAACAAATCAGAGTAAGTAAAAATTATGTTAACTGGTCACTCATAAGTCAATATTCGACTTTATCGGAAGAGTTTATCGAATAATTCGAAGGTTCGGTAAACTGGATGGTCATCTCTCAGTATCAGAAGCTTTCGGAGCCTTTTGTAGAAAAACACAAGGGTCTATTAAACTGGTACTATAAATCCAGATATCAAGTTCTATCAGAGGATTTCATGGACAGAAATACTGAATATTTAGATTGGGAAATAGTTTCCAGATATCAGATAATGTCAGAACTCTTCCTGGATAAACATGCTTCCAAATTAGATTGAAGAATGGTTTCTCAATTCCAAGTACTCTCAGTCGAATTTATTCGTCGGCACATAGACAAAATCGATTTGGAACTCATTTGCGTCAAACAAAAGCTCCCTGAAGATTTTATGACGGAATTCGCAGATTACCTTGAATGGGGTAGAATTGTTCAATGGCAAACCTTTAACAAATATTTTATTATGAAAAATCTGGATAATATAGATCTTTGTCACCTCATGACCTATAAAGCCCATTTGCTCTCAGATACCTTTTACGAAATCCATTTTAAAAAGCTGGTTTGCATCCTACTGGCAAACATATGTAATAGATTTGTGATACAATACGAACCTGTCGACATACCTCCCGAATTGAACAAAAATGATCCTGTCGACATATATCCCGAGTTGGACAAAAATGATCCATAAATTTTGTATTCATAATAATATTTAATGGTTGATCAACCATTAAATGTGGGGGTTTGAGAACCATCGTTTTTAGTATATTAGAGCCGGGACCAAAATCGGGTCCCACTTTTGCGCGTTGGGAAACGGGGCCGGGGTGGCGAATAGCAATGTTGGCGAGAACACACTCAGCACCTGAAAAAAATCCTTAAGCTTGTATATACTTTCCCCTTAAATAAAGAAAATGGATCGTATTGTAAAAAAATTAAACGATTTGAATACTAAAACGTATAGGTCACTGTATGGTGTATATTTGGTTTCTGACATTACTGAACACGGGTATTCAATTCTAATACGTTTGTCGAATAACTCAATTAATTATATGTTTAAAAAATAATATTTTGTCCAGGGATGATATAAAATTATTAAATGAATACGTTGACCTCAGGGTTATATCACATGAAAAAGTGATAAAATTTATTGTACACCATTATGGGGTCTCGTGATAACAAATAATACCTCTTCAATATTTTAAGCATTTAAAGAAAAGAATTCTTATATATAATAAAAGAGATGGGTAGTAATTACGACTTATTAGATGATATAAAAGTGGTTTATAGTTTTAATGGGGGGTTTGAGAATCATCGTTTTTAGTATATTGGTATGGATAAAGGATAGCCATTCTTCTCTAGATGGGGGATGCGATTTTTTATGGGGTTTTTTGATACCATTGTTTAATTTAATTGGTATGGATAAAATAAAGCCATCACTTTTCTAAAAGTGGGTGTGCTAGAACCCGTTTTTAATGGGCTTCGGGGATCCCATAAACATGTTAGCAAAATATGGGGACTCGGGGAGTATAAACAGGGGTGCGCTAGGACAGGCATTTACTATCTACTATGGTTTTTTTTTTAAATATAAATCAAACGTACTAAAATTATAATAATATATAAATATTAAATATAAATTAAACGTACAAATCACACAGGTCTTATATTGTTTATTAGTCGTTATTAAATATATAGTGATGAAATTGCATTTCTTATTTTCCTCTTCTACTGATATCTATTGCTTATACTAAAGTGCATAAACTTTTGAGACGCACCTTATATCTTATGTTTCCCTGACATATATCGATAACTTTTGTTAAAGATAAATCAAACTTACTAAATTTTATGGAAATCGCTTGATTTTTTAAGAGATACCCAGCTAGCTGTGAAAAAAAATACTGACGTCTGGAGAGAGGTCCATGATAGTCAAACTGATTTAAATTTATTTCTAGTTAATTGAATTTGCAAAGCATATACTACCTTGATAATATTGGCTGCATCATAAGCGCATATTAGTGTCCTAAAAATGGAGACATTTGTTTTTATATAAGCAAATACACATGGAATTGGTATTTTTGTAACCATTTTTGAAGTAATTATCCAACAGTTTTTCTTCGATTTTCGAAAAAGAAACAAGTTTTGAAGAGTTAGGGGTCTTCACTGGGTTCGTTCACTCCGAAAATCAATAGACTTTTGATGATCAGTCTTGAAATTATTGTATCAAATTTCATTCGATTTGACCAATTTGTTCCAGAGATATTATTTCCTCAGGTTTACAGACATAAATACAAACATCATTGAGACTGAAACTAATTCGCATTTAGAGAAACTACGAACATCTAGATCCATCAGAATTTAACATTACTATTTTGGTCCATGTTTCTTTGCATATACTATGTGTTGTGGGGAACGCAATAGGAAAATATTAAGCACAAGAGTATACACTTGTTCTACAAAAATCGACTTATAAAATATAATAAAATATTCAGGTCTATAAAAATTATTATTATTACAAAATATTCAAATTTACATAATAAAATATTCATGTCCTCTCTCCCCTGTTTTCGAAAACTAGAATTACGGTCACCATGTGCCCTATTCTAAGGTTGTCGAACTTATTTCCAAGTCGATCGATAGAATATACGACAAGTTGTTAAATAAAAATGGGAATTATTTTAAAACTGCGACTATGAAAATTTTGAAATACGTATGTACTTGATGTATTATATTGGGAAAAAACTTTACTTTATGTAAGTCAAGAGCAAAGAATTGAATTTCAGTCAGTTAGAAAAGTTATGTGCTGCCAACATCAATTTTTTTCCTTGTTGTATGTTCAAGGGATTAAAATTCCTATACAAGATAAACAAAAATGAACAGCAAAGAGCATTACGATAACTGAATTTTCCCAATTTAAAATTAAATAAGCAATATTGTAAAAGGTTTTACTTTTGCTAAATACAAAAATAAACAACATATTTAAATAAAAATAATGTTGTCAAAGAGGATGTGTTTTATTATTTTTATAAGAACTGTTGAAAAAATGTCGCGGCGCTGGTACTCCTCTTTCGATGTGCAATGGTTTACGGTAATTGAAAACAAAATTGAAAAAAGAAATCCGCTTCTGATAATCTGATAATGTAATCTGATATTCGAATTTTAAATAAAAAATGATTTTGTAAAAGTCACATTCAGAAAAACAATGCGATCAAATATAATTTCTACAGAATGTACTGTAAAAAGGATGCTTTGCTTTATAACTTAGAGTATAACCGGGTTAAATATATGTATGAAAAAATAAATATAGCTGCTGTTTTAATGAATGTTGAAAAGGATGAAATGTTTAAAATTACTTTTTCCACAGAAAGAGTGTTGAAGACCCAAACTATGTACTCGTATGACCCAAAGGTTTACAGTAGCCGTTTGAGTGGTTGAACACAGAAAGGATGTATCACGCTTTATGGTAAACTTCAGTCAGATGGTTCTAATTTTTATTGCAATAATAAGTGTATGATTTGGAATGTATTGTAATGGAGCCAAACATTTGTGACATCTTTGTGTATGTCTGTGACATCTGTGCTTAAGATATGTCCGTATGCCTATGTGTTTAAAGCATATATCCTCATTATCTAATAAACTTCCGATTTCCTGGAATTTACACGGTTAAAAATTACAGTAAATATTTTAAGACCAGAGTGGGTGTAAAAGATATCCGAACATACTGTGATGAAAATTCGCATATGAGGTAAGTTTTCTGCAATTTTACTATATCTTAAATTGATTAAAATTTCCTGCAAAGTGATATATTATTTAATAGATGCACATGGATAAATACAAAAACATGGTGTTAATGCAAGTAATCGTGCATGGAAATTCTCCAGCCCCTGCGCAATTAACAGGAATTCAGAGCGATATCACAATGCAGCTTATGTGTGAAAATATCTGTTACTTCACAAGTGATGTAAAATTTGCCGCAATTGGTGCTGGAAAGATGATGTAGTAATATAGCAATTTTTATAGTGTACGATAGTTTAGGTCATACTACTCTGGTGCTGATTATATTTTGGTACACTTCGGAAATTAGAACTGGCATATTTTTTGTAAATATATTATGTATATAGTGCTTTTACTTTTGAATTCTGCACTTGGCCATCTTAATCAATGTACTACACCTTGCAACAAATCTGAAGATATTTAATTGAAAGCCCGTCCAGAAGACGACTGTCAGTCTGGATCCCATATAAAACTGAATCATACAATGAATCTGAAAGTATGTAATTGTCCGCGAGTTTTTAAAAGAAGATGACTGTCAGTGAGGATCTCATGGAGGGCTGCACCTTACAGTAAATCTGAAGATATGTAATTGCCCACCATTTTGTAAAAGCAAGATAATGTCAGGATAGATGTCGAAAATGTCACAATGCTTTCATAGTTATACAGGGTGATCCAAAAGTCCTTGACGCATTTTAAAATTGAATATAAACTCAAGTAATTGCAGTACGTTAGTGAGGTTTGGAAAATGCTTTCCACATTGAAAAGTTTTGGTCAAGCAAATAAAAAGTTTAGTTCCAAACTTTGCCCATAGATGACGCTACTTATTCAAATGTTTGTATATTTACGTTGGAAATAGAGAACCGTTTGCATGTGGTTCGAGCTACAAAGGGCATTGAAATATGGTAAGGGATAAAAAAAAATGCTCTGTAACTACTCGTCTTCAGTTTCAATGGTTTTTTTTGTATTTTTAAGGTACGGCGCCATCTATGGGCAAAATTTTGAACTAAATATTTTATTTGCTTAACCAAAACTTTTCATTGTGGAAAGCATTTTAGTCTAAACCTCACTATTGTACGGCAATTACCAGAGTTTATATTCAATTTTAAAATGTGTCAAGGACATTTGGATCGCCCTGCATGTTGGTGTTGCTATCGTTTTTAATGTGCCACCTATATCTTAGGGAATATAGCATCTGATGTAGTCAGCACATGACTATCACCACATAATGCAGTGAAATAACTTTTACACAGCCAATTAATGTTGCATATAAAATCTATAAACATTTTTAGCGTTGAAATGAAACACTATCATTTTGCGCTTTTTAGTATATCAACATGAAACACTTTTTTGAAGTTCCAAAATAATTTATATTTTCCGCAAATCTAATTTGACAATTTGAAATATTGCTTGTATCTTCTGAGCAATATAGTCTATATATTAAAATACCAAATACTGACTATACTTACGGCTATCCAATTTTATGCTTTTTTTTAGATATACATTTATTTAAAAACTTGCAATATTTCGAGAATGGTCCAATTACGTATAAAATAATTAATTATTTATTATTATTGAATATACTGATTTCTTTTATGGTTTTTAAAAATAAATTTTCGTGTATTTTGAGGGGAAAGGGGGGGGGGCGAATGTTAGGTCACGTTTAAAGTCAATGAGTTTTACTATTCGCTGATTCTAATAATCGGACCAAATGTTTTTGGAAATGCTTCATTCATTTGCAACATATTTCTTCCAAAGACTCCGGAACACACACATTTATATACAGACTCACTGATTTACATACAGACATGCAGACATTACTTCAAAAACGTTTGATTTGAGTTCAGGGGTGTTTGAAACTGGCTTTTAGAATATTTTGTATAAAAATATCATTTAGACTGATGTAATAATTTGTACATAATTGTGAATTTTAATTTTCCTTATTATATATTCCTTACGAAGAACGGGTATACTATTAGTAATAGATAAAATGATAACGCATTAAAAGAGTGTATGGCCAAGACTTGCACATCCTTCAATATACATCACCTACCATAAACCATTTCTATTACATATTTTTCTATCCAAAGAAAGTTTTTATGTGTTACTTTGCAACCAAATAACAGACTATGTAAAAGACAAAGCAGTGGCCGTGTTGGAAAATCCCAAATCTCGAATAGAAGTAATGGAACAGCTATGTCTCAAAATTTATGCATGGATGCTTGAGTTTATATATGACCGGACATAAATTTCAAGGAAAAGTGGAACTATTAAAAAAGAGTTCATATATATATTATGTTTTGGGGGAACATTTGGGGGTGAATTCATCTGTAGTCTCCCCCTAAATCATTGCAGCTCAACAAAATAAGTTTGTTTAAAACAATATTTAAATGAAAACAACAAGTTTTTTGAATTAATTTTAAAAAAAAAATCGTTTTGTAATAGTAAAGAAATGTAAAGCGATTTTAGGTAATATACATGGGAGATCACAAAATGTTTTCATCAGAAAAATAGAGATCAGAAATAGTTTTTATCATGTTGATAGTAGAGAATAGTTTTCATCATTTTGATCATAGAGATCAGAAAATATTTTTATCATTGCGTGCATGAATTCTACGAAATTATCGAAACAAACATAGCCAAATGCTTTTGCAAGTGGACAGTTTATTTATGTAAATGATATACTATTATATAGTTTGCATTACAAACATTTTTATTTTACTGGAACTGGATATAATTAAACTTATTTAAAGCAAAATATTTTGAACCTGAAAAATGAATTTATTTGATCCCATTTTATGTCCTTTATACATATAGAGGGTTTCTAGGAATGTACGTAAGCACCATAATAGCTTTGTATGGAAAGGCCCATGACTGTATACGTTATGTCTATTTATAGTAAAATGACCATGCCCGAACGACTAAAACTGATTTTAGTGCTTGTACAGGCATATTTATAAAGCTTGGATAACAAACTCGGTAAGCAAGCGAGATAGAAGAAAAAAGTCAGCTGCAAAGTTGAAGAGCAGGAATCGACGACTTATGCTGCAGAAGACATTTACTTTATACAGTACGGTTATTGGCGAATTTATGTCATATTTAGCAACGCTTAAATAAACAGCACATATGCCCAGGTATGTAATGCTCGATTCGCTGAAATTGCTCTTTGTCAGAAATATTGCACATTTGATTAGAGGAATGAATATAACCGCGTAGAAACAGTGCAAGTGCTACAGTGTTACAGTCTTTGATGATACGACTTTTGACCAAGTATGTATTGTCCCCCATATGTCCATTGTTTTGTGATTTCCTGATGTCAATTTCTACTAATTGGATAACTTTTTACAACTTTTTAGTTGATATTATTCTTTTATAACGTTTTGTTGCCAATTTCTGTCTTCCAATTTCTCAAATTTACCTCTAGAGGCCTTATAATGATTTTTATTCGATCGTTGATGATCAATTCATATAGATAGACTTAACGTGTCCCCTCATAGATATTTTTCTACAAAGTTATTGGAGAGCAAAGGATTTTCCTAGTTACTCTGTATATTTGACCCACAAATACACCTTAGCTTAAAGAGTCACAGACAAAATTGATAAAATTCTGACGCAATAAAATATTATCATAGCGGGTAAATTTATAAATATTTATGGCTCTTTTGAGCTTGTACCACCGAGTACCATTAATGTATATTTCTTAACAAATTTTACCTTCCATGCCTTATGTAATGTACAGGGAATATATTGGAATAGTGTCGAAAATCGCAACTCGAGTTTTCGACGGTTCTACACGTTTTCGGCCTCAAGAATACTTAATACTGTTTTTAACGTGTCGGCTGTGTGTGTGTATGTGTGTCTGTCAGAGTAATATATGTATCCACTCTGTTTAAAATATGATTGACTGAATGCCATAAAATTTATTATTTAAGTCACTTGTGGGATACTTTGGTGCTGATTAACTTTTAGTACGATTAAGGATAAAAGAACATATCTTTTTGTGAAATGGATTGCAGAAATCGCATGTATCCACTTTAGATAAGAAACTAATTTTCACAAAATTTGGTGGAAAAGTCACTGGTATGTTACCCTGGTTCTGATCAGATTTTGGTATGATTCGGAAATGACGAATCTGCCTTTTCTACGAAATGACCATAAAAATTGTCGAAATCTAGAATAAAAGACAACGTATGCTCAGATTATCAATTAAAAGCTCGTTTTATACGTAATATTTGAAGATGAAAGGAATAAGACTAATATTACTACTCTCGGACTAACCGTTTTCGAAATATGTTAGTTCGCGTCTTTGCAACGCTGCCTTTGAAAATTCGTCCAGTTATCAAATGGAAGCGATAATTGAATTAAAAGTTAAAATTCGGTGGCATTTTAAATAATTATGCATGTTATTTCTCGCAATTAAACTCAATGTAATGAATTATTACAGAAATAAAGAAAAAATAAATATAAAACTGTTGGTAAAGTCAGGTGCTGCCTACCACATTAGGTCTTTTAGTTTTCAACCCAGAAACCATACTCTTTCTGTAAATAAAAGAAAAAGTAGAGACAGTGGGGGGAATATCCGAAATCCCGAATAGAAGAAATAGAACGGCCATTTCTCAAAATTTATACGAGGGTGGTTGAGTTTAAATATGACTGGATATAAATTTCAAAGAAAACTCTCTCTATTAAAATACAGCTTGTATATATTATGTCGTACAGGAGCGTCAGGGAGCAATTCATCACTAGTATCCTTCTAAATCGTTAAAACACAACAAAGGAATTCAATTCAAACGAATATTGGAAAATAAAATCTCTTTTAAAATTTATATACTAAAAATCGCATTTTATAGTTATTAAACTAATGCATTTTACTTGTTACTTTCCTTATATACATAATGTATAAGGAAAGTATTGTGACGGTGTTCGAGTTTTCGACGGGAGAGCACGTTTCAAGCATCCCTGATCACGAATCAAACATTTTTGAAGGGATCTCTGTGTGTGTGTGTGTGAAAGTACGTATGTGTGTGTGTGTGTGTGTGTGTGTGTGTGTGTCAGTGAGTCAGTGGGACCATAACTGACGATCGAATGGACCAATTCGAACGAAAGTTGGTACAAAATCACAATTCATAAACACTGGAAGCCTATTGTTTTTATACGCAATCGAATGTTCAGAACCCCCCTAAATTTTCGAGTGAAATTTTAAAAAAGTCGTCAAAAAATCAAAACCGCTAATAAAGTTACGCAAATAGATATTTCTTATGTAATTTTTCATTAGAAAACAATTGACATAAATTTTAAAACGCTAACATCAACCGTTCTCGAGATATTGCACATTTTAAAAAAAATTATCAAAAAGTCATAGAAAATAAAATAATATTTCCTATTGAGAAACATGTTCACTTTTCATATGTAATACCATTCGATAAATTTGGTGACATCATTCTCGTGGATCTAGCTCGTTCCATTCATGAAAAAAAATACTTTGAATAATACTTTTGTATTTGATCGCCAATAGTCATTTATCTGCCGTAGGAATAACTTATTTCTTCGTCCGTAACGCTTGGCGAGATTTTTGGCAACAATTTTGGCAGAATGTTGCCAACTTGGCGACTTTTTTAAATGTTGCCAAATTAACAAAAATCTCGCCAAATGGATGAAAATGACGACTAATTGTCGAAAATTCAATTTCTTGGAAAGAATATAAGCATCTACTGTAAGAAAAACCTATTTTTTTTTACTCTAAAAGTAGTAAATTCATTACATAGTATAAGGAAAGTCATGTGTTGCCCACATCATATTTTTTTACTAATATAGGAAACATTTGAATACAAGTTTCTAAATCAAATATATCTTGAACAACGCGATGGATTTAAATAATTTTTGATGTGAAACATCTAGAACAGTGTACGAAATAAATCATGAGAAGAATGTACTGAGGAAAAAAATTATGCAATAGTACATTATGAAATGATTATGTAATGGACAATATATGATTAAGTACCACGGTACTCATTGACATCTGTGCTGTACGCTAGCAAGCGCTTATTTCTTTCACCGATTGCAACCTTGCCTTGTAGAAGGGCTGCCAGTATTGTCGATACCTCGTTTCATGGGCGATAACTCTGTCCTTTATGGTCCGATTTGGTTGAAATAAGCTTTAAACTTCTTTCAATTATTATATCAAAACTATATAATTAGAACAAAATGTTCATTGTATTTAATTGTTATATATTATATAGTGTAAATTTTTCCTAGAAAAGAGTTCGTGGATGTAATGAGGAAACACGGTTTTGGAAAATGGTTCATTAAAGGTCGCAGAGAAAACCATTTAACAGAATAAAGATGTACTTTTCTGCCCTAATTTCCATTTTAGCACTATTTTTTTAATGGAACTTGTTTTTAAATGTATGTAAGATACGCTTATGTAATAGTAAATCGTAAAATATTAGTGAGCAGCTTTGTTACTCGTTATGTTGTTGACAAACGCCGGTCGTTTAGCCGCTAGGCCATTCGATAGCGAGCTGTCAATACTTCTTAATGATTGAATTAAAAGTCACTAGTACAGGTCATTCCTCTAAATGTTTTCTAGACATGGGTTGTCCCAGACATGGGTTGTCCCAAGTCACATAAAGTACAATCCGGGGAAGCAGCAAGTCCTTTTCGATGGAGACGAGACCTGAGATGACCGAGTCATGACCAATGAGAAGGCTGAACCTAGCAACTGCTTCTCGTCGATGAGCCTCTGGAATGACTGATTTTCTGCTGAGGCCTCTCCCTGACTTTTCTTTAGATGCCTCCAGAGATTCTGAACAAATTTCTTTCCTGTGTAGCATTTTGTTACTCGTTATACATTGATGGGAAACAACGCTCCTTCGGCGTATTAAAAATGGGAAAAAGGCTGATGTGTGTTGTGTTTGGCGGAAGTACAAGGTGACCACGAAAAATATATTCATTTATACTAAATAATATATAATGAGTAGGTACAATAGACATTCCTTAAAAGTTCGTTTTTTATTTTTATCCTAATTGTATAGTTTTGATAGATTATTAGAATGCAAAAGCTTTCAATCGAAGTAATATAAAGAACCAAATTTGTTAAATTAAAAGGTCTTTAATAATACCACAATTTATGACATACTTAAAATGACAAATTCAGTGCGCTTTCGGAAGTCACTCTGTCCTTTATCAGTGGCAATATGAATTGGTTAAGATGTGGCGAACAGGAGTTCTTATACACAGCCCAAAACAGTGAGACAGGATCTGCATATTGATCTTTTTCTATTCAATACATATAAAAAAATTTAAATTACAAAATACATAAATAACAGCAGATCATAAAATGCAGGTTATAATGCAGTTTATTTCGTTGGAATCAGACAACAAACGACGAAGTTATCGACGTTGAAACGTTTTGATGTAACATTTGTAGCAATTCCACCGGACGAACGGACGGTCGGCATAAGAGATAATAACATTCTGGCGTATAGTGCCGATGTCGTTGCACAGATGCGGCATATCTAAAATTTGTTTATTTTTGCATCTTTCTACCAGAATAGTTTTAAAATATAGCTCAATGGGTATCCCGTATCTAAGCTGAGTACGGACAATTTAAATGAGTGTGTCTGAAAGTCCTTCCGAGAGGTTAGTGGCAGGGGTATGAGGTACGGTCCTTGTGGATATCACCTTTTACTGAATCCTGATTTAAATTGTGTGGCAATATTTCGACTGTTCAAACAGATACTTTACACCTTCTGGTTGTCGGCCGTTTAATAAGCTGTTCTAAGTCCTTGGATGAGTCGGATTGTCTGGGATTTCGACACCTTCTGTTTGGTCGGACGATCTAGGAAGAAAGGAAGCTTAAAGGGCATCTATAGCGATTGGAAAAATGACATATTGGGGTTTAGTATTGAATTCGGCAGATACTTTTACTCGTATCAAGTTTACATTTAAAGTGGAAGTGTGCCATGGAGTGTGACAGCCCAGAGGTTAGAGCACGGGAATTGCATCTCGGATGACCCGATTTTGATTCCCGTTTCTTCCTAAACTGCCCCGGTGTTTACGTATAGTACGGGAACGTTAAATAGGTGGGTCCGTAAGTCATTCCGAGAGGTTGCTGATAGGGGAAGAAGGTCACTGTCTTTGTGGATGCGCTCCCATTGGGTTCCCGTCTAAATTAGGTGTTACTTCCTGGGAGTCCAAACAGATTCATTCCACACATTCAGGTAAGACAGAGGGTCTGGGTAGAAGAAAATGAACTAGAAGAGGATAATCATGTACTAGTTCTGTTAATAGCACGCAACTCGTGGATTTCTTTGAAAATTTTAAAAATATCAGATGTTGCCAAGTTGGTATTTTGTTAAATTCATCACCAAGGCTCCGAATTTTTAACAAAATTCAAGTAAATCGGACCTTCTAAATATAACACAAGTTTTCTGATAGGTATTGCAAACAATATAAAATAACTTCTTCACATTTTTCCGTTTTATTCCCGTCACATGTCCTTATGATTTACGTACCTCGTATCCCGAGCTTCAAGGTGTTTCACATCAGAAACTGATTATTGAAAATTAGGCAGGTTCTCACTATTTTATTATGTCCCCTTATTTAGCCTTCCTTCCGCCAAAACTTTTACGAGCTAAACTATTTCGTAAAAATTTCCGAACAATAAAATTTAATACGTTATTAATCTGATGAAAGCGGCCAGAGGTAATGAATGCTTCAGATAAAACACAGCGAGCAGTTTCATTTACATCTTTTTTTATTATTATTAATTTTTTATTAAAAAAAGTAGATTTTAATCATTCTTTCTAGTCAGAAAAGATTTTTTCTGAAATTAAAAATGTAAAAGTAGTTTGCTAATCCTACATATATTAAAAACTATAATTAAAAAGACCCCAGAGAAATAAATAATAGGTATTCTAAAGTTTTTTTATATCCGCGGATTTACAAGAAAAAACTTTGTTTTCTTTTATTAATATCAAAGGATATTTCCCCAAGGGAGTGCATTTCAGAATTTCTAAGCAATAAAGATCTTTGAGAGAAACAAATTATTTTAATTTCTGGTATGTTTCCTATACGTACAGCAATTGATGTGTTCAAAACAATACTTTCGCTACATATTAATAAACTAAAACATTCTAGTAGAAAAATAAAACGATTTGAAGCTTATTTTTTGACTTGGTTAAAAATATTCTTTTTATTGTTATCAATTGCAATCAGTGTAAGAAATTTCGTGAAAATTGATTCATTCTTTCAAGAGATACCGCGCTTTTGATGAAAAAGAAAAGTAAATATTTTATTATCTCGAGAATGGCTTGTAATAAATTCAAAGTGACTATTTTTGGTAATTTTATGTTAACAGTATTCTAAAGACCTTCCAATCTTATGATAAAATGGAACATATATATTTTTTTATACTGAGATCAACATCTTGAGAACGGTGCAGGTAAGCAGTCAACAAAGAATGACGCTTGTTTTAATTAGTGTAATTACATATGTAATATTTGCCCCTGCAAGATTTTTGAACATAATTATTTTTATTACAATATTTCGATTTTCTAAATAAAAAGTTCGAAAAATTTAGAGCCCAATCCTTGTCTGATATACCCCAAAATTGATAAGTCTTTGTTATGTTCACAGATTAATATAATAGTAACAGATTTTATTCATATAGCTTTATTTGTGTGATTGATATTGTGCCCAGACACGCAGACAACATACATACACTCAGAAAAAGCGTTGAAAAAAATAGTTGACTCATATTCAGGGATGCGCAATCTAAGAATCTGAATTTTGACTCCATTACAAGAGACTTTTCTTTTACATATTCTAGGTGTTGTAGAGAAATTACAAATACTGAATTGTAAATTGTTTTATCACAGTTTGGTGTTGCTAAACCTATTTCATAAATATTACTATCCTTATATACATAGTATAATATATAACGAAAGTATTGTGATGGGGTCGAAAATTCGAATTCGAGGTTTCAACATGACAGCACGTTTCAAGCGACCCTGAATACGAATCAGACGTTTTTGAGGTGAACGTATGTGTGTGTGTGTGTGTGTGCGTGCATCAGTGAATCTGTGGAGACGATATCCCACGAACGAATGAAGTGATTTGAACACAATTTGGTACAAAAAATCACTATCAGTGAATACTGGAAACCTCTTACTGTTACACGAAATCGAATATGTAGAACTCCCCTATTATGAAATGGAATTTTGAAAAAATCGTCAAACATTAAAACATTCCATAAAGTTACGTAAATAATAATTTATGTAATTTTTTATTAAAAAACGATTGATATAATCTTTAGAACTCTTGCATGAACTGTTCTCGAGATATTACACATTTTTCAAATAAATTTAGCAAAAAATCACATAAAAGTGTATTAACTATTATAAAATCTGTTCACTTTTCATATGTAATATGCGATAAATGTATTACCATCATTCTCTTAGATCTAGCTCGTTCCATTCACTGGACACTTTGGGTAATGGCTTTGTAATTTAACACCATTAGTCGTTTATTTACTATAAGAAAACTTATTTCTCCTTTCACCGGGCTTAGCGAAACTTTGGCGGCGAATTTGGCGGAATATCGACAATTTGGCGAGTTTTTTAAATGTTGCCAAATTGACGAAAATCTTGCCAAATTGGCGAAAATATCGCCAAATTGAAGAAAATATCGCAAAATTGATAAAAATGACAGTAAATCAATGAAAATGAAGACTGGTGAAAATTCAACACCTTGGAAATGATATAAGCATCTACTATAAGAGAAGATACTTTAGATAATAGTTTTATATTTGGACACCTTTAGTCGTTTACCCACTATAAGAATAACCTATTTCTCCGACCACAATGCTTGACGAAATTTTGGCAATGAATTTGGCGTACTATCGCCAACTTGGCAAAGTTTCTTAAATGTCGTCAAATTGATAGGTATGTCGTCAAATTGATAAGAATGACGCTAAATCAATTAAAATTGCAACTAATTGATGAAAATTCAATATTTTGGAAATAATATAAGATTCTACTATAAGAATAATCTATTTTTCCGTTTGTAACTCTTGGCGTAATTCTGGCGACGAATTTTGGCGGCATAACATGAACTTGGCGACTTTTTTAAATGTTACCAAAGTGACAAAACTGTTGTCAAACTGATAAAAATATTTTAAAATTGATAAAAATGTCGCCAATTTCATAAAAATCGCACCAATGGGATGCAATATATAAAAAATTTTACGTTATATTACGTAAAATACTCAGAGTGTCTTCAGCAGGAATATTTCAGTCGTTTCAGAGGCTCCTCCACGAGAAGCAGTTGCCAGTTTTAGACTTATGACTGGTCACGACTGACTCAGGGCTCATCTCCATTCAATGGCACTTGCTGCTGCCCCGCATTGTATTTTATGTGATCTAGGACAGCCTATGTCTGGAAAACATTTATACGAGTGCCCTGAACTAGTGACTTTTATCTCAATGATTGAGAAATACTGGAGAGCTCACTGTCTAATGAACTAGCGGCCGAACGATCGGCATTTGTCAACAACAACAACAACATCTCCGCCAATGGATGATCAATCACAATTCCAGCTGTGTTAAATTCTGTTTCGAATTTGATACCATAGGGGTGCAAAGACTTAGTTCGAGATCATGGAGGATTCTGGAAAATCATAAAAGAGAAAAACACATGAGACGACATTTATATAGACATGCACATTTTCACAAAACGATAATTCATTCTAGATTACAGAAACGAATTTTTAAAAAATAATCTTGACTTTATTGAAGGCAAAATTCAAAATGAATCTTTTCTGGTTCTTTGAAAACAAATGTTCCCATCAAAACCCTTTTTTATACTTCTGTGCTTGCAGTTCCCAAAACATAACTCTTTTAATTCCCTTCAGATGGATAAGCATTTCCTTTCATCAACGGAAATGAAGCTTGAATCAAAAG
Source organism: Amaurobius ferox (assembly GCA_951213105.1). Lineage (NCBI taxonomy): Eukaryota > Metazoa > Arthropoda > Arachnida > Araneae > Amaurobiidae > Amaurobius > Amaurobius ferox. Next base: position 94,779,232 of record OX578139.1, on the reverse strand, counting down.
AAATAGAAACATTTTATCTTTAAGAGATTTAAAAAGTATTTTCGATCGGTGGATATCTTCCATACCATTGTGCTTTTTTTCCACCGACTTAACCACGATTTAATTCATCTTTACTCAAGTATGATTCTGAATGTTGAAGTTATATCTGAAATTGAAAGTTAATAGTGATATTCCTGTATATAACGTTGTTATTGCATGCACTGATGTTCTCAAATTCGGGAACTTCTACGGAACGCTTTTTTGGGCACATTTGTATTTCTAAATTAATATAAGGGTTTAATATTTCAACAAACTTTTCATTGCGGCGGAAAATATAAATACTTATTTACACACACTCACAGATATATATATATATATATATATATATATATATATATATATATATATATATATATATATATATATATACAGTCTCTATCATTTGATTTTGATAAATTCATATATCAACTTGCTTGTTCACATTCTATTCCTATTGAAGCATTCAATCTATGGAAGTATACGACCTTACATCTACTTAAAAATGTTATTATAAACACTAAATTAACGAAGCCTAGGTATCCTTATAAACAACTCCTATCTGCTATCAAAGAACTACAACAACATTTTGTAATAACTTATGTAGATAAAGCTTCTAATAATTATGCCATCATTTGTAAAAAATATTATGTTTCTCTGTTACAGAATTACTTAAAAGATAATCAAATTTTTAAACCCATTCATAATCAGTCTATCCAAATCAAAACTAAAATGCTAAAATTATATACACAATTAAATATTAATTGTAAGTTTTTTAAATTTCCTTATGTTACTTTGGTTCCTAAATTCCACAAATCACCTCTCAGTTTTAGAACAGTCACTTGTGGACATAATACCTTTACCACTACAGCTAGTAAGTACTTGCTTAACTGTTTAAATCGAATTAATGAATCTCTTCAATTCAGGAATTCAGGATGTTTCATTTTGAACAATAGTTTTGATTTAGTTAATCATCTTAGCAAGTTTCCACAAATTCTTGGTTTCCAAACCTTTGATTTTAAAGACCTATTTAATAATATTGTCATTAAAGATTTACATAAAGTTATTATCTCTCTTTATCATGACTATATATCTTCCAATCATGATGCTTTTAATGTCAAAAATTTTCCTATGCTCTTGCACTTTGTGTTATACAACAATTATATTATCCAAGGTGATAACATTTATTTACAAACATCTGGTGTACCACAAGGTGGCTGCAGTAGTAGTATACTCGCTAACTTATATCTTTATTATTATGAATGTCATTTTAACTCTAATTCATATATTATATATAGATATGTTGACGACTTAATTTGTATTATCATTGATGATTCCTATCCCATTAATATTGATTTTTACCCGTCTAACCTAGAATTAATTCCTAATGAGCCTTGCGTTAGTCAAACTGTTAATTTTTTAGACCTAAATTTAGATACCCTCAATAATCATGTAATCACCAATCTATATGATAAAAAAGATTCTTACAACTTCACTATCATAAAGCTGCTATCATATCATTCTTGTAACTCTATTCAATTGTTTAGAAACATCATTTTAAACCAGCTATTTCGAATACATCGACTTTCTGATCCTCAGTTTCACTTTCTCCACATCAATAATCTTAAACGCATTTGTCAAAACTACATATATCCGGAAGTATTTGTAAATAATATTATTAATAATTTCAAATATACCACGTAATAATTTTACACATGCATTATTTATCTTTGATTGGTTAACTCATTTTTGAAAATTCACCCATTCTTATCACCTCACTTACCACTTGGCCTGAGTCTAATACTGTTTACTATTCTCGAATGACTATTTTCCGCTTGTCCTGAGTCCTATACTGTTTACTATTTTCGAAAGTCTCCATACATATTATGTATCGTTCAATTGTATTCATTCCCACTCGCATTGACGAAGTGAGGTGAAATGCTCGCCCACTCGCTTTGACGAAGTGAGGTGAAATGCACAGTCACTAGTTTATCTTACACGTGGTGCTATTCTTGTGATTTCATATTACAGTTCGAGGAGGTATTGTTTTTCAGCTTTGTATAATTCAATTGATTATTTTTCTCCTTCCACTAGCCAGTAGACAGTTCCAATGGTGTCTATAGTTAAATACTATCGCCATTGTCAGAAACTGGCTATTCTATCGGTTTTAATTCGAATTGTATGGCTGTCCTGATGAGAATGCAATTTCGAACTAACCGCCATTTTTTGTGTAGTTTCAATTGATTGTTCTCTATTCTTAATCTCTTATCTTGAGCTGATTATTATTGCCTATTCTCATTTTTGCCGAGTTTTATTTTTATTTACTTTTATATACTTTTAATTGTGATTTTTGAATCCTAATATTCTTCTCATCCCCCTTTCCATTGTAGTGATATGTTACCTTCTATCTTTATCCTTAGTCTTGGCTTATAGTTACTCATTTGTATCAGATATGCTAGAGATGGTTTATTTTGTACATACAGTAGTTTATGCATAATTTTCGATTAAAATCCTTCAATTTTTATTTATATATACATATATATATATACATACATACATATATATATACATATATACATATATATATATATATATATATATATATATATATATATATATATATATATATATATATATATATATATATATATATCATATAAAAGCCAGTAAACAAATTCAAATAGAATTCCTATGCATATCCACAAAAATCAAAGGCACTACTCAGGAAAAGGCGCCAAGCCGCTCTATACTCCGAAGCAGAATGTAATCCAAGAAAAAGAAGAATTAAAGGAACTTGGGATAACCAAATGCTTTGCATTTAATGGTTGGGGAGGATTGCGACTCCCCCTCCCGTTTAAAGCTGCTTTTCCAGCCTAGGCAAACGCTCACGGTACCAATACAAAGCAAAGGTTGGTCCCCATTGCGTGCTAATACGAAGGCACCCGAATACGGAAGAACAAGACCAACCAAACAGAAGGAAACTGGACCAAAAATGAATCCTGCCCAACTCGCTATCTTATATATGTTCATCTTACGCATGCGTGCAATCTTAGCAGGTACGCATAAACTTTATTTACTTGCAGATTGAAGAAGTAAACTGTCAAAATCTACCTGATCCTTGAAAATCGATCTATAACAATCCTTCAAGAAATATAAAGGATAATGTTTATATAAAGCCTCTTTTATGATTTTTATATTGCTATTATTGCAATCTTTTTTAAACGTGTTGTAAATTTGATTTCTCTTGAAGTGTCCGAGTATGATATTTCTGAAAATATTTTTGGTAAGATTTGTTTTCCAATCGATGAGATGATTGATCTTAATTTTATATAATTCTCTTTTGTCATATAACGTTGTATAATGACCATATAATCCATGTTTTTTTATTGAGATGTCCAGAAAATTTACCGCTTCATTTTTTTCCCACCGGAATTGGAATTAATAGAAAATTGTAAAGAAAAAAATGAAGCGGTAAATTTTCTGGACATCTCAATAAAAAAACATGGATTATATGGTCATTATACAACGTTATATGACAAAAGAGAATTATATAAAATTAAGATCAATCATCTCATCGATTGGAAAACAAATCTTACCAAAAATATTTTCAGAAATATCATACTCGGACACTTCAAGAGAAATCAAATTTACAACACGTTTAAAAAAGATTGCAATAATAGCAATATAAAAATCATAAAAGAGGCTTTATATAAACATTATCCTTTATATTTCTTGAAGGATTGTTATAGATCGATTTTCAAGGATCAGGTAGATTTTGACAGTTTACTTCTTCAATCTGCAAGTAAATAAAGTTTATGCGTACCTGCTAAGATTGCACGCATGCGTAAGATGAACATATATAAGATAGCGAGTTGGGCAGGATTCATTTTTGGTCCAGTTTCCTTCTGTTTGGTTGGTCTTGTTCTTCCGTATTCGGGTGCCTTCGTATTAGCACGCAATGGGGACCAACCTTTGCTTTGTATTGGTACCGTGAGCGTTTGCCTAGGCTGGAAAAGCAGCTTTAAACGGGAGGGGGAGTCGCAATCCTCCCCAACCATTAAATGCAAAGCATTTGGTTATCCCAAGTTCCTTTAATTCTTCTTTTTCTTGGATTATATATATATATATATATATATAGTCCGTATATACTTTAAAAATTCATTAAAAATCGAAAAATCATCGCATAGAGGTATGGTTTGTAATATAAGTATTGCCTGGATGGGGTTTTTTTTTAACGTGAAAAAATTTTGTAGTTTAAAAAATCACCTATATGTGGCTCTTACCCGAATGTATCTTCCAGAAGTATGCAAATGAAGCTGTTATAAAAAGCTGTAGTGCTCTGTAGTTTCTTCATTTGATTCATTAGTAAACGGTGTGCAAAGAATAATTTTATGCGAGAATGTTAATTTTGATCGAGAAAGCCTTGTTACTGAAGGTATATTACGTGAGAGGAGAATCAGCATCAGATTTTTTGCGAAAATTCTGATTTAGGAAAAATCTAAAGAAAGGAAAAGGTCCTATCACCTGTTCAGGGTTACTTAGGTTTGTCACAAGATTTGATACGTAGAATAAGTTATTTTAATTGTCTTTCCAATGCGTTCAGCGCCAGCTATAGGTGATTTTTTAAACTACAAAATTTTTTCACGTCAAAAAATTCTCCAGTCTTAGCAAAACTTATGGTACAAACCGTATTTCAATGCGATGATTTTTCGAATTTTAATGAATTTTTACATTTTATACGGACTTTTGAAAAAGACCCTGTATATATATATATATATATATATATATATATATATATATATATATATATATATATATATATATATATATATATATATATATATATATATCATAATATATATAACATAAAATATATAAGATATGAGGTGCGTCTCAAAAGTTTATGCCCTTTAGTATAAGCAATAGATATTACAAGAAGAATAAAAAAAGAGATGCAATTTCATCGCTATATATTAATAACGACTAATAAATAATATAAGACCATGAACATACCTGCTTCATTTGTAGGTTTCAATAAACGAAGTAAACACACACAAAAAAAAAGCATCAAAAAACTTGTTTCAAAAATGTATTCACAGGTAACAAAAAATCTGATGTGGGCAACACATGACTTTCCTTATATAATGTAATGAATTTACCACTTTTACAGTAAAATAAATAGGTTTTTCTTATAGTAGATACTAATATTCTTTCCAAGATACTGAATTTTCGACAATTAGTCGTCATTTTCATTGATTTAGCGTCATTTTTATCCATTTGGCGCGATTTTCGTTAATTTGGCAACATTTCAAAAAAGTCGCCAAGTTGGCGACATTCCGCCAAATTCGTCGCCAAAATTTCGCCAAGCGTTATTCACTAAGAAATAAGTTATTCTTACAGCAGATAAATGACTATTGGCGTTCAAATACAAAAGTATTATTCAAAGTATCTTTTTTCATGAATGGAACGGGCTAGATCCACGAGAATGATGTCACCCAATTTATTCTATGATATTACGTATGAAAAGTGAACATGTTTCGCAATAGGAAATATTTTTTTTTTATTTTATAGGACTTTTTGACATTTTTTTTGAAAAATATACAATATCTCAACGGTTCATGTTAGCGTTCTAAAATTTATGTCTATCGTTTTCTAATGAAAAATGACATAAGAACTGTCTATTTGCGTAACTTTATTAGTGGGTTTGATTTTTTGACGATTTTTTCAAAATTTCATTCGAAAATTTAGGGGGGTTTTGAACATTCAATTACATATAAAAACAATAGGCTTCCAGTGCTTACGGATTGTGATTTGTGTACAAAATTTGGTTCGAATCTGTCCATTCGTTCGTCAGTTATCGTCTCCACAGACTCACACACACACACACACACACACACACACACACACACACACACACTCACACACACACACACACACAGACATCACTTCAAAAATGCTTGATTCGTGATCAGGGATGCTTGAAACGTGCTCTCCCGTCGAAAACTCGAATTCGAATTTTCGACCCCGTCACAATACTTTCCTTATACATTATGTATATAAGGAAAGTAAAAATGAAGTTATTTAACGAATGGGATGTCGGTTCTTTACGCAGGTCATGCCAGTATGATGACCATCCATCTGGGCCATCAATATTCCATTTCTTTTCATCACTGCATATAAAAGTTACCCATTGGTCGTCCCTATAAAGGTGGTCTCGGGTCCACTCCATACGACGTAATTTATGATTTTCAGTTGAACTCGGTATTTGCTTCATACGTGCGAGCATTATATTGCAATTACTTTGTAAACCTCTGTCAAACGTTAGTAGATCGAGCTCTTTTTAAATCTGATTCACTTTGTATTTCAGATAACGACAGTTCTTGTGTCGATACAGGGCGATTCTGTCATCTCCAGAACTGATACATTTTGGGCGGCCTGATCTATCCTTTATTTTATAATCGCGCTCTTTTTAAAGCTCAGCATAAATGCCTGGTTTTGACAGATTTAATATTTGGGCGATATCAAAAACATACTTTCCATAAGCTTTAATGCACCAAATTTCACATACTTTGTCTTTTCCATACAGTTTCATACGCGGCATTATACTGAATAGTGAGAGGTGAAACGTAGCTGTCTTATACGTAGAGGGCAAACGTCTGCAAAACTGTTTGATGCAAATTAATACTATTTGCATATTTTATTTTGATTTTTTTTGTTACTTGTGCATAACCTTTTGATACAAGTTCTTTGATGTTTTTTTTTTGTGTTTACTTCGTTTATTGCAACCTGCAAATCACACAGGTATGTTCATGGTCTTATATTGTTTATTAGACGTTATTAAATATATAGCGATGAAATTGTATTTCTTATTTTCCTCTTCTACTTATAACTATTGCTTATACTAATGTGCATAAACTTTTGAGGCGCACCTTATATCTTATGTTTCCCTGACATATATCGATAACTTTTGTTAAAGATAAATCAAACTTGCTAAATTTTATGAAAATCGCTTGATTTTTTACTTTCCTTATATACATAATGTATAAGGAAAGTATTGTGACGGGGTCGAAAATTCGATTTCGAGTTTTCGACGGGAGAGCACGTTTCAAGCATCCCTGATCACGAATCAAACATTTTTGAAGTGATGTCTGTGTGTGTGTATGTGTATGTGTGTGTGTGTGTGTGTGTGTGTGAAAGTATGTGTGTGTGTCAGTGAGTCTGTGGAGACGATAACTGACGAACGAATATACCGATTCGAACCAAATTTGGTACAAAAATCACAATCCGTAAACACTGGAAGCCTATTCTTTTTATACGCAATCGAATGTCCAGAACCCCCCTAAATTTTCGAATGAAATTTTAAAAAATCGTCAAAAAATCAAAACCACTGAGAAAGTTACGCAAATAGACATTTCTTAGATAATTTTTCATTAGAAAACGATTGGCATAAATTTTAGAACGCTAACATGAACCGTTCTCGAGATATTGCACATTTTTTAAAAAAATTATCAAAAAGTCATAAAATAAAGAAAATTATTTCCTATTGAGAAATATGTTCACTTTTCATATGTAATACCATACGATAAATTGGGTGACATCATTCTCGTGGATCTAGCTCGTTCCATTCATGAAAAAAGATACTTTGAGTAATATGTTTGTATTTGAACGCCAATAGTCATTTGTCTGTTGTAAGAATAACTTATTTCTTCGTCCATAATTCTTGGCGAGATTTTGGCGACGAATTTGGCGGAATGTCGCCAACTTGGCGACTTTTTGAAATGTTGCCAAATTAACGAAAATCTCTCCAAATGAATGAAAATGGCGCTAAATCAATGGAAATGACGACTAATACGCGAAAATTCAATATCTTGGAAAGAATATAAATATCTACTATAAGAAAAACCTATTTTTTGTACTGTAAAAGTAGTAAATTCAGTACATTATATAAGGAAAGTCATGTGTTGCCCACATCAGATTTTTTAAGAGATACCCAGCTAGCTGTGGAAAAAAAATACTGATGTCTGGAGGGCGGTCCATGTTGTCAAACTGATTTAAATTTATTTCTAGTTAATTGAAGTTGCAAAGCATATACTACCTTGATAATATTGGCTGCATCATAAGCGAAATATCAGTGTCCTGAAAATGGAGACATTTGTTTTTATATAAACAAGTACACATGGAATTGGTATTTTTATAACAATTTTTGAAGCAATAATCCTACAGTTTTTCTTCGATTTTCGAAAAAGGAACAACTTTCGAAGAAAGTCTCCACTGGGTTCGTTCACTCTCAAAATCAATAGGCTTTTGATGATCAGTCATGAAATTATTATATCAAATTTCATTCGATTTGCGCAATTTGTTTCAGAGATATTAACTCCTCAGGATTATAGACAGAAATACAAACATCATTGAAATTGAAACTAATTCGCATTTAGAGAAACTACGAACATCTAGATCCATCAGAATTTGACATTACTATTTTGGTCCTTGTTTCTTTGCATATACTATGTGTTGAGGGGAACGCAATAGGAAAAAAATTAAGCACAAGAGTATACACTTGTTCTATGAAAATTGACTAATAAAATAAATAAAATATTCAGGTCTTTAAAAAATATTATTTTTAAAAAATATTCAAAGTTATATAATAAAATATTCATGTTCTCTCTCTCCTGTTTTCGAAAACTAGAATTACGGGCACCATGTGCCCTATTCTAAGGTTGTCGAACGTACTTCCAAGTCGATCGATAGAATATACGACAAATTGCTAAATAAAAATGGAAATTATTTTAAAACTACGACTTTGAAAATTTTGTAATACGTATGTACTTGATGTATTATATTGGGAAAAAAACGCTACTTAATGTATGTAATTTAAGAGCAAATAATTGAATTTCAGTCAGTTAGAAAAGTTATGTGCTGCCAACATCAATTTTTTTCCTTGTGGTATGTTCAAGGGATTAAAATTTCTGCACAAGATAAACATAAATGAACAGCAAAGAGCATTAAGATACCAAATTTTCCAATTTAAAATTAAATAAGCAATATTGTAAAAGGTTTTACTTTTGCTAAATACAAAAATAAACAACAGATTTAAATAAAAATAATGTTGTTTAAGAGGATGTGTTTTATTATTTTTATAAGAACTGTTGAAAAAATGTCGCGGCGCTGGTAATCCTCTTTTCATGTGCAATGGTTTACGGTAATTGAAAACAAAATTGAAAAAAGAAAAACCGCTTCTGGTAATCTGATAGTGTAATCTGATATTCCAGTTTTAAATAAAACATGATTTTGTGAAGGTCACATTTAGAAAAATAATGCGATCAAATAGAATTTATACAAGAATGTACTGTAAAAATGATGCTTTGCTTTTTAACTTAGAGTATAACCGGATTAAATATATGTATGATAAACAAAATATAGCTGCTATTTTAATGAATGTTGAAAGGGATGATGTGTTTAAAATTACTTTTTTCACAGAAAGAGTGTTAAAGACCCAAACCACTTGATTGACCCAAAGGTTTACAGAAGCCATTTGAGAGGTTGAACACAGAAAGAGTGTACCACTCTTTAGGGTAAACTTTAGTCAGATGGTTCTAATTTTTATTACATTACATAGTATATGTTTTGAAAAGTATTGTAATGGAGCCAAAAATTTGTGACATCTTTGTGTATATCTGTGCTTAAGATATGTCCGCATGCCTATGTGTTTAAAGCATATATCCTCTTTAACTGATAAACTTCCAATTTCCTGGACGTTACACTCTTAAAAATTACAGTAAACATTTTAAGACCAGAGTGGGTGTAAAAGATATCCGAACATACTGTGATGAAAATTCGCATATGATGTAAATTTTCTGCAATTTTACTATATCTCAAATTGATTGAAATTTCCTGCAAAGTGATATATTATTTAATAGTTGCACCTGGAAAAATACAAAAACATGGTGCAAGTAATCGTGCATGAAAATTCTCCAGCCCATATGCAATTAACATTATTTCAGAGCGATATCACAATGCAGCATATGTGTTGAAAATATCTGTTACTTCACAAGTGATGTAAAATTTGCCGCAGTTGGTGCTGGAAAGATGCTGTAATACTGCATAAATTTTTATAGTGTACGGTAGTTTAGACCATACTACTCTGGTGCTGATTATATTTTGGTACACTTTGGAAATTAGAACAGGCATATTTTTTGTAAATTTATTATGTACACAGTGCTTTTACTTTTGGGTTCCGCACTTGGCCATCTTAATCAATGTCCTACACCTTGCAAAAATCTGAAGATATTTAATTGAAAGCCCGTCCAGAAGAAGACTGTCAGTCTGGAACCCATATAAGGCTGAATTATACAATGAATCTGAAAGTATGTAATTGTCCGCGAGTTTTTAAAAGAAGATGACTGTCAGAGTGGATCTCATGGAGGGCTGCACCTTACAATAAATCTGAAGATATGTAATTGCCCACCATTTTGTAAAAGAAGGCTAATGTCAGTATATATCCCATATAAAGTTAGAAAGAGATAAATCTCCTATATATGCATGACAAGATCGAAAATGTCACAATGCTTTCATAGGGTGATCCAAAAGTCCTTCCCACATTTTAAAATTGAATATAAACCAAAGTAATTGTAGTGAGGTTTGGACTAAAATGCTTTCCACGTTGAAAAGTTTTGGTCAAGCAAATAAAAAAATTTAGTTCCAAACTTTGCATATAGATAGCCTTATCTATTCAAATGTTTGTACATCTGCGTTGGAGTACCGTTTGTTTGTGGTTCGAGCTACAAAGGGCGCACATATTGAAATATGGTAGTGGATAAAAAAAAAGCTAGCCAAGCCAAGCCAAGGCGCTTCCTTACGAGGTTCCTGTGCTGAAGCACACAACCCCACATAGCACTCAACCCCACATTCCTTAAAAAAATATGCTCTGTAACTACTCGTCTTCAGTTTTCATGCTTTTTTTTTTGTTTGTGCACTTTTAAGATATACCGCCATCTATGAACAAAGTTCGGAACTAAATATTTTATTTGCTGAACCAAACCTTTTCAACGTGGAAAACATTTTAGTTTAAACCTCACTATCGTACGGCAATTACCTGAGTTTATATTCAATTTTAAAATGTGTCAAGGACTTTTGGATCACCCTGTATATTGGTGTTGCTATTGTTATTAATGTGGCTATCTATATCTCAGGGAATAAAGCATCTGATGTAATCAGCACATGACTATCACCACATAATGCAGCGAAATTACTTTTTCATAGCCAAATAATGATGCATATAAAATCTATAAACATTTTTAACGTTGAAATGAAGCACTATCATTTGGCGCTTTTTAGTATATCAATATGAAACACTTTTTTGAAATTCCACAATGATTTATATTCTCCGCAGATCTAACTTGACAATTTGAAATATTGCTAGTGTCTGCTGAGCAATATAGTCAATATATTAAAATACCAGATACTGACTATACTTACGGTTATCCACTTTTATGCTTTTTTAAAAATACATTTATTTAGAAAAACTAGCAATATTTCGAGAATGGTCCAATTACGTATAAAGTAATTAATTGTTTATTATTATTGAATATACAGATTTCTTTTATGGTTTTTAAAAATAAATTTTCGAGTACTTTGAAGGGAAGGGAGGGGGGTCTTTCGAACGTTAGGTCACGTTTAAAATCAATGAGTTTTACTATTCGCTGATTCTAATAATCGTACCAAATGTTTTTGGAAAAGCTTCATTCGTTTGCAAAATATTGCTTCCAAAGACTCCGGAACACAACCATTAAAATATACACTCACTAACATACATACAGACATGCAGAAATTACTTCAAAAACGTTTGATTTGAGTTTAGGGGTGTTTGAAACTTGCTTTTAGAATATTTTGTATAAAAATATCATTTAGACTGCTATAATAATTTGGACATAATTGTGAATTTCAATTTTCTGTATTATATATTCCTTACGAAGAACGGGTATACTATTAGTAATAGATAAAATGATAACGTATTAAAAGAGTGTATACCCAAGACTTGCACATCCTTCAATATACATCACATATCACAATCTTTTCTATTACATATTTTGCTATGCAATGAAAGTTTTAATGTGTTCCTTTGCAACCAAATAACAGACTAAATAAAAGACAAAGCATTGGCCGTGTTGGAAAATTCCAAATCTCGAATAGAAGTAATGGGACAGCTATGTCTCAAAATTTATGCACGGATGCTTGAGTTTATATATGACCTGACATAAGTTTCAAGGAAAAGTGGAACTATTAAAAAACAGTTCATATATGTATTATGTTATTTCGGAACATTTGGGGGTGAATTCATCTGTAGTCTCCTCCGAAATCATTGAAGCTTAATAAAATAATTTTGTTTAAAGCAATATTTAAAAGAAAATAAAATGTTTTTGAATTTATTTATTAAAAAAATTTCATTTTGTAATAGTAAAGAAATGTAAAGCGATTTTAGGTAATATACATGGGAGATCACAAAATATTTTCATCAAAACAATAGAGATCACAAATAGTTTTTATCATTTTGATAGTAGAGAATAGTTTTCATCATTTTGATCATAGAGATCAGAAAATGTTTTTATCATTTCGTGCATGAGTTATACAAAATTATAGAGTAAAACATAACCTAATGATTTTGCAAGTAGACAGTTTACATATGTAAATGATATACTATTATATATTTTGCTTTATAAACATTTTTATTTTACTGGAACTGAATATAATTTAACTTACTTAAAGCAAAATATTTTGAACCTGAAAAATGTATTTTTGTGATCAAATTTTAAGTCATTTATACATATGGAGGGTTTCTAGGAATGTACTTAAGCACCATTATAGCTTTGTATGGAAAGGCCCATGACTGTATACGTTATGTCTGTTTATAGTAAAATAACCATGCCCGACCGAATAAAACTGATTTTAGTGCTTGTACAGAAGTATTTAAAAAGCTAGGATAACAAACTCGGTAAGCAAGCGAGATAGAAGAAAAAAGTCAACTGCAAACTTGAAGAGCAGGAATGGACGACTTACTGCTGCAGAAGACATTTATTTTATACAGTACGGTTATTGGTGAATTTATGTCCTATTTAGCAACGCTTAAATAAACAGCACATATGCCCAGGAATCTAATGTTCGGTTCGTTCAAATTGCTCTTTGTCAACAACATTGCACATTTCATTTGGGGAATGAATATAACCGCGTACAAACAGGTCAAGTGTTACCGTGTTACAGTCTTTGATGATACGACTTTTGGTCAAGTATTTATTGTCCTCCATATGTTCATTGTTTTGTGAGTTCCTGATGTCAATTATTACTAATCTAATTGGATAGCTGTTTACAACTTTTTAATAGATATTATTCTTTTATATCGTTTTGTTGCCAATTTCTGTTTCCCAATTTCTTAAATTAACCACCGGAGGCCCTGTAATGATTCTTATTTGGACGTTGATGATCAATTCCTATAGATAGACTTAGCGTGTACACTCATAGATCTTTCTTTACAAAGCTATTGGGGAGCAAAGGATTTTCCTATGTGCTCTGTATATCGGACTCACAAATAGACCATAAGAAGTCACAGACAAAATTGATAAAATTCTGACGCACTAAAATATTATCATAAAATGTAAATCCTTAAATATCTGTGGCTCATTTGAACTTGTACCACCGAGTACCATTAATTTATATTTATTACTAAATTTTCCTTATGGTAATGTACAGGGAATGTATTGGAATAGTGGCGAAAATCGCAACTCGAGTTTTCGACGGATCTACATGTTTTGGGCCACTAGAATACTTAAAACTATTTTTAACGTGACGGCTGTGTGTGTGTGTGTGTATGCGTGTCTGTCAGAGCAATATTAATAGAAAAACTAGAACATAGGTTGTGCAGAGGTAATTGCGCACTCTTTCACCAATAAGAAGTATGTCATTATTTCTTTTTTCTTTCATAACAGCATAATAAGGATAATAAGGTAAAGAAGCTTACCCTTTCTGTACAAAGGGCGTAGTTTACTTCGATCCAATTCGCTTAAAGTCTTAAAAAATATCGTTTTATTTTGTTTGGTTTTTTCTTGATGTCAGGCATCTTTGTGACACGGAATGATTGCACTTGATTGAAAAAAAGAGATTATTTTATTAAATTCTGAATTAAAAGTTACACTTAAAAGTAACCAGCATTTTGCTCTGTAGTAATACAAAAGCAGAAGAACAACAAAAAAAGGCTTAGCGTTCACGCAAGTGTAACTGTATATGTTTTTATGAAGCGCGCGCAGATCACATGATATAAACAAATTCATTTTCTTGCGGAAAGGAGAGAGTGGGGGATGAAAAAAATGTCAAAAGACCATGAAAGTGGTATTTTATATGTTTATATGGTTCTATATGTAATATTTGAATATGAAAGGAATAAGACTAATATTACTACTCTCGGACTAACAGTTTTCGAGAGATTTTAGTTCGTATTTTTGCAACACCGCATTTGAAAATTCGTCCAGTTATCAAATGGAAGCGATAATTGAATTAAAAGTGTAAATTCGACGCCATTTCAAATAATTATGCGTGTTACTCCTCGCAATTAAACTCAATTTAATGAATTATTACAGAAATAAAGAAAAAATAAATATGAGTCTGTTGGTAAAGTCCGGTGCTGCCCACATTAGGTCTTTTAGTTTTCAACCCAAAAACCATACTGTTTCTGTATATAAAAGAAAAAGTAGAGACAGTGGGTGAATATCCGGAATACCGAATAGAAGAAATAGAACAGCCATTTCTCAAAAGTTATGCGAGGGTGGTTGAATTTAAATATGACTGGATATAAATTTCAAAGAAAACTGTCTCTATTAAAAAAGAGCATGTATATATTATGTCGTACTGGAACGTCAGGGAGCAATTCATCACTAGAATCCTTCTAAATCGTTAAAACACAACAAAGGAATTCAATTCAAACAAATGTTGGAAAATAAAATCTCTTTTAAAATTTATATAATAAAAATCGCATTTATAGTTATAAAACTAATGTATTTTATTTGTTTTTTCTGATATAGGGAACATTTTAATACAAGTTTCTGAATCAAATATATCTTGAACCACGCGATGGATTTAACTAATTTTTGATGTGAAACATCTAGAGCAGTGTTCGAAATAAATCATGAGAAGAATGTACTGAGAGAAAAAATTATGTAATAGTACATTATGAAATGGTTATGCAATGGAAAATATATAATTAAGTATCACCGTACTCACTGACATCTGAGCTATACGCTAGCATGCGCTTCTCTCTTTCACCGATTGCAACCATGCCTTGTAGAAGGGCTGCCAGTATTGTCGATACTTCGTTTCATGGGCGATAAATCTGTTCTTTATGGTCCGATTCGGTTGAAATAAGCTTTAAACTTCTTTCAATTATTATATCAAAACTATATAATTAGAACAAAATGTTCATTGTATTTAATTGTTATATATTATATAGTGTAAATTTTTCCTAGAAAAGAGTTCGTGGATGTAATGAGGAAACACGGTTTTGGAAAATGGTTCATTAAAGGTCGCAGAGAAAACCATTTAACAGAATAAAGATGTACTTTTCTGCCCTAATTTCCATTTTAGCACTATTTTTTTAATGGAACTTGTTTTTAAATGTAGGTAAAATACGCATATGTAATAATTAAATAATAGTGAGCAACTTTGTTACTCGTTATGTTGTTGACAAATGCCGGTCCATTAGCCGTTTGGCCATTCGACAGCGAGCTGTCCAGTATTTCTTAATGATTGAATTAAAAGTCACTAGTACAGGTCACTCGTTTAAATGTTTTCCAGACATGGGCTGTCAATAGTCACATAAAGTACAATCCGGGGAAGCAGCAAGTCCATTTCGATGGGTACGAGACCTGAGATAGTCACGACCAGTGAACCTGGATAGTCACGACCTGAGATAGTCACGACCAGGCTGAACCTGGCAACTGCTTCTCGTAGATGAGCCTCTGAAATGACTGAAAAGTTCCTGCTGCGGCTGCTCCATGCCTTTCGTTTAAATACCTCAGATTCTGAATAAATTTCTTTCTCGTGTAGCATATTGTTACTCGTTATACATTGATGGGAAACAACGCTCCTTTGGCATGTTAAGAATACAACCATGCCTTGTAGAAGGGCTGCCAGTATTGTCGATACTTCGTTTCATGGGCAATAACTTTGTCCTTTATGGTCCGATTTGGTTGAAATAAGCTTTAAACATTATTCTATTATGACATCAAAACTGTATAATTAGAACGAAATGTTCATTGTATCTAATTGTTATACAGGGTGTCCAGAAAGTTCCGGAACGGCGCAATATCTCGAGTAATACACTTCGGATTAAAAAAAAAAAACACGTCTTCAAAATGTTTAGAAAAGCTATCCAATGATACCAAAATTGACCCCCTCTCCCCTCGGGGGGGGGGGGAGGGGAGCGGGCAATTTTGAAATTTTCAGGGGGAACCCCCATTTTTTATTGCAGATTTGGATTCTCCAGAAGAAATTACATACATTTGATCTACGATTTTTGATTTTTGCTCCCACAAACGGCGCTATAATCGAGAAAAACGGAAGTGGGGCAAAAACGTTTAAAAATGTGAATATCTCGGGAAATACACTTTGGATAGAAAAATAAAAAATTACTTGTTCAATATTTTCAAAAAAACTATCCAATGATGCTAAAATTGACCCCCTCCCCCCGCTCACAGTTCACTTCAGCGACAACTGTTGACTTCAGTTCAGAAAACGGTTCAAAACTACTTTTAGCACTACCCAGGAACAAAGATGTGGACGTAGTAGTTTTCTGTTCCCTTCTGGGTGTTTGTTTAACATGAGTCCCCTTGCCTCTCATGATCAGGATGCTTTTTCCTGTAACTCCCCTTGCCTCTCATGATCAGGGTGCTTTTTTCTGTAACTTTTAAACGTTAGTGCCCCACTTTCGTTTTTCTCGATTATAGCGCTATTGGGGGAACAAAAATCAAAAATCGTAGGTCAAATGTATGTAATTTCTTCTGGAGAATCCAAATCTGCAATAAAAAATGGGGGTTTCCATTGAAAATTTCAAAGTTTCCCTCCTCCCAGGAGGGGGGGGGGGCAATTTTGGTATCATTGGATAGATTTTCTAAAAATATTGAACACGTGTTTTTCTATTTTGTGATCCGAAGTGTATTTCTTGAGATATTGCGCCGTTCCGGAACTTTCTGGACACCCTGTATATTATATAGTGTAAATTTTTCCCAGTAAAGAGTTCGTGGATGTGATGAGGAAAGATGGCTTTGGGAAATTGTTCATTAGAGGTCGCATAGCAAAGCATTTAACAGAATAAAGATGCACTTTTCTGGCCTAATTTCCATTTTAGCACTATTTTTTTAATGGAGCTTGTTTTTAAATGTAGGTAAAATACGCATATGTAATAATTAAATAATAGTGAGCAACTTTGTTACTCGTTATGTTGTTGACAAATGCCGGTCCATTAGCCGTTTGGCCATTCGACAGCGAGCTGTCCAGTTTTTCTTAATGATTGAATTAAAAGTCACTAGTACAGGTCACTCGTTTAAATGTTTTCCAGACATGGGCTGTCAATAGTCACATAAAGTACAATCCGGGGAAGCAGCAAGTCCATTTCGATGGGTACGAGACCCGAGATAGTCACGACCAGTGAACCTGGATAGTCACGACCTGAGATAGTCACGACCAGGCTGAACCTGGCAACTGCTTCTCGTAGATGAGCCTCTGGAATGACTGAAAAGTTCCTACTGCGGCTGCTCCATGCCTTTCGTTTAAATACCTCAGATTCTGAATAAATTTCTTTCTCGTGTAGTGTATTGTTACTCGTTATACATTGATGGGAAACAACGCTCCTTTGGCATGTTAAGAATGGGAAAAAGGTTGATGTGTGTTGGGTGTGACGAAAGTGCAAGGTAACCAAGAAAAAAATCTGATGTGGCCAGCATATGACTTTTCTTATACAATGCAATGAATTTACTACTTTTACAGAAAAAAATAGGTTATTCTTATAGTAGATACTTATATTCTTTCCAAGTTATTGAATTTTTGTTAATTAGTCGTCATTTTCATCTATTTAGAGTAATTTTTATCAATTTGGGAAGATTTTCGTTAATTTGTCAACCTTTAAAAAACTCGTCAAGTTGGCCACATTCCGCCGAATGCGTCGCCAAAATCTCTCCAAGCGTTATGGACGGAGAAATAAGTTATTCTTATAGCAGATAAATGACTGTTAGCGTTCAAATACAAATGTATTATTCAAAGTATGGTTTCTTATGAATGGAACGAGCTAGATCCACGAGAATGATGTCACCCAATGTATCGCATGATATTACATATGAAAAGTGATCATGTTTCTCAACAGTTAATACATTTTTTCTAATTTATGGGATTTTTTATAAATTTATTTGAAAAATGTGCAATATCTTGAGAACGGTTTATGCTAGCATTCTAAAGTTTAGTCAATCGTTGTCTAAGGAAAAATTACATAAGAAATGTCTAGTTGCGTAACTTTATTAAAGGTTTTGATTTTTTGATGATTTTTTCAAAATTTCACTCGAAAATGTAGGGAGTTTTGAACATTCGATTACGTTTAAAAACAATAAGCTTCCAGTATTCACGGATTGTGATTTTTGTACTAAATTTTATTCGAATCGTTCCATTCGTTCGTAAGATATCTTCTCCACATATTCTGTCGGACACACACACACACACACACACACACATCACTTCAAAAATGTTCGATTCGTGATCAGGGATGCTTTAAACGTGCTCTCCCGTTGAAAACTCGAATTCGAATTTTCGACCCCGTCACAATACTTTCCTTATACATTATGTATATAAGGAAAGTAATATATTTATTTACACTAAATAATATATAATGAGTAGGTACATTAGGCATTCTTTAAAAGTTTTTTATTTTTTCCTAATTGTATAGTTTTGATGGATTGTTAGAATGCAAAAACTTTCAAATGAAACAAAAAGAAAACCACATTTGGTAAATTAAAAGGTAACAACCATTACTTAAAATGACAAATTCAGTGTGCTTTCAGAAGTCACTACGTTCTTTATCAGTGGCAATATGAATTGGTTAAGATGTGACGAACAGTAGTTCTTATACACAGCCGGGGGACAGGATCTGCATATTGATCTTTTTCAATTCAATAGATATAAAAAAAATTAAATTACGAAGTATATAAATAGCAGCAGATTATAGAATGCAGGTTAGAATGCAGTTTATTTCGTTCGAATCAGACGGCAAACGACGAAGTTATAGACGATGAAACGTTTTGATATAACATTTGCAGCAATTCCACCGGACGAACGGACGGTCCGTATAAGAGATAATAATAGTATTCTGAAGTATAGTGTCGATGACGTTGCACAGATGTGGCAGATCTAAAATTTATTTATTTTTGCATCTTTCTACCAGAATTGTTTTAAAATATACCTCAAATGGTATCCCGTATCTACGCTGAGTACGAACAAGTTAAATGTGTGTGTCTGAAAGTCCTTCCTAGAGGTTAGTGGCAGGGGTAGGAGATACTATCCCTGTGGATGTCCCCTTTTACTGAATCCTGGTTTAAATTGTGTGGCAATATTTCGACTGTTCAAACAGATACTTTACACATTCTGGTTGCCCAGGGACGCGGTAGCCCATTGGTTAGCGCGCTGGAGTTGCACTCGGTAGGCCCGGGTTCGATTCCAGCCACTGACAAAAAACTGCCGCTGTGTTCACGCGGAGTACGATCACGTAAACATGTGGGTCCGTAAGTCCTTCCGAGAGGTTGGTCGTAGGGGAAGGAGGGTACGGTCCCTGTGGATGCCTCCCCCACTGAGTTCCGCTCTAAATTGGGTGGCACTTCTCGGCCGTCCAAGCAGTTGCCTTACACCTTTCTGGTAGGTCGGACGGTCTGGGTCTCAACAACAACAACACCTTCTGGTTGCCCGGCACGTCCAAATAGTTTCTCAAGTACTTGGATGAGTCGGACGGTCTGGGTCTTCAAGATCTTCTGGTTGCCGGCCGTCTAATAAACTGCTCAAGTCCTAGGATGAGTTGGATGGTCTGGGCTTTCGACACCTTCTGGTTGGTCGGACGATCTAGGAAAGCTTAAAGGGCATCTATAGCGATTAGAAAAATGACATATTGGGGTATAGTATTGAATTCGGCAGATACTTTTACTCGTATCAAGTTTACATTTAAACTGGAAGATGATGGAGTGGGATAGCCCAAAGGTTAGAGCACGAGAATTGCATCTCGGGTGACCCGATTTTGATTCCCGTTTCTTCCTAAACTGTCACAGTGTTTACGTATAGTACGGGAACGTTAAATAGGTAGGTCCGTAAGTCATTCCGATAGGTTGGTGATAGGGGAAGAAGGGCACTGTCTCTGTGGATGCACTCCCACTGGGTTCCTGTCTAAGTTAGGTGTCACTTCTTGGCGGTCCAAACAGCTTCCTTCCACACATTCAGGTAAGACAGATGGTCTGGGTAGAAGAAAATGAACTAAAAGAGGATAGTCTTATATTAGTTCTGTTAATAACACGCAACTCGTGAAGTTCTTTGAAAATTTTGAAAATTTCAGATGTTCCCAAGTTGGTATTTTGCTAAATTAATCACCATGGTTCCGAATTTGTAGCAAAATTCAAGTGCATCGGACCTTTTAAATATAACACAAGTTTTCTGATAGGTATTGCAAACAATATAAAATAACTTCCTTCACATTTTTCCGTTTTATCCCCGTCACATGTCCTTCATGATTTACGTACCTCGTATCCCGAGCTTCAAGGTGTTTCACATCAGAAACTGATTATTGAAAATTAGGCAGGTACTCATTATTTTATTATGTCCCCTTATTTAGCCTTCTTTCCGCCAAAATTTTTACGAGCTAAACTATTTCGTAAAAATTTCCGAACCATAAAATTTAATACGTTATTAATCTGATGAAAACGCCCAGAGGCAATGAATGCTTCAGATAAAACACAGCAAGCAGTTTCATTTACATATTTTTTTATTATTAATTTTTTATTTAAAAAAATGTAGATTTTAATCATTCTTTCTAGCCGAGAAAAGATTTTTTCTGAAATTAAAAATGTAAAAGTAGTTTGCTAATCCTACATATATTAAAAACTATAATTAAAAAGACCCCAGAGAAATAAATAATATGTATTATTCTAAAGCTTTTTATATCCCCAGATTTACAAGAAAAAACTTTGTTTTCTTTTATTAATATCAAAAGATATTTCCCCAAGAGACTACATTTCAGAATTCCTAAGTAATAAAGAACTTTGAGAGAAACAAATTATTTTAATTTCTGGTATGTTTCGTATACGTAAAGGAATTGATGTGTTCAAAATAATACTTTTGCTACATATTAATACATATTAACTAAACATATTAACTAACATATATTAACTAACGCTACATATTAACTAAAACATTCTAGTAGAAAAATAATACAATTTGGAGCTTATTTTTTGATTTGACTAAAAATATCCTTTTTATTGTTATCAATTGCAACCGGTATTAGAAATTTCGTGAAAATTAAATTCATTCTTTCAAGAGATACCGCGCTTTCGATGTAAAACAAAGTAAATATTTTAATATCTCGAGAATGGCTTGTAATAAATTCTAAGTACATATCTTTGCTCATTTTATGTTAACAGTTTTTAAAAGACCATACAATCATATGATAATGGGGAACATATATATTTTTTATACTTAGATCAACATCTTGAGAACGGAGCAGGTTAGCAGTCTACAAAGAATGACGTTTGTTTTAAATAGTGTAATTGCATAAGTAATATTTGCTGCTGAAAGAATTTTAAACATAATTGTTTTTATTACAATATTTCAATTTTCTAAATAAAAAATTCGAAAAATTTAGAGCCAAATTCTTGTCTAATATTCCCAAAAATTAATAAGTGTTTGTCATGTTCACCGATTAATATAATAGTAACGAATTTGATTCATATAGCTTAATTTGTGTGATTGATATTGTGCACAGACACGCAGGCAACATATATACACACAGACAAATCGTTGAAAAAATGGTTGATTCATATTCAGGGATGCATAATCCAAGAATCGGAATTTTGATCCCATTACAAGACTTTTCTTTTACATATACTAGGTGTTGTAGAGAAACTGCAAATACTGAGTTGTAAATTGTTTTATCACAGTTTCGTGTTGCCAAATCTGTTTAATAAATATTACTTTCTTTATATACATAGTATAATGCATAACGAAAGTATTGTGATGGGGTCGAAAATTCAAATTCGAGAGCACGTTTCAAGCGACCCTGAACACGAATCAGACGTTTTTGAGGTGAACGTATGTGTGTGTGTGTGTGTGTGTGTGTGTATCAGTGAGTCTATGGAGACGATATCTTTACGAACGAATGAAGTGATTTGAACACAATTTGGCACAAAAATCACTCTCAGTGTATACTGGAATCTTATTGTTTTTACACGCAATCGAATGTCCAGACCTCCCCTATTTTGAAATGAAATTTTGAAAAAATCGTCAAAAAATTAAAACATTTCATAAAGTTACATAAATAATAATTTCTTATGTAATTTTTTATTAAAAAACGATTGACATAAACTTTAGAACTCTAGCATGAACCGTTCTCGAGATATTGCGCATTTTTCAAATAAATTTATCAAAAACTCATATAAAAAAGTATTAACTTTTATAAAATCTGTTCACTGTTTATATGTAATATTATATGATGAATTTATTATCATCATTCTCTTAGATCTAGCTCGTTTCATTCACTGGACACTTTGTTGTTGTTGACACCCAGACCGTCCGACCTACCAGAAAGGTGTAAGGTAACAGTTTGGACGGTCGGGAAGTGCCACCCAATTTAGACCGGAACCCAGTAGGGGAGGCATCCACAGGGACCGTACCCTCCTTCCCCTACCACCAACCTCTCGGAAGGACTTTCGGACCCACATGTTTAACGTGATCGTACTCCGCATGAACACGGCGGCAGTTTTGGCAGCGGCTGGAATCGAACCCGGGCCTTCCGAGTGCAACTCCAGCGCGCTAACCAATGGGCTACCGCACCCCCTACTGGACACTTTGTTGTTCTTGAGACCCAGACCGTCCGACCTACCAGAAAGGTGTAAGGTAACTGTATGGACGGCCGGGAAGTGCCACCCAATTAGACCGGAACCCAGTGGGGGAGGCATCCACAGGGACC
Source organism: Amaurobius ferox (assembly GCA_951213105.1). Lineage (NCBI taxonomy): Eukaryota > Metazoa > Arthropoda > Arachnida > Araneae > Amaurobiidae > Amaurobius > Amaurobius ferox. The sequence continues at coordinate 94,755,975 of OX578139.1, read as the reverse complement.
GTACCCTCCTTCCCCTACCACCAACCTCTCGGAAGGACTTACGGACACTTTGTGTAATAGCTTTGCAATTTAACACCATTAGTCGTTTATCTACTATAAGAATAACTTATTTCTCCATTCACCATGCTTGGCGAGACATTGGCGATGTATTTGGCGAAATATCCCCAATTTGGCGAGTTTTTTAAATGTTGCTAAATTGACGAAAATATTGCCAAATTGATAAAAATGACACTAAATCAATGAAAATGAAGACTTGTGAAAATTCAATACCTTGGAAAGGATATAAGCATTTACTATAAGAAAAGTTACTTTGGGTAATAGTTTTACATTTGGACACCTTTAGTCGTTTATGTAGTATACGAATAACCTATTGCTCCGACCACAATGCTTAACGAAATTTTGGCAACTAATTTGGCGTACTATCGCCAACTTGACAAAGTTTCTAAAATGTCGTTGAATTGATAAATATGTCGTCAAATTGATAAGAATGACGCTAAATCAATGAATATTGCAACTAATTGATGAAAATTCAGTATTTTGGACATCATATAAGATTCTACTATAAGAATAACCTATTTTTCCGTTGTAACTTTTGGCGTAATTCTGGCGACGAATTTTGGCGTCATATCATGAACTTCGCGACTTTTTCAAATGTTACCAAATTGACAAAACTGTTGCCAAATTGATAAAAAAATATTATCAAATTCGTAAAAATGGCGCCAAATTCATTAAAATGGCGCCAAATTCTTAAAAATGGCACCAAATGGGATGCAATATTTAAAAATTTTTAATTCCGTCATATGATGGGCACTCCTTTTATTATATAAAAAATGCTGTTCTAGTTATCGTCAACTAGGCAATATTGACGGCCCCACATTGACGAAAATATAGTCAAAATTGTAAAAATGACACCAAGCTAATAAAAATTACTCCTAATTAATGAATTTATTATTAAAATATTTAAATATATGGAAAATATTACTTATTGATGATGCTATCAATATTGATAATTGTTAATTTTGAGTTGCGTAAAGTATAAGTTAATTGGATACGGAACATTTTTACATGTCGTCATCCGGAAAAGAGCCAAATGTACAATTTAACGTTACAAACACTGTACTGCATATCTCTTCTTAACCGTTCAAGAAGTAAATTCATTGCATTATATAAGAAAAGTCATGTGCTGCCCACATCAGATTTTTTTATTATTTTATTGATATGACTTTGTAAGAACAGATTTGTGTCGCTATAATGCCAGAAATTGTATATATTCCACATTTTGGCATACAACTTAAAGTGTGGTGTGCTTTTTGCCGTATTGTAGTCAGCGAGTCACGGATCCAACAAGAATACAATAGAGGAACCATTTAGATGACCTAAAGAGACATTATAAGGCAGTTCGATTTAGCGAGTGTGAGGTGTGATCCAGATGGAAATTATCGCTAGCGGATTCTGTGTCATATTACTTGCTGTGTAATTTCTAAAAGTGGGCCGTAAAAATCGCATATAAATGCTTAGTCGTAAAGATCACATATAAATGCTTAGTCGTAAAGATCGCATATAAATCGCATATAAATGTTTAGTCTTGGAGATCGCATATGAGTGTTTAGTATTAAAGATCGCATGTAAATGTTTAGTCGTAAATATCGCATATAAATGTTTAGTAGTAAATATCGCATATAAAAGTTTAGTCGTTGTGACGGAATCATCCACTAAATTTCCCAAGCCCACTTATCTATCTAAAAATAAATATATTAATCAGAAAATAACTGATCTGAATTTTAAAAATTTATATATATTAAACACTCAATTTATGATCAGGAATAAAATTATATAAGAATCTTCTTAAATAATTACTATCTAACAAAATGCTCAAGGAGGGGAAGTTTTCGTGTGGAATCATTTTCTAAATTGTAAATTATTTAAAAAGATACAAAGACTCGACTTGAGTTCAATAAAATCGGCACACGCCTTCGTATTGTTACACTGGCATAATTCGTAAGCACACATTGATACAGTGTTTTTGTCATCACTGTGATAAAACAAAATTCACATAAATATACTACTATCACTTACAATAATGTCTCCAGTTGATTCAGTGATCGTATAAGTGATATCTGAAAGATTGAGTTAATTGCGTTTAGGTTTGGAAAACCAAATGATTTTGTGGCCAATAACACATTTTTATTATGCATATAGATTACGAAACAATTTAATAATACACGCATATTATTCATACAAAATATCCGTAACTTGACCTCTGAGTGTACTGAGTTAATTATACGGTAATTGTTTACCAAAATTATAATTAATTCACTTAACTCGAGAGGATGTTGCAAGGATATTTTCCGAGCTCGGAGCTTAATTGATATAATTATAGATATATTTAAAATATATTGGTAATACAATTAAAATTCAAAGCCACAATACCTTCAACACTGATGTAATGGCTTGCTTATCCAAAAGTGACCACCGTCGAAGTACATAGGGCTAGGGTGCTAGGTATATATGATGAGGGAACACAGGGGATACAGCACATGGTTCATGGGACCTTTACAGAGGATTGAAAATTCATCGGGGCTTGTAATTATCGCTAATTTATCTCTAGCGGAAATTATCGCTAGCGGATTCTGTGTCATACTACCTGCTGTGTAATTTCTAAAGGGGGGGCCGTAAAGATCGCATATAAATGCTTAGTCGTAAAGATCGCATATAAATGCTTAGTCGTAAAGATCGCATATAAATCGCATATACATGTTTAGTAGTAAAGGCCGCATATAAATGTTTAGTAGTAAAGACCGCATATAAATGTTTAGTGTTGAAGATCGCATATGAGTGTTTAGTATTAAAGATCGCATGTGAATGTTTAGTCGTAAATATCGCATATAAATGTTTAGTAGTAAATACCGCATATAAAAGTTTAGTCGTTGTGACGCAATCATCCACTAAATTTCCCAAGTGCGAGCCCACTTATCTATCTAAAAATAAATATATTAATCAGAAAATAACTGATCTGAATTTTAAAAATTTATATATATTAAACGCACAATTTATGATCAGGAATAATATTATATAAGAATCTTCTTAAATAATTACTATTTAACAAAGTCCGCCAAGCGCTTCACCGTCCAAATGCCGGTTGGCTTACTGGGGTCCACTGTCCGGAGGATATACTCGATAGCCAATGCTGGTTTATTCAGCCATGGTTCGAAGTCATGGGAACGGGAGTGACAACCGATAGCGGTCGGTGTAAGATCCCGTCAAAAATAGTACGTTTGCATGCACCAAGATACTGGCTAATCGCTGGCGGTAGAAATGTTAAGATATGCCCGGCTGCCTGATGCATAGGCGTCCGCGTGGCAACAAATAAAGATGACTTCCGCTGCTACTCGACGAGGGTTATAAAATACAGCCTGATTCCACTCTAGTTCTATTTCCGGGAATATGCCCTAGGGCGGTATAGATGCCTATATATGCCGGAATCCGAGCTCTACTGGTGTAGCTAATGCTCAAACATATAGGGTATATGCTTCTGTTTCATGCGGTAGGATATTGACTACCGCTACAGAAAGAGCAGGGGATGTAGGTTTCCAGATTCCCGCAAAATGCAAAAAAATGTATCGGCTGCGATCCACTACCGGGGGACGTGATAAAAAGTGAGACCCTCTCTCACGAAAATAAAAATGGAAACTGACTTAAACTTTCTAAAATTGGTTCCCTTCACATTTTGTGAGGTATAAAATAAAAATGCTGGTGCTAAGTTTTCTCGTCCGTTTATTCGTTGCAGCATATGTGCTCGAAAATGGGTGGGAAGAAATTCGGAACTATTTATTGGATTACGAGATAACGCTCATGTTGTATGCGTTCCAATAAAATCCGATGACCTGCGGGTTCCCAACTGCCAGGAGTTCTCGTCTGAGCTCCGGAGTGACTTGACAGAGGCCATAATTTTCAAGAGATTTGTCGTTTCAATTTTGACATTTACTTCGACATCTCATAGTTGAAATTTTATGACCTCTGTCTCATGTTATATTTCTTGGCGCCAAATTGTCCTATCGTATCTGTGAGAAGGCATCGTGCTAGCAATTAAACTTACCGTACACTTTGCTTGACGTTGAGTAATTACTTCCCACCTTATTTATAGGTCGAGTCCGGTTAGCATGAATAGTGTTCCCACATCGTGTGAACATTGTGTTATGCTTCATCACAATCATTGCATTGTAATTCCTTCGTCATATAAAGGACCGTGCCTCATCTTGGTACTTAAGACTCTTTTTTTTTGGTCTTAAACTGCATCACACGTCAGTTCCATATCATTACTGATCTGCTATTCATTTCATCAAGATCTCATCTGGATTTGATCTGGATCTCTTTGTCAGCGTACTTATTTCATCTTATTTTTTTGTTCCAGGTCAACACATCCCAGCCAAATTACATTGGCTTATTCATTTTACGTGAAGTTGGCAAGCTTCTGGACTGGTTCCTCGGGGGCTATTAAAAATTGCGTTAGTTTTAACCGTAAGCATTGTTTATGCCAAAGTCGCCTTCGTAGTTTTGATGACATGGATTTATGGGTCGTAAACTTCTCCGGGCCAAGACTGTCAAACGTGGCATCGCCCATCTGAGTTTTTTATTCAAAAATATATCAAATTGTGCAAAATGGTGCCTAATGGTCTTACATTACCATATAGTACTCAAAAGCTAACTGCACAGCTGGAAATTCCAGCAAGCGGATTCTACGTCATATTACCTTATAGTACTTAAGGACCAACTGCCAGGATGGAAATTTCTGCAAGCAGATTTTACGTCACATTACGTAAAGTACTCAAAAGCCAACCACAGTGTGGAGGCGGGTTATCCATGGCGGTCCCTTTCCCCACTTGATAGAAGGCGGAGCTGATAAAGCTCTATAAAAAATCAAGAAAGACAGGCATGAATGTGGAAACGTTGAGGTGCGAAGGAGGTGAACTAGCTAGAAGGTATACCGAAATAGTGAAGTCATAAATGAACGGACAAGCACAGAAGCCTAATGCTGAAGTAATATGACAAACATGGGCGTGACATATGACAACAACAAAGTGCAGAGACAGAATGGGAATAGAAACAATGATATGGAATAATGCACCAGTTTATCCATTAGTATTGAGATGTGATGATTGGACACTTAATAATATTAGCAATAATCCATGGTTTGGCATCATATATTGAAAAGTTTCAAGTTATTTAATTATAATTGCATCAATTTTTGAAAATGAAGTGTAAATAATAAATTTGTTAAATTCAATTATGAGTTATTATTAATATGCCCATTTATGAAGTTCTTTTATACTGGAGCTTACGTATTCATAGTGCTATGTATACAGCAGCAGAAAATAAGTGGGTTTAATTGAAGGCACAGCGTTATGAACAGTAAATACTAACAAGAAATTTAGGCAATTCATTTCAAAATGAATTACCGAAATTCCTTGTTAATTAATATTCACTGCCAATTATGTTGTGTCTCAATGACACAAGAGCACTTCATTCAGAAAAGCTGGAGAATTATTGGAATTCAGTGCTCTTGAGCGGGAGGCCTGGGCGAGATATAGTGTCACTCTCTTGTTATTTATTTCAAAATTAGTAAATTGTCTAACAATTAATATGAATTCAACTAATTAACTAACGTTTCTTCATATTATTTTCCAATATCATTTATGGTAGCTTAATTCTGAAATTAAAATTAAAATGCATAAATTGAGTTCATTTTGTTACTAATATCTCTTTTCAATTTAGTATTTTTCAGTGCTGGGTATTTTGGGCAAAGTACTGATTATTTTTCTTGAATACAAACCGTGTCAACCATCTAAGAAAGTTTATTAATTATATAGGTGTTTTAAGCGAACAAACGACTATGCTAATTTTTTATGAAATTTCAAGTTTTTCACGTGTCATCAATATGGTAAATATTTTGATTGAAAGAAAGTCTGATTAGAAAATAAAATTTTTGCGCTTTATGCGTAATTGATTTTTCAAATTGTTGTTGATGTGCTTACAAAAAATGATTTGCCTCAGGGAATGTAGCTTAATATTTTGGAATAAAAATTTGCCTGCATAAATTGGGCCAATTTTATTATTAATAACAGTTTGTCTTTTAAATATACATAAAAATACAATGCAGATTTATTTTTTTGCACTTTCCGTAGAGTACACAATTTAAAGGAAATGTATAGTGTGGCATAAAAATGCGACTTTCAAGTTTGAATGCATTTACTCGTTTTAAATATACCTGAATACGAATACACTATTTTTAACACTTTACAACATAGTTGAAAAGTGTTTATGATTTCGTTCATTCTGTCTGTCTGTCTATCTGTCCGTTAGCACGATAACTGCAGTAAAAATGACTCTATCAAAATTAAATTTTAGTATGTTGTTCAGACTGTCTGTGGGACCTATGGGAATATAAATGAATAATATCACCCAATTAGTTTTGGATTGAACCTGGGTTGAAAAAATGAAATACATTGAACCCTATGGGACCTTATTATATGAATAAACCACGTGACCGTTATATGAAAAAATCACGTGACCCACTTCAAAATAATATATGGAATCCATATTCTGTGAAAATCGTGATTTTTAAAGCTCTTTTTAACACTTTACAACAAAGTTGAAAAGTGTTTATGACTTTGTTCATTCTGTCTGTCTGTCTGTCTGTCTGTTTGTCCGTTACCACGATAACTGCCGTAAAAATGACTTAATCAAAATGAAATTTTAGTATGTTGTTCAGATGGTCTGTAGTACCTATGGGAATATAAATGAATAATATTACCCAATTAGTTTTGGATTGAACCCGGGTCGAAAAAATGAAATACATTGAGCCCTATGGGACCAAATTTTTCAAACATTTTTTAAGCGGATTTAAAATTCACAAATTGCTACGAAAATTTTAGGTAATATTCAAATTGTACCATAAAATATATAAAAAAAAATTCAGCGAAATATATTCAGTAGTTTTTTAAATAAAAATTAAAATAATAATTACACCTCTTATATGAAACGATCACGTGACCATGATATGAAACGATCACATGACCCACTTCAAAATGATATATGGCATCCATCTTGTTTCAAAATCGTGATTTTTTTAAGTTCTTTTTAATTCATATTGAGTGTTGTATCCGTCCTTAAACTACTTTATTTTTGCTTAAATTCTGTGCATCTACATACTGAAATAACGCAATGACAATATATTTGAGTTTAAATGCTCATCTAAATTTGATTATTCCTACAACTAAGCCTATTTTTCACCTATGTAAAATGTAAACAGCAAAATATATAGAATGAGTTGTATTTGAATTCCTGTATTTTTTTAACACAAAATAATTTAGTCCATGGAGTCTGCATGGCTGATATGAATGAAATATTAATTGATTTCATAAAGAGAAGAACGATTTTTTTCGATGAAGTTTCAAGCATAGAGTTTAATTTTTTGTAGTTCCATGGTCTTAAACAAAATTTTTAAATAAAATAATTTATTATAGTATTGTGATGAATGAAATGAATGGGAGAAAGTTATGAATGAAATCCTGTTTTTATAGAGATCCAGGCGTGTTATTTTTTCTATGACGTCATTTGAATTAATTTCAGTTGTTTTCGATGAAATTTTCAAATATAATAAATTATCGTAGTATTATGATAATTCTAAAACTATTACCGAGGAATGTATAACATTTTAGAGATGTTTAAACCAGGCAATTTATATTTCAATGCCGTCATTTGAATGAAGTTCATTTTTTTCGATGAAGGTTTAAGTTTTCAAATATAATAAATTAATGCAGTATTGTGATAAGTTTCAAAATATTACCGAGGAATGTATTGCATTTTAGACTTGTTTAAATAAAATTGCATTGAAGTTGGAAAGTGTTTCATTATCAATGCTTTAAGCATAATTGATCTTTCTTGTTAATTTATATTTCGTGTTGTATTCATCCTGAAACCGCTTTATTTTTGCTTAATTTTTGTGCATCAATGTTCGGAATCAACGCAATTACAATATATTTGAGTTTAATGATCCTCAAACTTTGATTATTTCTACAACGAAGCCAAATTTTCACTTATGGAGATTGTAAATACATCAAGCTGTAAGATGAGTTGTATAAGAATTCCTGAATTTCTTTAACGCAAAATTCTTTAGCGCTAGAGTCTGCAATATGTATAGTTGATATGCGTGAGAAATTCATTGATTTTACATAGAGAACAGCCGATTTTACAGCAGGCTTTTTCGATGAAGTTTTAAGCACAGAATTAAATTACTTTTACCTCCATAGTTTTAAGATTTTAAGTAAAATAAATTATTATAGTATTGTGATGAATGAAAGGAATAGAATAAATGTTCATGAATGGAATTTTTACTGCTTTGTCATAGAGAGCCAGGCAACTTATATTTCAATGACGTCATTTGAATATTCATTTTTTCGATGAAGGTTTCAAGTATAATAAATTATTGAAGTATTGTGATAATTTTAAAAATATTACCGTTGGATGTATCGCATTTTAGAGATGTTTAAATACAATTGTATTGTAGTTGGAAAGTGTTTCATAATCAATGCTTTACGCATGATTGGTCTTTCTTGTTTTAATTATGCACGTGCAGTTTTCTGTACGTCTGTAGGCATGACACCTCCTGAATAATTTGCGAAAATCAAATTAATTTTGGTACAATAATTGTAACTGACAGACATCAGAGGTTTATATTTTTATGATGTTAACAGGACAAACTAGACAAACTAGACAAAGGTTTAGTAAATGTGAAAGTTTATTTTCTTTCAAAATGTAAAAATAAAATATTTAAAATAGATAGTTCTATTAACATATTACAAATATTTGGAGCTATTTTACACGCAATTTTTTATTTACATTTTAATGAAATCATTTATGCTCTATTTTCGAGATATTGCAGATTTGTGAGTATGAGCTTTGGCGTTACAGATTCGTGCATCGTTGGCTAAATTTTTAAAATATCTCAAGTTGGTTGTCTGAATTTTGATAGGTCTGAATTTTTAGGTATCCATAGATGTTTGTAAAATCGTAGCACATAGCAAATTTTCTAGTTGCTCTCGGAAGTATCAACTTTTCGATGCTGACAGGTGGCAATTAAGTGCTAAACCGGTCTTTGACTTTTGTTATCTGCAATGGAAGCTTAACCCAAACTTTTAGAATGGTGATTTTTGTGAGTATGAGATTGGGGTATTTGTTTTAAACGTAGATGTAAATGAGTAGAGGTAGACGAAGTGTATCCGAAGTAAGTTCATTACGGTGTCTAAGTGTAGGTCAGTGCTGCCTTCATGTCGATACTCATACTTTTCCTACATGCATAGTATAACATTGGAGGGAAAATATTGTGACCGGGTCGAGAACTCAAATGCGAGTTTCTGAAGTTATATCATGTTTCAAGTATCCATGAACTTCATTCGAACGCTTTTGAGGTGATATTTGTGTGTGTGTATGTATGTATGCTAATATGTGTGTGTGCGTTGGTGTGTATGTTGTGTATGTTAGTGTGTATGTTGTGTATATTGTGTATGTTAGTGTGTATGTATGTTGGTGTGTATTTTAGTGTGTGCGTGTGTGTATGATGTGCATATTAGTGTATGTGTATGTTGATGTGTATTTTAGTGTGTGTGTGCGTGTATGTATGATATGTATGTTAAGGTGTTGTTGTTGAGACCCAGACGGTCCGATCTACCAGAAAGGTGTAAGGTAACTTTTTGGACAGTCGGGAAGTGCCACACAATTTAGACCGGAACCCAGTGGGGGAGGCATCCACAGGGACCATACTCGCCTTCCCTTATCACCAACCTCTCGGAAGGACTTACGGACCCACATGTTTAATAATGATCGTACTCTGCGTGAACACGGCGGCAGTTTTGGCAGTGGCTGGAATCGAACCCGGGCCTACCGAGTGCAATTCCAGCGTGCTAACCACTGGGCTACCGCACCCTGTATGTCAGTGTGTTGTTGTTGTTGAGATCCAGACCGTCCGACCTACCAGGAAGGTGTAAGGTAACTGTTTGGACGGCCGGGAAGTGCCACCCAATTTAGACCGGAACCCATTTGGGGGTATGTTATTGTGTGTATATGTTGATGAGTGTATGTTGATGTGTATGTCAATGTGTGTGTGTGTGTGTGTCCGCAAGTCTATGGTCACATGATATTCAACGAACAAATGCAATGTTTAGAATATAATTTGGTAAAATTACTACAATCAGTGAATATTGAAACCCTGTTTTTCTTAATACGATCAAAATATTGGGAGAACCACCAATTTTCTAATTTTTGATAAAAGTATTAAAAATCATACTTTCAATAATGAAAAAAACAATTCGTTCAAACCTAATTTTTCATTAGAAAACTAATGATGCAAACCACCAGCATAAGCCGTTGTTGTGCCGTGGCACGTTTTTTAAATAAATTTAATTAAAAACTATATATATAAAACTAAAAAAGTTGTAATTAGTACTTTCCTTATATACTTATAATGTTCAATATCTTGAAAAAATTCAATATCTTGGAAAGAATATAAGTATCTACTATAAGAATAACATTTTTTTTACTTTCTTATATACATAATGTATAAGGAAAGTATTGTGACGGGTTCGAAAATTGTAATTCGAGTTTTCGACGGGAGAGCACATTTCAAACATTCCTGAACACGAATCAGGCGTTTTTGAGATGATGTTTGTGGGTGTGAGGGTGTGGGTGTGGTTGCGTGGGTGTGAAAGTATGTATGTGAAAGTACGTGTGTGTGTGTGTCAGTGAGACTGTGGAGACGATAACTGACGAACGAATGGAGCGATTCGAAAAAAGTTTAGAACAAAAATTATAATCCATGAATACTGGAAGCCTATTGTTTTTATACCCAATCGGATGTTCAGAACCCCCTTACATTTTCGAATGAAATTTTGAAAAAATCATGACAAAATAAAACTTTTAATAAAGTTACGTAAATAGTCATTTCTTATGTAATGTTTCATTGGAAAACGATTGACATAAATTTTTGAACGCTAACATGAACCGTTCTCGAGATATTGCACATTTTTCAAATAAATGTATCAAAAAATCCCATAAATTAAAAATAAATATTAACTATTGAGAAACATGTCACTTTTCATATGTAATATCATGTGATAAATTTGGTGACACCACTTTCCTGGATCTAGCTCGTTCCAATCATGAAAAATCTGATGTGGGCAGCACATGACTTTCCTTATATAATGCAATGAATTTACTAATTTTTCAGAAAAAAAATAACTTATAGTAGAAACTTATATTCTTTTCCAGATATTGAATTTTCGTCAATTAGTCGCCATTTTCATTGATTTAGCGTCATTTTCAACCATTTAGCGAGATTTTTGTTAATTTGGCGGCATTTAAAAAGTCGCCAAGTTTGCAACATTCCGCTAAATTCGTTGCCAAAATCTCGGCAAGTGTTACTGGAAGAGAAATAAGTTATTCTTACAGCAGATAAATGACTATTGGCGTTCAAATAAAAAAGTATTACTCAAAGTACTTTTCTCATGAATAGAACGAGCTAGATCCACGGGAATGATGTCACCAAATTTATCGCATGGTATTACATATGTAAAGTGAACATGTATCTCAAGAGGAAGTACTTTTTTTATTTTATATGACTTTTTGATAATTTTTTTTAAAAATGTACAATATCTCGAGAACGGTTCATGTTAGCGTTCAAAAATTTATGTCAATCGCTTTCTAATGAAAAATTACATAAGAAATGTCCATTTGACGATTTTTTCAAAATTTCACTCGAAAATTTAGGGGGGTTCTGAACATTCGATTGCGTATAAAAACAATAGGCTTCCAGTGTTTACGGATTCTGATTTTTGTACCAAATCTCTTTCAAATCGGTCCATTCGTTCGTCAGTTATCGTCTCCAAAGTTTCACTGACACACACACACACACACAGATACATCAGTTTTAAAATGTTCGATTCGTGATCAGGGATGCTTTAAACGTGCTCTCCCGTTGAAAACTCGAATTCGAATTTTCGACCCCGTCACAATACTTTCCTTATACATTATGTATATAAGGAAAGTAATAAATATACATTGAGTAATGCTTTTGTATTTGAACGGCAATCGTCATTTTTCTGCTATAAGAATAACTTATTTCTCCGTCTATAACGCTTGGCGTGATTTTGGCCACGAATTTGGCGGAATGTCGCCAAGTTGGCGGCTTTTTTAAATGTTGCCAAATTAACAGAAATCTCGCCAAATGGATAAAAATGTCGCTAAATTAATGAAAATGACGACTAATTGACGAAAATTCAATGTCTTGAAAAGAAGTATCTACTATAAGAATAATCTATTTTTACTTTCTTTATATACATAATGTATAAGGAAAGTATTGTTGTTGTTGTTGAAACCCAGACCGTCCGACCTACCAGAAAGGTGTAAGGTAACTGTTTGGACGGTCGGGAAGCGTATTAATCTGTGTAGAAGACCCAGACCGTCCGACTCATCCAAAGTACACGAGCAACCATTTGGACGGGCGGGTATTAATCTGTGTTGTTGTTGTTGTTGTTGTTGAGACCCAGACCGTCCGACCTACCAGAAAGGTGTAAGGTAACTGTATGGACGGCCGGGAAGTGCCACCCAATTTAGACCGGAACCCAGTGGGGGAGGCATCCACAGGGACCGTACCCTCCTTCCCCTACCACCAACCTCTCGGAAGGACTTACGGACCCACATGTTTAACGTGATCGTACTCCGCATGAACACGGCGGCATTTTGTGGTAGCGTGCAAATCTAGCGCGCAAACCACGGGGATACCGCACCCGAGATGGCCAACAGCACGCGGTGTTCCGAGGAGGTCACCCACCAAGTACTAACCGCGCCCGATGCTGCTTGACTTCGGTGATCTAACGAGAACCGGTGTTTTCAGCACGGTACGGCCGTTGGCCCGGGTATTAATCTGTGTGTAAAACTTTATACATTAAACAATCCTTGCACAATAAATTGGTCATCACACACAACTAACATCCGACAAACTGACATACATAAAATTCAAGTAATGCACAAGAAATTCAAGGAGTCTAACACCAAAGGGGGAGTACCCAGGAGCAAAAACAGGATTAAGAAATTCATAGATCACCAAAAATTAAGAGCAGAGAATAGTCACAGAAGTGTCACCTAACAGAATTTGAAATCTCTCTCGCAGTTTGAATACAGTCCTTCAGTTTGTTTATTAATACTTTATTTCTGCGGACACCGGAAAACCAAGCTGCAGAGTGGGCAGGGGAAGGTTTGACGAGGTGGTATTTTTTAGAAAAGGGACAGGAAAAAACACAGTGATCAGCGTCACCAAAAGCATTACAGGGACAGTTAGAAGAGGTTTTGTGCTTAAAGAATTTGAGGTAATCAAGGAACGGGCCGTGTCCGGTAATAAAATAAACAAGAAATCTGTTACAAATAAGAAGAGAAGGGTCAACCAAAGGGAGGAAAGAAAGAATACGGGCCGGATCGTGATTACGGGGAGAGATATAGTCGTTTAAGTAAGTTTGCCACAGATTATTTAGGAATATTTTACATTGACGAGTGAGAAGAGAATAAGGGAAAGGGACCGTAAAAGGGGAACCAGAAAGGGAGGCAGCTTTGGCACGAGAGTCAGCAACTTCGTTTCCCAGTATTCCAGCATGGGCTTTAACCCATTGAATGTTAATTAATTTAGATGCCGAAAGGGCCAAGAGTTTAATGTCACATAAGTATTTGGATCTATTTTTAACAGATTTTAGAGCCAGAATGGAGGACAAACTGTCCGAAAAAATATTGACCTTTGTATTGTTGTCCAACGCCCATTGAATAGCGACTTTAATGGCAGAGATTTCCGCTTGAAAGACCGTGTTTCCATGAGAGAGCTTAAAAGAGAACGATTCGACCAGGTCATCTTTTTTAAAAATGCAAACTGCAAATCCAATATTTTCGTCAGTTTTAGAGCCATCTGTGTAGATATTAAAAGGGGATAATGAAGCAGGGTCAAAGGAGGGAAGATTAACAATACGATGCGAGGGAGGGAGACTGGAAAAGGGAACGTTTGTATCAAAGCTGGAAGGGTCAGGAAGGGACGGGGATGAAAAAAGGTCAGTTTTAAGGCGCCAGAAATGAAATTTTTTGTAAAGGGTCTGTATAACAAATTGAACAGGGGGGATACCAGTAATTGAGTATAGGGAAATTCTCGAAGTTGTTCTAAAACCGGGAGAAATCTTCAAAAGGAAAATCCTTTGGAGAGAAATGAGACGTGATGTTTGATCCCCCGTAAGACATTTACCCCATATTCCTGAGCTGAAAGTGATAATTTTTTCTATAACTGTAAGGTACCAGATTTTAAGGAAAGATCTGTTAACCCCCCAATTTTTAACCGCGATTTTCCCGAAAGTAGAAGAGAGCTTGAAACATTTCTCTTTAAGATAAAATACATGAGAACTCCAGGTTAAGTTGCCATCTATTATAATTCCGAGATATTTAAGATGGCGGGTAATTTTAAGGGGTTTGTTTAACATTTTAAATCTTGGGTATTGTTTTCTCTTGGAACGAGTTTTATTGAAGATAATACATTGCGATTTTTCAGGTGAAGGGGAAAGTTGAAGGGAGGACAAGGAGGATTGAAGGGAGTCCAGGAGGGAATTGGTTCGGAGTATAAGTTGTGAGAGGGAATCACCAAATGTCACCACTGCAAGATCATCTGCAAAGGCCTGAAGATAGAAAAGGTCATTATTAAGGAGGAGAACTCGGTTGAAGTAAATGTTCCACAGGATAGGTGACAAGACCGATCCCTGTGGAGCACCGAAGGAAATGATTTTAGAGGAGGAATGGATATCGTTCGAAAAGGTAATTGACCGTGAACTGAGGTAAGAAAATATAAAAACTTGAAATTCGATGGGAAGATGAATGCTTTCCAGTGATGAAGGAAGGATATGCCAATTAAGGGAGTCGAAGGCTCCACAGATGTCCACAGTGGTGAGTGAAACAAAATGACCTGGTCTAAAGTCTCTAATAGAGGAGACAAGATTGTGAGTAGCATCTTCGCAACTGACCATTTCCCGAAAACCGAATTGGAGCTGATGAAGGGCGTCATTGGTTTTAATCCAAAAATTAAGTTTATTAGCAAATAATTTTTCGAGTATTTTTCCGAAAGTAGGTAAAAGACAAATGGGACGGTAGGAGGAGCAAAGGGCAGGATCTTTACCAGGTTTATTAAGAAATAGAATTTTAGCGTTTCGAAGACAAGCGGGGTAGTAGCAAAGAAAGTATTGTGACGAGGTCGAAAATTCGAATTCGAATTTTTGACGGGAGAACACATTTCAAGCATCCCTGATCAGGAATCAAACATTTTTGAAGTGATGTCTGTGTGTGTGTGTGTATGTGTGTGTGTGTTTGTGTCAGTGAGTCTGTGGAGACGATAACTGACGAACGAATGGACCGATTCGAAGCCTATTGTTTTTATACGCAATCGAATGTTCAGAACCCCCCTAAATTTTCGAGTGAAATTTTGAAGAAATCGTCAAAAAATCAAAACCGCTAATAAAGTGTAGCAAATGGACATTTCTTATGTAAATTTTCATTAGAAAATGATTAATATAAAATTAATGATTAATATAAAATTAAAAAAAATATTTCCTTTTGAGAAACATGTTTACTTTTCATATGTAATACCATGCTATAAATTTGGTGACATCATTCTCGTGGATCTAGCTCGTTCCATTCATGAAAAAATATGCTTTGAATAATACTTTTTTATTTGAACGCCAATAGTCATTTATCTGCTATAAGAATAACTTATTTCTCTGTCCATAACGCGTGGTGAGATTTTGGCGACAAATTACGTGGAATGTCGCCAAATAGGTGACATTTTTAATTGTTGCCAAGATAACAAAAATATCGCCAAATGAATAAAAATGATGCTAAATTAATGAAATTGACGCGACCAATTGTCGAAAATTCAATATCTTGGAAAGAATGTAAGTGTCTACTATAAGAATAACATTTTTACTTTCTTATATACATAATGTATAAGGAAAGTATTGTGACGGGGTCGAAAATTCGAATTCGAGTTTTCGACGGGAGAGCACGTTTCAAGCATCCCTGATCACGAATCGAACATTTTTGTGATGATGTCTGTGTGTGTGTGTGTGTGTGTGAAAGTATGTGTGTGTGTGTGTGTGTGTGTGTGTGTGTGTGTGTGTGTTTGTGTGTGTGTGTGTGTGTGTGTGTGTGTGTGTGTGTGTGTGTGTGTGTTTGTGTTTGTGTGTGTGTGTGTGTGCGTCAGTGAGCCTGTGGAGACAATAACTGACGAAAGAATGGACCGATTCGAACCAAATTTGGTACAAAAATCATAATCCGTAAACACTGGAAGCCTATTGTTTTTATACGCAATTGAATATTCAGAACCACCCTAAATTTTCGAATGAAATTTTGAAAAAAATCGTCAAAAAATCAAAACCATTAATAAAGTTACGCAACTAGACATTTCTTGAGTAATTTTTCATTAGAGAACGATTGACATAAATTTTAGAACGCTAACATCAACCGTTCTTGAGATATTGCACATTTTTCAAAAAAAATATCAAAAAGTCATATAAAATTAAAAAAATATATTTCCCATTGAGAAACATGTTCACTTTTCATATGTAATACCATGCGATAAATTGGGTGACATCATTCTCGTGGAACTAGCTCGTTCCATTCATGAAAAGAGATACTTTGAGTAATACATTTGTATTTGAACGTCATTAGTCATTTATCTGCTGTAAGAATAACTTATTTCTTCGTCCATAACGCTTGGCGAGATTTTGGCGACAAATTTGGCGTAATGTCGCCAACTTGGCGACTTTTTGAAATGTTGCCAAACTAACGAAAATCTCGCCAAATGGATAAAAATGACTCTAAATCAATGAAAATGACGACCAATTGTTGAAAATTCAATATCATGGAAAGGATATTAGTATCTACTATAAGAAAAACCTATCTTTTTTACTGTAAAAGTAGAAAACTCATTACATTATATAAGGATAGTCATGTGTTGCCCACATCAGATTTTAGTTTGTTTTTGTTTAGGAAACCAGGGAAAGCTTCTGAGGGCCATGCATCCTATACGGAAATGAACAAATCGAAAATCATGACAATTAGAAAATAAACACAATTTGAAGATAAATACAAGTGTTAATTGTGAATAGTCAGGGCATGTATGGAGTAATTTGTCACGCTCATATTTGGCCACTCCCATTTTTAACACTTTACAACAAAGTTGAAAAGTGTTTATGACTTTGTTCATTCTGTCTGTCTGTCTGTCTGTCTGTCCGTTAGCACGATAACTGCCGTAAAAATGACTTAATCAAAATGAAATTTTAGTATGTTGTTCAGACGGTCTATAGGACCTATGGGAATATAAATGAATAATATTACCCAATTAGTTTTGGATTGAACCCGGGTTGAAAAAATGGAATACATTGAGCCCTATGGGACCTAATTTTTCAAGTATTTTTTAAGCGGATTTAAAATTCACAAATTGTTTCGAAAATTTTAGGCAATATTCAAATTGTTACATAAAATATATATAAAAAAATTCAGCGAAATATATTCAGTAGTTTTTTAAATAAAAATTAAAATAATAATAACACCTCTTATATGAAGCGATCACGTGTCCATGATATGAAACGATCACATGACCCACTTCAAAATGATATATGGCATCCATCTTGTGTCAAAATCGTGATTTTTAAAGTTCTTTTTAATTCATATTGAGTGTTGTATCCGTCCTAAAACTACTTTATTTTTGTCTAAATTCTGTGCATCTACATACTGAAACAACGCAATGACAATATATTCCAGTTTAAATGCTCATCTAAATTGGATTATTTCTACTATTAAGCCTATTTTTCACCTATGTAAAATGTAAACAACAAAATATGTAGAATGAGTTGTATTAGAATCGCTGTAATTCTTTAACACAAAATTATTTAGTCCATGGAGTCCTCTTAGCTGATATGAATGATATATTCATTGATTTTAGAAAGAGAAGGACGATATTTTTCGATGAAGTTTAACGCATAGAGCTTACTTACCTGTAGCTCAATGGTCTTAATTTTTAAATAAAATAAATTATTATAGTATTGTGATGAATGACATGAATGGGGGAATTATTTATGAATGAAATGCTGCTGTTATAGAGAGAGCCAGGCGTGTTATTTTTTTATGACGTCATTTGAATGAATTTCAGTTGTTTTCGATGAAGTTTTCAAATATAATAAATTATCGTAGTATTATGATAATTCTAAAATTATTACCGAGGAATGTATCACATTTTAGAGATGTTTAAACCAGGCAATTTATACTTTAATGACGTCATTTGAATGAAGTTAATTTTTTTCGATGAAGGTTTAAGGTTTCAAATATAATAAATTAATGTAGGATTGTGATAAGTTTTAAAATATTATCGAGGAATGTATTGCATTTTAGACATGTTTAAATAAAATTGCATTGAAGCTGGAAAGTGTTTCATAATCAATGCTTTAAGCATGATTGATCTTTCTTGTTAGTAATCTGATTTAGTCTTGAGACATTGAAATAGGATTTATTCGCATTAAATATGAAGGAGATGGAAGGGATAAGATGTTAAATTTTAAGCAAATAGTTTAAATTAAAATCACTATTTCCGCAGGTGCTAAAATAATTAAAGAAATATACAGAAATTCATCCTTTCGGTGTGGATTTCACATTCGTACTAATTCTGTCGTTTTGGGGCCTGCCTAAATGTCATTTTATTGCATTTATAGCCTGACATGTATTAAGTAAATTTTTCCGACGGTATCCATTGGGACAGTTCTTAGTTAAGCCCAAAACGGATAACTACTCTATCTCCCCACAGATATTGCGAAAAATTAAAAGTAATTTTTTATTACTTTCCTTATATACATAATGTATAAGGAAAGTATTGTGACGGGGTCGAAAATTCGAATTCGCGTTTTCGACGCGAGACCACGTTTCAAGCATCCGTGATCACGAATCAAACATTTTTGAAGTGATGTCTGTGTGTGTGTGTGTGTGTCAGTGAGACTGTGGAGACGATAACTAACGAACGCATGGACCGATTTGAACCAAATTTGGTACAAAAATCACAATCCGTAAACACTGGAAGTCTATTGTTTTTATACGCAATCGAATGTTCAGAACCCCCCTAAATTTTCGAATAAAATTTTGAAAAAATCGTCAAAAAATCAAAACCATTAATAAAGTTACGCAAATAGACATTTCTTATGTAATTTGTCATTAGAAAACGATTGACATAAATTTTAGAATGTTAACATCAACCGTTCTCGAGATATTGCACATTTTTCAAAAATATTACCAAAAAGTCATATAAAATAAAAAAAAAATATTTCCTATTGAGAAACATGTTCACTTTTCATATGTAATACCATGCGATAAATTGGGTGGCATCATTCTCGTGGATCTAGCTCGTTCCATTCATAAAAAAATATACTTTGAGTAATACTTTTGTATTTGAACGCCAATAGTCATTTATCTGCTATAAGAATAACTTATTTCTTCGTCCATAACGCCTGGCGAGATTTTTGCGACGAGTTTGGCGTAATGTCGCCAACTTGGCGACTTTTTGAAATATTGCCAAATTAACGGAAATCTCGCCAAATAGATAAAAATGACTCTAAATCAATGAAAATGACGACCAATTGTCGAAAATTCAATATCTTGGAAAGAATATTAGTATCTACTATAAGGAAAACCTATTTTTTTACTGTAAAAGTAGTAAATTCATTACATTATATAAGGAAAGTCATGTGTTGCCCACATCAGATATTTTTAACTGTACAAGTAGTAAATTCATTGCATTATATAAGGAAAGTCATGTGTTGCCCACAGCAGATTTTTCCCTTTCCTTATATACATAATGTATAAGGAAAGTATTGTGACGGGGTCGAAATCTCGAAATCGAGTTTTCGACGGGTGAGCACGTTTCAAGCATCCCTGATCACGAATCAAACATTTTTGAAGTGATGTCTGTGTGTGTGTGTGTGTGTGTGTGTGTGTGTGTGTGAGTGAGTCTGTGGAGACGATAACTGACGAACGAATGGACCGATTTGATCCAAATTTAGTGCAAAAAATCGATTTTTTCGAAATTTCGATTAAAATTTTGAAAAAATCGTCAAAAAATCAAAACCACTAATAAAATTATGCAAATAGACATTTCTTATGTAATTTTTCATTAGAAAACGATTGACATAAATTTTAGAACGCTAACATGAACCGTTCTTGAGATATTGCACATTTTTAAAAAAATATATTAAAAAGTCATATAAAATGAAAAAAAAATATTTCCTATTGAGAAACAGGTTCACTTTTCATATGTAATACCATGCGATAAATTGGATGACATCATTCTCGTGGATTTAGCTCGTTCCATTCATGAAAAAAGATATTTTGAGTAATATTTTTGTATTTGAACGCCAATAGTTATTTATCAGCTGTAAGAATAACTTATTTCTTCATCCATAACGCTTGGCGAGATTTTGGCGACGAATTTGGTGGAATGTCGCCAACTTGACGACTTTTTGAAATGTTGCCAAATTAACGAAAATCTCGCCAAATGGATAAAACTGGCGCTAAATCAATGAAAATGACGACTAATTGTCGAAAATTCAATATCTTGGAAGGAATATTAGTATCTACTGTAAGAAAAACCTATTTTTTTACTGTAAAAGTAGTAAATTCATTACATTATATAAGGAAAGTCATGTGTTGCCCACATCAGATTTTTTTTGCTGTAACAGTAGTAAATTCATTGCATTATATAAGGAAAGTCATGTGCTGCCCATATCAGATTTTTATGAAATACTAGCAGCATACCCGTTCTTCGTACGGAGTATATAATATAAAGAAACTTGAAATTCATAATCATGTCCAAATTCTTATAGTATACTAAATGACATGTTTAATCAAAATATTCTGTTAAAATATTTAATATAATGCTCCTAAAAAGAAGTTTAAGAATCTCTGTTCTCGCTATATAAAATTATCTTCATGGACATATCTGAAGAATAAAACATCTTGGACCCTTATGTAAGCAAATATAAAAAAAAATATGGAATTGAATCAATATATGCAAAATAAAAGCGTTAAAATTGTATGGGACCCGTACTAATTATATACGCGAATATTAGAAAATATAACCTGTATTAGTAGATTACATGTATAAATTGAAAATACCAATAAACCCGTAATCTTTAAATCTGAAGACAGTCATTTATTCCAATCAAAATTAAAGTGCTAAAATTATATGGGAAGATATACACGTACTACTTATAATGTCCGATTATTAGTAGAAGATTACCCGTTTTGCAATATGAGTCACAAATGTTTTTTGGTAAAATACAACAGACGACTTAATAAATTGAATATATAATTAATCCCCTTAATCTTCATACCAGAAGACTGTACTTGATTCCAATATATATGCCAATATATGTCAAAATATATGCCAATATACCTGTACTACTTATATTCTCGTAGGTTAGAAGATATACCCGTGCATTCCTAGAAGATTACTCGTACAACGTACAATATGCGTGTGTCAGCAATTTTTGCCGCAATAAAACAATGGCGTAATAATTTAAAAATATCAATAATCCCTGAATCAATAATTCCGGAAAATATCAATAATAATAATGTTTAAACCTGAAGAGTATAATTTATATTATCCAGTCCAAAATGAAATGGCAATGAAATTTATTTTATATACATATCTTCATTATTCAAATCGGAAAGGATTTAATAAAAATCGTCTGCCGCATAAACACATTGGATTTAAATCCGTTGCTAAGCGACATGATATCATTTGCTTCAAATAAATTGGTAGAAAAAATATCGTCTAAATAGTTATATTTCTATGAAACATTTGGCGACAGTTTCGTCAAATTAGCGACATTTTAAAAAATCGCCAAATTTATCGCCAAGTGGGACTGTAGAACTGACAGTTCCACTTTGCGACAAATTGACGAAATATCATCACAATACTATCCCCTAATAAAAAACAATTAATATCATTTATGTAGCGCAATTTTATCAATTTCAAGATATTTTTATAGATTTGAAAACATTTTTATCAATTTGGTGACACTTTAAAAATTCGCTAAATGTATTACTAAGTAGGATGGTTGGTCTGACAGATAAATGCTAACCAAACATCATTTCAGTACTCTCTTCTAACAAAACAAAAAAAAAATCATTGATATGTAGAAGACCCAAGCCACACGACCAACCCGAAGGTTTATGGCAGCTGTTTGTGTGTCGTTTATATCAATTTGGCGACATTTCCGTCAATTTGGCAAAGTTTAAGAAAAGTTGTCAAATTAGCGATATCCCTCCAAATTCGTAGCTTTGAATTTGCAGATCTGAATGAAACATTCTTATCCCGTTTCAATATACTAAATGAAAACACTACAATTGTATTAGAAGATATACCCGCTCTACTCTTTTTCTGTTTCAACAATCGGCTATATGAATTTATTGGCTAAACACAATATATGAGTTTAGTAGCTAAATACGATATAAGCTTGAAAACTCTTTGCCAAAATAAATGAAATTGATGTACGCAGTCAGCAATTAATATAATTAAAAGAAAAATCAAACCGTCCATTCATAAGATATACTTTTATATCCATTTATCCATTTATTTATTATTTAAATCGAAAAAAAATAATAAAAACATTAACAAACACATTTAATTTAATTGCGATGCCGAGCAACATGATATATCCTCCTAAAATGTTAAAATTTATTAACCACTAACAGCACACCCGTTATTCGTACGGAGTGTATAATTTAAAGAAACTTAAAGTTCGCAATCATGTGCAAATTCTGTTAAAATATTAAATTTATTGCTCCTAAAGAGAAGTTTAAGAATATATGTTCTCACTATGCAAAATTATCTTCACGATCAGATCTGAAGAATAAAACATCCTGCCCCCTTTTGTAAGCAAATTTACAGAAGAAAAAATAGGAATTGAATGAATATATGCAACCCCGTACTAATTATATTGTCGCAGATCAGAAAATATGCCAATGTGTTAGTAGAAGATTACCCGTATTACAATATGCGTCTCAAAAATATTTGCCAAAATAAAAGAGATGACGTAATAAATTGAAAACATCAATAATATCCGTACTCTTTATACCAGAAGGTCGTAATTGATTCCAATATATGCCAATATATATCAAAACATATGTCAATATACCTGTACTACTTATATTCTCGTAGATTAAAAGATATACACGTGTATTTGTAGAAGATTCGTACAACATACAATATATGAGTTTAAACAATTTTTGTCATAATAAAATCATTGCATAATAACTTGAAAATATCAATAATCCTTGAATCAATAATCCCCGAAAATATAAATAATAATAATTTTTAAACCTGAAGACCGTAATTGATATTATCCAGTCAAAAATGCTATAAGAAAAATCAAATCGTTCTTTTCTAAAATATATTTTTATATCCATTTATTTATTATTCAAATCGAAAAAATAATTATTAAAATTAACAGACAGATTTAATTTAATTGCGTTTCTGAGTAACATGATATAAGATAGAATCTTATAACATGTTAAATATGTCATGTCTTATAACATAAACTGCGAAATTAAATAACGATTTTGATTTCTCTATACTTCTCATTGTTCCGCAAAAGCTTGTTTTAAATAAACCATGAACCATGGAGATAGATTTCCCCTTTAAATCATGTTTCAAACAATTCATTTTTTCAGAAAGTGACTAATTAACGCAAAAAATCTCCCATCAAACTCAGAGATTAAATTTTAATTCACTTTCAAACGATTTTCAAGCTTTTCGTTTGGATAAACCACGGAGTTAGGGAGTAGAACTCCTAGGAAAAAGTTCCGTTTTTCATTAATATCTCGACAACCCCAGGTCTTAGAAACTCGAAACTTGGACAAAATTTATGGGGCGTAATTTCAAGGCTATTCACCAAATTTCATTAAATTCGGTTCAGCCGTTTTTCCGTGACGATGAGACAAACGAAAATTTCGTTTTTTACTAATATCTCGAGAACCACTGGTCGTAGAAACTCAAAACACGGATATAATTTTAAGTGGGGCTATTTCTGGGCTACCCACAAAATTTCATCAAATTCGGTTCAGCCGTTCTCCCGTGATGGTGTGACAAACAGACAGACAGACAGACAGACAGACAGACAGACAGACAGACAGACAGACAGACAGATTTTCATTTTTATTTATATAGACTAAATGACATGTTTAATCAAAATATTCTGTAAAATATTTAATATAATGCTCCTAAAAAGAAGTTTAAGAATCTCTGTTCTCGCTATATAAAATTATCTTCATGGACATATCTGAAGAATAAAACATCTTGGACCCCTTATGTAAGCAAATATAAAAAAAAAATATGGAATTGAATCAATATATGCAAAATAAAAGCGTTAAAATTGTATGGGACCCGTACTAATTATATACGCGAATATTAGAAAATATAACCTGTATTAGTAGATTACATGTATAAATTGAAAATACCAATAAACCCGTAATCTTTAAATCTGAAGACAGTCATTTATTCCAATATATGTCAAAATTAAAGTGCTAAAATTATATGGGAAGATATACACGTAGTACTTATAATGTCCGATTATTAGTAGAATATTACCCGTTTTGCAATATGAGTCACAAATGTTTTTTGGTAAAATACAACAGACGACGTAATAAATTGAATATATAATTAATCCCCTTAATCTTCATACCAGAAGACTGTACTTGATTCCAATATATATGCCAATATATGTCAAAATATATGCCAATATACCTGTACTACTTATATTCTCGTAGGTTAGAAGATATACCCGTGCATTCCTAGAAGATTCCTCGTACAACGTACAATATGCGTGTGTCAGCAATTTTTGCCGCAATAAAACAATGGCGTAATAACTTAAAAATATCAATAATCCCTGAATCAATAATTCCGGAAAATATCATTAAAAATAATGTTTAATCCTGAAGAGTATAATTGATATTATCCAGTCCAAAATGAAATGGCAATGAAATTTATTTTATATACATATCTTCATTATTCAAATCGGAAAGGATTTCATAAAAATCGTCTGCCGCATAAACAAATTGGATTTAAATCCGTTGATAAGCGACATGATATCATTTGCTTCAAATAAATTGGTAGAAAAAATATCGTCTAAATAGTTATATTTCTATTGAACATTTGGCGACAGTTTCGTCAAATTAGCGACATTTTAAAAAATCGCCAAATATATCGCCAAGTGGGATTATAGAACTGACAGTTCCACTTTGCGACAAATTGACGAAATATCATCACAATACTGTCCCCTAACAAAAAACAATTAATATCATTTATGTAGCGCAATTTTATCAATTTTAAAATATTTTTATAGATTTGAAAACATTTTTATCAATTTGGTGACATTTTAAAAATTCGCTAAATGTATTACTAAGTAGGATGGTTGGTCTGACATATAAATGCTAACCAAACATCATTTCAGTGCTCTCTTCTAACAAAAAAAAAAAAAATCATTGATATGTAGAAGACCCAAGCCACACGACCAACCCGAAGGTTTATGGCAGCTGTTTGTGTGTCGTTTATATCAATTTGGCGACATTTCCGTCAATTTGGCAAATTTTAAGAAAAGTTGTCAAATTAGCGATATCCCTCCAAATTCGTAGCTTTGAATTTGCAGATCTGAATGAAACATTCTTATCCCGTTTCAATATACTAAATGAAAACACTACAATTGTATTAGAAGATATACCCGCTCTACTCTTTTTCTGTTTCAACAATCGGCTATATGAATTTATTGGCTAAACACAATATATGAGTTTAGTAGCTAAATACGATATAAGCTTGAAAACTTTTGCCAAAATAAATGAAATTGTTGTACGCAGTCAGCAATTAATATAATTAAAAGAAAAATCAAACCGTCTATTTATAAGATATACTTTTATATCCATTTATCCATTTATTTATTATTTAAATCGAAAAAAAATAATAAAAACATTAACAAACATATTTAATTTAATTGCGATGCCGAGCAATATGATATATCCTCCTAAAATGTTAAAATTTATTAACCACTAACAGCACACCCGTTATTCGTACGGAGTGTATAATTTAAAGAAACTTAAAGTTCGCAATCATGTGCAAATTCTGTTAAAATATTAAATTTATTGCTCCTAATGAGAAGTTTAAGAATATATGTTCTCGCTATGCAAAATTATCTTCACGATCAGATCTGAAGAATAAAACATCCTGCCCCCTTTTGTAAGCAAATTTACAGAAGAAAAAATAGGAATTGAATGAATATATGCAACCCCGTACTAATTATATTGTCGCAGGTCAGAAGATATGCCAATGTGTTAGTAGAAGATTACCCGTATTACAATATGCGTCTCAAAAATATTTGCCAAAATAAAAGAGATGACGTAATAAATTAAAAACATCAATAATATCCGTACTCTTTATACCAGAAGGTCGTAATTGATTCCAATATATGCCAATATATATCAAAACATATGTCAATATACCTGTACTACTTATATTCTCGTAGATTAAAAGATATACACGTGTATTTGTAGAAGATTCGTACAACATACAATATATGAGTTTAAACAATTTTTGTCATAATAAAATAATTGCATAATAACTTGAAAATATCAATAATCCTTAAATCAATAATCCCCGAAAATATAAATAATAATAATTTTTAAACCTGAAGACCGTAATTGATATTATCCAGTCAAAAATGCTATAAGAAAAATCAAATCGTTCTTTTCTAAAATATATTTTTATATCCATTTATTTATTATTCAAATCGAAAAAATAATTATTAAAATTAACAGACAGATTTAATTTAATTGCGTTTCTGAGTAACATGATATAAGATAGAATCTTATAACATGTTAAATATGTCATGTCTTATAACATAAACTGCGAAATTAAATAACGATTTTGATTTCTCTATTGCTCCGTAAAAGCTTGTTTTAAATAAACCATGAACCATGGAGATAGATTTCCCCTTTAAATCATGTTTCAAAAAATTCATGTTTTCAGAAAGTGACTAATTAACGCAAAAAATCTCCCATCAAACTCAGAGATTAAATTTTAATTCACTTTCAAACGATTTTCAAGCTTTTCGTTTGGATAAACCACGGAGTTAGGGAGTAGAACTCCTAGGAAAAAGTTTCGTTTTTCATTAATATCTCAACAACCCCAGGTCTTAGAAACTCGAAACTTGGACAAAATTTATGGGGGGATATTTCAAGGCTATTCACCAAATTTCATTAAATTCGGTTCAGCCGTTTTTCCGTGATGATGAGACAAACGAAAATTTTGTTTTTTACTAATATCTCGAGAACCACTGGTCGTAGAAACTCAAAACACGGATATAAATTTAAGTGGGGCTATTTCTGGGCTACCCACCAAATTTCATCAAATTCGGTTCAGCCGTTCTCCCGTGATGGTGTGACAAACAGACAGACAGACAGACAGACAGACAGACAGACAGACAGACAGACAGATTTTCATTTTTATTTATATAGATATTCGCTTTCCATGTTGTATTATATAACAACATTCTCGCGAAATCTGGATTATTTCATTCATGAGAAAATATATTTTTTGCGCAATAGTTTTGTTTTTGATTTCTAAGAATTCACCGATAGTTATATATATCATGCAATAGATAATAATTCATTGTCATTTGTATTTTAATGGGAATTTTCACGTGAATATGAATTAGTCATTCGTTTGGACTCATTCGTTGCGTCATTCGTTTGGAGTCATTCGTTGCGTAAAGCGCCCAATTTGAATTGAACTGCTGCTAATTCAATGCTAAAGGCATTGTGCTGTGGATTTTGAACACTATTATATCCCTGTGAAAGACGTAAAGGCTTCATGTAGTTTCAGTCACATTCTACTGACATCAGATTTTTAATTTCCTTAAATACATAATGTATAAGGAAAGTATTGTGACGGGGTCGAAAATTCGAATTCGAGTTTTCGACGGGAGAGCACGTTTCAAGCATCCTTGATCACGAATCGAACATTTTTGAGGTGATGTCTGTGTGTGTATGTGTGTGTGTGTGTCAGTGAGTCTGTGAAGACGATATCTCACGAACGAATAAAGCGATTCGAATGAAATTTGGTACAAAAATCACAATCCGTGAATTCTGGATGCCTATAGTTTTTAAATACAATCGAATATTCAGAACCCCCTAAATTTTCGAGTGAAATTTTGAAAAAATCATAAAAAAATTAAGATCTTTAATAGAGTTACGCAAGAAATTTCTTATGTAATTTTCAATTAGAAAACGATTGACATAAACTGTAGAACGATAGCATTAACCGTTCTCGAGATATTGCGCATTTTTCAAATAAATTTATCTAAAAATCAAGTAAAATAAAAAAAAAATATTAACTGGTAAGAAACATATTCACTTTTCGTATGTAATAGCATGCGTTAAATTTAGTGACATCATTCTCGTGGATCTAACTTGTTCCATTCACGAGAAAAGATACTTTGGGTAATAGTTTTGTATTTGAACGCCAATAGTCATTTATCTGCTGTAAGAATAACTTATTTCTCCGTACATAACGCTTGGCGAGATTTTGGCGACAAATTTGGCAGCATTGCGGCAAGTTGGCAACTTTTTTTAACGTTGCCAAATGAAAGAAAATCCGCCAAATGGATAAAAATGACGTTAAATCAATTAAAATGACGACTAATTGAAGAAAATTCAATATCTTTGAAAGAAAATAAATATCTACTATAAGAATAATATTTTTTAACTGTAGGAGTAGTATATTCATTGCATTATATAAGGAAAGTCATGTGCTGCCCACGTCAGATATTTTTATTATTTAGGAAAAGGTTCAGAGTTTATGCGTTAAGATGTTGAATTTAAATGAAATACTTGCACAGAACAATTTAAAGTGTTCTTTAGAAAGTTTATATGCACCCCGATAAACTTGAAAGGAGACGTCCCTGACTATACAGGGTGTTCCAAACACATTGATCTCGGCTTTTATTCCTTTAATATTGATCCTAGATATTTATGATAAATTAAAAAGTTGCGTAAAAAAGGTACATAATTTTATGAAATCGATAAAAATTTTCAGCAGATTAAATTTGAAGTAAGACAAAATTTAAATTTTTATACGACTCCCGTACAAAAACATTCCCAATGAGTAAAATGTGCCCCATACACTAATAAGGTGATGTACAAAATGCCAGCATTTTATCATAAAAAGTCCTAGAGATATGTTTAAACAAAGTTGGTGAGAGACTAATCACAAATTAAAATGCAGATGTTTACAGCAAGAGTGCAAATGACGCAACTCAGAAATGCACCATAGGCAAATAATATATGCCTCTTATCTTTAATGGTTCTTTGGCATGGATGGAAAACAGCTTGAACAACTTTGTAATCTGTGTGTAAAATTATTATTTCTACACAGTGTAGATACTTCAGCACCAATAAATAGCAAAATTATTATTTATTTATGTAATGATTGTTTTCTTTCAATTTGTGTATGACCCCTGAAACGCGATCTGCCGACATGAGTTTTCCTCTCTGAGAACCTATGTAGATGCATCGAAAAGTGGTTTAAATCAGCAGTTTTGTCTTTTCATACATCTGGGAACTTTTTATGATAAAATGCTGAAACTTTGTTCATCACCTTATTAGTGTATGGGGCACATTTTATTCATTGGAATGTTTTTGTACAGTGGTCGTATAAAATTTAAATTTCGTATTTCTTCAGATTTAATCATCTGAAAATTTTTATTTATTTCATAAAATTCTGTACTTTTTTTTACGCAACTTTGTAATTTATTATATATGTCTGAGATCAATATTTAAGGAATAAAAGCCAAGGTCAATGTTTTTGGGACACTCTGTATATGTGATCTCTATGCAGTGAGCATCTTCCAACGCATAAGAGAGATTGCAGAGCAAATAGAGAAGAGTTAGAAAAGTTGGGACTTGGCAACAAATCGAGAAACGCCGATTATAAATTGGTGAACATTATCTGATGAGTAGAAATCGATATCAGGAATACAAGTACTTGTCAATAATTTGTACCATTAGGACTTGTAACATGGTATCATCGGGATTTGTTACATTGCACCATTAGGACTTGTAACATTGTGTCATTATGACTTGTAACATTGTATCATTAGAACTTGTGACACCAGCAATGTTTATCAAAGTACACGGTAATATTGTTTTCTCGAATTCAAATGTGAATTGTTGGTGACAGAAGGCACTTTTAACAAGCTGTATTTTAGATTCTTGTGCATGTGCATTGCTTATTTCAGCGTTTCTGAATAGAACAGCAATTCTCAATAGCCATATTGTGTGAAATAAATCATTGCTGTAACAGTTTTATGTTCGACTCTTACAATATAAAACATTTGCAAACATGTTACTGAAAGTTTCAGGGGATTCGGCTGTCCATAATGGGGAGTAATGTTTCTGATATTTATGATAACACACACACACGCACACAAACACACACACACATATATATATATATATATATACAAAATTAACCCTTCGGTAGACGATAATTAGCTGAATATTTCAGAAATAAGGATGGAATTTATTTTCATTAATATCTATAATTATGACTTCTCTTATTCCGAAATTGGTAACAAAATAGCTGAAAAAAAATGGGCAAAGGTTGCAGAATGTTTTACAGTGTACATATTAAACAGTGCTTTATAATTTTTTAAAGTTATTTTTTTTCGTCTGACTCGATTTCATTGCCGAGTTCGTGTTCATATATTTTAAAATTTTGCACCAGGGGCGCTGCAATATTTTTTATACGATCGGATATTGTCGTTTTACTATATAGATAGACTTAGCGTGTACAGTCATGATCTTGTACAGTCGTGACAGTCGCGTGTACTGTCGTGATCCACGTAATTTTTAACGAAGAAAAGAATAAGACCAACTCCATTACACTAGGACTAGCCGTTCTCGAGATATTTTAGTTTTTTCGTATTTTCTCTATGCCACCTTTGAAAAGAAGTACAGTTATCAAATGAGAACGAATATTGAATTAAAAGTGAATTAAATGTAATAAAAATAAAGAGATCGTGAATATAAGTCTGCAGGGAAAGTCATGTGCTGCCCACATCAGATTTTTACTTTCCCTGCAATACATGGTAATGTATAAGGAAAGTATTGGAATCATGTCGAAAATCGCAACTCGAGTTTTCGACGGATCTACACGTTTCGAGACCTCTAGAATACGAAAAAACCATTTTAGCGTGACGTCTGTGTGTGTGTCTGTCTGTGTGTGTGTCTGTGTGTCTGTCTGTGTGTCTGTCTGTGCAGATTTTGTATCCACTCTAACTAAGAAACTAATGGACCAAATTTCACGAAATTTTGTAGGTAAGTCATTTGTGGGCGGGGCTGGTGCTGATTAGTTTTGGGTACGATTCGGAATAAAAGAACCCGCCTTTTTTGTGAAATGGCCCGCAAAAGCTTGTATCCACTGTAGCTGAAAAACTAATGGACCGAATTTCACAAAATTCGGTAGATAAGTCACGTATAGGTCACCCTGGTGCTGATTAGATTTTGGTACGATTCAGAAAAACATAACCTGCCTTTTTTTGCAGAATGGCCCGCAAAAATCGCCCAAATATAAACTAAAGAACTACGTATGCTCAAATATATCCATTAAATGCTTGTTTAATACGTAATTTTTAGCGAAGAAAAGAATAAGAAAAACCCCATTACATTAGGACTAGCCGTTCTCGAGATATTTCAGTTTTTCTTATTTTCTCTACGCCACCTTTGAAAATAAGTCCGGTTACCGAATGAGAACGAAAATTGAATTAAAAGTGAAATAAATTTAATTAAAATAAAGAGAACGTGGATATAAGTCAGCAGGGAAAGTCATGCGCTGCCCACATCAGATTTTTACTTTCCCTGCAATACATGGTAATGTATAGGGAAAGTATTGGAATCATGTCGAAAATCGCAAGTCGAGTTTTCGACGGATCTACACGTTTCGAGACCTCTAAAATACGAAAAAACTATTTTTAGCGTGACGTCTGTGTGTTTGTTTGTGTGTCTATCTGTCTGTCTGTGCTGATTTTGTATCCACTCTAACTAAAAAACTAATTCACCGAATTTCATAAAATTTGGTAGGTAAGTCACTTGTGCACGAATCTGGTGCTGATTAGTTTTGGGTATGACTCGGGTTAAAAGAACCCGCTTTTTTTTGCGAAATGGCCCGCAAAAGTTTGTATCCACTCTAACTGAAAAACTAATGGACCGAATTTCACAAAATTTGGTAGATAAGTCGCTTGTAGGCCACCCTGGTGCTGATTAGATTTTGGTATAATTCGAAAAAAAATAACCTGCCTTTTTCTGCAAAATGGCCCGCAAAAATCAACAAAATCTAAACTTAAGAACTACGTATGCTCAAATATAGCCATTAAATGCTTGTTTAATACGTAATTTTTAGCGAAGAAAAGAATAAGACCAACCCCAATACTCTAGGACTAGCCGTTCTCGAGATATTTTAGTTTTTCGTATTTTTCCCACACCATTTTTGAAAATAAGTCCAGTTTTCAAATGAGAACATAAATTGAATTAAAAGTGAATTAAATTTAATTTAAATAAATAGAACGTAAATATAAGTCTACAGGGAAAGTCATATGCTGCCCACATCAGATTTTTACTTTCCCTGAAATACATGGTAGGGTATAGGGAAAGTATTGTAATCATGTCGAAAATCGCAACTCGAGTTTTCGACGGATCTACACGTTTCAAGTTCTCTGGAATACGAAAAAACCATTTTTAGCGTGACGTCTCTGCGTGTGTCTGTCTGTCTGTGTGTCTGTCTGTGCAGATTTTGTATCCACTCTCACTAAAAAACTAATTAACCGAATTTCACAAAATTTGATAGATAAGTCACTTGTGAGCGAGTCTGGTGCTGATTAGTTTTGGGTACGATTTGGAATAAAAGAACCCGCTTTTTTTTGCGAAATGGCCTGCAAAAGCTTGTATCCACTCTAACTGAAAAACTAATGGACCGAATTTCACAAAATTCAGGAGATCAGTCACTTGTGGGTCACCCTGGTGCTGATTAGATTTTGGTACGATTCGGAAAAAATAACCCGCCTTTTCTTGCAAAATGGCCAGCAAAAATCGTCAAAATCTAAACTAAAGAACTACGTATGCTCAAATATATCCATTAAATACTTGTTTAATACGTAATTTTTAACGAAGAAAAGAATAAGACCAACCCCATTACACTAGGACTAGCCGTTTTCGAGATACTTTAGTTTTTCTTATTTTCTCTACGCCACCTTTGAAAATAAGTCCGGTTACCGAATGAGAAAGAAAATTGAATTAACAGTGAAATAAATTTAATTAAAATATAGAGAATGTGGATATAAGTCTGCAGGGAAAGTCATGTGCTGCCCACATCAGATTTTTACTTTCCCTGCAATACGTGGTAATGCATAGGGAAAGTATGGGAATCACTGGAGACCTCTAGAATACGAAAAAACTATTTTTTGCGTGACGTCTGTGTGTGTGCCTGTGTGCCTGTGTGTCTGTGTGTCTGTGTGTCTGTCTGTCTGTGTGTCTGTCTGTCTGCGTGTCTGTCTGTGCAGATATTTTATCCACTCTAACTAAAAAAATAATTGACCGAATTTCAGAAAATTTGGTAGGTAAGTCACTTGTTGGCGAGTCTAGTGCTGATTAGTTTTTGGTGCTATTCGAGATAAAAGAACCCGCCTTTTTTTGCGAAATGGCCCGCAAAAGCTTGTATCCACTCTAGCTGAAAAACTAATGGACCGAATTCCAAAAAATTCGGTAGGTGAGTCACTTGTGGGACACTCTGGTGCTGATTAGATTTTGGTATGATTTGGAAAAAAATAACCCGCCTTTTATTGCAAAATGATCCGCAAAAATCGCCAAAATCTAAAATAAAAAACTACGTATGCTCAAATATATCCATAAAATGCTTGTGTAATACGTAATTTTTAACGAAGAAAAGAATAAGACCAGCCCCATTGCACTAGTACTGGCCGTTCTCGAGATATTTTTGTTTTTTCGTATTTCCTCTACGCCACCTTTGAAAAGAAGTACAGTTATCAAATGATAACGGAAATTGAATTTAAAGTGAATTAAAGGTAATAAAAATAAAGAGAACGTGAATATAAGTCTGGAAGGAAAGTCATGTGTTGCCCACATAAGATTTTTACTTTCCCTGCAATACATGGTAATCTATAGGAAAAGTATTGGAATCATGCCGAAAATCGCAACTAGAGTTTTCGACGGATCTACACGTTTCGAGACCTCAAGAATACGAAAAAACTATTTTTAGCGTGACGTCCGTGTATCTGTCTGTGTGTCTGTATGTCTGTCTGCCTGTCTGTGTGTCTGTCTGTGCAGATTTTGTATCCACTCTAACTAAAAAAGTAATTGACCAAATTTCATAAAATTTGGTAGGTAAGTCATTTGTGGCCGAATCTGGTGCTGATTAGTTTTGGGTACGATTCTGGATAAAAGAACCCGCCTTTTTTGCGAAATGGCCCCCAAAAGTTTTATCCACTCTAACTGAAAAACTAATGAACCGAATTCCACAAAATTTGGAAGATAAATCACTTGTGGGACACCCTGGTGCTGATCAGATTTTGGTATGATTCGGAAAAAATAACCTACCTTTTTTTTGCAAAATGGCCTGCAAAAATCGCCAAAATCTAAAATAAAAAACTACGTACGCTCAAATATATCCATAAAATACTTGTTTAATAAGTAATTTTTAACGAAGAAAAGAATAAGACCAACCCCGTTACACTAGGTCTAGCCGTTCTTGAGATATTTTAGTTTTTTCTTATTTTCTCTACGCCACCTTTGAAAATAAGTCCAGTTATCAAATGAGAACGATAATTGAATTAAAAGTGAATTAAATGTAATTAAAATAAATGGAACGTGAATATAAGTCTGGAGGGAAAGTCATGTGCTGCCCACATCAGATTTTTCTAATATGCGTAGAGTTCTTAGCACTCCTTCTAAAGGAAATAAAAAATCAATTAAAAATGAAAGTGTGTTAATTCAACATATATTAAAAAGTAAAATTAAAATGAACCCCAGAGAAATAAACAATCTAAATTAATTAACCATATTTTATCTCCTGTATTGATTAAAACTATTGATTTTTTTTCAGGAACTATGTGTTTGCATTTTTAGGGCTGTTCTACATCAAAATATATTCGAGACTACCAAACTATGTTAATTTTACTGTATTGATAAGCTTTTGTTCACATTATATAAATATTCTTAATATTTTAATTGAAAATTTTTTTTTATTAATTTTTGGAGAGTTTTTGTTAATAACAAATTTGTATTTTATACGTTACTCATTCTTACGTTTTTTGCATATAAAAACAAATTTTGCCCTAGGGTGTTTAAATCAATATTTGGAAGTTAAAACTGGGATGAATACATTGGATTACTATTTTACTGTTGCTGTCTCATTGCAAAAAACTTATTCGTAAAAATAGGATCCAAGGTTTAGTTTTACTTGCTATTAAGATGTATAAATTTAAAATATATTCTAACTTGAAGATACTGTTAACTTTTTGATGATTTTAATACGTATGGAAACCAAGTGTGTTTCTGATAAAATTTTGCATAAGCTTTCAGTTTCGACATAGGTTTTTATAATATAATCGTTTACAGTATTACCACTTGCAGTTTTACTATTTACAGAGTTTTTCGTTTTTACTTTTTATTTCTGTATAAAATTCTAACTTTTTCAGTATAATACTTCAGGCTTTACATGCCGTCATTTATTGTTACTAGGAAAATCCTTAATCATCCCTATAAGTTTGTAAATAAAGTTCCACGAGTCTACACATTAGAACTGTCTATAAAGTGACTATGCCTGATCAAACAAAGTGATTAAAGCGCCCCCTAGCGTATAATTTAAAACGTTAGGATAACGGATTTGGCAATATAGCGAGATCGACCAAACATGCCTGTTATAAAGTTGAAGAATATTGTCTAATAAGTAGGAATAAGTAATAAAATTGCTATAGAAAGCATACACCATATGGTAATTGGCGAATGCTCTTACTTTCAGCAATGCCAAAATAAACAATACTTACATGTCAAAGAATCTAATGTACATCCTGTTCAGATTGTTCTTCGTTAGCAAAAATGCACATTTTAAATCGTGATATAATATTACCGCATACTTTGACAGACATTGCAAGTATCATTCTGTTAAAAGCCCCGAAAATACACCTTTTTGAAAGGTATTTATTGCCTTCAGTACATACGTTTCCTTCGTTCCTGGTGCCCATTCCTTCTAATATGAAAATGCTCTACAGTTGTGTAAATGCGATTCTTTGTTTATTTCGCTTTGTTGTCATGTTTATTACTCTAACTTATTTATT
The DNA here is from genome assembly GCA_951213105.1 of Amaurobius ferox. Classification (NCBI taxonomy): domain Eukaryota; kingdom Metazoa; phylum Arthropoda; class Arachnida; order Araneae; family Amaurobiidae; genus Amaurobius; species Amaurobius ferox. The sequence continues at coordinate 94,719,409 of OX578139.1, read as the reverse complement.
TTCCGCCAGGTGCCCTGCAATCATTTAACTCGAATGGGAAAGGGTTTCCGAGAGGTTGGTGGTAGGAGAAGGAGGGTACGATCCCTGTGGATGCCTCCCTCACTGGGTTCCGGTCTAAATTGGGTGCACTTCCAGGCCGTCTAAACAGATACCTTATAACATTTTGGTAGGTCGGACTGTCTGGGTCGAAGAAGAAGAAGAATGGGAAGAAGAAGAAGAAGATTGGGAAGAAGAATGAGAAGAAGAAGAAGAACTTTCCTAAGAGCTCTGCATTGGTAAATGCAAATACATTTAGGACAGAGTTGAGTATTAATTAATTAAAACTTAATTTATTGATTATCTGATGAAAGAATGTAATTAAAATGCAGTTTTAGCAAAATTATAATCTCAATTACTTTAACTGAGTTAACAGTTTTTCATTATTGCAAGTAATTTTTTACTTTCCCTGCAATACATGGTAATGTATAGGGAAAGTATTGGAATCATACCGAAAATCACAACTCGAGTTTTCGACGGATCTACACGTTTCGAGACCTCTAGAATACGAAAAAACCATTTTTAGCGTGACGTCTGTGCGTGTGTCTGTCTGTCTGTCTGTGTGTCTGTCTGTCTGTCTGTCTGTCTGTGTGTCTGTCTGTCTGTGTGTCTGTCTGTCTGTGCAGATTTTGTATCCACTGTAACTAAAAAACTAATGGACCGAATTTCACAAAATTTGGTAGGTAAGTCACTTGTGGGCGGGGCTGGTGCTGATTAGTTTTGGGTACGATTCGGAATAAAAGAACCCGCATTTTTTTGCGAAATGGCCCGCAAAAGCTTGTATCCACTCTAGCTGAAAAACTAATGGACCGAATTTCACAAAATTCGGTAGATAAGTCACGTATAGGTCACTCTGGTGCTGATTAGATTTTGGTACGATTCGGAAAAAAATAACCTGCCTTTTTTTGCAAAACGGCCCGCAAAAATCTTCAAAATCTAAACTAAAGAACTAGGTATACTCAGATATATCCATAAAATGCCCGTTTAATACGTAATGTTTAACGACGAAAAGAATAAGACCAACCCCATTACACTAGGTCTAGCCGTTCTCGAGATATTTTAGTTTTTCGTACTTTCCCTACGCCACCTTTGAAAATAAGCCCGGTTACCGAATGAGAACGAAAATTGAATAAAAGTGAAATAAATGTAATTAAAATAAAGAGAACGTGGATATAAGTCTGCAGGGAAAGTCATGTGCTGCCCACATCAGATTTTTATAATTGGTAGCTGTTAATCGTTAATTTCAATTGATCTAACCATTATTTCTTACATTTTTTAAGACTGCATCTTTATCATTTTCATGAAATAATATAGATGTTATTGTTAAGTGAAGATATTTGCAATGATAATACAATATATTACAAATCTGCGAATGTGTTAGAATCTTAAGCATTTAAATATATTTCCAATGGTTCAAATTTTTTTAAATCTCCGAATTCTAAAAGTTTTAATAAGGATAACCGATTAACTGTAAATTGAATTACCAATTACTGATTTGTAATACATTATCTGGATACTTTATTTTCTATCATCAGCTATCAGGATTTTGGAGTTCTACGTTTAGTGACCCCAGATGCAGGAACTGAAGCCAGATATAGGATTCATTTTTAACTTGTTTGCAACAATGGAGAAAATTCTGGAGCTTTACGTTGCATATGACGTCACATATTGAATATGAAACCGGAAGTTGGACTCCTCTTTAATTTATTTACGACATTGTATGATGTTGCCCCCTTTTGTGTTGTGGCTACACAGATAGTGATTGAGTGCTGTCTCTTATTACAGTAACGTATCTCATGAATAAACCTGTTTTTATTTTAATTATGCACAGAATGCCTGCCTGTCTTACTAGTATATTATAAATAAGTTTATATAATTTCTGCTTATAAAAATTGACCTGAACATTTCCTCCCCCTCCTTGCTTCGAGTCCACCTTTTCCCAACAGGTAATAAAGCCCTGATTGGTATGGCCACACGTTTTCTTTCATCTTGTTACTTTCCTTATAAACAAAGTATAATGTATTGTGACGTATTGTGAAGTACTGTGACGGGGTCAAAAATTCGAATTCGAGTTTTTGACGGGATAGCACGTTTCAAGCATCCCTGATCACGAATCGAACTTTTTGAGGTTATGTCGGTGTGTGTGTGTGTGTGAAAGTATGTTGGTGTGGGTGTGTGTATGTGTGAAAGTATGTGGGTGTGGGTGGGTGGGTGCCAGTGAGACTGTGGAGACGATATCTCACGAACGAATGGAGCGATTAGAATGAAATTTGATACAAAAATTACAATCCATGAATACTGGAAGCAAAATGTTTTTAAACACAATCGAATGCTCAGAACCCACCTACATTTTCGAGTGAAATTTTGAAAAATTCATCAAAAAATCAAAACTTTAATAAAGTTACGCAAATAGGCATTTATTATGTAAATTTTCCTTAGAAAACGATTGACAAACTTTAGAACGCTAGCATGAACCGTTTTCGTTATATGGCACATTTTAAAAATAAATTTATCAAAAAATCATGTAAATTAAAAAAATATTTCCTATTGAGAAACATGTTCGCTTTTCATATGTAATACCATGCGATAAATTTGGTGATATCATTCTCGTAGATCTAGCTCGTTCCATTCATGAGAAAAGTTACTTTGAGTAATACTTTTGTATTTGAACGCCAATAGTCATTTATCTGCTGTAAGAATAACTTATTTCTCCGTCCATAACGCTTGGTGAGATTTTGGTGACGAATTTGGCAAAATGTTGCCAACTTGGCGACTTTCTAAAATGTTACCAAATTAAAGAAAATCTCGCCAAATGGATAAAAATGACGCTAAATCAATGAAAATGCCGACTAATTGACGGACATTCCATCCAATGTCTTATATAAATATAAAGACATTGGATAGAATGTCCGTCTTCTTAGATAGAATGTCCGTCGAATGTCCGCTCCGAAGAATATAAATATCTTCTATAAGAATAACCTATTTTTTTTTGCTGTAAAAGTAGCAAATTCATTGTATTATACAATGAAAGTAATATGCTGTCCACATCAGATTTTATTTTCTATTTAGGTTGCGAATGTAAAATTCGATCCAATGAGCATTTTGAATCAGCGGTTTTCCAAAATCTCTTAAGAAACTGTTGAAATAATATAATTGAAAACCAAAATCTATTCGTGTCAAAAGCTAAACAGAAGGTAAAATTAATGAAATCGAAATAAATATCCTCCCGCACACACATCCATTAGTTCTATTCATGAATAAATTTGCAGCATAGATGTTTTCACATGACTTCCACTGCGAAAAATACTTTCTTTATCAAACAACATAGAGTCAACTAGATAAATAATATTCTTTTTTTCAAAAGCGCGGCCACTTTAAAGTAAGTTTGAAAACTTAAGACTTAAAAAGGCAAGTTAAACAAACCATTTTTTTTACAGCATCTCGAAGTAATCTTCAGTTTTCAATAAAGCTCTAAAAACATTTGCGACGGTATGCGGTACAATAACGCTCTTTTTACACTGTTATTTTTTAATTTATTTTCGAAACCCGGTAATAAAACTTTTTCTGTGATCAAAGAAAACTAAAATTTTAATCATGTTTTAAGAGTATTAAAGGAAATTTAAAATTAATGAACACTTCAGCGTGCGGCGGGGAATAATATTTTTTTTTATATCGTTGATGATTCAGAAAGTATTGAAAGTAAAACTTTAAATATTGCATGAATTAGAATTTTGAATTACAATCTGCAATAAATTGTATTGCTTAAGCTCTATTTATACCATAAAATGCTTTTAAATATATCCTAGCATACGCTTAACCAATTTTGAACATAATTTTCCGTTCAATTTATTATAATTGCATATATATATGGGCAGTCTCTTTGTCCTATAAAAATTATTTAACTATTTTCTGCTCGGTATTAGATGTTTAGCCGTACAAAGGGTCGAATATATATGAGGAGAACATTATTTCGGTGAGCTAAATATGTTACTAGTTCAAAGCATTTATTGTTATATAAAAACAACAGTCCTTCTTGCCGACGAATAAGTGAAAGGATGGGAGATGTTGAGAAATCGGCAGACGGTTTTAAGCTAGTTTTATAGGATCATATAGTAAGACTGTGTACGTTGCAGTAAATATTTTTAGCTGCGTTTTAAAATCAAGGGGCTTTACTGTGAAAGCTGGGCGTGTTACGTGCTCTTTGGCATAAGCTCGGGTATTAATGGGAAGGCAATAAGCAAATAAAGTTTCTTATCTTCAGGTACTTGAAAATAGTAAGGGTACAAAGGTAACAAAATAAGTCGGCCATGTCTCACATCTCATATCCTACATATTAAAAGACAACACATCCGTGTCTGTGTAGCCAGCCCATCGAGGTGAAATAAACTGTTTATATCCCAGGTCGAAGGCGTCGCCACAACATGATGCAATTGCATGACCATAATATTGCAATACCTGAAGAAACTAAACAGTAAACTGTATTGAGCTCATGGAATTAGAGATGAAACCATCCGTTGATTCGGATGAATAGGAAAGCTAATCTTGAGAGATGTTCCCATTTCAAAATGTCAGAATTTGAGTAGTTAAACAGTGGAGATAGACTTGCATCTTCCTTTATCTTAAAATCACTGTTTTAAACAATGAAATTATAATGAAAAATTTGTTTATATACAGATTAGTTTCAGCTGACCCATGAAGTTAGAGAGAGTTAGCTTCCCTTTTACCTCCATGGTCTGACCAGCAATTGAAAATTTGAAATAGAAAGTTTGAGACATTAAATTTAGGAATTCGTTTTTACGCGCGTCTAAGGGAGCGTAGATTAATTGTGTTATATTAGCGGATGGTATTGTATGTGGACTTTGGTAGGGAGCCATATAATAAATAATAATAATGAATGGAAGTGGTGTATGGCTTCCATTAGTAAGCGCGGACTGGATGGGTGGAAATCTGTTGTAACTTCATGGATAGAGGGTGTGAGATAATCTTTTGAAACTTATGACGGGCTTATAGTAAGACATATAGAAGGCGGAAATCAAATTCGACATTGTTGAAAATCCAAGTTCATGGTGAGTACTGCAAAGAGTTTTGCCGCCTCAAAACAGTGGCGACGAAGATGGCCGCGGACCAGTTCGATACCTGTTGTTGCACAGAAGAAGAATTTCCGTTGTATATTGAGAGGATAGAAGCATCATTTCGAGTGAAGGAAGTTAAAGAAGAAATCAAAGTTGCAGCGCTGCTCAGTTCGATGGAAGCCCATACTTATAAAATGCTGAAGAATCTTGCCACACCAAGGACACCTTCTGAGATGAAGTATGAAGAAGCCATGAAGTTACTTACCGACCATTTAAGTCCGGATCCACTTGAAATGACGGAGCGTTACAGATTCTACAAACGCGACGCCCTGGAAGTGGAAAAATCTCTTCTGAAAACGGCAGTCACGTTTTCCCTAACTAAATAAATGCGTTCTTTATTTATTTGGGAATACTTTCAATCTGTCTTGTTTAAAGACCTTGATGCAAACAATATTTGTCTCTCAGTACCATCTGGCATAATATGGCTCATGATTCCCGCGACCCCGACTGGAGATGCATATGTTTGTAATAATACTAAAGGTAATTTGGGATCATAATATGCTAAAACCCTATCTGACGCAATTTTTTTTAACATTTTACAACAAAGTTGAAAAGTGTTTATGACTTTGTTCATGCTGTCTGTCTGTCTGTCTGTCTGTCAATCCGTTAGCACGATAACTGCCGTAAATATGACTTAATCAAAATGAAATTTTAGTACGTTGTTCAGACGGTCTGTGGGACCTATGGGAATATAAATGAATAATATCACTCAATTAGTTTTGGATTGAACCCGGGTTGAAAAAATGAAATACATTGAGCCCTATGGGACCTAATTTTTCAAACATTTTTTAAGCGGATTTAAAATTGACAAATTGCTTTGAAAATTTTAGGTAAAATTCAAATTGTTCCATAAAATATATAAAAAAAATTCAGAGAAATATATTCAGTAGTTTTTAAAATAAAAATTAAAATAATAATAATACCTCTTATATGAAGCGATCACGTGACCACGATATGAAAATATCACGGGACCCACTTAAAAATGATATATGGCATCCATCTTGTCTCAAAATCGTGATTTTTAAAGTTCTTTTTAATTCATATTGAGTGTTGTATCCGTCTTAAAATCACTTTATTAATGCATAAATTCTGTGTATCTACATACTGAAACAACACAAGTACAATATATCAGAGTTTAAATGCTCATCCAAATTTGATTATTTCTACAACGAAGCCTATTTTTCACCTATGTAAGATGTAAACAGCAAAATATGTAGAATGAGTTGTATTAGAATTGCTGTAATTCTTTAACACAAAATCATTTAGTTCATGGAGTCTGCATAGCTGATATGAATCAAATATTCATTGATTTTACAAACAGAAGGACGATTTTTTTCGATGAAGTTTTACGCATAGAGTTTAATTACGTGTAGCTCCATGGTCTTAATTTTCAAATAAAGTAAATTATTATTGTATTCTGATGAATGATATGAATGGGAAATTATGTATGAATGAAATGCTGCTTTTATAGAGAGAGCCAGGCATGTTATTTTTCTATGACGTCATTTGAATGAATTTCAGTTGTTTTCGATGAAGTTTTCAAATATAATAAATTATCGTAGTATTATGATAATTCAAAAATTATTACCGAGGAATGTATCACTTTTTAGAGATCTTTAAACCAGGAAATTTATATGTCAATGCCATCATTTGAATGAAGTTCATTTTTTTCGATGCAGGTTTAAGTTTTCAAATATAATAAATTAATGTAGTATTGAGATAAGTTTTAAAATATTACCAAGGAATGTATTGGATTTTAGACATGTTTAAATAAAATTGCATTGAAGTTGGAAAGTGTTTCATAATCAATGCTTTAAGCATGATTGATCTTTCTTGTTGTTTTTGCAGTTTATGCTTCCTTGCACGACTTTATGAAGATGAATAATGTTAAACATATTGCATCTGCCCCTTACCATCCAGCAACCAATGGTCAGGCTGAGATTGTAGTGCAATTATTTAAAGATTTCTTAAAATCTAGTCTAGACGATCATGGCGTTTTGAACACTTAATTACAAATATTTTTGTTACACTACCGAATAACACCTCAATCGGTAACAAATAGGTCTCCTAGTGTGTTGTTTTTAAAAAAGGTGCATTAGAACTGGGCTGAACATTATTAAAACCTAACTTAAGAAATCATGTACAGCAAAAGTAAAGTGCATCGTTTAACAAGGAAACTGATTATCGCGAATTTAAAGAAGGAGACAAAGTTTCAGCAAGAAACTATTCCGGGAGGGAAAATTGAAAATTGTAAACAGTGATTAATAAAGATGGTTATTTATCTTACAGTATTCAAGTAGGGAACGAGATCTGGAGCAGGCATCTTGACAAATTACGTAAAGCGGGTACGTATTTTACTGAAGAGATGGAACCTATGGAGATATTTAATTTGGATCCTACAATGGAGGATATTTCTGAAAATCTCAAAGCTCCTGCAGCATCAATCAGGACAGATTTGGACGATTCTAAGAAACTCCAAGCCCCTACTTACCAAAGCTCGTCAAGACTTCTGATCCGTAATTGGAAACCCTAATTCCAGGTCCAGCAGCCCCAGTCGAACCAAAGGAATTCATTGCACCGGGGATACCAGAAATGCCATTACGACGATCCGTGAGTATCCGGAAACCACTTGATAGACTGAACTATTACAGGAAACCCCTAAGGACTATAATTGAGGACGGAGGAGTGTGACATATGCAAATCTATTATGTCACCGAAATGACGTCAACCTAGTATGCGGGACTGAACTCTTCTATGAAGGCAGCCATAAATACGCTGCACATGTAAGTAAGGTGAGTGAATAAAGGTATTTGAGTTTTGAGAGTGTCTTATGCCTTATTCCTCGGTGTAAATACACAACAAATCGAACCCTGGATCTCCGAACTGGCCAGCCGACGTTCTACCTTTGAGCTACTGGGACAAAATTGCAATCTTTTACCGTCGAAGTGGACTCTACAATCTCCACTCTCTAATATCAGATTGGCGGGCAACTGATAATCTGACTGATCACCTGCTTCTATTTTTACCTTAGGTTAGCATCCTGCTACTACTACTTTTACCCAGGTTAGTATCCTGCGTGGTCGTAATCCTCTCAATTTGAAATAGGAGCTCCATCTTCCAGAGTCATTGAATCCATACTAATCGTATTAGGGTCACTTTCAGACTTCCGTGGAATTTAGACTTTTTTCCCGGCCGTGCATCTAGCTACTCTAAACCCACTATGTGAGTAGCAGGGTCTGGGGGTCTTCAAACCTCCAATATTTTTACACTAACCTACAGGGTTGATCTGTTCGGGCGACATTGTATAAAGTCTTGCAGTCCCAACCTGGAATCAAACCCTAGATCTCCGAACTGACTAGCCGACGCTTTCCCGTTGAAATACTGGGACGAAATTGCAAGCTCTTATCGTTGAAGTGGACTCTGCAACACTTTGCGATATGTAGAATTAAAGATGTTTAATTAATATATTTAATGCCCATTGCATTGCAGATAATAACCCTTCGGTGACTTTCCACTAGAGAGAAGCCGTTGCAACAGTACCAGACACTGTACTGGGAGCATCAAGCTTCAAAACGTTTTCTACTGGGGAATTTTATGACTATGTTATTGAAAACTAGAACGAATTTTCCTGCGTTGACCGTGTTCTAAATAAGCGCCCATTATTTAAATAATACGCGTACACCACTCAATTTCCTAGTAACCTATTTTGAACTAAAATCTTTCTCGTGACACGAATGAATGAAAATATTTGAAGTCACAGAAAAGTTACTTTAACCCATGCTATCTCAGCGAATGTTTATCCAATTTAAATAAAATGTATTACGATACTCATTATGGTAATATAATAATAAATAAAAAATTATAATACCAAATAAAAAATATGATACCAAGTTAAAATCGCGTTGCCGCGAGTTAACAAAGGAGACTAATTTAATGAACTAAAGTACATGACGGAAAAAAAGTTCACTTTCGAAATCAGATACAATTTTTACTTCTTTGAATCTAAATCCCTGAGAAAGGCGAAATCAGTTCAACCACATTTCACACACACACTCTGAAAACGTAGAAAGGGGAAAAAATAGAAGGAATGTACAGAAGAGAAAGCTTTTTAAATGTGTTTGCTAATAGGTACTGGTCAGCCGTAAAAAACGGAGTTTTTCGACTAGGTTATTTCGGATGTAAAAAATTGGCGATACATTTATTCCTTATAAAATTATAAATAATAGCTTAATACATTTTTTTTCTGTTTGGTAGCAGTGCGTAAGATTCAGTTGCATACGAAGTAACCACTTGACTACGCCTGCGTCGTTTGGTAGCAGTGCGTAATATTTAGTCAGTCAATTAATATTTGCCAGTCAATTTTTCTAAAAACGCAACAAAAAATGACTGACGTTTTGTACACACGAAAAGTAGTATGTATATATTAAATTTACAAAAACCCTTTATTAATTGTATATATTCCGTTTAAAGTTCGTTTAAAAGATAATTTTTCAAGCTTTACAATGGCATCAATATGAAAACTATGTGATAATATTTTCGGTTACTATGGAACTGATATGTGTGAAAATTGGGATAAAGCATAAAGTAACCAAAAAACTAATTCGAATTAAAAAATAATGTCGAGGTGCACCTTTCCGGGGAAGTGTCATTGTACCAAATTTTTAGGTCGTGCGATGCTTAGATATCCAACTAAAAACCGCACACATACACGCGCACTCACACATACACACACACGTACAGATAGACAACTTTCTTTATTATGTGTTTCGATTTTAAGATTCTAATAAAATATGAAATATATTGTTTACTTCGACAATAATGAACTTTCGGATTTAATAAAATATGTGTTTTTGAGCAAGATTAAAAACAATTTGGAAGGATTTCCATTTGTAAAGTATTACTTGGTATGGCTGGAATAGTGTAGGGGGCAGAATACCTGAACGTTAATCAGGAAACCCTTTTTCGATTACAGTTTCACATAGTTTGTTACATTTTTATTGAAATTAATGATAATATTCTTCCAGGGCTAAAATTAAATTATTTCTGTATCATTATGTAGGATTTTCTAAGTGACAGCAAAAGGTTTAATGTTACGGTTACATTATTTCGTTAGTTTCCATAGTTTTTAACAAATGTGCTGTGGAATTCGATAGATGTGTCGTAAAACATTCGAAGCTTTGTTATGGATAAAAATATTGCTGAAACATTTATGTTCAATGCCAACAAACGTGTCAAATTGCAAATTATGAATAATTGCACTTAATTTACTGCCAGCAAAAAGCCATCAAGTTAATGCCAAGTCAGTCAATGTCCTATCAGTTAATGCCTTAAACACCACCAGTCAGTTAGTTAATGCCCTTAAATGCGACACAAGTTAACCCATAATAAATCAAAATAATGTTGGCAAAGGTACAGATGTGTTGAAAACTGCTAAATGATTTATAACAAAATAATTTTATATGCATAGCAAAAAATCTGATGTGGGCAGCACATGACTTTCCCTGCAGACTCAAATTCATTTTTTGTTTATTTCTTTAAGAACTCATTAAATTTGGTTTAATTGCACAAAAGGACACTAAATTTGCATTTATAATTAAATTTCTGCTTTTATTTGGTAATTGGACATTTTTCCAAAGGCGGCATAAAAATATGCGAAAAATCTCAAATATTTCGAAAACGGTTAGTCCTAGAGTATTAGAGTTGTTCTTATTCAGTTCTTCGTCAAAAATTACGTATAAAACAAGCATTTAATTTATACATTTGAACATACGTAGTCTCTTTTTAGATATTGGCGATTTTTGCAGGCCATTTCGTAAAAAAAGGGCAGGTTGTTCTTTTCCGAATCCTGACCAAAATCTACTCAGCATCAGAGTATCCCACATGTGATTTATCTACCAAATTTTGTGAAATTTGGTCAATTTGTATATCAGCTAGAGTGAATACATGAGATTTTTGCGGGGAAATTACGCAAAAAAAGGGTGGGTTCTCTTTTTCCGAATTGTACCCAAAACTAATCAGGACCAAGGTCACACCCAAGGGTCCTACCTATCGAATTTTATGAAATTCGGTCCATTAGTTTCTGAGTTAGAGTGGATACATACATTGCACAGACACACAGACAGACAGACAGACAGAGACATAGACATACACACAGACAGACACATACACACAGATGTCACGCTGAAAATAATGTTTTCGTATTCTAGAGGTCTCGAAACGTGTAGATCCGTCGAAAACTCGAGTTGCGATTTTCGACATGATTCCAACACTTTCCCTATACATTACCATGTATTGCTGGGAAAGTAACAGGAAGGATGAACGCAACTGCAATTACTGATTTCAAATATAATTTCAACCAATAAATAAAATATATAAAATACACTCTGCTCGAAATATAAGGAAAACTTGAGCTACGTCTACAAGCACAAATAACACAATAATGCAACATACAGATACAACAACGATGATACAAAAATAGCTGTATGCTGTCTGATTGTGTTATTTGTGCTTAAATACGTTACTCAAGTTTTCCTTATAGTTTGAATAGTACAAAATAAGAAAAATATATTCGAATTCAGTACCAAATGTGAGTTTAAATAACATATGTATAAGTTTGAGAAAAAATTTCACATCATAAAATTCGGTCGTATCCCATTACCAATTTTTTTCCCTCTGCGTAATGCTTCCTCACAATTTTTCCAATTCCTTTCCAATGAATATGCACCGGCATTCACCAATCTAAATGATGCGTGAAGCAAGCAAAGTACTTTTACTTTTGACATGAAACAAAAGACTATAGAGATAATGTAATAGTGACTTTCACCTTTGAATTTAGGATTCAATTGATTCTTTGGCAGTGAAAAACCATTTTATTGGTGGCTTTACCTCTGGTCAGAAACAGGATTGTTTCCTGCATTATCATTATGTTTAAAGTAATTTTTAATAGTACTAGAAGATTAAAGACTCCGTTAATTGCACTATGTATGTTATTTAGGCGCAGAGAAGTAGTATTAATATTGAAATTAGATAAATGTTTTAAAAGTGAATATTTAGTTGATCCTCACCACATGTCTTTCCGCGTCAATTTGTTACTTTCCTTGTAATACCTGGTAATGCAAAGGAAAGTATTGGAATCATGTCGAAAATGTTAAGTCGAGTTTTCGAAGGAAATTCACGTTTTGACACTTCTAGAATACGTAAAAACCATTTTTAGCGTGACGTATGTGTATGTGTGTCTGTCAGTTTGTGCAACGCCTGTATCCACACTAGCTGCAAAACTACTAGACCAAATCTTGCAAAATTTAGTAGATAAGCCACTTGCAGGTTACCCTGGTGCTTATTAGATGTTAGTACGATTCCGGATAAAAGAACCTACCTTTTTTTGCGACATGGGCCGCAAAAATTCCCTGTATCCAATCTAGATGAAAACTAATAGACCAGATTTTACAAAATATAATAAATAAGTCATTTGTCCAGCAGAAATCGTCAAAATCTACAATAAAAGACTACATATGCTCAAATATATCAATATTAAATGCTTATTTTAAACGTAAGTGTAGACGATGAAAATAATAAGACCCCATTACACCAGGAGTACCCGTTCTCGAGATATATTAGTGTTTTGGCATTTCCGCTATGCCACCTTTGAAAATAAATCCAGTTACCAAATGAGAACGAAAATTGAATTAATTGTGTAAATTCGGTATCAATTAAAATAATTATGGATGTTACTTTATGCAATTAAACTCAATTTAATGAATTATTGAAGAAATAAAGAATGACATATAAATGACAAATTTCAGCAATCCGTAAAAGATAATGTTATATACATTTTGCATTTCTTAAATAGTGACCAGAAATTTGCGCATGCTGTGACGACATTTCCTGGAAATAAAACGTACCCTTGGCATGAAAATGACTAATCTGAACAATAAGTAAAACATAATGTAATACACATTTTGCATTTCTTAAATAGTGACCACAAATTTGCGCAGACTGTGAAATCATTTACAAGAAAATAAACGTGTCCTTAGCATATAAATGACTAAATTCAACAATAAGTAAAATATAATGTAATATGCAATTTGCATTTCTTAAAGAATGAGCACAAATTTGGCCAGGCCGTGAAATCATTTCCTGGAAAATAAAAGTGCTCTTGGCATACAAAAGACTAATCTCAACACTAAGTAAAACATAATGTAATGCACATTTTGCATTTCTTAAATATTGTCCACAAATTTGAGCAAGCCGTGAGGTCATTTTCTGTGCAATACATTTGTCCTTGGCATATAAATTACTAATCTCAACAAAAATAAAAACATATTATAATATAGGTTTTGCCTTTCTTAAACAGTGTTCACAGATTTGCGTATGTCATGCAGTCATTTCTTGAAAAAAAAAACTGTTATTTTGGCATATAAATGACTAATCCCAACAATAAGTGAAACATAATGTAATATATATTCTGCATTTCGTAAATAGTGACTACAGAATTGTGTGCTTTATCACACATATTGCGTTGTGTGAAAAACCTGTGACTTTGGAATTTAAGTGGTTAGTCGCAACACTTATTAGAATTTAATAAATTCTGCAGTTCCCAAATAGTGAACATACATTTTCTTTCTAACACAAAGGTTGTATACGTAAAGTCATATTTATTCTTCTTTTCAGAAAGTACTAAAATATCCATATTTTTCTTCTTTAATGCATGCAAAATCTAGATTTAGTGCATAAGACGCAGAATGTCACTTTAGACGAAAACGAACCTTAAAACGTCAATAAATTAATCGTCCGTGAATTTTGAAACCACTTTTCTAAGTTTGAAGGGGGGAAAAACTCCCTCTAAACTGACCTAAATCTGATCTGTCTAGTTTTTCCAATATTTTACTTTTTCCATGTTTCTCTAGATCCCTCTCCAATGAATACAGTTTATTTCTTCACTAATGTAAATGATGTGTGAAGCAAACAGCGTATTTTCTTAAGAAATTTGGAAAAGGAAGAAAAACACAAAGACAGTGTGTAAACACCATTATATTGAGTTCCTTTCAGTAATGAAATCCCTATTTGATTGATTCCTGGACCATATGAAGCTAGTCACTATATGTCCTGATTTATATTAATATATTTTTTTTACTGTTTAGTGAATCTAGGCAGTATTTCCAGTTATTCTGAGCAATTCAGCATCTGCCAACATCTGTAAAATGAATTATAGGTTTCTTCTGTTCCATAGAGCTCAGTATTAGTCTTCAGTGCGTACAATTAAACAAAATGGACTGAAATAGAAATGTTAGTAGGGCTTGTATAATGTCTACAGTTCATGTCTTAACGAAAGTTTCAGCAGGCAATATGCTTCTCAATATCAGATGCTTTAAAGGATATGGTCTAAGAAAATATAAAATTAGAAACAGTAATTTGCCACAATGGTGTTTCGTTGTGTTCTGGTATAGAACGCTCTTGTCCAAATCGTTAGTCTAACCAGATGGTAGCCCGGTCCAGCCGGTAGTCCAAGCAGTTGAGACTTTACGCAATAGATTAGTTTAATGTAATACACATTTTGCATTTTTTAAATAATGACCACAAATTTGAGCAGGCCATGAAATCTTTTTCTGGAAAATAAATGTGCCCTTGTCATATAAATGACTGAACTCAGCAATAAGTAAAGCATAATGTAGTATACATTTTGCATTTTTAAATAGTGACCACAAATTTGCGCAGGCCGTCAAGTCATTTTCTGGAAAATAAATGTGTCCTTGGCATGTAAATGACTAATCTCAACAATAAGTAAAGCATAATGTAATATACACTCATTTCCAAAAGTTAAGCACGTATGGCAAATTTTCATTTTTCTAAAGCGTATTTGAATTTGAGTGACTGAAAATCGCTGCGGATGAAGATGGTAGTATGCAAATATCGTATGTTACAAACAATCACGATTGACTGTTCGGATATATGCTAATTAGGCAGTCGTTGATGACGCCAGCATTCTGAAGGGTTTGAGGAGGTGTATTTAAATGAGGATACGAAGTGTTTATAACTTTTGTAGGACTATTTTTGGTGATCTTGGAGTTTCTATGGCTGAAAGAAGACAAATGGCAGATAGTAAGAGCTCGCATGCTGTCGGACGCATTGAAGCAGGACAGTCAATCAAAGATGTCGCTATTTTTTGGGGCGTTGATCATTCGGTAAGTTCTCGATTATGGAAATAATTCTAAACAAGTCAAACAGTTGTCCGGAGACCTGCGTCCGGTCGTCCAAGGGTTACCACCCCCTCTGATGATCGGTATATTGTTATAGTAGCCAAGCGGAATCAAAGAGCGACCTCCACAACTGTTGCATCTATGGTTGCAGCGGCATTTGGTAAGAAAATATCTGCCAGTACTGTGCGCCGAAGGTTCCACATGAAGGGACTGTACGCTCGAGTACAACGATTTTGTGTTTCACTATCTGTCCAAGCCATAAGGGCAAGGTTAAAGTAGTGTTGTCAACATGCCAATTGGACTCTTAGAATGGTGAAACGTCCTATTCACGCACGAGTTCGGATTGAGAATCAGATGATAAGCATGCAAGGGTCTGGAAAGAACGAGACACACGTAATCAGGCCAAGAACATCATCGAACACAAGGCATTAGAAGGTGGTAGCGTCATGGTGTGAGCTGGAATTTCAATGGAATATCGCTGTACATCTTTAAAGACGGTTCCATGACGGCTGCTCGGTATCGGGATGAAGTCCTAGACCCAAATGCGAGACTCTACTCTACAGCAGTTGGTCTTGATTTCCTCCAAACGATAATGCTCGTCCCCATCGAGCTAACATCGCTGACGAGTGCCTGGAAAGTGAGGGCATTTCTCATATAAAGTGGCCGGCGTATTCCTCCGACCTTAATCCCATTGAAAACCTTTGGGATGCCCTCGGGCGTGCTGTCTCTGCAAGTTTACCTCCTCCAGCCAGTCTCAAAGAGTTCAAAACTGCCCTATTGCAGGAATGACCATTGCTCGTATCTGCGATGATTGATCATTCCATAGAAAGCATGGAAAATCATTGTAAAGTTTATGTGAAGTTCCGGGGTGGTCGCATACCATATTATTGTAAGTTTTGTTTGGTTTGTTTGCCTTTAAATATCATTTTGTTAATGACTCAAATTTGACGTTATCGTAAAACTTGCGAAAAGTAAATATTTTTTTCATCTTTGTACATAATTTTTGGTTTTATAAATGCATAAACACACTTGCTATCTTCAAGTACAATTTTGAGTTAATCAAAGCTTTACTTTTCTATTTTTGTTCTTTTTACCGCCCGTGCTTAACTTTTGGAAGCCAGTGTACGTTTTTAACACTTTACAACAAAGTTGAAAAGTGTTTATGACTTTGTTCATTCTGTCTGTCTGTCTGTCTGTCTGTCTGTCTGTCCGTTAGCACGATAACTGCCGTAAAAATGACTTAATCAAAATGAAATTTTAGTATGTTGTTCAGACGGTCTATAGGACCTATGGGAATATAAATGAATAATATCACCCAATTAGTTTTGGATTGAACCCGGGTTGAAAAAATGGAATACATTGAGCCCTATGGGACCTAATTTTTCAAGCATTTTTTAAGCGGATTTAAAATTCACAAATTGCTTCGAAAATTTTAGGCAATATTCAAATTGTTCCATAAAATATATAAAAAAAAATTCAGCGAAATATATTCAGTTGTTTTTTAAATAAAAATTAAAATAATAATAACACCTCTTATATTAAGCGATCACGTGTCCATGATATGAAACGATCACATGACCCACTTCAAAATGATATATGGCATCCATCTTGTGTCAAAATCGTGATTTTTAAAGTTCTTTTTAATTCATATTGAGTGTTGTATCCGTCCTAAAATTACTTTATTTTTGCCTAAATTCTGTGCATCTACATACTGAAACAACGCAATGACAATATATTTCAGTTTAAATGCTCTTCCAAATTTGATTATTTCTACTATTAAGCCTATTTTTTACCTATGTAAAATGTAAACAGCAAAATATGTAGAATGAGTTGTATTAGAATCGCTGTAATTCTTTAACACAAAATCATTTAGTCCATGGAGTCTGCTTAGCTGATATGAATTCATTGATTTTAGAAAGAGAAGGACGATATTTTTCGATGAAGTTTTACGCATAGAGCTTACTTACTTGCAGCTCAATGGTCTTAATTTTTAAATAAAATAAATTGTTATAGTATTGTGATGAATGACATGAATGGGGGAATTATTTATGAATGAAATGTTGCTTTTATAGAGAGAGCCAGGCGTGTTATTTTTTTATGACATCATTTGAATGGATTTCAGTTGTTTTCGATGAAGTTTTCAAATATAATAAATTATCGTAGTATTATGATAATTCTAAAATTATTACCGAGGAATGTATAACATTTAAGAGATGTTTAAACCAGGCAATTTATACTTTAATGCCGTCATTTGAATGAAGTTAATTTTTTTCGATGAATGTTTAAGGTTTCAAATATAATAAATTAATGTAGTATTGTGATAAGTTTTAAAATATTACCAAGGAATGTATTGCATTTTAGACATGTTTAAATAAAATTGCATTGAAGTTGGAAAGTGTTTCATAATCAATGCTTTAAGCATGATTGATCTTTCTTGTTCATTTCTTTAATAGTGACCACAAATTTGCGCAGGCCACGAAGTCATTTCCTGGAAAATAAATTTGCTCGCGGAATATAAATCACTAATCTCAACAACAAGTAAAACATCATGTAATATGCATTTTGCATTTCTTATATAGTGACCAAAAATTTGCCAAGGCCGTGAAGTCATTTCTTGGAATAAGAATGTGTTCTTGGCATATAAATTACTAAACTCAACAATAAGTGAAACATAATTTTATATCATTTTGAATTTCTTAAGTATTGACCACAAATTTTCGCGGGCCCTGAAGTCATTTCCTGTAAAGTAAATGCGCATTTGTCATGTAAATGACTAAACACAACTATAAGTAAAACATAATGCAATATACATTTTGCATTTCTAAAATAATGATCACAAATATGTGCCAGGCTGTGAAATCATTTACTAGAAACTAAACGTGCCCTTAGCATATAAATGACTGATATCAACAATAAGTAAAACATTATGTAATACGCATTTTGCATTTCTTAAATAATGACTACAAATTTGCCCAGGCCGTGAAGTAAGTCATGTTATGGAAAATAAAAGTGCCCTTAGCATATAAATGACTAATCTCAACAATAAGTAAAACATAATGCAATATAAATTTTGCCTTTCTTAATAGTGATCACAGATATGCGCAGACCATGCAGTAATTTCTTGGAAAAAAACTGTGATTTTTGTATATAAATGACTAATCCCAACAATAAGTAAAACATAATGTAATATACATTCTGCATTTCTTAAATAGTGACCACAAATTTGTGTGTTTATCACACATGTGGCTTTGTGTGAAAAACCTGTGATTTTGGAATTTAAGTGGTTAACTTATTTGAACATACACTTATTTGAACATAATATGCCTTGCATTTCCCAAGTAGTGAACACACATTTCCTTTCTAACACAAAGGTTTTACCATTAACGTCATATTTTTTCCTTTTTTCCGAAAGTACTAAAATATTCATATTTTTCTTCTTTAATGTATGTAAAATCTAGATTCATTGAATAAGACGCAGAATGTCACTTTAGACGAAGATGAACCAAAAAACGCAAATAAATTAATCGTCCGTGAATATCAAGACCACTTTTCTAAGTTTAAAGGGGAAAAAAAGCTCTCTCTAAAATGCCTAAAACGGATCCGTCTAGGTTTTCCAATATTTTCCTTTTTACACGTTTCTTTAAACTCCTTTCCAATGAATAAGGTTTATCTCTTCACCAATGTAAATGATGCGTGAAGTAAATAGTGTCTTTTCTTTAGAAATTTGGAAAAGGAATGGACATAAAGACAGAGTATAAAAACCGTTATGTTGAGGTTCTTCCAGTAATGGAATCACTATTTAATTGATCTCTGGATAATGTGAAGCTAGGCACTATGTTTTCTTAAAATTACTTTCATTTATTTATTTTTACTCACTATTAAATGAAGCTAGGCAGTATTTCCAGTTATTCGGAGTAATTCAGCATCTGACAACATCTATCATATGGAAAGTTGATTTCTCCTGTTCCATTGAGCTCCTTATCAGATTTAACTGTGTGAACAATTGTAGAAATAAACAAGAAAGATCAATCATGCATAAAGCATTGATTATGAAACACTTTCCAACTTCAATGCAATTTTATATAAACATCTCTAAAATGCGATACATTCCTCGGTAATATTTTTAAAATTATCAAAATACTACATTAATTCCTTATATTTGAAAACTTCATCGAAGAAAATGAACTTCATTCAAATGACCTCATCGAAATATAAATCGCTTCTATATGAAAGCAGCGTTTCATTCATCACGCTACTATAATAATTTATTTTATTGAAAACTTTGAAAAATTGTTATCTACCATATTTATTTTAAAATGTTAAACCTTTCTTATACCTAAAATAATTAAATATTTGTGAAAATATTTATTATATAATTTATCTCTTTTTAACACTTTACAACAAAGTTGAAAATAGTTTATGACTTTGTTTATTCTAACTGTCTGTCTGTCCGTTAGCACGATAAATGCCGTAAAAATGACTTAATCAAAATTAAATTTTAGTATGTTGTTCAGACGGTCTGTAGGACATTTGGGAATATAAATGATTAATATCACCCAATTAGTTTTGGATTGAACCCGGGTTGAAAAAATGAAATACATTGAAACCTATGGGACCTAATTTTTCAAACATTTTGTAAGCGAATTTAAAATTCACAAATTGCTTCAAAAATTTTAGGTAATACTCAAATTGTTCCATAAAATATATAAAAAAATTCAGCAAAATATATTCAGTAGTTTTAAAATAAAAATTAAAATAATAATTACACCTCTTATATGAAGCGATCACCTGACCGTGATATGAAAAGATAGCGTGACACACTTCAAAATGAAATATGGCACTCATCTTGTCTCAAAATAGTGATTTTTAAAGTTCTTTTTAATTCATATTGAGTGTTGTATCCGTCCTAAAACCGCTTTATTGTTGCTTAAATTCTGTGCATCTACATGCTGAAACAACGCAATTTCAATATATTTGAGTTTAAATGATCATCCAAATTTGATTATTTCTACAAAGAAGCATATTTTTCACTTATGTAAAATGTAAACAGCAAAATATGTAGAATGAATTGTGTAATTGTGAGACCAGAATATGTTCTCTCATGAGACATTTTTATTTGAGTATTTATGGTGGCCAGAACGGCAAAGAAAGCGGTAGTCTGGCTGGCACCGCGGTTTATGAGGACTTGAACTTTAGGGTCAAAAGAACTATAAATTTAGGGGTGCCGGACCAGTGGGGCTAAGAGGGCCTTGCTAGATGTGAAATGATGCCATTGGGTTGAGAAGAACCAAAGAGCGCCAAGGGGAAGAAGGGCGGAGCTACCCCCCCCCCCCCCGTCGAGAAAACCACAGCTTGGATCAGACGAAAGAAATGAGAGTTCAGATATAAACGAAACGAGTTCAGTTTGAGACAAAATCAGAGGTAGACAACGAGAAACAGAGATGGAGATCAGACATGAAAAGAAAATAATTACGAATTTTGACTCTGAGCACGAGTAGAAAAGCATAAAAAACCCAACAGATTTGTAGAGTGTCCCGTAGAGGTGATCCATGTGCGAGTGCATTTTTAGGACGACTAGGAGCCACACACCCCAGACTAAGCCCAAGATTAAACTGGAAGGTATGTGCTCATTTTCACAGGTCCTAGACACCATCGTAAATCTAATAATTCTGGTCGCATATGTCCTCTCGCTAAAATAATTAAATGAAAATTGATATTAATGAAAATTGATGTTATTGATAAATTGATGTTGTTAATAAATGATATTGTTTATGTTTAAATAGTCTAATCTTTTTATATTAATTAATAATTCTTTTCAGGACTTACACAAAAGGTAATAATTGGAGGGTTTATTGCGGCACAACAACGAGCAATGTACGTTTTAATATTAATTCCACCAAATATGAATATACGACAATGTTAATGTGATTAAGAATAATGAATTTAATAATTAAAAGTGTAACTTCTAATTTAATTATATCGCCACATTTGGTCTCCGTGACGCTTTTTGTGTGAGTCGAAATTTAAATTAAAATTTTAATGAATAATACTAAGGTGAATAAAAATAATTTAAATAAAGAGATGAATGAAAATTTTGGAGGAGCATATGTTGACCAGATATTTTGCATTGTTAAAATTAAATATGCACAATCACTTTGAAAATGAAAATAATTTGAATATATTGGAAATAATTGAAAATAGTGTTTGAAAAATTGATAATATTAAGAATATTTAGTGTACGTTGAAGTGTTTTACGTGCAGTATTTTTTAAGTGTATTTTATGCTGTTAATTTTAAGTAGGATTTTGGACGGGATAAATTTTGTTTTAAATGCCTCAAAAAACAACTAGAAATTCGAGACGACAAAAGTCGCCGGACAGGTCACAGAGAGAAAATATTGAAAATCAAAGAGTCAAAATGAAGAACTTTCAATTAATTAATTTATTGCCAATTTTTTATGGAAGGGAAGACGAGGACATTGAATTTTTTATCGGACAATTTCAAAATGGAGCAAAAATGCCGAATGGTCGGAAGAAAATAAAGTTGTTATTTTAAAAACTAGATTAAAGGAGAAAGCTTTTAATTTTTATCAAAAAAAAGAGAATTGCAGATTGCAAATAATATGGGAGATATTGAACAAATGTTGTTGAAACAATTTAAAACATCTTTGACAATGCTTAAAAAGCAAACAAACTTAAACAAAATTAAAATGTCACCAGGTATGAAGGTAGCTGAACTGGCATTAAGTATTTCAAATGCGACAAATGATTTTTTAGGAATTTACGCAAATAATGAGATGTGCGAAGTTAGAAACATTTTAATGTTATCTAAATTTTTAGAGTCTGTAAGACAAGATCCTGCTTTTGAAATTAAAAAATTAAATATTCAAAATTTTCACAAGGCAATTGAATATGCAGAACATTTAGAGAAAATTATGGAGGAGGATTGTGACCGTACGGAAACTAATGCAGTTTATCGCAATGAAAGTAATGGCATAAAATTTAATGATAATCAAATTGAACGGCATTTACAAAATTCAAAATTTGGAACCTCAGCAATTAAAATATGAAAGGTATGAAAATTCAGAAAATGAAATTAAATATTGTATAAGGTGCAGAATGCGCAGCCATGTGTGGGAAGAATGTGAGCACAACCCTTGTAACCAAAGTAGAAATAAAATGTCCCAAGAGAATAAATATTTTATAGGATGCGGAAAAAGAGGGCAATATTTTGATACCTGTTGGCACAACCGAAACGCACAAAATAATTATGAAGTAAATAAATATGGGAATAAACGAAGTGAATTTAGAAATGATCAAAATAACGGATTTAGTAATGAAAACAGTAACGGATTTAGAAACGGGCAAAGTAATGGATTTCGTAATACGCAAAATAGCGGATTCAGAGAAAGAAATGATAATCGGTCAAATACCCAAACTTCTGCGAAAGAAATAGTTCACAGACAAGAAAGCAATCAAAGTCGCAGGAATTTAAACTGACGGAGGGGCTTTGGCCGAGTCAAAATTTAAAAAATAGACCAAAGTCCCAATCTAGAAGAGATAAATCGTAAACGCGAAATGAGGTATTGAGTTATAATAAAATGGCAAATGAAATGCAAAATGATAAAAGGGAGGTTCGCACGCGAAGCTCAGGTCCCAAGGTTAAAGCAAAGCAACATAATGAAGGTGAAAATAAAAATGACATCAAAAAATAAATACTGTAGAAAGCATACAAAAATATATCAACCAATATACTAACTGAATAATATTTACATAAGGGGCTACTTGAGTTTAAAAAAAATAGAGCTATACAATGCTAATATAATGTACAAGCCATGAGCATTATTGTATAAAAGTTGATTAGCAGATATAATTAATAATTAAATTGATGAGGAGGTTTATATTTAAAAGAATAAGTCGACGTTTATATAATACGCCGAGTGGATAATTGAAAGGTTTACAATACTTGGTTACAAGCCTATGGTAAGCGCCATTGTAATGGTCATTTTCAGTGAGAAGAAAATCCACGCCGCACGTTGTCCATTTCAACAATGCATTGTCATGGTTCTAACAGTT
Source organism: Amaurobius ferox (assembly GCA_951213105.1). NCBI lineage: Eukaryota > Metazoa > Arthropoda > Arachnida > Araneae > Amaurobiidae > Amaurobius > Amaurobius ferox. Next base: position 94,695,971 of record OX578139.1, on the reverse strand, counting down.
AAGTTGAGGCGATTCAGGCTGCTAATCGCTGTTGAAAAAACGATTAAAAGAAAGGTAATCGTTTTCGAGTCTTTTCTTCGACTAGGCACTTTCCAGGTTCGGAAAGGGGATTTGAACGCATTTCGGGTACGCACTTCCGGTATCAAGGCTTTTAAAAAAAAGAAGGTTTTTCTAATAATCTTTTTGAAAATGATCAATCAATTGCTGTCATCAAATGCAAGGGGCTGTTGTTTGTTTACATGCAATGTAAAAAAAAAATTAAAGGGAAGATGTCACCCCGTATGCAATTGTAATGGGAGTTACAGAATTCTGTGAAAAGTATCTATATTTTCAATGTCTGATTTAAAAAAAAATATATGTAATAATATAATAAGTATGTACCAGTATCAAGATTAAGCAAAAATGTTATATATGTGATGAAGTTATCAATTATGGAAATTAATGAAGTATGAAAAGAATTGTGTTCAAAAAGTAATAATGTGTAATTTGTACAAAAAAATGTGTAATGGTGTTAAAAATTTAAAAGTAGATAGTAGTGTGTAACATTTCAAAGTGAATGTGCATATGTTTAAAAATCTTTTGGAATAGTCAAAATTTAATTTAGCTTCAATTGAAAGCTGGACCTGGTAGAGTTCATGAGTACATAACTTATGTTTATTTAGTGTATATAATGTGTGCAAAAAAAAGTTTGTGTTACCGCAAGACTGTTGAACTAATTCTGGACAAACTTTGTCCCCCCAAAAAAGTGAAAATGCCAATTAAAAAGTGGCATCTGAGTCGAACTTCATTTCGACCTCTATTCGTTTTGAAATTTTTTGTTTTTTTCGTCCGTGGGGAGATATGTGAGACCAGAATATGTTCTCACATGAGACATTTTTATTTGAGTATTTATGGTGGCCAGAACGGCAATGAAAGCGGTAGTCTGGCTGGCACCGGGGTTTATGAGGACTTGAACTTTAAGGTCAAAAGGACTATAAATTTAGGGGTGCCAGACCAGTGGAGCTGAGAGGGGCCTCGCTAGATGTGAAATGATGCCTTTGGGTTGAGAAGAACCAATGAACGCCAAGGGGAAGAAGGGCGGAGCTACCCCCCCCCCCCCGCCGAAGGAACCACAGTTTGGTGAGAGAAAGAAATCAGAGAGTATGCTTCTCAATATTAGTTGGCTTAACGAATGTTTTCTAAGAAAAAATAAAAATATAAACCATATTTTGTCCCAATGGTACTCCGTCATGTTCTGGTATAGAACGCTCTTGTCCAACTAATTATTCTAACCAGATGGCAGCCCGGTCCAACTGGTAGTCCAACCAGTTGACGGCTTGACCCAACAGCTTAGTTTAATCAGTTGGTAGCCTTGTACATCTGGTAGGCGAACAAGTTGGCGGCCTGGTTAAACTGGTAGTCCGGGAACTAGATGGCAGTCGAATTTATCTTTGAGCAAGCTGGTTTAACATTTCCATATCAATTTCAACAAATCAATTCTATGTACATTGTTAAGTTGGGCAAGGGATTTTACTGAAATGTAAAGTAAACGATTCTTTTCATAAAAATAGTACATTGTGAACAACAAAGAATTGTTTAAAATATATAGTGATGTGCTATATTGTTGACTGCAGGAACAAAACTCAAAACTTATGCAGTTGAAACTACAGTTTTCCTGAATCTACACTATGCGAATTCCGTAAGATGTCTCAATACTTTTGAGAATATAGTGTACTTGCGATTTCATTTCTACTGAACAGCCTTCTTTGAAAAGCAATGCTTCTTTGTACTTACTTGGCCTTTGTGGCATTTATACATCTTCCTCTTCACGATTTGATAAACGATTTACTAACTGTAGTAGATGCTAAAAATGTATCATAGAGGAGCAGCTCAATTTTCTTAAGCAGGCACATATACCTAGAGTATTGGTTATACAAGGAGTATTAACATCTCTATTTGATAATACCAACTACTGTTTTGATTTTATGTAATTTATGTGAAAAGTTTATTTGAAAAAGAAGTGCAATATCTCGAGAATGCTTCATGTTAGCGTTCCAAAGTTTGTATTATTCGTTTTCTAATAAAAAAATGACGTATGGCATGATTATTTAACCGTGTTAAAGGTCCTGATTTTTTCAAAATTTCATTCGAAAATCGTGCAATATCTCAAAAATGTCTTTTGTTGGCGTTTTAAAATTTATGTCATTTGTTTTATTATGAAGAATTACGGTCTGAAGCGATTATTTATTTATAATTAACGAAGGAAGTGAATGTTTTCAATAATTAATTTGCGGGGGCGAGGGTGGGGGGAGGTCTTCCAAACATTCAATTACATTTAAAATCAATAGAGTTCCCGTATTTGCTGACTGTAACAATCGTACCAAATGATGTAATTATGTTTAAAACTTCCACTTGTTCGTGAGGTATCGCATTTACAGTTTCACGGATATATACAAACACATTAACGTATATACACACACACACTAATATAGATACGCATACATAAGAAACGTTCGATTCGAGTTAAAAAATGCTTACAGTATGTTCTTCCGTCGAAAATTAGAAATCTTTTTATACCCTTCGAAATCCCCCCCGGCCCCCACCGGTGACCTAGAAGGCACTCAATCTTTGCAGACTTTTCGTATATAGACCTTCAAACAGAACTTATCGTAGCCAGATTTTAGTTCCCCCGGGGGCGGCAGGGATAATGAATTTTTCAAAAAGACTTTCAGACAATCAATCCGGTGGCTAAGGAGGATGAATCTTTGAATACTTTTAGTATCGATTACACTCGGAGGCCCCGAGTTCGATTCGCCGAAACAATCCGCGTGTTCACGCTGAATACAAGCACGTTAAATCTGTGGGTCCAAAAGTCCTTCCGAGAGTTTTGTGGTAGAGTAAGGAGAGTACGGTCCTCGTGAATAGCGTCCCCACTGCGTTCCAGGCGAAATTGGAGTGTATTGTCCCGGCCGTCGAACCTGATACCTTATACCTTTGGGTATGTCGGACGGTATGGATCGAAAGAAAAAAAGTATCGACATTGGACCAAACCCAACGGAGCTGGATTTTCCGCTCGCTGATAAAAAAAATACATAAAAGGTTAAAACTCGATCGGGAGGCAGAACCTAACTGGGACAATTTTCATTTAAGCTAACTAACCATTTAAGTTTCATTTAAGGCAGAACCTAATTGGGACAATTTTCATTTAAGCCAACTAACCATTTAAGTTTCATTTAAGTCAATTTTCATTTAAGGCAGAACCTAACTGGTACAATTTTCATTTAAGCCAACTAACCATTTAGGTTTAAGTCAATTTTCATTTAAGGCAGAACCTAACTGGGACAATTTTCATTTAAGCCAACTAACCATTTAAGCTTCATTTAAGTCAATTTTCATTTAAGGCAGAACCTAATTGGGACAATTTCTTTTTAAGTCAACTGCATTCGAAGCTAAGTACCATATATTCTAGACAAAATAAAACTTATTGAACAGTTATAGTTATGTTTTTTTATGACTGTCCTTATCTTCAACACCTGAACACGTTTAAGTACTTGTATACTGTAAAAATGAATTAATTTATTTTAACACATGTATATAATAAGTAGTTTAATTTAAATACAATCCAGATATTCTACTCTGATTCGGGAATAATTTAATGTTTTAATGTTTTAATAAAATGAAATTCCATTTAAATAACATACTTAATTTTGCTTCCATTTACACATATTGATTTTTGCATGCTTATTACATTATGAATATATTTTAATGCATTTATTCATAAATGTATACAGTGAAATGGATTTTCTTTTAAATACAGAGTTGAAATTTGAAAATAATTATGCTAATATGTGTCGTGCAGACTTTTATACTTAAAAGTGAAAAATTATTTGAAAAATAATGGATAATATTAAACTATTTAATAATGACTTTTAAATTTTAATCACTTTCGGTTTATTTTTACAGAAATTGTATAAAGATGAGTTTAAGTAATGTTTTGTAATATGTATCTGGGTAGTGTGGTAAAGACGGAAATTTTGGTCAAATGATGTTCGATTATATGAGAGAGTGTTGTGTAATATATTAGAGGTCTAAAGGAATAATTTTCTGACCTAATACATCTATAAAGGGATTTGTGGGATTTTTTGGATGGCCAAATGATGTAGGTGCTGGTGTATCTGAGATCCGTCAAAGAGGTTCAGGTTCAATTACCGATTTCGATTGGATATTAATTTAAGGTAAAATTGATTTTAATACTTTGCAATTGGTGCTTGTCTTAAAATATATTTTGTGGCTACCAGAGGGGTTTGCGGTCGCCCTCCGACATTGTTACGGAAGAGTCGGATATAAGATGAAAAAGATTGATTAATTGAATGGAGTGGTGTAGTCGGTAGCTTGACGTGGGTAATAAAAATTGAATAATATTTGTTCATAAGTATAAAAATGGGCGAGTCATATTAAATTCTTAGAATTGGATTTTTAAGCTATGACAATACTTTATTTTTGCATATGCTATGTTTTGACGAAAAGGTAAAAGTAAATGACACACATATTGAAGCATGGGGGCGCGGTAGCCCATTGGTTAGCGCGCTGGAGTTGCACTCGGTAGGCCCGGGTTCGATTCCAGCCACTGCCAAAACTGCCGCCGTGTTCATGCGGAGTACGATCACGTTAAACATGTGGGTCCGAAAGTCCCTTCCGAGAGGTTGGTGGTAGGGGAAGGAGGGTACGGTCCCTGTGGATGCCTCCCCCACTGGGTTCCGGTCTAAATTGGGTGGCACTTCCCGACCGTCCAAACAGTTACCTTACACCTTGCTGGTAGGTAGGACGGTCTGGGTTTCAACAACAACACATATTGAAGCTTCCTAAAGAATCGCTTCCAATTTTTACTGTGATTCAGGAGATCTATAATATTTATTAGTTTTAAAACTTAAAGACAGGGAAACTAACACTCATAAACTATTAAGTATCACTTTCTTTTAACAAGTTTGATTTTGTTTAACAAATCATGAAGCTTAACGGTTAAAATAGTGATCCTAATAAAAAATTGACTCAGTTATGTTCTGTTCTGTGGTCGATACTGTCTATCTATATATCTATATATACTGTCTACCTGAAATTGTAATGTATCTGTTTGAACGGAGGGACAGTGCCATCCAATTTAAATCGAAACTCAGTTGGAGTGACATCCACAGACTCCTTTCCATATTACCAACATCTCGGAAGGACGTTTGGACCCACAACTTTGACGTGCTCCTATTCCGGATAGACTCGATGTGGTCGATAGTGAAAAGTTTTAACTTTTTAGGTCATTAAGGCTTGGAGGGTCTGAAAGAATATTTCGAACCCCAATTTTCCCGACACCTGGGTGGGAGGGGGGATCGAAAATTCGACTTCGTTAAGTTTTGGCCTAAGTTGGATAATACTAAAGGGTAATTTGAAACCCATACAAATTTTAATGAAATAGCTTTGACACTAAACAATCCACACATCCGGCCACACAACTTGTTACCATAAACCCCCTGGGTTGGTCGTGTGGTCTGGGCCTTCAACTAAACAATCCACGGGCCAACGGCCGTACCGTGCTGAAAACACCGGTTCTCGTTAGATCACCGAAGTCAAGCAGCATCGGGCGCGGTTAGTACTTGGTGGGTGACCACCTCGGAACGCCGCGTGCTGTTGGCCATCTCGGGTGCGGTATCCCCGTGGTTTGCGCGCTAGATTTGCACGCTGCCACAAATGCCGCCGTGTTCATGCGGAGTACGATCACGTTAAACATGTGGGTCCGTAAGTCCTTCCGAGAGGTTGGTGGTAGGGGAAGGAGGGTACGGTCCCTGTGGATGCCTCCCCCACTAGGTTCCGGTCTAAATTGGGTGGCACTTCCCGGCCGTCCATACAGTTACCTTACACCTTTCTGGTAGGTCGGACGGTCTGGGTCTCAACAACAACAACTAAACAATCCACCTTTCTGGTAGGTCGGACGGTCTGGGTCTCAACAACAACAACTGAAATAATCCATTTTCATTTATTAATGTATGTTCGAAGACGCCACTCTTTGGCGCTAGAGGGCGCTGCTAGGCACTATGGCACTTAACTTTTTTTCACTATTATCATTCGTAATGTGGACTTTGTATGTGTAACATGAATCATTTCAGTGATAATAAGGTGGCCAGCATACATATAACGTATGGGGCTGCAAATTGAAACCGAAGCGCTGTTGTAAGATTATCGGTACAATCTTACGGCAACTCTTCCATTTCTAAAGGCATCCCTATGCGCTAGACACATGTCAAACGCACTACTCACACCTTCATACCTACTTGAAGATGCAAGGTAATTGCTTGAATGGCTGGAGAGTGCCACCAAATTTTGACCGGAATCCAATGGAAGTAGCAACCACAGGGACTGTACTATATTTCCCTGAACCCTTCACATATAGGATGGACTTGGATTTACAGATTAATCGTGCTCATACTTTGCATAGACAAGAGGTAGTTTTAGACGGCGCCTAGGAATAATCATAGGACTACCGCGATGACACTCCTGTCATGACTGCTATCCTAGTCCAGATGCATATCCCTCATCTTGGCATTGGTAAGATGTTTCATTTTAAACATACTAAGTCTGTGTTGCAACATGGATCGTTTCATTGATGATAAGGTGGCCAGCATACTAGCGTATGGGGCTGCAAATGGAACCGAGAGAGCTGCTGCAAGATTGTCGGTACAATCTTGCATCAACTCTTCCGTTTCTAAAAGCATCCCTATACGATAGATGAATGTCAAACGTACTACCCAAAACTTCCAACCTACTTGAAGATATAAGTTGTTTGTTTAAGTGGCTGGAAAGTGTCTTCAAATTTAGACCGGAATACAATGGAGGTAACCACCACAGTACTATATTTTGAGCAGTACTATATTTTGTCGGATCCTTGACATATCGGATGGACTTGGATCTACAGATTTATGGTGCCCATACTTTGCGTAAACAAAGGGTAGTTTTAGACGGCGCGAGGATTAAACAAAAGATTACTCCTGGCTCCAAAACTATCATGGCCCAGATGCATGTCACCTATTTTAGCATTGGTGAGATGCTCCATTTTAGATATACAAGTCCGCTTTATGAATAACGGAGACGAAATATAGCCAGTTTTCGCGTAGTTCAACAACGCCCTCTTGCAACAAAGAGTGACGTCTGCGGACATATATCCATTTACAAAAAATTTTTTGTTTTAGATAACCCCATCTCAGTTTCGAATTATCCTCTATAAGTGTGCCTTCCAGATCACCGAAGGACTCTTTGGAGATCTGAAAAGATACAAACACATTAGCCAATTATTATATAAATATTTATGCTTTCCCCTAAGAGGCGTTTATAAATTTTCTCAACAAAGAAAGGCTTTTACTAGGTGGACAGAGAGCAGTTTTCTCAATTTTATTTCTTTGTCTTTACTCAATTCTTTTTTGTTTTCTCCTTCACTTCCTCAGATAAAAGAAATTGCTTAACCATTTGGAAAAAAATTAGGAAAGTTATGTCCTAGAATTTGATAAGAAATGTCGTAAAAAGCGGGTGAGTGAGTTTTATGCACCCGATGTGAGAACACTTGCCTTTTTAAATGGAAGCGGAAGATTTTCGTTTAATTTTATCAGATTAATATATCTATTCTTTTAAATTAATTCTAATTAAAATTATTGCTAAACTATTATCCAAAAAAATTCTTTTCTTTTTTAAGTATTTTTATATCAAATAAAATATCTGAATGTTTATCCTTTTCGTGGCGATTAATTTTAGATATTAATTTAGTGCGTGAAAGTATTAAGATAAGCCGTTTAACGTTATTATTTTCCCTACATACAGAGTTCCTAGGGCCTTCTTTAGGCACACCGATAACTTTGTAAGGAAATGACCATACGTGTATACTTTAGGTCCAAGTACAATAAAGTTACCGTGTTAGATGATATAAATAATTGCAGCGACCATGCACGACCATATTCGATGCAGCGACCATATTCGATGATATAAATGATTCAGCGATAATGCACTAATGAATTCGAGGATGAATATAAATGATTGCAGCGACCCTAGAGGAGAATTTATAAAGTTAGTATAACAAACTCGACAACAAAGCGGGAAAGACAAAGAAAGTAAATTATCCCACTGAATCAAATCCACCCAATTTAGACCGGAATTCAATGAAAGTTGCAACCACAGGGACAGTACTACTGTTCAAGGATTTATCATTTCAATACATCGCGTAGATAAGGGGTAGTTTTAAACTTCGTCGAGGATTGAACTCTGTGTTGCATTCATTCTCGAGATATGGCCCTTTTCGTTCCCAAATAAATTTTTCTTGAACATTACATAAAATTAAAAAAGTAGCAGGTATTATCAAATATATTCACTTTCCATATGCAGTATTATGCACATTTTTAACGTCATTCTCTTGGATCTAATTCGTTCCATTCATGAGATAAATTACTTTTTATAATAGAATTTTCCCATACAGAAAAGTCTTTAAGCACCCAATAAGTTTGTAAGGGAATGTACATGAGTGTACACGATAATTTTACGTATAGCAAAGTGACCGTGGGGGAAGGGTATTTAAAGCCTATTACAAAGTTGTAGTGTATTGTTTAATGAGTAAGATATGATAAAAAATCAGCTACAGAAGGCATTTATCTGCCATATTATGGTTATTGAAGAATAGTTGTAATGGTTATTGATGAATGGTTGTAATGGTTATTGATGAATGATTGTAATGGTTATTGATGAATGGTTGTAATGGTTATTGATGAATGGTTGTAATGGTTATTGATGAATGGCTAAAATAAACAACACTTACATGCACGGAAATCTAATCTACATCCAGCTTAAAATGTTCATCGTCAGAAACAATGTACAGCCGAGAAAAAAAAAACGCCCCACCCTCTGTTAATCGAGCATCGTTCATCGTAGAGAAAATTGAATGATAGCATTCGATTAGGAATAACATCCTTTACAAATTAATGTACGTAAAATTTGCATAAGGGGCCGTCTTCATATCTAAACGCGCACAAACTTTGAAATTTTCAATGGCAACACCCAATTTTGACGTCACCCACAAGTTCTAGACCCACGAATTAGTCCAAATTCAAATTTTCACGACGTTTCTATCTTTATATGCGAAGTTATTCAATATTCCGGAATGTGCAATTTTCGAAGGTCAGCTCCATATTGAAAACCGCAATTTGAAGGGCGATGTTTCGTTAATTGACCACAGCTCTGTTGTAAATTATTGAACTATCCTCTTGACATTCAGTATTATGACTTACCTTACAGCCAAAGGGTCGCAGGTTTGATTCCTGCATGAGAGGGTGAGCATTTTCATGACTGTGTGTGGTGTTGTCTTGTGTGTGTGTGTGTGTTACTAAGGCAGTGGGCCTGTAATGAGTAGGATTGTATGAATCTCAAATAGGACACGATTATTAGGAGTAAAAAGTCGTATTGGGTACGTTGCTAAAAACTAATAGGGCATTCGTGCCAGGGTCAATAAAAGGAATAAGAAATAAAGAAGAATGAAATATTTATTTTCAAATGTCATTTTATAATGCTGTTTCAAAATCAATTTATGAGACTAACAAATATCTTCAGATGACGCGACAAAACAACTCTGTTGGAATTTGGTGACGAATTTAAAAGTATCAATCCGTCATTATCAATCACCGTTTGAAGTCTTGTTGGTGTTTAGTATCACATAATTTTATAATTTGTTATTGTTTTATATAAATATTTTTTATTATAAATTATTACATTTTGTGGGCGATTTCAACGTCCAGTAGCTCGGGAACTATTAATGGGCAGTAACATAAGTAGATCCCATTTATAACAATACAAGTTTGCAGCCTTCAATACAGTAGCAGAATTACGTTGATTAGGCTGCAACTATACAACACTATTTATACAAAGCTTTTATTAAAACTGGGTAAAATTAAATGCCCGTTTCCTTAAATAAAGATTAACTTACAATTAATATAACTTTTTCAAATTAGTCATTTTCTAAACTAATATACGAGCCCTAAAGTCATCGTGATGCTGAATATTTAAACATTTCGAAAGAACTAGTGGGAGGAAACACCAGGAATTTTATATAAACATATAAAAACTCTTTTTGAATCGATTTTTATCAAAACCTGTTCAGGTTTGTATTAATATTTTTTCGATTATTGATTTGATAATTAATATTTCATACAAACAATTCATTCTACAAAAAAAAAAATCACATAAATGTGTTTGGGTTGTTTAATAGTAACGTCATAGAAATAATTAGCTTGAGCAGATAATTATTATAGAAGATATGAATGGAAGTCTTGGAAACTAATTTAACATTATGAGCTCAGAAATTTTCATACTCACAACTCAGAAACGCTTCACCCAAATGACTTGAAATTTTGTATTATAGGTTGAATTTTGCTCTAGTTCGAACTATGGTGTCAAACTTAGGTGGTGCCATTTAAAATTTCAAAGTTTGTGCGCGTTTAGATATGAAGACCGCCCCTTATGCACATTTTACGCACATTAATTTGTAGCGGATGTTATTCTTAATCGAATGGTATCATTCAATTTTCTCTACGATGAACGATGCTCGATTAACAGAGGGTGGGGCGTTTTTTTTTCCGTGGCTGTACATTTGAATTCGAGAAAGACTATTACCGCGTACTTTGACAAGCATTGCCGGTGTTACGACCGGCAATGCTTGTCAAAGTACGCGGTACTTTGCCAGAAGGATTAAAAGCAGAAGGATAAAATAAACTTTTGTTACAGTGAAATTGTAAAAACGTACGCGATGCCGGATAAAATAAGAAATTGCTTATTTTCAAGCGAAATCTGTTTAATTTGCGATTCTAAAAAATATATATTTTTCTTTTTTGTTTACAAAATCAATGCGTAAAAATATGCATTGCTTAATTTATAAAGCGTATTTATTTATTTTATAACTTGGGATACGCGTATAGAGGCGTTATTTCGATCTTTAGTTCCATATTTATTTACTTTTAATACTTTTCTGGTAATCAAGTATAAATAAACAAATCTACTTATCTCATTTAGAATTCAACCTATTTGAAGAAGGTTTATTTGAAGGACAACAAATAGATTTATATAAAGCTAATTCTATACATATTTTTTTCTAATACTTTTCTGGTAGGTAAAAAACGTATGGAATAAAATTTTTATTATATTTAAAATACGTTCTTGGAAGAAATTTACTTTTTTAGATATTAAATGTTTGAAATATTTTAGAAAGAATAAACTTTTTGTGTTAGAAGTTGAGAACATACCGCCTCTTTCTTTTAAACGCAGCATTGAACTCAAACATACCTGTAAATCAAAGACCAAGCACCTGCTGCCGATGAATGCACAGAAAAAAGACCAGGGTAGCAGTAGCAGAAGAACCATTTCTCAAACTTATTCATGGCCGTGTGATTTTAAATATGGGGCATATAAATTTTGAAGCAAAGTGAAACTACCAAGTATAAAAAATACGGACATAAACGTCTTTTGTTTACGCACCTTTGCATTTGATTTATATTTGACGTTTGTAAGTGTTTTCCTCCACATATACATAGAAAATTGCATAGGGAAAGTATTGTGACTGGATCGACAATTTGAAATAGTATTTTCGACGGAAGAGCACACGTTGCAAGCTATCCCTGCATTCGAATTGAACGTTTTTGAAGTGATGTGTGTGTGTCCATGAGTCTATGAAAGCAATATCTCAAAAACAAATGGATCGATTCGAATAAAATTATTAATACGATTATAACAATCAGTGAATACTGGAAACCAATTTATTTTCAATGCGATCGAATGTTCGACAGATTGCGCAAGTTTTAAATGATTTTTTTTTTAAATCATTAAGGAATAAGGACTTTAATAATGTCTCTACATTAAAAGAAAAATTAACCGCCGAAGGGCTGTTTGACAAATTTCTCGTTTCTGCTTCGTACTGTTAAACCTATACCATACAAAAGATATAAAATTCGATACCCTTATAGGAATAGGTTGGGAGATTACGCCGAAATAAACCATTTTTCGATATATATTGTAGTTTAAGAAATATTTAATGTTAAAATTAAAGACAAAATATTTGAGCTGCCTACATAGTTGAATATATGCCAACATAGTTGGATATATGTATACGAAGTTGAGGTACCTACATAGTTGAATTATTGCAGAATGGAACCCTTTTTTAATTTCTATGTACTTTACGAGACATTTTACTTTTTATACTCTTCTAAAGTATAAAATATTCTTTCATATCCGCATGTCCACCGATAATCTAAGCTTCGTACCGCAAAAACTATAGCATACAAAAATAAGAAATGTGGTACATTTATTGAGATATAATAATGTAACACAATGAAATAAAGTGTTACACCGATATAAAATTTAGTTTTGTTTGAATATTGTTTTTACAAGTTTACGCACAATATTCGTTTAATTCACTGATTACTATTATGCATTATTATACACCCTAACATGTAGAAAATAAATATTTTTCTTCAGATAAAAATGTGCGGACGAATACGAAATGTAAATAATATGATATTTACAGGATTCTTTGGTGGTTTTCACTACAAATGGACCAAGTGTGAACACTTGCAAACCATTCCTTACAAAGCTATTGGTGTTGTTAAGTGAATATCAAGGAATCTTATATATAATATCTAGAATTTTATATTAAATTATATATTTATTTGATATTTCATATTATATAAATGACCCTCCTTGCATGGAATAAACACAAAAACTTAACGTCAACTCTCTCTCTCTATTTCAAACATTGTCGGAAAAAATACTTTTTAAAAATGCAGAATAAAACTAATATGATTATGACAAAAATATTAATTTTCCTTTTGGTTACAATGTACAAATGAATACTCATTGGTGTCAATCATTTTACCATGCTATTGTTTTTGAAAGTTTAAATATCTATTTCCCAGCATATTCTATAAATGGAGATTACATGATAATAGATATGGGTTCAGCATCTATTTCCGGAGAAGAAAAAGATTACTAAGAATCTCCAAATGCATTATTCAATTTTCATTTTCCAGTAATTTTTTCATTTCTAGTGCAGAAATATTCATTTTCCTTGAAACATTTATTTCTTAACATCAACTATATATAGAGCTTGCATTATGTTGATATAGATCAGTGTTTCCCAAACTTTTTTAACTCGCGGCGCACTTTACAACAAATGAAAATTTTTCGGCGCACTAATTATATATATATATATATATATATATATATATATATATATATATATATATATATATATATATATATATATATATATATATATATATATATACAATATAAAATATTTTAAAAACATATGAACAAGTAAACCAAGACATAAAAGCAAAGTATTGTAAGGCGCAATGCCGCACTTTCAATATAAGCCGAAATAAGTTAAAAAATCGTTGAAAATGATTGAAAAGAGTAGGGGTGGAAAGGGGGGGGAGTTTAGAGAGTACATACATGAACGGTAGTAAAAAGGCCGGAGGGGATTGTGACCCCCCCGTTCCTGGTTAAAGCGCTTTTATTCCACGGAAAGACTCCTGGTACCTCTGCTTTCCCGAAGCATTTCTCCGTCCGATGAAAAATAATGAAACATCCAAGAGGAAAACGAGCCAAAATTCACAAAGTGGCAAGTGCAAAGAAACTAATTACACCACCATTTATATTATTTTAATATTAATGATTTATATTAAGAGTTTTATTTCATATTTTACTCATTTTTAATATAATTTTAATTCTTTCGCGGCGCACCCAACTATACTTCCCGGCGCACGGTTTGGGAAACACTGATATAGATAGAGCATAAAAATTCCATAAGTGTAGGGAATTTCTTGTTCGTTTTTCTCGTTTTCAAAAATTGTGAAAATTTTCCTAGAAACATCTATTTTTTAATACTTAACTATAGATTACGTTTAGACGGTGACTGATATGGATTCCGCAACGGGTTTTGGAGGGGTTTGGGGACTCACTAAAGATTTAAATTTTCAGTTCTCGAGATGTCACTTCCGACACTGAATATTTACGTTTATCCTGCAATATCTATGTCTCCGGATTAGCTGTAGATAAAATTTAGATAATGACTGATATGGATTAAAAATCGAATTTTGGATTAGGAGGGGTAGGGACGTTCTGTAAGAAATTGCATTTCCAGCTCTGTAGATCTCATTTCATCTTTTCCGAAAATTCGTATAATTATACGAACTTACAAAAATGTGTAAACATACTTTTGTACATTCCGCCGAAATATACTCCGCCTTCCCTCCTTTTTGTACACTCCGTCGAAATGGCAATGTACATACCACTCTTTACCATATGAAGACTCTTTCAATTTTTTTTTGTTTTATATTTAATGAGTGATCAGCCTTCTGGAGCATAAACATACAGACTTTACCCTGCATGTTTTAAACCGTGCCCCCTTGTATCTCTTCAGTAAAGCATTTATAATGATATTTAGGTTCAAATAAATAACAATAATTTTAATAAAGTTCTTTAAGTTTTTCTTAAAGTTTCTTCTTTCTCTTCAAGAAAACGTTACACAATAGATTATATCCCGTTTTATCAAAACAATTCATGTACAAAATCTCCTGGGTATTAATGCCGTGCCCGTATTAAATGGGCTATTTTCATTGTTTCATTATTATATTTGTCGAAAATTTCTCCCTTGCTAATTTCAAACATTGCATTATTTTTCGTTATTAGTCTTTTTATGGAAGATTTGTTGGGTTTCTATTTCTTTCGTTCTTGTTTTTACAATGTATTTAATTATAGACTTGTATATGTATTTACTGTAGCATTCTTATTTTTGCTTTATCCCCCCCCCTTGGGGCTCGTTCTATACTGTTTTATTTTAATCCTTTCCTTTTGTTGTACATATCAACTTTTCACAACTTTCTTCGTAATCTGAATGAAATATGAGTTGTATTTATTATGCGTTATTGAACCTAATATTGTTTTCATAAGTTTATTTTCAAAATTATTATAGTTTGATGATAACTGATATTTATTATTATACTCTCTAACATGTGGAAAAATACAATTTTTTATTTCGGTTAAAATGTACGAACAAATACATTATTGGTGGCAAGTATTTTGACACACTATTGTTTTTGCAAGTTTATTTTAAATATATATTTCTCAGGACACGATATTGATAGAGTTAGATGATGACAGATATAGATTCAGTATCAAATTCCGGAGAAGGAAGTGGTCAGTAAGGTTTCCCAGTTGCAGGGATTTTTCCATTTCCCATGCAGAAATTTTCCTTTTCCTTGAAACATCTATTTCTTAACATCGACTATAGTTGGTTGACATAGATTAAGTATAAAATTTCAGAGGTTCAGGGAGGTTCTGTAAGTTTTTCTACTTCCGATTTTCCCTCTTCTGAGTGAAAATGTTTCTTTGAAACACACATTTGACTATAAATAAAGTTTAGGTGACGATTGATTTAAATTTAGCACCAAATATTGGAGGAGTAAGATGCTAACTACCAGTTCTGGAGATGTCACTTCCGACTAATTATTTACATTTATCCTGCAATATCTATGTCTCCGAATTCACCATAGATTGAGCTAGACGATGGCTGATATGGATGTACAGTAAATATTGAGAAGGGGTGGGGATGTTCTGTAAGAATTTTCATTTCCATCTCTGTAGATGTCATTTTATCTTTACCGGAAATTTTTATGAATATTTGAGCTAAGTGTATAAAAAAGTATAAAAATACTTATCCGCCGAATACTTAAAAACGAAAGATGAAGTACATGCAGTACTTTTCACCATATAAAGGATTTTTCTTAAATTTTTAACTTTCTCATACGTAGCATTTGAGAAATTATTGTTTTCTCGAACATTTTCAATTCTGAAATTTTGATGACAATGTATGCTTTAAGAACTCCTGAACACGTTTTGACTATTTTTTGAGTGATGTCGGTCTGTATGTTTAACTGATGTCTGTGGTCGATTTGAGAATACGTTAGCAGCCACAATATTAATGGATTTTCACGAAACTTTATGTCCGACTTTTTTATCCAGAAATCTAAAAGTAGATAGAATGTTTTAAATTCGAGAGAAAACGTTGAATTTTATTCAAAATTTTAATTGTTTCTAACATGGCAGCATAGAACAATATTTGACACATCTAACGTAATCATGCATAAAAGGGTGTATTTGAGGCTGGTCACGAGATTTAATAGTTTCAATCATTGTTGAAGCCGCGATAAATATTGTTTTGTTCGTGACGTCATTAGCGCCCCTTAGAGGGTGAGTAACCCCCAGGTGGTACATTGTCAAGTATGGCATAAATCGAAAGATTTTTTCAAGCCCTTTACAATGAAGGCTAACTCTATAAGTGAAAGGTAACTATAGTGTATCTCTATAATGTGAAGGGTAACTATAGTTGTAACTGTATAAAGTGAGGAGTAAGTAACTCCATAAAGTGAAGGGTAACTATAGTTGTAACTGTATAAAGTGAAGAGTAAGTAACTCCATAAAGTGAAGGGTAACTATAGTTGTAACTGTATAAAGTGAAGCGTAACTCTAGTTGTAATTCTATAAAGTGAAGGGTATAGTTGTAACTCTGTAAAGTGAAGGGTAACTATAGTTGTAACTCTATAAAGTGAAGGGTAACTATAGCTGTAATTATTTGAACCCCCTATACCGATTTTTTAAGAATATGCTTGTAAAATTTGAAAAACAATAATTCTGATATGGCAAAGTCGAGTTGATCTACACTTCAGTTAATTTGTTTTATATTTGATGAGTGACCAATCTTCCAAAGCATAAAGACACAAACTTTACCCTGGCAGTTTCCAACGGTGTCTCTTGGAATCTTTAATACAACATTTATGATGATATTTAAGTTAGAAAAAATAATTTTAATAAAGTTTATTATTTTTTCTTCCCCTTAAAGGAAACGTTACACAATAGATTATATCTCGCTTTATCAAAACATTCCATGTGCAAAACCCTCTGGGTATTTACGCCCTGCCGGTATTAAATGATCTCTTTTCATTGTTTCATTATTCCATTTCTCGAAAATTTCTCCCTTGCTAATTTCAAACATTGCATTCTTTTTCGTTACTAGATGTTTCTCTTTTATGAAATAATTTCTTTTCTTTCGTTTTTTGTTCTTACAACGTGTTTAATTATATACTTTTAGATGTATTTATAGTAACATTCTCATTTTTTTTTCGCTTCTTTCTCATGGGGCCCATTTTATACTGTTTTATTTTAATCCTTCCCTTTTGTTACATATTTTATCCTTTCATAATTTTTTTTTCATCTGACTGAAATACGAGCTGCATTTAATGTGTGTTGTGAATATTGGTTTTTTATAAGTTTACGTACAATATTAATTGAATTCGTTGATAAATATTATTTATTATTATGTATTTATTACTATATCATATGGAAAATATATATTTTCTTTAGATTGAAATGTACGGAAGAATATGAAATATAAATAATATATTATTTTATGATATGATTCCTTGTTTTTTCCTTTAAGCAACTCAATATCTTTTGTGAGTTTACACGTTAGCTCTACTATATACATTAGCTAAAGTGACCGTGCCCAATCAAATAAAAGAGATTGAAGCGCCCTTAGCGGATACATATATATTTTAATTTTATAACGAATTTGGCAATAAAGCAAAATTAATAAATATGTCAATGACAAATTTGTAGAACATTATTTAATGAGTGATAATCCAAAACAAATCTGTTATAAAGAGCATTTATTTCACATAATATGGTGATTGTGGAATGACTGTTATATTCGGGTATGCTTAATTAAATAATACTTAAATTCACAATAATTTAATGTTTGTTTTGTTTTGTTTTCATTTCCAGCAGTAGCACATGATACAACAATCATACAATAATTTCCTTCGAAGAAATTTCTAACTGCTTTTGAAATTCAAACCTTGATTCGATTTAGGAGTTGTCATAACATTCTTCTATGCCGTCACTGGTAATCGGCTAAGATCACTGGATTTTCGCTCCCTCTTGATGGCTCCAGATCCATTCAGAAAACATTGGCCAGGTTAAGGAAACATTGGCAGTTCAGAAAACATTGGCCAGGCCATACTAAGGATATGAGGTTTGAACGAGGAGACAAGAGTTTTCCGGCATGTACATGCTCTTCTTCCTCGCTACTCCCTCTCATCTTCTGAACTGCATGGAAGCTACATTAGATAATACGGTAGAGGACCAACATATAAGATTCATTGCTTTATGAGCGGCATCATCTTTTGAACTTGACCTGGCATTTTGTAGGACAAGGGGCTTGACAACAGCAACAACAATAATCCTTCACTAATGGGCAAGTACACACTGAGTAAATACCGCAGTAGATACTTAAAAGTAAGAAATACATTAAAACTAAGAACATACCATTTCAGAACGGAGAAAAAATTAAAAGTAAATTGTAGATCTAATAAGTGAACCAATCTTTAGGACGTTGTTGTTGTTGTTGTTGAGACCCAGACCGTCCGACCTACCAGAAAGATGTAAGGTACCTGTTTGGACGGCCGGGAAGTGTCACACAATTTAGACCGGAACCCAGTGGGGGAGGCATCCACAGATACCATACCCCTCTTCCCCTACCACTAACCTCTCTGAAGGACTTACGGACCCACATGTTTAACGTGATCGGACTCCGCGTGAACACGTCGGCAGTTTTGGCAATGGCGGGAATCGAAGCCCGGGTCTGCCGAGTACAATTTCCACGCGCTAACCACTGGGCTACCGCGACCTAATCTGTAGGACGTGTGACATCTTATTTGTTCTTCAATATCTTTCATAAATGTTTCACACCAAGGAATCTAATGTCAAGTATGCGCAAAATTTTCTTGTCAGCGATAATGCACTAATGAATTCGAGGATGAATATTACCGAGTATAATGAATGTTGCATTGAAGTTGTCATTGTGCTACACGTTACTGGCACGACGTTTTGATAGAATTTATTGCCTTCCATATACGCGTTTAGTGCGTTCCTGGTGTTTATTCTTTCCAATTAGATAATGCTCTACAGCTTTGTACTCGAACTTGAATTTTATTTTCATCTGACTCGTCTTTTTGCCGAAGTAGTAGTTATTTTTTCTAATTTTCCGTTAGGGCTACTTCAATCTCCTTTCTTGGATTGAGCATGATCACTTTATTACAAGTAGACCATAGGTATACACTCACATATATTTCCGTAGAAAGTTATTGGGGTTTCTAAGGGTTTTCCTAGTAATCTTACATATAAAATGTAGTATTTTATATTGAATTTTATATTTACCTGATATTTTGTATTATATAAATGAACATTATTCCAATGAATAAACACATAAACTTTACTCTAACTATTTCAAACCTTTTCGGTAAAAAGTAATAAATAAAAATGCAGAATAACAATAAATGTATGACATCATCCAGAAGCGAAAGGAAATTCCTTCGTCTGAGTATGAAAATATAGAGCAGTTTCATCATCAGTGACAGACAGGATCAAATTACTTTGAAAGTCGTTTGGAAGCATGGATTTTGGTCTTTGTGGTGAAATAACCCTATTGTAACTTATCCTGATGAAGGAAGATTGCATTGATTCGAAAACCAGTCGATGTCATTATTTCTTTTCAATATTTTTAAACAGAATGTGTTTTGCAGAAAAGTTGCAAAGTTTAAGGCACTTTATTAATTTTTCTTATAGTATTACATAAAATACTGTTATGAACATGTAAAATGCTTTGAAAAAACATATAGCATATATCATATGTATATAGCAAGAGTGACGTAATAGAAAGCATGAATGGAAGCGGCATATTCTATGGGACGATAAGGGGTTTTCATTTTTTTCTGGGTATTGCATTTCAACGCCTCTGTTAATGCAATAAATGAAAACTGCGTAAATGCATCCTACAAACACAAAATGAACTGCTAGTTTTAAAGGCACTAAATAGCCTTCTTCTTTAGTTACAACAAGAAGCGCGACCTCACTTACTGGAGTCAAGTCCCAAACTTAGAATGAAGTACGTGGTGAAAGGTATAAAAACAGTTACCAAAGGCTTTGAAAGAAATGAAAATATGAAAAATACCAAACAGACTGTTCGAAAACAACGGCCACGCAAAGCCTCAGAGGAAAGAACGGAAACAAAGAGGTAAGAAAATGGATAGCAGAATAAATTGAAACAGATGAAAAGAGAGAAAAATTACTAAAAAGGGAACGATTGTAACCTGAAATATTTTAGTTAGTTGTAAAAATAATATAGAAACAAATTAGGAACATCCGGCGAAAATTAAATTTAAATATGAAGGATCTAACACTGGTATCGGAGGCCATATGAGCTAGCTTCGTCAAAATATAGCAAAAAATAAAAACTATAAAACGTAAAAAGTAGACACAAAAGAAGGAAAACGCCCGCAATTGAAATAATTACAGAGATTTGCAAGCTGAAGTGAAGAAGGGACAAGGATCTTTAACAAGGGAGGCTCGATTGAAAAACAATAGAAAAGATTTTCAAGAAAGTCCTATTCAAAAATGGAATTCGGACAATATTTGTAAATTAAAATCATTTTTGTATGTATGCTGTATTTTCGAAGTTTTCAATTATTGTGTTATTATTGCAGCAGCTTTTCAGAGAATTTTTGACTTTTGTTAATACTGATAGGGGTTTATATATACATAAAACGGTGCTATTTTATTTCGAAATAAAATGTTTATGAGCTTGCATGCTAAGAAATATGAGTTAAACTTTATAACACATTCTTACAGTTCAACCTTCTACAAAGAATACTTAATTCTTTTTAATTCAACAGTGAGCTCTCATTGAACATTTGCACGCAAATTCATTGCCGGACTAACTAGTTTGACTTAATTTTATCACGGACAAGGTAGCCATTAATAACATTAATAACATGCAACATAAAACGACAAGTTGAGTTGTTTGGCCTCGCCATGTTCGTTTTATGCATACAAAGATTAATTTACATGTGTTGAGAATCCTTGCACACAAAGGATTGTATCTGTTGTACTTGTGGTTATTAAATAAATATTTTTATACTGATAAATACAAATTGAATTTAACCGTACTTAAAGTTGTATTAAAGATTAAATATACAGAATAGGTATTAATGACGATGACATTTTTCTATATAAGGATTGGGCTCACATAAATGCTGGGAATCACTTCTCTGTAGCATCCATAGTATGTTGAAATTTGTTGAAGAGTCTTGTTTGTTCTAATTCCATTGGTTTCTTTATCAAGCAAATTTATTGCAGTTTTCTCAGATTTTAAAACCTTCGAGTATTTTTGGTTCCTTTAATGCTATAAATGTTTATATGTGAGGCAAAATCTATATAAAATTAAAAAGAAAAAAAAACGAAATTCACATTTTGTCTTTAGATCTTTAAATAATTAGCAATTTTGAAGAAAGCTCAAACTGTATCTAAAAGTAATAAGGTTAAATATTATGAAACAGCATAAATTAAAAATAAGAAAGTTTAATCGTGTATAAAACATTGATTATGAAACACTTTTCAACTTAAAGGCAATTTTATTTAAACATCTCTAACGTGAAAATACATCCAGCGGTGATATTTTTAAAATTATCATAGTACAATAATTGGAAACTTCAAACTTTATCAAACAAGGCAATGCTTTAAAATTGCTTGCTTCTCTATCTAAGTAAATCCAATGAATTTTCCATTAATATCACTTATATACCAGACTCCACAGCTAAATAATTTTGCGTTAAAAATTCAGCAATTCTTATACAACTCATCTGTGATAAGGCTTTCACACCTCTGTGTTAAAATTGTATATTAAAGTATTGTTTTATTTCTGGGTGATTGAAAGTGTCAATTTCGAAATGTAAATGTCTTTTCTACATGTTTTCAATTACATTGACTTTTAAGGGAAGTGAACTCTAAAATCGCAAAAGTGTTTATGTTCCAGAAAAATAGTAATAGTTTTGTATTTTCGCTTCTCAGTCGCTAGCTGGGAACTTGCAGGTTTTGCGCACGCGCGCGTTTGAAAAAGGATTTTGGAAAGCAGAGTGGAAGGAGTGGTGGAAAAATGTAGACGTGTGTGTTTGATTCGCGTATGATCGCGAATTTTAAGAAAAGGTGGATTAATTTTGAAAGTGGAAGGATGTGATTAAAATATGTAACATAGTTCGACAAGTTGTGCGTAGAGTCGTTTGGCTCGGTTCAGAGATGAGTCACTCGTGTTTTAAATGAATCAGCCTGGTAGTAATGGAATAATGAGTCTTGTGAAAAGAGAAAATGGTTCTTTCACTGGTCGGCTTGAATCGCTAATAGGGCTAGAGGGAAAGCTCATTTTACAGCGATTTGTATTTGCCTGACTCCTCCTTGTGTCCTAAGGTACGAATCAACCAATCTCCGTAACCAACCAAGATGTCGAATTCCGCCAGCATGATGTTGTGTAGTCAAGTTTCCCGACCATTATGGATTTTGTTCTGCGCAAGAATCTCGATGAGTTTATGCCGAGAGTCCATCCTGATATCCTTTCCCATGGTACAGAATTGTAAATGTTATATTTAAAAGAGACGAGGTAAAGTTTTATATATATTTAGTCTTCCACCTAACGAATAGAGTGTTAATTGTCAAATCCTCGTGAGTATCAAGTCATTGATGATGTTATATGAAAATGTCGTATATGTTCAAAGTATACAAATGTCGTATATAAATGTCAAGTATAATGTGAGGAATATTGTGTTTATTTTATGTATCAGAAAATATGTGTATTCTCTTGGTTCCTCTTCCTCCAGGGGTGTTCTTAATGGTCACC
Organism: Amaurobius ferox; assembly: GCA_951213105.1. Classification (NCBI taxonomy): domain Eukaryota; kingdom Metazoa; phylum Arthropoda; class Arachnida; order Araneae; family Amaurobiidae; genus Amaurobius; species Amaurobius ferox. The sequence continues at coordinate 94,673,143 of OX578139.1, read as the reverse complement.
CTACCGAGTGTAACTCTGAGTTATTGCGAGAAATGCTTGTACTCCACTGTTTTCGATCAACTGCCTTGTTATTTCATGTTTAATAAATGTGTTTGATTTCAAAACTTTGTCTTCTCTGTCGAGTATACCAAAACGTTCGCGACACATCTTACATTCGCTTGTTTTGTTTACATTTTGCATACGTTAAAATTAGGCTTCTTGGTAGAAATAATTAAACTTTAGTGATCATTTAAAGTGAAATAATATTGTAATTGCGCAAGTACGGAATTTGGAAACACAGATAAAATGCGAAAATAAAGCGGTTTTAGGGCGGATGCAACACTAAATATAAATACAAGAATTACGTACATAAAGCATTGATTATAAAACACTATCGAACTGGAATTTTATTTAAACATCTCTAAATTACGATACATTCAGTGGCGATATTTTTTAAATATCACTGAAATAAAATAAATCATTTTACTTGGAAAATTGAGACCATGTAGGTAAAAGTACGCCCTGACTCTATTCTTAAAACTTCAGTTAAACTTTATTTAAATGACGTCATTGAAATATAAATAGTCTGACTCTCTATGTAAAAGATGTGAGTATTTCATTAATACACTTTTATTCTAGACTCCAGGGATAAATAATTTTGCGTGAAAAAAGTTCAGCAGTTCTTATACAACTCCTTTTATAATCACTTGTTTAAATTTTACATTCATCATGTTTAGGCTTCGTTGCAGATAAAGTTTGATGATCATTTAAACTCAAAAATATTGTAACTTCGTTGGAGCAGAATATGGATGCACACAAAAAAAGTAAAATTAGAGCGGTTTTAGGACGGATGCAACATTATATGTAAATTAAAAATTACTTTAAAAATCACGATTTTGACACAAGATGGATGAAATATATCATTTTAAAGTGGGTCTTGTGACCTCATTATATTATATGGGTATCCTTATTATTTTAATTTTTATTTAAAAAAACTACCGAAAATATTTTGCTGATTTTTTTTATATATTTTATGGGATAATTTGAATATTTCCTAAAAGTTTCAAAGCAATTTGTGAATTTTAACTTCGCTTAAATTTTTTTGAAAATTAGGTCCTATAGGGTGAATATATTTCATTTTTTCAACCCAGGCTCAATTCAAAACTAATTGGGTGATATTATTCATATACATTCCCATATGCTTCACAGATAGTCTCAAAACTAATATTTCGTTTTGATAAAGTCGTTTCTACGGCGGATATCGTGCCAACGGGCAGACAGACAGACAGACAGATAAAATGCACAAAGTCATAAACACTTTTCAACTCTGCTGTAAAGTGTTAGAAAGTGTCAACCGGTTTCGGAGGGATTTAAGTTCTTAGGACTCTTTAATTTCTCCTTAATTTATCGCTCTTTCATAGAGCTTTTCTATTCAACCCTTTCTTCTTGGCATTTTTAACTCCTGGCTTGTAATATATTAGCTTTAATGAAGGGGATAAAACGTATCCTCAAAACAGCTGTATGAAGTTACTGGACGTTAGGAATAAACTGAAATACTGGAAGTTAGGATGGAATCAAATAAATTTCATTAAAAGCAAATTATGATGAATATTTCTAGATATGTTAACAATTTCCCCAAGTATTATTTATGTATCATGTAACTCCTCATATTATTCTTTCCGTTCATTTTTACTGAGACTTAAAATTTCAATGTTATTAAAATAATTTGAAACTTTATATATGCTTAAAAAATACATGCTAAAAGCATTCACATTCTAAAAGAAATAGTTTTATATTAATGGATTTTATGAAAGTAAGGCCGAGAAACACTAATTTAAAAAGAGTAATATTGTAAAAAATGAAAGAACTCGTTAAATTATTAACTACAATAAAACATTTCAGTTAAAAACAGATTTTTTATGAGAACGGTAAAAAGAGCAAAGGTTTGAAAAATAAAAAGAATTCATTAAATTACATACATAAGTAAATATTTTAGTTGAAATACACTCGTTTTTTTATAGAAATTTGAAAAAAAATTATAGAAACATTCATACATAGATTAAAAATTAAATTGGAATTTTTTATTAGTGTTCAAATTTGTGCAACAGAGCGAGTGTAAGAAAATCCGCATCTTTATATTCTCTGCATTTAAATACTAAATATATAAAGTTTCGTTAGATAATAAAAATTTTCACATTTAAAAATTTTAAACGTAATTAAAGCTTCATATATATTTCCACAGAAGAATTATCCAACATATGCAGCAGTTTTTTAATAAGAATATATGTTTGAGCAATATGGCGTGGATGAGAAATTTTATATTTGGAATGTTTAACATTTAGTGAGCAATCGAACCTCGTTAAGACGATCTCCACGGTGCCGTTAAATTGTTTTCGTTTTGACCGCAGTTCTCATTATAAGAAGTCAAATAAAACACGATTTCAACAATAAGAAATAAGTATTAAAATAAAATCCAAAATACACTTACTCTATGTTATATTACACTATTTCTTGAAGTGTACATTTTTAGCTGTCCTGAAACAAACCGTTATCGAAGATTGTTTATTGTTTCTTTCGCGACATTTACTCAAACAGTCTTGAATATAATCTGCGTTGTGCAGGTATACAAAATAATTCTAAATGCTTAACCAATACTAGTGGATCTTGTTTAGAGGAGCATAGGCTTTTAATAAAGACGGTACTTTTAGTACTTCATTTTCTTCACGGGAAACCAAATTTACACTTTTCTGTTTTCCTCACTCTCTTCATTGTGGAATCAAGTATTTCAACTGTACTCAATGTTTCTGATGTTAAAATATCAACATTTTAACAATAAGAACTAAATATTAAAGAAAAATGCACTTATAAAATATTGTAGTATTACACAATCTCTTGAAGTTACCTTACACCTTTCTGGTAGGTCGGACGGTCTGAGTCTCAACAACAACAATCTTTTGAAGTGCGCAATTATAGTTTACCTAACTAGGATGCTACGCCCCCTGTTCGATACTCTTGCCAACCCCGGAACTCGCTTCACGAGCACTTTCACGGTTCCCTAGCACTTTCATGTCGCCTGCTACGCAGGCATAATATTCAAATACATACCGTCCTTGTTAACTGACATTCACCAATCCTAGAACTCCCTTCGCTAGCTCTTCTAATTTGGACGTCGCATGCTACCTCTTATGTGTCATATACTCGCTGACGCTCCAGAATCTCGGAGCTCCGCCCTCTATTGGATACCGCTCATTAACCGCGTATCTCGGGTCGGGAGGCTTCGCCTCCAAATCTCTGAAGCTCACTGACGCTCACAGTATCCTGGGGCTCCTCCCTCAATTGGATGCCGCTTATTTGGCCGGCTCATATGATCTTCTACGTATGCCATACAGGTTGACGCTCGTAGAATCCCGGAGCTCCGCCCTCCATAGGATACCGCTCATTCTACGGCTCACGTGATCGCCTACGTGTCCCATACTCGCTGACGCTCGCAGATTCCCAGAGGCTCCGCACTCCAATGGCTACCTTTCATTAACCTTGTATCTCAATTCGCAAGTCGGGAGACTTAGGCTCTAAATCGTTGACGCTCACTGACGCTCGCAGAATCCCGGGGCTCCTCCTTCCATTGGAAGCCTCTCATTCGGTCGGTTCACACGATCTCTTACTTGTTCCATACTCGTAGAATCCCGGTGATGCGCCCGGGCAATTTTAGTACTTAACGCCTCGGCACTTTTAGTACTTAATCTTCATGGCAATCCAAATTTACATTTTTCTGTTCTTCCTCACTCTCTGTCTTCGTTAATGAATTAATTCTTTCATCTACACTCAATGTTTCTTATGTTAAAATACCATTGTCAATCATGACATATTCTTGAAAGTCACACTGTGATGAAAAATTCCTCAATTTTAGGCAATTTCAACAATTGTATCGATTTCGCTGGATTCTTCACGGTAACTTTGATCTTCAGTTTATTTTAATGAAACGTAGCATGAATATTTTTATAGACGAAAATTCGTTCATCGTAACCAAAAATGTGTATTGTCGAATTTAGTCTTAAACAAAGGAATTGATATTATTCGAATATATATGCTCGGATGTGAGTTAGAATTGTTTTTCGTACTATCGATAATTTGTATCAAACTTGATCGTCTTTATGATGTTCGACTGCAGTTCTATTATAAATCTCAAAATGTTACCGAAATTGGTATTTGGAGATAGATCCACCCCATTTTGATCAACCCCAGTTACACTATGTTTTATCACCATCCTGTTATCCAACCGTTCTCATATCCTATCTGCTGTGTGAAAAATCTTCAAGTCCTGTAAGCACGCGAAGAATTCCGTGATCGTAATTGAAATAATTAAAATCAATTAATCAAATTATACACCAACACTCGAAATGAGGACAAGTAATTAATATATATATATAACAATAACATTTATTTAAAACACTGTATGCATTATGGTAAAATTCATCATTAGTATTGGTACATATTTACGATTAAATTCATTCATTGACGACATATGTCTTAATATCAGACTGTCCAAAATAAACTGATATACTAATCTAGAACCTTTCGTTCAACATATTCTAATAATTGTAACACCTCATATTTGACTTTTGATCTGCCACCTCCTTTTATATGAGGCAAAATGTAAAGAAGGGCTAGACAGTGCTGTAATTTACTTTCGGTGAAATATTTGTATAAAATTGGCCTACCGCCATATGACCGTTGTTGTCGAGGCTTCAGGAACCGCTGCCGGATCAGCTCGGTTCGCTCCAGGCAACTTGTCACGACCAGCACATTTTAACCACTCCACGATTTTAAAATTTTCAAAACTTTCTTTCACTCTCTCATTCTGCCTCCCCTCTACAGGCGCCCCTGCCTACCAATGGCTCGGCAGATATTTTCAACACGTCCTACGGCATCACCATTGGTTCGATTAACTGATTGAAATTGTGGACACTTAATATTTGCTCCGTTTGAGAAACAGCTGTGACAGCTTTCCCGCAGCATATCATAGGGCGGCCTGACCCCACTGGTCAACCCTTTCAGCTCGCCCGGTGTCGACGCTCTCTTGAAATGCAACCGTATCCTCTTAGACTCCAGTTCATATATGTTGCAGGTGTTTTCTGAGGGGGCTTACCTATATTGTATAGATATATATGGACCATCTTTCCAGGTACTGTTCCTTCGCTTCAGAAATTGTAATGTTAGATTGCAATTGTAAATTCAATACAACACTATCATTATCTCCATTAAAACCAAATCTGAAGAGAAAATCCACCCTCAGTTAGCCACTGTCTCAGTCGCTGTACTGTATTTGTCATGTGTTGCGTCTATTGTGTCCGTAATGTCAGCCGCTGTGCTGTATTTATATCTAGATAATCAATAGTGATACATTAGAAATATTTTCATCTCAAGAACTGAATCGTCTAGAATGAATATCTCACCAAGGCCTTCTTGATAATATCTTCTTCATATCATTTACACTAATCCAGTCATCTGAGGTTTACCTTGAATTACCTAAAAACATATTAAATATGTTAAAACACTGTTTTCAAGAGTCATCCATGTCCTAAATATATATTAAATATATCTTACATATATATTAAAATATAAATTTCATTCTATTTTTATTTTATTTTCTTATTATAAAGGTTTTTTTTCCGTTTTGTATCAAAAACATGCAATATCTAAAAAACCACACGTGTTCTATAAATGATGTCATTCGCACAACAAATCGCTTTTGAAATAGTTATGACCGTAACAAACATTAAAATAATTATCTGTCAGAGGTTAAAAGATATTACGCTTCATGTGGTATAAACTTTAAATTATAATATCTTGAGAACACATGGTAACTTCTTAACGATGATGCATGTAACTTCTTAACGATGATGCAAGTTTTCAAGTACGAACAAAGAACGTACGTACCCCTTTAATAATTGTGAGTACATTTAATATTTCATGAATTATTACTTTTTCATTTGAGAGTAAAAACGGGCAATACCTCCAGAATGACACATGTGTTGAGAACTAACAACAAAAGAGGAAAGGAAGTTGACTCAGAGACTCTCCTTTTGAGAATAATCAACAAAAGGGTAAAAAATCTGATGTAGGCAGCACATGACTTTCCTTATATAATGCAATGAATTTATTACTTTTACAGTAAAAAAAATAGATTATTTTTATAGTAGATATTTATATTATTTCTAAGATATTGAATTTTCGTCAAGTAGTCGTTATTTTCATTGATTTAGCGTCATTTTTATCCATTTGGCGAGTTTTTCGTTAATTTAGCAACATTTAAAAAAGTCGTTAAGTTGGCGACATTCCACGAAATTCGTCGCCAAAATCTCGCCAAGCGTTATGTACGGAAAAATAAGTTATTCTTACAGCAAATAAATGACTATTGACGTTCAAATACAAAAGTATTACTCAAAGTACCTTTTTTCATGAATGGAACGAGCTAGATCCACGAGAATGATGTCATCAAATTTATCGCATTACATATGAAAATTGAACATGTTTCTCAATAGGAAATTAATTTTTTTTATTTTATTTGACATTTTGATTTTTTTTTAAATGTGCAATATCTCGAGAACGGTTCATGTTAGTGTTCTAAAATTCATGTCAATCGCTTTCTAATGAATGAAAAATTACGCAAGAAATGTCTATTTGTGTAACTTTATTAGAGGTTTTGATTTTTTTACGATTTTTTCAAAATTTCACTCAAAAATTTAGGAGGTTCTGAACATTGGATTGCGTATAAAAGCAATAGACTTCCAGTCTTTGCAGATTGTAATTTTTGTACCAAATGTCGTTCGAATAGGTCCATTCGATCATCAGTTATCGTCTATACAGTCTCACTGATGTACACACACACATACACACACACGCGCGCGCACACACACACAAACATCACTTCAAAAATGTTCGATTCGTGATCAGGGATGCTTGAAACGTGCTCTCCCGTCGAAAACTCAAATTCGAATTTTCGACCGCGTCACAATACTTTCCTTATACATTATGTATATAAGGAAAGTAAGAAAGTCAATACATCGACTTTTTTATTGTCAATTCTCAGCACATATGGATGAGCTATTTCGGTGTTCTATTGGTGCTATCCATACAATTTTAGCTTCATTTATAGATTTCTAGGGTGCTGATCACAATGAGAAATAAAACAAAAATAGGTGTTGCCATTTGACCTTTTCTTAACTTGTGCGTTGAAACTGTAATTGTGAGAGACTGTTTCAATTTATTTGCATAAAAAATAGAGGCATATTTTCAAACTTCTTAATCTGGCATGCCTATTTTATACGTCGAGACATGAGTCGGTATAGGCTCATAAATAGGATAAGTTATTTTATGGCCACACTGTATATTGTAATAAGGAAGAAATGTCTTTTGGGATATAGTGCTAAAATATTTGTAAAAATAGATCAGGACCAATACATATTAAGTATATTAGATCCTGGTTTTAATTTGTTTTCTGTTGTTCTTGGTATTTTTTCCAGCTTATGCCTCTTATCTGTTTGCAAACCATATTTTCTCTCTTTCTGGTACACGAAGAATTCTATCCTTTCATATCTGTTCCTGACGAACATAATAAAAACTAAATACTTTTCAAGAACTTAGTAATAACCTCCAGTAGTTTTGATTGCCCAATATCTTTTCCCCGCACTAGTAAAGAATATAAAAATAAATGAGCCTTCTGAGCAGACGACCACTTTCAATAGCCTCTTAGCTTTTCCTTTCCATTTTAAGAATTTTAACACTCCGTCCATAAAACAAAATTGAGTTTATTAGATTTCCAGTAATTTAAATATTTTTCTATCATAACTTTTTATCGTTTTATGGTTTTGAGCAACTATTATATACATCTGTTACAGTAGAAAATACAGAAAGGGATTATAGAACAGCAACTTTTAACAAAATTAACATGCCAAACATAAATTATGTAATTCAATAATTTATTTGTAATTCAATAATTTATTTTCAAGGATATACGCACACACACATTAACGTATATACACACACACTACTATACATACACATACATAAAAATGTTGGATTCGAGTTTAAAAAATGCTTATAGCATGTTCTTCGATCAAAAACTAGAAATCTCTTTAGACCCTTCAAACTGCCCCCTCACCCCCCACCGGCGACCTAGAAGGCACTCAATCTTTGCAGATTTTTCGTATCGACCATCAAACAGAACTTAACGTTTTCCGATTTTAGGTCACCCTGGGCGGTGGGGATAATGAGTTTTTCAAAAAGACTTTCAGACACTCAAGCCTCCTTAGGAGAATGAATTTTTTGTATCGATTACACTCGGAGGCCCAGAGTTCGATTCGCTGAAACAATTAGCGTGTTCACGCTGAATACAAGCACGTTAAATCTGTTGGTCCAAATGTCCTTCCGAGAGTTTTGTGGCAGAGGAAGGAGAGTACGGTCCCCGTGAATGTCGTTCCCACTGCGTTCGGGGCGAAATTGGGGGGTACTCTCCCGGCCGTCAAACCTGATACCTTACACCTGGGGGTAGGTCGGGCGGTATGGGCTGAAAGAAAGAAAGTGTCGACACTGTACCGAACCCAAAGGAGCTGGATTTTCCTCTCGCTGATAGAAAAAAGACATCAACGGCTGAAACTCGATCGTGAGGCAGAACCTAATTGGACAATTTTCATTTAAGTCAACTAACCATTTAAGTTTCATTTAAGTTAATTTTTATTTAAGGCAGAACCTAACTGAGACAATTTCTCTTTAAGTCAACTATATTCGACGCAATGTACCGTATATTCTAGACAAACTAAAACTTATTGAACAGTTATATAGTTATGTTTTTTATGACTGTCCTTATGTTGAACACCTGAGCAGGTTTAAACACTTGTATACTGTAACAATGAATTGACTTATTTTAACACCTGTATATAATAAGCAGTTTAATTGAAATACAGTTCATATATTCTACTCCGATCCGGAAATTATTTAATGTTCTAATATTTTTAATAAAATAAAATTTCATTCAAATAACATACTTAATTTTGCTTCCATTTGCACATATTGATTTTAGCATGCTTATTACCTTATGAATATATTTTAATGCATTTAATCATTAATGTATACAGTGAAATGGATTTTCTTTTAAATACAGAGTTGAAATTTGAAAATAATTATGCTAATATGTGCCGTGCAGACTTTCATACTAAAAGTGAAAAATTATTTGAAAAATAAAGGATAATATTAAACTATTTAATAATAACTTTTAAATTGTAATCACTTTCGGTTTATTTTTACAGAAATTGTATAAAGATGAGTTTAAGTAATGTTCTATAATATGTATCTGGGTAGTGTGGTAAAGATGGAAATTTTGGTCAAATAATGTTCGACTATATGAAAGAGTGTTGTGTAATATATTGGAGGTCCAAAGGAATAATTTTCTGACCTAATACATCTATAAAGATATTTATGGAATTTTTTGGATGGCCAAATGATGTAGATGCAGGTTTATCTGAGATCAGTCTAAGAGGTTTAAGTCCAATTACCGGTTTCGATTGGATATTAATTTAAGGTAAAATATATTTAATACTTTGCAATTGGTGCTTGTGTTAAAATATATTTTTGTGGCTACCAGAGGGGATTGCGGTCACTCCCCGACATTGTTACGGAAGAGTCGGATATAAGATGAAATAGATTAATTAATTGAATGGAGTGGTGTAGTTGGTAGCTTGACGTTGTTAATAAAAATTGAATTATATTTGTTCATAAGTGTCAAATATGTGCGACTCATATTAAATTCTTAGAGTTGGATTTTTAAGCTATTACAATACTTTATATTTACATATGCTATGATTTGACGAAAATGTAATAGTAAATGACACAAATTTTGAAGATTCCTAAAGAATTTCTTCCAATTTTTACTGTGATTCAGGAGATCTATAATATTTACTAGTTTTAAAACTTGTCAAAGACAGGGAAGCTAACATTCTTAAACTATTAAGTATCACTTTCTTTTAACCAGTTTGATTTTGCTTAACAAATCATGAAGCTTAATGCGTTAAATAGTGATCCTAATAAAAAATTGACTCAGTTACGTTCTGTTCTGTGTCTATCTATTTATCTGACTGTCTATACTGTCAATCTATTTATCTGACTATCTATCTATCTATCTATCTATATATCTAACCCAAACCGTTCAACCTACCTGAAATTGTAATGTATCAGTTTGAACGGCGGGACAGTGCCATCCAATTTAAATCAAAACTCAGTTGGACTGACATCCACAGAGATCGTACCCCCCTTTCCATACCACCAACATCTCGGAAGGACGTTTGGACCCACAACTTTGACGTGCTCCTATCCTGGATAGACTCGATGTGGTCGATAGTGAAAAGTTTTTACTTTTTAGGTCTTTAAGGCTTGGACGGTCTGAAGGAACATTTCGAACCCCAATTTCCCCGACACCTGGGTGGGAGGGGGGATCGAAAATTCGACCTTCGTTAATTTTTGCCCCAAGGTGGATAATACTAAAGGGTAAATTGAAACTTATACAAATTTTAAAGGAATAGCTTTGGCACTAAACAATCCACTTTTCTGGTAGATCGGACGGTCTGGGTCTCAACAACAACAACTATAACAATCCATTTTCATTTATTAATGTATGTTCGAAGACGCCACTCTTTGGCGCTAGAGGGCGCTGTTTGGCACCATGGCACTAAGCTTTTTTTCACTATTATCATTCGTAATGTGGACTTTGTATGTGTAACATGAATCATTTCACTGATGGCTAAGGTGGCCAGCATACATATAGCGTGTGAGGCTGCAAATGGAAACGGAAGAGCTGTTGTAAGGTTATTGGTACAATCTTACGGCAACTCTTCCATTTCTAAAAGCATCCCTATACGCTAGACACATGTCAAACGTACTACCCACATCTTAATACCTACTTGAAGATGCAAGGTAATTGTTTGAATGGCTGAAGAGTGTCACCCAATTTTGACCGGAATCCAATGGAAGTAACAACCACAGGGACTGTACTATATTTCCCTGAACCCATCACATATAGGATGGATTTGGATTTACAGATTAATCGTGCTCATACTTTGCATAAACAAGAGGTCGTTTTTGATGGCGCCTAGGAATAATAATAGGACTACCGCGATGACACTCCTCTCATGACTGCTATCCTGGTCCAGATGCATATCACTCATCTTGGCATGGGTAAGATTCTTCATTTTAAACATACTAAGTCTGTGTTACAACATGGATCGTTTCATTGATGATAAGGTGGCCAGCATACTAGCGTATGGGGCTGCAAATGGAACTGAAAGAGCTGCTGCAAGATTGTCGGTACAATCTTGCATCAACTCTTCCGTTTCTAAAAGCATCCCTATACGCTAAATGAATGTCAAACGTACTACCCAAAATTTCCAACCTACTTGAAGATATAAGTCGATTGTTTAAGTGACTGGAGAGTGTCTTCCAATTTAGACCGGAATTCAATGGAGATAACCACCGCAGGAGAGGTACTATATTTTACCGGATCCTTGATATATCGGATGGACTTGGATCTACAGATCTATTGTGCCCATACTTTGCATAGACAAAGGGTAGTTTCAGACGGCGCGAGGATTAAACACAAGATTACTCCTGACTCCAAAGCTATCCTGGCCCAGATGCATGTCACCTATCTTAGCATTGGTGAGATGCTCCATTTTAGATATACTAGTCCGCTTTATGAATAACGGAGACGAAGTACAGCCAGTTTTCGCGTACCTCAACAACGCCCTCTTGCAACCAAGGGTGACGTCTGCGGACATATATATCCATTTACAAAAAAATTTTTGTTTCAGATAACCCCATCTCAGTTTCGAATTATCCTCTATAAGTGTGCCTTCCAAATTACCGAAGGACTCTTTGGAGATCTGGAAAGATACAAACACATTAGCCAATTATTATATAAATATTTATGCTTTCCCCTAAGAGGCGTTTATAAATTTTCCCAACAAAGAAAGGCTTTTACTAGGCGGACAGTTTTCTCAATTTTATTTCTTTGTCTTTTCTCGATTCTTTTTTGTTTTCTCTTTCACTTCCTCAGATAAAAGAAATTGCTTAACCATTTGGAAAAATTTAGGAAAGTTATGTCCTAGAATTTGATAAAAAATGTCGTAAAAAGCGGGTGAGTGAGTTTTATGCACCCGATGTGAGAACACTTGCCTTTTTAAATGGAAGCGGAAGATTTTCGTTTAATTTTATCGGATTAATTTATCTATTCTTTTAAATTAATTCTAATTAAAATTATTGCTAAACTATTATGCAAAAAAAAAATATTTTCTTTTTTAAGTATTTTTATATCAAATAAAAGATCTGAATTTTTATCCTTTTCGTGGCGATTAATTTTAGATATTAATCTAGTGCTCGAAATTATTAAGGTAAGCCGTTTAACATTATTACTTTTCTTACATACAGAGTTCTCAGGGCCTTCTTTAAGCACACCAATAACTTTGTAAGGAAATGACCATAAGTGTGCACTTTAGGTCCAAGTACAGTAAAGTGACCGTCTTCGATCGAATATAAATGATTGCAGCGACCCTAGAGGAGAATTTATGTAGTTAGTATAATAAACTCGACAATAAAGCGGGAAAGGCAAAGATAGTAAATTGTCCCACTGAATCAAATCCATCCAATTTATACCGGAATTCAATGGAAGTGGCAACCAGAGGGACAGTACTACTGTTCATGGATTTATCATTTCTATACTTCACGTAGACAAGGGGTAGCTTTAAACGTCGTCGAGGATTGAACAATGTGTTGCATTCATTCTCTAGATATTGCCCTATTTGTCTCCAAATAATTTTTTCGTGAACATTACATAAAATTAAGAAGTAGCCGGTATTATCAAATATATTCACTTTCCATATGCGGTATTATGAACATTTATGTAAATAATATGATATTTACAGGATCCTTGGTGGTTTTCACTACAAATGGACCAAGTGTATATCTAGGAATTTTATATGTAATATTTAGCATTTTATATTAAATTTTATATTTATCAGATATTATGTTATATAAATGGCCATCCTTGCATGGAATAAGCACAAAACCTTATCTCCAACTATTTTAATCATTGCCGGCAAAAATACTTTTTAAAAATGCAGAATAAAACTAATTTTAAGACATTTATGACAAAAATATTTATTTTTCTTTTGGTTGCAATGTACAAATAAATACTTATTGGTGGCAATCATGTTACCATACTATTGTTTTTGAAAGTATTTTTTAATTATCTATTTCCCAGCATATTCTATAGATGGAGATTACATGGTAATAGATATGGGTTCAGCATCTATTTCCAGAGAAGGAGAAGTTCACTAAAAATTTTCAAATGCATTTTTACATTTTAATTTTTTAGTAATTTTTCCATTTCTAGTGCAGAAATATTCATTTTCCTTGAAACATTTATTTCTTAACATCAACTATATATAGAGCTTGCATTATGATGATATAAATTGAGCATAAAAATTCCAGAAGAGTAAGGACTTTCTTGTTCGTTTTCCTTGTTTTGAAAAATTGTGAAAATTTTCCTAGAAACATCAATTTTTTTCATATTTGACTATAGATTATGCTTAGACGATGACTGATATGGATTCCGCAACGGGTTTTAGAGGGGTTTGGGGACTCACTAAAGATATTCATTTTCAGTTCTCGAGATGTCACGTCCGAAACTGAATATTTACGTTTATCCTGCAATATCTATGTCTCCGGATTAGCTGTAGATTAAATTTAGATAATGACTGATATGGATTAAGAATCGAATTTTGGATGAGGAGGGGTTGGGACGTTCTGTAAGAAATTTCATTTCCAGCTCTGTAGATCTCATTTCATCTTTTCCGAAAATTCGTATAATTATACGAACTAAGTACAAAAGTGTATAAACATACTTTTGTACATTCCGCCGAAATATACTCCGCCGTCCCTCCTTTTTGTACACTCCGCCGAAATGGCAATGTACATACCACTCTTTACCATATGAAGACCCTTTCAATTTTTTATGCTTTATTTTTAATGAGTGATCAACCTTCCACAGCATAAACATACAGACTTTACCCTGCATGTTTTAAACCGTGTCCCCTTGTATCCTTTCAGTAAAGCATTTATAATGATATTTAGGTTCAAATAAATAAAAATAATTTTAATAAAGTTTATCCTTCTTTCTCTTCAAGAAAACGTTACACAATAGATTATATCCCGTTTTATCAAAACAATTCATGTACAAAATCTCCAGGGTATTAATGCCGTGCCCGTATTAAATGGGCTATTTTCATTGTTTCATTATTATATTTGTCGAAATTTTCTCCCATGCTAATTTCAAACATTGCATTATTTTTCGTTACTAGTCATTTTATGGAAGATTTGTTGGATTTCTATTTCTTTCGTTCTTGCTTTTACAATGTATTTAATTATAGACTTGTAAATGTATTTACTGTAGCATTCTTATTTTTGCTTTATTCCCCCCCCCCTTGGGGCTCGTTCTATACTGTTTAATTTTAATCCTTTCCTTTTGTTGTACATATCAACTTTTCACAACTTTCTTCGTAATCTGAATGAAATATGAGTTGTATTTAGTATGCGTTATTGAACCTAATATTGTTTTCATAAGTTTATTTTCAAAATTATTATAGATTGATGATAAGTGATATTTATTATTATACTCTCTAACATGTGAAAAAATACAATTTTTTATTTCGGTTAAAATGTACGAACAAATACCTTATTGGTGGAAAGTATTTTGCCACACTATTGTTTTTGCAAGTTTATTTTAATTATCTATTTCTCAGGACTCGGTATTGATAGATTTAGATGATGACAGATATGGATTCAGTATCAAATTCCGGAGAAGGAAGTGGTCAGTAAGGTTTTCCAGTTGCAGTGATTTTTTCTATTTTTCTCATGCAGAAATTTTCATTTTCCTTGTAACATGTATTTCTTAACATCGACTATAGTTGGTTGATATAGATTATGAATAAAATTTCAGAGGAACCAGGAAGGTTCTGTAAGTTTTTCTACTTCCGGTTTTCCCTCTTCAGAGTGAAAATGTTTCTTTGAAACACACATTTGACTATAAATAAAGTTTAGGTGACGACTGATTTAAATTTCCCACCAAATATTGGGGGAGTTAGATGCTAACTTCCAATTCTGGAGATGTCTCTTCCGACTAATAATTTACATTTATCCTGCAATATCTATGTCTCCGAATTCACCATAGATTGATCTAGAGTCTAGCTCAATCTATGGTGAATCAGGGGTTCTCAGGGTCAGGGGTTCTATGGTCAAATAGACCATAGAACCCCTGATGAGCCAGGGGTTCTCAACCGGGGTGCCGCGAGATTTTAAGGAGGGAAAAGAAAAATTTGTTTTTGAAAAAGTAAGAAAAAATCAGAATATTATGTTTGGACTGAAAAATATTTTTTGATTAGGATACGTATGCCAGATAATATAAATTCGCCAACATACGTCTTGGTACGTTGATAGAATTATTCGGCACCGTACAGTTTGGTTCGGAATAATTTGGTGAAATTCGAAGTGAAAACTTTGGAGTGGTGTGGGACGGAGCTATGCATAACCTTGGGTTAACCTTCGTAGACACACTGACGCGTCCGAGTGCGCCCTAACAAAGTCGCCGACTGTCTCTGGCGCCCAATGTGAGGGAGTGGGAACTGTTTTTAAGGAATTGGGGGCTCTTTTGCGTAGTTTGCGAGTTTTCTTTCGTACACTCTGGCAACCCTGAACTCCACCACGTGGCTGGAAATTAGTGGACGTAAATCGTAAACTGGAGAATAGGGGTCATTGTTTTTGTGCTGACAACGCGGTTTTCAATTTTACTGCTTCCGTGTTTTTGATTATGGATAAATTTTTGGGGAAAAGACGTAAAATTAAGGAAAGTCAAGAAGTTGAAGTGGAGGTTAATGTTGAAGTTTCTTCCGATTCCTCAAGTTTAAATGGTGATAAAAGAAACGAACCTTTTCCTAAGAAAAGGACATATTTGGACAGCTATTTGTCGTATGGTTTTACGTGGAATATTGATCAGGACAATCCTAGGCCCGTATGTGTCGTTTGTGGGGAAACTCTCAGCAATAAAGCCATGGTCCCCAGTAAGCTGAAGCGACATCTGACTACAAAACATCCAGGTGTGTCCGAAAAGAAACTCTTGCTACCTTTCACGTTTACTGGAAGGCCAGAAAAAAGCTGCTTCTAGAATGGTTAAAAGGGTCACCATATCTGATGCTAGTCTTAAGGCTTCATTTAAAATTGCTGAGTTGATAACAAAAAAAATGAAACCTCACACTCTCGGAGAGGAAATATTTGGCCCAGCTGGTAACATCATTGTTGAAACTGTACTCGGTCAAGAAGCTAGAGATAAGGTTTCGAAAGTTCCTCTCTCGAACAGCACAGTAAGCCGTAGGATATCTGAAATGTCAATAAATGTAAACGAGCAAGTTGTGGGGAAAATGAGATCCAATGGCAAATACGCTTTACAAGTAGACGAAAGCACAGATATTAGCTCTAAATCACAACTCCTTGGGTTTGGTAGATTCGTTAATAACAATGACATTATAGAATAATTTATTTTTTGTAAAGAGCTCCAAACGACCACCACTGGTAAAGACATTT
The DNA here is from genome assembly GCA_951213105.1 of Amaurobius ferox. Lineage (NCBI taxonomy): Eukaryota > Metazoa > Arthropoda > Arachnida > Araneae > Amaurobiidae > Amaurobius > Amaurobius ferox. Next base: position 94,656,484 of record OX578139.1, on the reverse strand, counting down.
TTAATTCAGTGTCTTCTTACCTCACAGAACATGGCACCCATTGGGAGAATTGTGTCGTAATTTGTACCGATGGCGCACCGTCCATGGTAGGAAAATTTAAGGGGTTTACAACAAGAGTCGGTTTACAACGCTGCTCATGTTTCATTAGTTTTACACACAGAAATCAGGTGGCTGTCTAAAGGCAATGTCTTAAGCCGGCTTCTAGATCTTAAGGAAGAACTTAAATGTTTTTTGAAGAACAAAAACAGAACAAGTTTAATGAACTTTGGTACAATAATGTTTGGTGTTTGAAACTTGCGTACTTGACTGATATATTCAAAAAGCTTAATGAATAAAATTTGTCTATGCAAGGTCGGAAAGAGACACTACCTTCATCAACAAACAAAATAAAAGGTTTTAAGAGAAAACTGGCCCAGTGGAAATCATCGATCCAAAAAGGGGATCTGTCTAATTTTCTCTCTCTTCTTGGTCTGATGAATGAAGATGAATTCAGTAGTCTAAGAAATATAGTACATCTCATTATTGACCATATCTCACAAATGGACAATGCGATTGATCAATACTTTCCATCCCTATCAAGGGGAAAGTTGGACTGAATTGTGGCACCATTTGAATTCACAGATAGAGCGGAAGAACTGAACCTTACTGCTTCTGAAAGGGATGAATTCATCGATGTTTGTACGGATTCTATTTTAAAAATTAAATTTGAAAAAAGTAACGAGAAATCAGTGGCTACCTTTTGGCTTGAATTATCGCAAGAATATCCCAACATAGTTAAAAAAGCCATAGAGCTACTTTTACCGTTCTCTACGTCATATCTCTGTGAACAAGGTTTTTCCGCCATGGCTATAATTAAGTCAAAATCAAAAAATAGACTTCTAAGTCTTGAGGATGACATTCGTCTTGCATTGTCAACCTTGAGACCAGACTTAAAAGTATTACGTTTAAAACACCAGCCTCAAATTTCGCACCAACTTTTTAAGGCTACTGATACCTTTATTTGAAACCATTTGTATATCTTTGACTTTATAAAGCTTAAAACAAGTTATTTAAACATTTGGCTGAAAAATTATTTATATATAAATACACTATTGTAACTAAAATTTGCAAAACTTGATAATAATTGTAACTTCAATTTTTTTTAATCATTTATTTCCGTTTTTCCCATTTAATTTTGATATTTTTTTTATGTATTATAAAACACATCTTTAGTTATGAAATAAAATTACGTGATTTCTATTAAATGAGTTATTAGATTTTTAAAATTTCTGTCCATATTGTATTGTATACAAAACATTATATATCGAGGGGTGAGAGCGAAAACTATCAAAACTATTTTTTTAAATTTGTGATAAAAGTACGGGAAAGTACGAGGGGGGGGGGTAGAAGGTGTTGGGGTGCCGCCGTATCCTGAACGGGGGACAGGGGTGCCGCGAGTTCAAAAAGGTGGAGAACCCCTGAGCTAGACGATGACTGATACGGATGTAGAGTAAAGATTGAGATGGGATGGGGATGTTGAATTTTCATTTCCAGCTCTGTAGATGTCATTTTATCTTTACCTGAAATTTTTATGACTATTCGAACTTAGTGTACAAAAGAGTATAGAAATACTTATCCGCCGAATACTTAAAAACGAAATACTTATTCGGCTAATACATATCCCCCGAAGATGAAGTACATACAGTACTTTTCACCATATAAAGGATTTTTCTTAAATTTTTAACTTTCTCATACGTAGCATTGAGAAATTATTGTTTTCACGAACATTTTCGATTTTGAAATGTTGCTGACAATGTATGCTTTAAGAACTCCTGAACACGTTTTCACTATTTTTTGAGTGATGTCTGTCTGTATGTTTAACTGATGTCTGTGGTCGATTTGTGTATACGTTAGCAGCCACAATATTAATGGATTCTCACGAAACTTTATGTCCGACTTTTTCATCCAAAAATCTAAAAGTAAATATAATTTTTTAAATTCGAGAGAAAACGTTGAATTTTAATCAAAATTTTAATTTTTTCTAACATGGCAGCATAGAACAATATTTGACACATTTAACGTAATCATGCATGAAAGGGTGTATTTGTGGCTGGTCACGAGATTTAATAGTTTCAATCATTGTTGAAGCCGCGATAAATATTGTTTTGTTCGTGATGTCATTAGCGCCCCTTGGAGGGTGAGTAACCCCCAGGTGGTACATTGTCAAGTATGGCATAAATCGAAAGATTTTTTTAAGCCCTTTAGAATGAGGCTAACTCTATAAGTGAAAGGTAACTATAGTTGTATCTCTATAAAGTGAAGGGTAACTATAGTTGTAACTGTATAAAGTGAAGCGTAACTGTAGTTGTAATTCTATATAGTGAAGGGTATAGTTGTAACTCTATAAAGTGAAGGGTAACCATAGTTGTAACTCTATACAGTGAAGGGTAACTATAGTTGTAACTCTATAAAGTGAAGGATAACTATAGTTGTAATTAATTGGGCTCTCTATACCGATTTTTTAAAAATGTGCTTGTAAAATTTGAAAAAGACAATAATTCTGATATGACAAAGTCGTGTTGAGCTACACTTCAGTTAATTTGTTTTATATTTGATGAGTGACCAATCTTCCAAAGCATAAATACACAAACTTTAACCTGGCAGTTTCCAACGGTGTCCCTTGGAATCATTAACACAACATTTATGATGATATTTAAGTTATGTAGAAAAAAATAATTTCAATAAAATTTATTATTTTTTCTTCCCCTTCAAGGAAACGTTACACAATAGATTATATTTCGCTTTATCAAAACATTCCATCTGCAAAACCCTCTGGGTATTTTCGCCCTGCCAGTATTAAATGAGCTCTTTTCATTGTTTCATTATTACATTTCTCGAAAATTTCTCCCTTGCTAATTTCAAACATTGCATTCTTTTTCGTTACTAGATTTTTCTCTATTATGAAAGATTTTTTTTCTTTCGTTTTTTTTTGTTCTTACAACGTATTTAATTATATACTTGCAGATGTATTTATTGTAACATCCTCATTTTTGTTTTGCTTCCCTCTCATGGGGCCCATTTTATTCTGTTTTATTTTAATCCTTCCCTTTTGTTACATATTTCAACCTTTCATATTTTTTTTTCATCTGACTGAAATACGATCTGCATTTAATGTGTGTTGCGAATATTGGTTTTTTATAAGTTTAAGTACAATATTAATTTAATTCTTTGATAACTATTATTTATTATTATACACTATAACATATGGAAAATATATATTTTCTTTGGATTAAAATGCACGGACAGATATGAAATATAAGTAATATGTTATTTTATGATATGATTCCTTGTTTTTTTCTTTAAGCAACTCAATATCTTTTGTGAGTGTACACGTTTGCTCCACTATATACATTAGCTAAAGTGACCGTGCCCAATAAAATAAAAGAGATTGAAGCACCCTTAGCGGATAAATATATATTTTAATTTTAATAACGAATTTAGCAATAAAGCGAAATTGATAAAAATATCAATGACAAAGTTGTAGAACATTATTTAATGAGTGATAATCCAAAACAAACCTTTTATAAAGAGCATTTATTTCATATAATATGTTGATTGACGAATGACTGTTATATTTGGGTATGCTTAATTAAACAATACTTAAATTCACAATAATTTAATGTTTGTTACTTTCCTTATATACATAATGTATAAGGAAAGTATTGTGACGGGGTCGAAAATTCGAAATCGAGTTTTCGACGGGAGAGCACGTTTCAAGCATTCCTGATCACGAATCAAACATTTTTGAAGTGATGTCTGTGTGTGTGTGTGTGAAAGTATGTGTGTGTGTGCGTGTATGTCAGTGAGTCTGTGGAGACGATAACTGGCGAACGTATGGACCGATTCGAACAAAATTTGGTACAAAAGTCACAATCCATAAACACTGGAAGCCTATTGTTTTTATACGCAATCGAATGTTCAGAACCCCCCTAAATTTTCGAATGAAATTTTGAAAAAATCGTCAAAAAATCAAAACCACTAATAAAGTTACGCAAATAGACATTTCTTATGTAATTTTTCATTAGAAAACGACTGACATAAATTTTAGAACGCTAACATGAGCCGTTCTCGAGATATTGCACATTTTTCAAAAAAATTATCAAAAAGTCATATAAAATAAAAAAAATATTTCCTACTGAGAAACATGTTCACTTTTCATATGTAATAGCATACGATAAATAGGGTGACATCATTCTCGCGGATCTAGCTCGTTCCATTCATGAAAAATATACTTTGAGTAATACGTTTGTATTTGAAAGCCAATAGTCATTTGTCTGCTGGAAGAATAACTTATTTCTTCGTCCATAATGCTTGGCGAGATTTAAGCGACGAATTTGGCGGAATGTCGCCAACTTGGCGACTTTTTGAAATGTTGCCAAATTAACGAAAATCTCGCCAAATGGATGAAAATGACGCTAAATCAATGAAAATGCCGGCTAATTGTCGAAAATTCAATATCTTGGAAAGAATATAAGTATCTACTATAAGAAAACCCTATTTTTTTTTCTGTAAAAGTAGTAAGTTCATTACATTATATAAGGGAAGTCATGTGTTGCCCACATCAGATTTTTTTGTTTTGTTTTCATTTCTAGCAGTAGCACATGATACAACAATCATACAGTAATTACTTTCGAACAATTTTCTAACTGCTTCTGAAATTCTAACCTTGATTGGATTTAGGAGTTGTCATAACATTCCTCTATGCCGTCACTGGTAATCGGCTAAGATCACCGGATTATCGCTCCCGCTTAATGGTTCCAGAAGTATTCAGTAAACATTGGCCTGGTTAAGGAATCATTAGCTGTTCAGCAAACATTGGCCAGGCCATACTAAGGATATGAGGTTAGAACGAGGAGACAAGAGTTTTCGGGCCATGTACATGTTCTTCCTCCTCGTTATTCCCGCTCATCTTCTGAACTGCATGGAAGCTACTTTAGATATTTTGGTAGAGACCAACAGAGAAACTTCAATGCTTTATGAGCGGCATGATCTTTTGGACTTGACCTGACATTTTCCAGGTCAAGAGGCTTGACAGCAGCAACAAAAATAATCATTCACTAATGGGCAAGAACACACAGAGTAAATACCACGGTAGATACTTAAAAGTAAGAAATATATTAAAACTAAGAACATAACATTTCAGAGCGAAGAAAAAATTAAAATTAAACTGTAGATCTAAAAAGTGAACCAATCTGTAGGACGAATAACATCTTTTTTGTTCTCAAATATATTTCATAAATGTTTTACACCAAGGAATTTAATGTAAAATGTGCCGATTGTTTGTTGTGCCGTATTGATTCAGTTAATTACTTATCTTAAAAAAGGGGTAACTCTACATCATTTAACTTATTAACTACAGCCATTAGTAGTTTGGGTTAGTGCATTGCTTTGGTTAGTGCATTGCTTAAGTGGGTTGCAAAACCCACCTAAATGTTGCATAACGGGATACTAAGTAATATATATATATTATAGACATTCAAATGTTAGATCTAAGGGTAAATAGAACAGTCTTCAATTTATTTAACACACATGATCAATGTTACACCATTATTTTTAATATTACAAATTCTATTACATTAATATTACTTTCTATTCTATTACTTTAATATTACAAATTCTACATCTTGGGAGAATCCTCTGGTTTTTCACCATATCAACACAAAGTCCTCTGGACGAGTCGGACGGTCTGGGTCTTCAACACACAATTTACAAAACTGTTATACTACCTTGCTCTACAAAAATGTCCAACTTCACAGACTGACTGAACTCCAACTGCTGATCAACTCCGAGCAACAAGAAACTCTCTTGTCCCCCAGCTTGACCTCATATATATACCTTCCATCCGTTGGACGGTCTACGTGCTGGTATGTAAACAGGAGGGCTGATCCGTAGACATGGGGCGAGGTATTTAAGACATGGGACCACCTGTATATTCTCGCCACTGTGCTTAGCGTGGGGATATTCATTCCCCCCGCATTCCTTGCTCCCTCATTTCTTTATCCTTCCAAATCTTTAATATTTTACATTTCTGGCATTACATACAGTATGCTCAAAATTTTCTCGTCAGCGATAATACAATAATGAATTAGAGGATGAATATTACCGAGTATATTGAATGTTGCATTGAAGTTGTCATTGTGTTACACGTTACTGGTACGACGTTTTGATAGCATTTATTGCCTTCCATATACGCGTTCAGTGCGTTCCTGGTGTTTATTTTTACCAATTAGATAATGCTCTACAACTTTGTACTTGAACTTGAATATTATTTTCATCTGACTCGTCTGTTTGCCGAAGAAGTAGTTATTTTTTCTAATTTTCCTTTAGAGCTACTTCAATCACTTTTCTTGGATTGAGCATGATCACTTTATTACAAATAGACCATACGTATACACTCACATACATTTCCGTACAAAGTTATTGGAGTTTCTAAGGGCTTTCCTAGAAATCTTATATATAAAATGTAGTATTTTATATTGAATTTTATATTTACCTGATATTTTATATTTACCTGAACATCATTTCAATCATTAAACACATAAACTTTACTCCAAATATTTCAAACATTTTCGGTAAAAAATAATTAGTAAAAATGCAGAATAACAATAAATGTATGACATCAGCCAGAACAAATAGGAAATTCCTTCGTCTGAGTATGAAAAAAATAGAGCAGTTTCATCATTAGTGACAGGATCAAACTGCTTTGAAAGTCATTTGAACCCATGGATTTAGGCCTTTGTGGTGAAATAATCCTATTGTAACTTATCCTGATGAAGGAAGATTGCATTGATTCGAAAACCAGTTGATGCCATTAGTTCTTTTCAATATTTTTAAACAGAATATGTTTTGCAGAAAAGTTGCAAAGTTTACGGCACTTTATTCATTTTTCTTATAGTATTACATAAAATACTGTTATGAACATGTAAAATGCTTTGAAAAACCATATAGCACATATCATATGTATATAGCAAGAGTAACGTAATAGAAAGCATGAATGGAAGCGTCATATTCTATGGGAGGATAAGGTGGTTTCATTTTTTTTCTGGGAATTGCATCTCAACGCCTTTGCTATTGCAATAAATGAAAACTGCGTAAATGCATAACTACAAACAAAAACTGAACTGCTGGTTTTAAAGGCACTAAATAGACTTCTTCTTTAGGTACGACAAGAAGCGCGACCTCACTTACTGAAGTCAAGTACCAAACTTAGAATGACGTACGTGGTGGAAGGTATAAGAAAAGTTCCAAAAGTCACCGAAAGAAATGAAAACATGAAAAATACCAAACAGACTGGGAAGAAACAACGGTCAAGCAAAGCCTCAGAGGAAATAAAGAAAACAAACAGGTAAGAAAATGGATAGCAAAATAAATAGAAACAGATGAAAGGAGAGAAAAATTACAAAAAAAGTAACGATTGAAACGTTAGATACTTTAAGTTTGTTGTAAAAATATATAGAAATAAATTAGGAACAAAAGGGAAAATTAAATTTAAATATGAAGGATCTAACACTGAAGATTAAGTACTAAAAGTGCCGTCTTTGTTAAAAGCCTCTGTTCCTTTAAACACGGCCTACTGTTATTTATTCGGCATTTAGAATTATTTTGTGTACCTGAACAACGTAGATGATATTCTACGTCTAAAACGTAAAAAGTAGACACAAAAGAAGGAAGACGACCGCAATGGAAAGAATTATAGATATTTTCAAGCAAAAGGGAAAAAGGGACAGCGATCTTTAACAAGGGAAGTTTGATTGAGAAACAATAGAAAACATTTTTAAGAAAGTCCTATTCAAAAATAGAATTAGGAAAAAAATATGTTTGTATTTTGAAATATTCGTATATTAAAAACATTTTTGTATATATGCTGTATTTTCGAAGTTTTCAATTATTGTGTTATTATTGCAGGAGCTTTTCAGAGAATTTTTGACTTTTGTTAATACTCATAGGGGTTTATATATACATAAAACGGTGCTATTTTATTTCGAAATAAAATGTTTATGAGCTTGCATGCTAAGAAATATGAGTTAAACTTTATAACACATTCTTGCAGTCCAACCTTCTACAAAGAATACCTAATTCTTTTTAGTTCAACAGTGAGCTCTCATTGAACATTTGCACGCAAATTCATTGCCGGACTAACTAGTTTGACTTAATTTTATCACGGACAAGGTAGCCATTAATAACATTAATAACATGCAACATAAAACGACAAGTTGAGTTGTTTGGCCTCGCCATGTTCGTTTTATGCATACTAAGATTAATTTACATGTGTTGAGAATCTTTGCACACAAAGGATTATATCTGATTGTACTTGTGGTTATTAAATAAATGTTTTTATGCTGATAAATACAAATTAAGTTTAACCATACTTAAAGTTGTATTAAAGATTAAATCCACAGAATAGGGATTAATGACGATGACATTTTTCTATATAAGGATTGGGCTCACATAAATTCTGGGAATCACTTCTCTGTAGGATCCGTAGTACGTTGAAATTTTTTGAAGAGTTTTGTTTGTTCTAATTCAATTGCTTCTTTATCAAGCAAATTTATTGCAGTTTTCTCAGATTTCAAAACTTTGGAGTATTTTTGGTTACTTTAATGCTATAAATGTTTATAGATGCGGCGAAGTCCATATAAAAGTAAAAATAAAAATAAAACAAAATTCACATTTTGTCTTTAGATCTCTAAATAATCAGCAATTTTGAAGAAGGCTCAAACTGTTTCTAAAAGTAATAAGGTTAAATTTTATGAAATAGCATAAATTAAAAATAAGAAGGATTAATCGTGCATAAAAAATTGATTATGAAAGACTTTCCAACTGAAAGGCAATTTTGTTTAAACTTCGCTAACATACAATATATCCAGCGGTGATATTTTTAAAATTATCATAGTATAATAATTGAAAACTTCATAATTTATCAAACAAGGCAGTACTTTAAAATTGCTTGCTTCTCTATCTAAGTAAATCCAATGAATTTTCCATTCATATCACTTATATACCAGACTCCACAGCTAAATAATTGTGCGTTAAAAATTCAGCAATTCTTATACAACTCATCTTACAGTCGCTTGTTTTGTTTACATTTTGCATACGTTAAAATTAGGCTTCTTTGTAGAAATAATTAAACTTTAGTGATCATTTAAAGTGAAATAATATTGTAATTGCGCAAGTACGGAATTTGAAAACACAGGTAAAATGCAAAAATAAAGCGGTTTTAGGGCGGATGCAACACTAAATATAAATACAAGAAACATCAATCATACATAAAGCATTGATTATAAAACACTATCCAACTGGAATTTTATTTAAGCATCTCTAATATACGGTACATTCAGTGGCGATATTTTTAAATATCACTTAAATAAAATAAATCATTTTACTTGAAAAATTGAGACCATGGAGGTAAAAGTACGCCCTGACTCCATGCTTAAAACTTCATTTAAACTTTATTCAAATGACGTCATTGAAATATAAATACTCTGACTCTCTATGTAAAAGAAGTGAGTATTTCATTCATACACTTTTATTCCAGACTCCAGTGTTAAATAATTTTGCGTGATAAAAGTTCAGAAATTCTTATACATCTCATTTTATAATCACTTGTTTAAATTTTACATTCATAATAGTTAGGTTTCGTTGCAGAAATAATCAAAGTTTGATGATGATTTAAACTCAAAAATATTGTAACTTTGTTGGAGCAGAATATGGATGCACACAAAAAAAGTAAAAATAAAGTGGTTTTAGACCGGATGCAACATTATATGTAAATTAAAAATCACTTAAAAATCACGATTTTGACACATGATGGATAAAATAAATCATCTTAAAGTGGGTCATGCGACCTCTTTATATTATATGGTTATCCTTATTATTTTGATTTTTCTTTAAAAAAACTACCGAATATATTTTGCTGATTTTTTTTATATATTTTATGGGATAATTTGAATATTTCCTAAAAGTTTCAAAGAAATTTGTGAATTTTAGCTTCCCTTAAAAATTTTTGAAAATTAGGTCCTATAGGGTGCAATATATTTCATTTTCTCAACCCAGGTTCAATTCAAAACTAATTGGGTGATATTATTCATATGCATTTCCATATGTTTCACAGAGACAGTCTCAATACTAATATATCATTTTGATAAAGTCGTTTCTACGGCAGATACCATGCCAACGGGCAGAAAGACAGACAGATAAAATGAACAAAGTCATAAACACTTTTCAACTCTGCTGTAAAGTGTTAGAAAGTGTCAACCGGTTTCGGAGGGATTTAAGTTCTTAGGACTCTTTCATTTCTCCTTAATTTATCGCTCTATCATAGAGCTTTTCTATTCAACCCTTTCTTCTTGGCATTTTTAACTCCTGGCTTGTAATATATTAGCTTTAATGAAGGGGATAAAACGTATCCTCAAAACAGCTGTATGCAGTTTAAAAGCTGAAGAAATACTGGAAGTTAGGATGGAATCAAATAAATTTCATTAAAAGTAAATTATGATGAATATTTCTAGATATGTTAACAATTTTCTCAAGTATTTTTTATGTATCATGTAACGCCTCATATTATTCTTTCCGTTCATCTTTACTTAGACTTACAAGTTCAATGTTTTTAAAATAATTTGACACTTTTAAATATGCTTACAAAACTACATGCTAAAAGCATTAACATTCTAAAAGAAATGGTTTTATATTAATGGATTTTATGAAAGTAAGGCCGAGAAACACTAATTTAAAAAGAGTAATATTGTAAAAAATGTAAGAACTCGTTAAATTATTAACTACAATAAAACATTTCAGTTAAAAACATATTTTTTATGAGAACATGTAAAAAGAGCAAAGGCTTGAAAAATGAAGAATTCCTTAAATTACATACATAAGTAAATATTTCAGTTAAAAACACTCGTTTTTTATAGAAATTATAGAAACATTCATACATAGATTAAAAATTAAATTGGAATTTTTTATTAGTGTTTAAAAGTTGTGCAACAGAGCGAGTTCAAGAAAATCCGCATCTTTATAGTCTATGCACTTAAATATTATAGCGAAATCTAATTACAGTTTCGTTAGATAATAAAATTTTTCACATTTAAAAATTTTAAATGTAATTAAAGCTTCATATATATTTCCACAGAAAAATTATCCAACATATACAGCAGTTTTTAAATAAGAATATATGTTTTAGCAATATGGCATGGATGAGGAATTTTATATTTGGAATATTTAATATTTAGTGAACAATCGAACCTCGTTAAGACGAACTCTACGATGCTTATTTCTTAGTGCATAACGCTTTGCGAGATTTTGGCGACGAATTTGGCGGAATGCCGCCAACTTGGCGAGATTTTTTAAATGTTGCCAAATTAACGAAAATCTCGCCCAATGGATAAAAATGACGATAAATCAATGAAAATGACGACTAATTGTCGAAAATTCAATATTTTGGAAAGAATATTAGTGACTACTATAAGAAAAACTTATTTCTTTTTACTGTAAAAGTAGTAAATTCATTACATTATATAAGGAAAGTCATGTGTTGCCCACATCAGATATTTTAATATATAGAAAAATATACCGTTATCGATTATTGTTTATTATTGTTTCTTTAGTGACGTTTACTGAAAACTTGAATATCATCTACGTTGTTCAGATACACAAAATAATTCTAAATGCCGAATAAGTAACAGTAGGCCGTGTTTAAAAGAACAGAGGCTTTAGACAAAGACGGCACTTTTAGTACTTAATCTTCATGGCAATCCAAATTTACACTTTTCTGTTCTTCCTTACTCTCTGTCTTCGTTAATGAATCAATTCTTTCATCTGCAATCAATGTTTCGTATATTAAATACCATTGTCCATCTTGACATACTCTTCAAAAGTCACACTGTTGGAAAAAATTCCTTAATTTTGGGGATTCTCTACAATTGTATCGATTTCGTTGGATTCTTAAGGGTAACTTCGATCTTCAGTTTATTTTAATGAAACGTAGCATGAATGTTTTTAAAGACGAAAATTCGTTCGTCGTAATCAAAAATGTGTATTCTCGAATTTAGTCTTAAATAAAGAAATTGACATTATTCGGATGTAACGGACGTGAGTAAGAATTATTATTCGTACTATCGATAATTGGCATCAAACTTGTTCGTCTTAATGATGTTCGACTGCAGTTCTATTTTAAAACTCAAAATGTTACATAAATTGGTATCTGAAGATAGATCCATTCCATTTTGATCAACCCCAATGTTTAATCACCATCCTGTTATTTTACTGTTATCCTACCGTCCTCTTATCCTATCTGCTGTGTGGAAAATCCACACGTCCTGTAAGGACTCGAAGAATGCCGTGATCGCAATTAAAACAATTCAAATCAAATAATCAAATTATACACCAACATGCGAAATGAGGAAAAGTAATTAATATATATACCAATAACATTTATTTTAAACACTGTATGCATTATGGTAAAATTCATCATATTAGTATTGGTACATATTTGCTATTAAATTCATTCAATGACGACATATGTCCTAATATCAGACTTTCCAAAATAAACTGCAATACTATTCTAGAACTTTCCGTTCCACATACTCTAACAATTGTAACTTCTCATGTTCGTCTTTTGAACTGGCACCATCTTTTATATGAGGCAAAATGTAAAGAAGGGCTAGAGAATTTTGTAATTAACCCTTGGTGAAATATTTGTATAAAATTGGCCTACCTCCACATGACCTTTGCTGTCGAGGCTTCAGGAACCGCTGCCGGACAGTTGTGATCAGCTCGGTTCGCTCCAGACAACTTGTCACGACCAGCACATTTTAACAACTCCACAATTTCAAAATTTTCGAAACTTTCTGTCACTCTCTCTTTCTGCCTCCCCTCTACAGGCGCCCCTGCCAACCATTGGCTCGGCAGATATTTTCAACACGCCTCACGGCATCACCATTGGTTCGATTAACTGATTGAAATTGTGGACACTTAATATTTGCTCCGTTTGTGAAACAGCTGTATTGTGAAACAACTGTATCCCGCAGCATATCATAGGGCGGCCTGACCCCACGGGTCAACCCTTTCAGCTCGCCCGCTGTCGGCGCTCTCTTGAAATGCAAGCGCATCCTCTTAGACACCAGCTCATATCTGTTGCAGGTGTTTTCTGAGGGGGCTTATCTATAATTTATAGATATATAGGGACCATTTTTCCAGGTACTGTTCCTTCTCTTTAGAAATTGTCTTCAGAAATTGTAATGTTAGATTGGAATTGTAAATTCAATACAACACTATCATTATCTCCATTAAAACCAAATCTGAAGAGAAAATCCACCCTCAGTTAGCCACTGTTTCTGCCGTTGTACTGTATTTATCATGTGTTCCTTCTATTGTGTCCGTAATGTCAGCCACTGTGCTGTATTTATATCTTGATAATCAATGGTGATACATTAGATATATTTTCATCTCAAGAACTGAATCGTCTAGAATGAATATCTCACCAAGGCCTTCTTGATAATACCTTCTTCACATCATTTACACTAATCCGGTCATCTGAGGTTTACCTTGAATTACCTCAAAACATATTAAATATGTTAAAACACTGTTTTCAAGAGTCATCCATGTCTTAAATATATATTAAATATATCTTAAATATATATTAAATATATCTTAAATATATATTAAATATATATTTAAATATATATTTCATTCCATTTTCATTTTATTTCCTTTTTAAAAAAGTTTTTTTTTCCGTTATGATTCAAAAACATGCAATATCTATAAAACCACAGGTGTTCTATAAATGATGTCATTCGCATAACAAATCGGATTTGAAATAGCTATAACCGTAACAAACTTTAAAATAATTATCTGTCAGAGGAGAAAATATATCACGCTTCATGTGGTATAAACTATAATTTATAATATCTCGAGATCTCATGGTAACTTTTTAGCGATGATGCATGTTCATATTTCTTTCAAGTACGAACAAAGAACGTATTCTTTTGATAATTGTGAGTACATTTAATATTTTATGAGTTATTATTTTTTCGTTTCAGATTAAAAACATGCAATATCTCCAGAATGACACATGTGTTGAGAACTAACAACAAAAGAGGAAAGGAAGTCAACTCAGCGACTCTCCTTTTGAGAATAATCAACAAAAGAAAAAAAAATCTGATGTGGACAGCACATGACTTTCCTTATATAATGCAATGAATTTACTACTTTTATAGTAAAAACAAATAGATTATTTTTATAGTAGGTATTTATATTCTTTCCAAGATATTGAATTTTCGTCAAATAGTCGTTATTTTCATTAATTTAGCGTTATTTTTATCCATTTGGCGAGTTTTTCGTTAATTCAGCAACATTTGAAAAAGTCGCCAAGTTGGCGACATTCCACCAAATTCGTCGCCAAAATCTCGCCAAGCGTTATGGACGGAGAAATAATTTTTTCTTACAGCATTTAAATGACTATTGGCGTTCAAATACAAAAGTATTACTCAAAGTACCTTTTTTCATGAATGGAACAAGCTAGATCCACGAGAATGCTGTCATCAAATTTATCGCATGGTATTTCATATGAAAAGTAAACATGTCTCTCAATAGGAAATATTTTTTTAAATTTTATATGACTTTTTGATAATTATTTTGAAAAATGTGCAATATCTCGAAAACGGTTCTTGTTAGCATTTTAAAATTCATATCAATCTATTTCTAATGAAAAATTACATAAGACATGTCTGTTTACGTAACTTTATTACAGGTTTTGCTTTTTTGATGATTTTTTCAAAATTTCACTCGAAAATTTAGTGGATTCTGAACATTCGATTGCGTATAAAAGAAATAGGCTTCCAGTGTTTACGGATTGTAATTTTTGTACCTAATTTTGTTCGAATCGGTTCATTTGGTCGTCAGTTATCGTCTCCACAAACTCACTGACACACACACACACACACAGACATCACTTCAAAAATATTCGATTCGTGATCAGGGATGCTTGAAACGTGCTCTCCCGTCGAAAACTTGAATTCGAATGTTCGACCCCGTCACAATACTTTCTTCATACTTTATATATATAAGGAAAGTAAGAAAGTCAAAAGTCAACTTTTTTATTGTCAATTCTCAGCACATGTGGATGAGCTATTTCTATGCTCTATTCGTGCTATCCATAAAATTTTAGCTTCATCTATAGATTTCTAGGGTGCTGATCACAATGAGATATAACACAAAAATAGGTGTTGCCATTGGAACTTTTTTTAACTTGTCCGCTGAAACTGTAATTGTGAGAGACTGATTCAATTTATTTGCATAAAAAATAGAAGCATATTTTCAAACCTCTTAATCTCGCATGTCAATTTTATTCGTCGAGACATGAGTCGGTATAGGCTCATAAATAGGATAAGTTATTTTATGGCCACACTGTATATAGTAATAAGATAAAAATATCTTTTGGGATATAGTGCTAAAATATTTGTAAAAATAGATCAAGACCAATAAATATATTGTATATTAGATCCTTGTTTTAATTTGT
Organism: Amaurobius ferox; assembly: GCA_951213105.1. Classification (NCBI taxonomy): domain Eukaryota; kingdom Metazoa; phylum Arthropoda; class Arachnida; order Araneae; family Amaurobiidae; genus Amaurobius; species Amaurobius ferox. Next base: position 94,640,931 of record OX578139.1, on the reverse strand, counting down.
TTTCTATTGTTCTTGGTATTTTTTCCAGCTTATGCGTTTTACCTGTTTGCAAGCCACATTTTTTCTCTTTCTGGTACACGAAGAATTCAACCTTTCATATCTGTTCCTGACGAACATAATAAAAACTAAATACTTTTGAAGAACTTAGTAATAACCTCCAGTAGTTTTGACTGCCCAATATCTTTCCCCTCACTAATAAAGAATATAAAAATAAATGAGCCTTCTGAGCAGACAACCACTTTCAATAGCCTCTTAGCTTTCCCTTTCCACTTTAAGAATTTTAACACTCCGGTCATAAAACAAAATCGAGTTTATTAGATTTCCAGCATTTTGAATATTTTTCTATCATAACTTTTTATCGTTTTATAGTTTTGAGATATATTATAGACATCTGTTACTGTAAAAAATACACAAAGGAATTATCGAACTGTAACTTTTAACAAAATTAACATACCAAACATATATTATTTTACAAGTAAAATGTAACAATCATATTTAATTTTCGTTGCTACTGTCTCTGTACCTTCAAATTTATTTATAAATTCCATCATTAGATGTTTTAAAGAAGTTTTCATAATATTTCCATTTAAACCTTATAATTTATATTGCATATTTATTTGGATGAAAAATTGCTTTTTACTTTCCTTATATACATAATGTATAAGGAAAGTATTGTGACGGGGTCAAAAATTCGAATTCGAGTTTTCGACGGGGGAGCACGTTTCAAGCATCCCTGATCACGAATCAAACATTTTTGAAGTGATGTCTGTGTGTGTGTCAGTGAGTCTGTGGAGACGATAACTGACGAACGAATAGACCGATTCGAACCAAATTTGGTAGAAAAATCACAATCTGTAAACGCTGGAAGCCTATTGTTTTTATTCGCAATCTAATGTTCAGAACCCCCTAAATTTTCAAATAAAATTTTGAAAAAATCGTCAAAAAATCAAAATCACTAATAAAGTTACGCAAATAGACATTTCTTATGCTATTTTTCATTAGAAAACGATTGGCATAAATAAATTTTAGAACGCTAACATGAACCGTTCTCGAGATATTGCACATTTATTAAAAAAAATTATCAAAAATCATATAAAATAAAAACAAATTTTTTCTATTGTGAAATATGTTCACTTTTCCTGTGTAATATCATGCGATAAATTGGGTGACATCATTCTCGTGGATGTAGCTCGTTCCATTCATGAAAAAAGATACTGTGAGTAATACTTTTGTATTTGAACGCCAATAGTTATTTATCTGCTGTAAGAATAACTTATTTCTCCATCCATAACACTCGGCGAGTTTTTGGCGACGAATTTGGCGGAATGTCGCCAACTTGGCGACTTTTTGAAATGTTGATAAATTAACGAAATTCTCGCCAAATGGATAAAAATGACGCTAAATCAATGAAAATGACGACGAATTGTTGAAAATTCAATATCTTGGAAAGAATATTAGTATCTACTATAAGAAAAACCTATTTTTTTTACTGTAAAGGTAGTAAATTCATTACATTATATAAGGAAAGTCATGTGTTGCCCACATCAGATTTTTTATTGTGATATTTATTCCAACTTAAAAACTCGACGGATTTCTGTCGTATTAAATATTCTTTTAAATACAGTTACATTGTTCTGGTACCTCTGCACCTTGAAATGCATTTATAAATACCATCTCTAAATGTTTTAAAAAAAGTTTTCATAATATTTCTATTTATACCTTTGAATGTGTAATACATATTTATTTGAAATAAAATTACTTTAATTTATTGTGATAATTATTCCAACGTAAAAGCTCGACGAATTTGTGCCTTGTATTATGTTCTTTTTAATTCATTTATATTGCATTTCTTTTCTAATGATGATTTAATTACAGTGAGTAAGGTAGATTTTTGAAAATTAAGTGATTTGATAAAAAAAAATCTACTAAATGATATACTTTTAAAATGTTATGCTTTATGAAACGCACTATAAATTGCTTTTGCTTATCCTTAGATTACTTATTTATCTTGACAATCTGTAGAAAAACTTTTCAGCATTTAATAAATAAATAGAGAAATCTATATAAACAGAAAAGTCGTAGATAAGTATGTAATATTCTGTTCATGTAATTTTATGTAGATAAATTAAGAAGACTTTGCAATACAATTAATATAATGACGTCAATAATAAATTAAGGAAGTTTCCTTGTATTCTCATTTATTTCATATCCTTTTTAATTAAGCATTATTTCTTAAAATTTTAAAGTATTAAATATTTCTGATATGCAATGTCAAACATATAAAGAAAAAAAAATATTGGACACAACAATAATACATAACAATTACAAGCTCAAGACCCAAATGAAAGTTTTATTTTCATTAATTAATAACGCAAAGGAGCATTTAAACAGTTTAAAAGAAAATGTAACATGTTGTTAAAATATTTATTTCGCTTAGGATACATTTTTGCTATTTATACCCGGATAATTCCCAAGTGAATATTCAAAGAGTAAATTTGTTTTGTTTAAAACTATATAAGAAATAAGCGCTTAATGAGATTGGATGAATGAACACAGTTTAATTAGGGTATCATATTAATATGTTATCCATTTTTATTGTATACTAACAAAAATGTACCTGGTGTTACGTAGGATTTGAAGCAGGGATTCACTAAATTTATTCATTAAATTTGAGGCTGATATTGGACAAATTCCTACTAAAAATAGGATTCCTTCTGTAAATTACGGGCGAAGCCGGCTATAATGCAAATTGTAAAACCTGACATAGGCTGTATAAATAATATGTATGCATTTGTTAATTGTAATGTATCTACTGTGGTGAAACAAAGTATTATACACTAATGTATATGAAAATGGCAATATCACGAAGGAACGTTCAAATTAGAATGATATTTGTACCACACATTACAAATGGTGATACAAATAAATGATTACAAACAAATACATTGCTAGCACAAATTCAGTATTTTGGGAAGCGGCAATAGGAACTTCTAAACTTCGTGGCATCAAATCAAAGTCTGGTGCGAGTTTGGATGTGGAGAGGATGTGTTTGGATAAAGCGCCCTCTGACGTTGACAAAGCATAGTAACCCCAATGGAACAGTTTTCAACTAGCGGATATCGATACCATACTTGTCTGGCTCTTCCATAGTCTTGTATTTAAAATTCTCGTACACTCATTCCGTGGGATCTGCGGAGTCCAGACATGCGCATTCATTTTATTTCTAATCAATTGCAAGTCCTACCCTGATTTGCATGCCCATACGTTTATTATAATCTGATAATTATTTTATGGTGTTGCAGTTTTCATAAACATGAGTGTCGAAAGCCCAGGCCAGCCGACTCATCCGAAGATATAGAGCAACCAGTAATAACATGAGTGTATAACAATCTATTACATATTATAATGGTAAATAAAGTTTTCTTTATGATCCTTATAGAACTGCGTTATAAACTCAATAAATCTTTCTCTATATTTATCTTCAGAGTGAGGGGCTGCTTACTTCATCCGAAAAGTAAATTATTGGTCATTAATTACATTATTTAGCTTTTTAAATTATAAAATTTTATTTAGTAGTATTATAAAAAATAACACTTACAAACGACATTTTATTTAAGTTTTGAATGAAGGAGACGTAGGAGGAGGTGTGTGAGCCTATATAACTCAATTACTAATACTTAATAGATCCCTTTTCGACCCATTTGTTTTAGATATAAAATACTTCGAGTTCATGTTAACTGCATCAGAAAGTCACTGTCTGACTGTTGGTTTGGGCACATGAAAATAGTGAATGGGTTCATTTTCCTCACTGTTTATCTCGATGTTTTCTACCATTATTTTCCTCATTAACTCTTTTATATGCTTGCACATTTCGAATATTTTCACCAGTCTTCACATCTCGAATAGCTTCACATATCTAATACACACGTCTTCCTGTCCTCTTTTTTGTAAGGTAACCTTAATTTCCACCTTGCTTCGGAAAACACGCCTTTCGTGTGAGCCCCATACTTGATCGGTCTTGCTTTGCCCCTCTGTTGGTGTAAGGTCGGTCTTGAATGGTTTCTCCCTTGTAGACGTCGAGTTTTGGGATCAGGCTAGTAACGTGGTTTCCACCCATATAGACTCACTGATTCTCCTACGTGTTGATATAACCACAAATTAGCGAATATATGGGTCTTAAACATTATTCAATTATAGTGTAAAGTATGTCATCTATTCGTATGAATCTTTGTTCAGTTTGTTTTACACTATGATATATTAATTTAAAAAACATAGCTTTTTCTGATCTCATATCTGCTTAATCCAGAAATGTTAAAATAAATAAATTCAGCCAAAGTTAAATCAAAAAAGTAAAGTTAGTAAGACTAAGTATAAGAACTTAGTGAGTCCATTTAATTTGTTTCACTGAGAACCTGAATGTTGTATACACCACCAAGATGATGACATCTGACATAAGTTCTGTTGAACAATGAACTCTTTGCAATACAACATAATTTATTAACCTATTATTAATTATAACATTGCAAGACACTGGTAGAAAGTTGGGATTTAAGTTTTCGATAGTATTATATATTTTGAGCCCAAGAGAATATAAACTATTTTTGGGTTAAAAAATTAAGAAAATATTTAGGGTGTCTCATGTAATTGCCCACATCAACTTTCTTTAGTTACATTCCACGTTTATTGCATAGACGTATTTTGAAATATTAGATCCACTTTTTTTCATTATGATTAATTTTCAGAAATGAGAATAAATAATCCTGTACTTCCTAAAATAAAAGAATTGAGGGTTTTTTTTATAAATAAACACGAATAATTGAAATTCAAATAATTTTAATAACTTTAAGTGACAGTGATAATTTTAAAAAGATTTTCATATCATCATATGACAACCTTGAGTTGTACCATTTTTACTTGATAAATTTCTGTTTTTATAAGAATTAATTAAAGATGTACATTTTTATTTTTTTTTTAAACACAGCGCAAATGCATTTGTTCATAAATGGAGACTTTTTTACATGAATGTTTTTATGAACAGAAATGCGAGGCGTGGAAAAGAGCATCACAGTAAAAAAAAGAGTGTATCATTAAAAATTCTTCCGAAATAAACATTACGGACATGAACATCATGTTCTTTTTTTTACAAAAACTATGAAAAATGCATAAGATGCATACTCGTACCGTAAAAAGCTAAAATTGAAATGTTTTTAGTGAAACAGTATACGCAAGTGAAAATGAAATGCAGGGCTTATGAAATTCCGTACTTTTAAAAATATCGAAATTTAATTAAACTTAGTTAAAAGTCTGAAGTATCCAGCACATGACTGTCTCTGCAGAATCTATTTCGGTATTACGATAAAATAATAACACAGATGAGAGATTTTCTCATATATATATCTCGCATAAAATCGACAGAAATTTTGCTGTTATGGATTAGGACAAATATACCAAATATAAATCGTTGGATTATTTTCAGAGATATCGTGTAAAAGTTTTAATATATGGAGAATGATTCGTGATACCTAAACAATGGTGTCCATTTATTTTCGGTTAAAATTATTTACAAAGTATTTACTCATTTGAACGTATTAAAATGTTTTCACTTTGTCATATTATGTAATACAGTATAGAGAAAGTATTGCTTTCACGAAAATTTTCGAATTCGAGATTTTGATGCAATATATGTATTAAGACTTCCTAAACACGTTTTGATCATTTTTACAATGGTATCTGTCTGTATATCTGTGGTTGATTTCTTGTGTGCACTGTAGCGGTCACAAATATTAATGGATTATCATTAAACTTTATATCCGGCGTTATTATAAAAAAATCTGATTTGGGCAACACATGACGTTCCTTATATAATGCAATGAACTTACTACTTTAACAGTAAAAACAATAGGTTACTCTTATAGTAGATACTTATATTATTTCCAAGATATTGAATTTTCGTCAATTAGTCGTCATTTTAATTTATTTAGCCTTATTTTTATCTTTTTGGCGAGATTTTCATTAATTTAGTAACATTTAAACAGGTCGTCATATTGGCGACATTCCACCAAATTCGTCGCCAAAAACTCGCCAAGCGTTATGGACGGAGAAATAAGTTATTCTTACAGATATACATGACTCTTGGCGTTCAAATTCAAAAGCATAATCAAAGTATCTCTTTTCATGAATGGAACGAGCTAGATCCACGACAATGATGTCACCCAATTTATCGCATGATATTATATATGAAAAGTGAACATGTTTCTCAATAGGTAATCCTTTTTTGTATTTTACATGATTTTTTGTTTCTGAAAAATATGCAATATATCGAGAACAATTCATGCTAGCGTTCTAAAATTTATGTCAATCGTTTTCTAATGAAGAATTACATCAGAAATTTCTGTTTGAGTAACTTTATTAAGGTTTTGATTTTTTCAAAATTTCACTCGCAAATTTAGGAGGGTTGTGGAGATTCGATTACGTACAAAAACAATAGGCTTCCAGTATTCACGGATTGTGATTTTTTTGCCAAATTTCGTTCGAACTTCATTCGTGCGTTACTTATCACCTCCACATACTCTCTCTCTCTCTCTCTCTCACACACACACACACAGACACACACAAACACACACACAGACATAACCTCAAAAATGTTCGATTCGTGAACAGGGATGCTTGAAACGTGCTCTCCCGTCGAAAGTTCGAATTTGAATTTTCGACCGTGTCACAATACTTTCCTTATGCATTATAGTATATAAGGAAAGTAAAAATCTAGAACTAGATATACTTTTAAATTCGAGAGAAAAATTTATTCGAAATTTTATATTTTTGTAACATGGCATCATAGAACAAAATTGAACATAATCATGCATAAAAAGGTTTATTTGTGACTCAATGATCACTACACTTAATAGTGCCAATCGTTGTTGAGAAAAACAGTCGCGATACAATTTTACAAATTACGCGATACAATCCATAGCGCCCTCAGGTGGCAAGTTATACGCTCCGGTGTACATTGTCAAGTATAGTATCAATTAAAAACTTTTTCAAGACCTTTAAAGTAAATGGCAGCACAATATACACTCACGGACAATGAAAGTTGGGCACCAAGAAGGACGCATAGCATGGACCAGAAATTTTATTCATGGAAGGATACAGATGAATAATATACATGATCATATAAACATCTCAGCAGAACATGTACAGAGGGAGCTGTGGTACACGTTCCGGTCATCCTCAATAACGCGTCGCAGCACCTCGTGCTGCAATATAAGCAGCAATACTGTCTGGTATGGTGTCCAACAGACGCCTGATGTTGTCCTGTGGCAGGCGTGTCCACACCTGTTGGACGTTACGTTCCAAATTCTGAAGATTGCGGCAATGAGGCAGCTGGCCTTTCAATTGGTCCCACACATGCTCGATAGGGGACAGGTCTGGGGAGCAGAAAGGCCATGGAAGTATCTGGACATGACTCAGGTAGGTCTGGGCGACCCGAGCCGTGTGCAGCCGGGTATTATCCTGCTCAAACTGCGCACCTGGAATCCCAGCAAGGAATGGGAGCACATGGGATCAAAGAATCTCATCCACGTACAGCTGGCCAGTCACTGTTCTAGGTACCAGTACTAGAGCGGACCGGCTGTCGTAAGGTATGGCTCCCCAGCTCATGATGCCTGCAGTGGGGCTGGTGATAACGAGGTTGGGATTGTGACTGTGTGCAGAGGATCTCCAAACCCGGACACACTGAACACCGGGTCCCAAAACGAAGCGGTACTCATCGCTAAGCACCACACATCGCCAATCTGTGGCTTTTCACGTTGCTCTGGCCCGACACCACTGCAACCGGAGCCGCCGATGTTCCAGTGTTAACGGCAGCACACGTAAGGGACGCTGAGATCGCAGATTTGATTCCTTCAAGCGTCTAAATATGGTTCGTGGGCACACTGGAGCCGCTACGTGTGCCTGTATCACGGGTCGGGTCGCCGTGGGCTCTATACGTGCCTGCCGCACGATCATTCTATCCTCTTTACGCGTATTATGTCTGGTCGGTCCTCCGAGTCTGGGTGGCGTCCCGTGACCAATGCTCCCAACACCGTCGGAGGTATAAGCCAAACGGTGACGGGCTATCCGGTGCTCTGACCACCCTGCGGTTTTCAGCCCTATGATCAAGCCTCTGTCGAAGTTCATCATTTGCTTATATCGACGTTTCTGGCACCATTCTTTTCACCCCGTACTCGTGCATGCGTCGACCGAAGCTTCTCGCATTGATGGGGCGTCGACTACACGCCGATTCATATGGCCGGTGGCTCATGCTTGCAGCACCACTCACGGGTGTACGCTTATGAGCAATCACACCAGACGGGGGACATATTTTTCAATTTTTTTTTACAAAATTATAGAAAATAGAAAAATAAAATGGATTCTGATGTGAAAAATTCGAGTTGAGCCACACTTCAGCTAACTTATGATTTTTCTTCGATTTGAGAATTAGCAAGTACAAGATCCCAAGCATGGTTGTCGTTCTATTCATGATCTGTAAGTAATATCACCAGGTTTGTCATTCGATTCTAAATGAAAACTTATATATAAAATAGCCATCACTGCAGAAAGTTTTTGAATAATTATTCATCTTTATAAATTGTTTATAATTATTGGAAAAAAAATTCAAAAATTACAGGGCTTTCCCCAACTCTGACATCTGCGAAATTCCTAGTCCATAAAGTCCCATAAAGTCTTTCTCTCTCTGAATAGTCGCATCGAATTTACTTAATTGCATCGAATTTAATTAATTTGTTTGGGAGCTCTCTATGTAGCAAAAGTTCCAATATCTTGAAAATGGTTCTTGGTAACAGCCATCAAGGTTGTCCATTTATTTCTCGTCACGGTACCTGCACAACAATTACGCATTTGATAATACTGGACATACTTCTGTTCTGATTTTTTCATTTTCAGATCTAAAATGGACAATATCTCAAAAATGTCAACATTTAGGATTCAGTAAATGGTTTTTGTAAATGCGATCTACACATAAAATTACTATTATAATAATTTTTAGCATATTTACTATTTTTTAATTTAAAAAAAATATATTTTCTGAAAATTGATGACCATCTATTGGCATTTCTGAAAATTAACAGACATCTTACGAATACGGATTGCATTTGTAAAATATTGCATAAAAGAACAACTTGTTGGTGCAAATAATGCAAAATAAACTATTTTGAACATTATAGGGGAGAGGGAGGCATATGTGAACGATTTTTTCATTATTCACTCTTTCTTAGTGTTGCCACGAATTAATCAAATACAAATTAACTTATATCAGTATTTGCACTTTTTTCAATGGAGGGTATTTTGAAATATGGCAAAAATTGTTTACATGTACCCCAGTGAGGGGGTTATAAACATGTATGCGGCACATGTAAACAAAGTATAAATAAAACTAAATTAAACATATCATAAAATGTTTATTTCCAATTCTCTAAACAATAAATAATTATAACATTCAGTTAAATAATTAAACTTTAAACGCTTTTTTCAACCCTCATTTCAACAAAACATACATTCAAATTAAGGACAAATTTAACGAATATCTTATTGGTTAAATTTTAATGAAAAAAGAAAGTGAACACGTTACTCGAGAGAGATACCACTTAAAATGATTGGTTGAGGAGGCAAGTTCAGAAGAATATCATCTTTTTGTCCCTTTAATACGCTATCCTTTTCAGGGAAAATGAACGTTTCATTCATAAGTTTTCTCATAAACTTAACATATGCCTCCTCTGATTCTAATTCTGGTTCATTGGATTCTGAGATGAGGGAATCGGAGCTGTCAATATTTCAAAAGGTTCTGGAGAAACTCTCTAACAAATTGCTTGAATGTAAAATTGTTAAACGCTCTACACATCAAACACCATTCGGCTGTCGAAATCGTCGGACTAAAATTTTGGGTTCAGCTTATTTTACATCATAATTCGACGCACTAGTTCATTTTTTGCACAAGTAATTGCGTGAGCAGCCGTACTAATTAAATTCGACAGCTTGTGGCGTGTTCTGAGTGGAGTCTTTTGTGATTGTGGTTTCTTGACTGTGGTGTCTTTTGAGACCATTCTAACAACTGTGCTCGACCATTAAATTCATTAAGTTGTGATCATAAATCCGAGCTTTTATCAATTGGGCCATTCATTCTCAGTTTTGCGTGAAGTCTATATTGTCTCAAGCGCTACATATCATCCCCCGAGCCCAGAAATATAAATCCGAGCCTTTGGCCATTGAGCCGTTTCACTTTTGCGTGGAACCTATATTGTCTCAAACGCTACATATCATCCCCTGAGCCCAGAAATATAAATCCGAGCCTTTGGTAATTGGGCCATTTTCACTTTTGCGTGAAGTTTATATTGCCTCAAGCTCTACATATCATTCCCCGAACCCAAAAATTTGATATAAATAAGCAACTTGTAGCATTAGTAGGTAACTATGCACAGTGTTCGTAATCCAGTGCTCACATTTTACGACGTCTGTTTGACTGGAATCATTTCGTTGACAACTGCTCCTGTCAGTATAATTCATTAAGTTGTCATCATAAATCCGTTGCTTTGGCAAATGTTGTGCCATTTTCACTTTTACTTGTTGCCTCCTTCCATGTGTTGCTTAAAGCAACATAGAGAGATCATAAAACAGTTTATTTTACTAAATTTACTAGTTAATGACTAAATTTACTAATGACTAAATTTACTAGTTAATGATTTATATATCCCATGTTGATAGATGGTATTTTCAGTGGTGATATTTTATTAGTGGAGAATCAAATAGAAAATTCATTGCCTTGTTTTCACCTGTGTTACAAATACAATTTGGAAATATAATTCTGTTTAGTCTGTGGACAAATGAGGGAAAAGGAGAATGATTAGTTAGGAACCAGGTATGATATTTAGATGGAGTGCAAAAGTTAATATTAATTAAAGGTAATAATGAGAAAGCGAACCTTCCATTTTTTCCATGCTACCAATTTATTTACCAATCTATTTTGGATTTTTGTCTAAGGTAATTTTCCAAATGGGATTTAAGGTAATGAATAATTTTATTCTCTTGTATATTAATACCATCTGCTACATATAAACTACTGAGTCGTTATCTATGTTGCCTGCATGAACTTTTACCCAATTGATTATTATATTTTCATTATTCGTCGATAAAAGGTTTTTTATATAACGAATGTGCGTTGTTTGGAATGATAGCTTATTAATGCTTGTTAAAATACTAGGTTGACTATGATGTGTTTTGGGATTATTGTTTTTAATAAATAATAATGCTTTATAGGTTGTACATAATTCTGCTTGAAATATGCTATTGTTTTATGAGTTTTTTAGAATATCAGAATTTTAATTTGTTATTTTAGAAAAGGAAAAGACAATAGCTATACCAGTTGGTGTTTCAGAACTGTCGGTGTAAGGTTTTACATAAGTTTAAGTTGTTATGTTGAAGAAAATGTTTTGAAGTTAAATGATGGGTGGAAGGATCTTACTTTATGTTTTCCTTCATATTTTTGAAGTGAAATAATATTATTGTAGAATTTGAAAAAATGTTTGAATTCCATGGTCAATGCATTCGACCCAAAACATCCGACATACCCGAAGGTGTGAAAAACCCAGGTCACACGACTGACCCGAAGGCTCACAGTAGCTATTTGTGTGGCTGGATACCCGAAGGTGTAAAGTAGCTGTTTAGATGACCAGGACAGTGTCACTCATTTCAGACCGAAACCCAGTAGGGTTGAATTCATAAAAACCGTACCCTCCTTCTCCTGACACCAACCTCTAGGAATGACTTTCGGACAAACATATGTAACGTGCTCATATTCCACGTAGACACGGATATAGATTTGATAGCGCCGTGAATCGAATTCGGGTACTCCGAGTACAAGCCCCATGTCTGGACCATTAGATTATCCCACTCCATGTGATCTATGTTATAAGTATGAAAAATTCCTGTTTTCTAAGTCTCCGGGGATGTTCTGAAAATTCTGGAAAGTCTTTAAAAACATTTTCCTCATTCGCCAGGGAAGATAGCGAAAATCCGCCTGTTATAATCTGTCCCTTAATCGTTATCCCGTAAGAGCAAAGAATCAGTCCTTCAGGTCGGCTAGGGTTTTCGAGAGTGTCTGAGGAGATTTCTTGATACAATCCCTATCCAAATGGCACCCAGGATAAATCGGAAATATGATTCCGTTTGCTCTGCCGCGTGAACGATTCTAAAAATGTGCATACATTGAGTTCTCTTGGTCACCGGATGGCTAACTGAGGGTCTGAAAAGACGGAAACATATTAGATAATCATTACATAAATTGCCATCTAAATGGATTCATTTGTGAGACAAAACTTTTTCAAACTAATAATTATTTACCCAAAGATTATAAACGCGAGGTATTTGAGTAGGACACATTTAAACAATGTACATGTAAAATATGTTAACAAGACTGTTCAATGTTTGCTTAGAAATACATGAGCGCCGTTTCTTATTTTAAATTTATTATTAATTTAATTTTCATTTCAAACTTTTTAGCGCTTCTTAGGCAGCGCTTCTTAGGCAGCAGTTGGCCATAATATCACATTTTTCTCCAAACTTTTTGTTCCACGTGAATACCATCTTTTCTTATCTTCCCCCAAGAATATAATAAACGCTTAAATTTTTCAAGAATTTAGTAATAGCCCTCAATAGTTTTGAGTCATCACTGCTCAATGCTTTTTTCCCACCCTAAGCGGGAAAAAAAGATAAAAATAGATGAGTCTTTCTGCAGACAGCCGCTTATCAAGAGCTTTTAACTTTCCCTTTTAGCTTTAACTGAGAATTTTCACACACAGGCCATAAAACAAAATTGAGTTTATTAGAATTCCTTCAGGAGTTTTTGAATAGTGTTATATCATCCTCCCTTTTCTCATTTTGTATTTTTTGTGTGTAAGCGTTCTTCTTTATGGTTTCACATTTTTTTATGTCTTTATGAACTTCCATTGTTCTGTAACTTAACATTTTCGTGAGATGATTTAGAAAAGAGAAATATACAAGATATGAAAATGACACAAGCGACAAAATTATTAGAAACATGGGATAATTGTTTAATAATTAGGTTGATAATAGAGCATTGTTTGTGTATGAAAGTTTTTTGACGTAGTAAAAGCGAATATATTCGAATAAAATGTTGTACACAGATTGAACTAATTATTTTTTGGGTCTTGATGAAACCTGAATTTTAAATTTTGATCTACTATTGAATATATGTAATGACAAAGGTCAAATAATGATATGTCGTCGGTGAAAAATTAAAGAAATTTGCGCTTTAAAACATAATATGTTGTTTGCTTGATATACCTTGTACAATTATATAAGTTACAATGCTGTTTTGTACATTAATGAATTAATACTTATATTTCGGATGTAAAGTTTTGTGATTTTTACTACATTCATTTAATAAGAGTATCATCTCTTAAGCATATATCTATACTTTTCTGCGCTTCAGTTTTAGTTTGCGAGACAGACAAGCATGTTTTTGATTTATTTATCATAGTAATCCTCACAGTAAAGATCGTCACATGCGTGACAGTGACGTTGCAGTCACGTGATACGTGGGTCACAATGTGACATAATATTTGTGACGTCCATGCGACGTTACGTATTAGCAACTTTGTAACTTCATTATGACTATATTCTGTAACGTTTCCACAATGTAATTAACAAGTAACAATGTGACGACATTGCAATGGCAATTACAATGTGACGTCACAAACAAGTTAATATGCGACGTCACAAACGACCATGAAAATGACCAAAATGACTTCGCTGTGACCTCAATATGACATTGCCGAAACGTACTGTGACGTTCCAACGTCACAGTGTGGCATAAATCTTACATCACTGTTAAAAAAATGCTGTTAGGGAGTGAATATACACTTAAACATCGATTTATAAGGTTGATTGATTCTACAAAAGTACTGTGTAAGGGAAAATCCTGTAAATAGACACTAAAATGTTTAATATTAAAATTATGAAAAATAAATACTCAAATACAAGGTGTCTCATAGAAAGGGAACAGTGGAAGGTGTGAACCGTTGGTAGTAGACCTATTGTTCCAATTGCAAACATGCTTTAAATAAAGAAGTTATGAAACAGTAATTAAATGTTGTACCATATTTTTGTAGGAAATTAACTTTTTATACATAAAATTAACTTTTTATACTTAAAATACAAAAATATTACCCTTACCGTATTTAGTCAAACTGAAAACATTTGACTGTAATATGATCTAATTTGACCTAGTTATCATTAATAAAAAATTTTGTTGGAAAATAAGAGGACATCCACAAATCAAATTCGGTTGCAAATAGTTCCTAAAACTGTAATACCAAACAGTATGAGATGATTTCGATTTACGCCAAATGCAACCGATCTAATAGTGATACAGTGATGTAACACTATCGTCGCTTGTGTAAAGCCAGCATACTTGAGTTTTTAATCTGGGACTTATATGTCGATTGCAATCAACAGGTTCGTTTCATCGTCGTATGGCTCATTAAGACAACGAGTAGTAACGGAAAATGATGAAATATATATTTTAACCCATTTCTCGTCCTTTTTATATGCCAGTGTCCGGAGTGTAAGTACTGAACAACATTTTCCTCGGCCTACGTACACCGGCCACTGTCTAATCGAAACCACCATATGTTGTACCGCATGCAAACGTTCTTACCTATTCTTCTATAAGGTCTCTCATTCTCGTGGGAATAGTGCAGTGTCAAAAGTGCGTTAGAAACGTGTTGAGTCTACTGAAAACAGTGGTTTTAAATGGTCGCAGTTGATTTCGAAACGTGAAAGACATGCTCATTTTTTTTAATAGATTTTGTCCTAGAAAGGTCTGACAGGCTGGTAATATCACAATAATCTGTTTTATTTACTTTATTTAAGCATTAATATAATTTTTAACCGGTCTCTTCTGCCTGTTTTTAATTGTTTCAAAAAACCATGGAAAAATGTTTTAGTACCCCACTAAACGCTTTCTGTGCATCAATTCAATTTGTGAACGACCTCTGGATTCATGAATTCTGATGATTAAAAGAGCATTGAAAAGTTACGAGAAAGTGGTGTAAGTCAGGATGTTTGACTATTTATTTCGTCCTAAATTTGAAGTTTTAAGAACCTATTTTGTTTTTAGTTTTATTAAATGAAGCATTAATAACATTTTTATAATTTGACTTTTTTTGGGGCTGTAAAAAAGTTAATTTTTTAACTTTCTACAAGAACATGGTACATCATTTAAATTACTATCTTATAACTTTCTTCCTTATTTAAAGCATTTTTGCAATGAAACTATGAGTCTACGATCAAGGGTTCAAAAAAGTTTCCTCTGTTGACTTTCTATGGGATAACCTGTATATTATTAGACGTAATGCATTTCAATCTGGAATTGCACCGTTCAAAAAGAAAATTTCTAGAAGTTTTTTGATCACGTAAAATTGTGACCTTGAAACCTTGTGAGAGCAAAATAATATTACTAATGGTGATTTTCCAAAACAGAATGTGGAATTAAATTGTATTCTCTGTTTGAAAAAATCGCTTTTCCAAACCTGAATGTGGAATTTTGGTTGTATTCTCTGTTTGAGAAAATCGCTTTTCCAAAACAGAATATGGAATTTAGGTTGTATCCTCTGTTTGAGAAAATCACTGCTAGAAATGTTAATTTTAACGCTACTCTTACGAATGATATATCTATTGCCAATTACGATCAATTGTAATTTTCTGGAATATGATTATAGTATAGTTTATTCACTTGAAAAATTACAGAGTGGGCATATATCGTTATGCTTGATAATGGTACTAAATTAGAATGTGTTAACAAAAATAAATTTTATTGCATATTATCTATATGCTTAGCTAATTAAGTGCAAACCGAAAAATGAAATTTTAAATTATTAAAATAAAATAACATCTCGAGAGAGAAAAATAACCTTCCAACTGGTGATTTTCTAAAGAACAGAAGCAAGTCGGCATCCTTTGTAACATACTTTTCAACTAAGGGCACAACTGTTAAAATCATATCACCCAATAATAGTAGGTGGTTTGAATATAAGTAATATATATATATATATATATATATATATATATATAATATATATAAGATGGAAAATGGAAGTTATTAAAGATATTGGAGTGTTATAGCATATATGCGCAAAGCAGCTACATATACTATACACGATATAAATATAAATAGTATAAAAAGAATTGTAGAAGTGAAAAAAGAAGGAAGGCTTAGCGAGAAGCTTACCCCCCAAGAATGGCGGTAAGGGGTTGTGACCTTACATCCCAGTTGTCAACAAGCTTGTCATAAATGCCGCGGCATTGCACTCCTGGACACCAGCCCTGGCTGAAGCCAACCCCCGGAGTGACAATAACAATTATCACAAGACCGTTAAATAATAAAAGTCCAATGGTAATATGAAGACCATCACTGGATGAGCAACTAGTCCTTTAGACCACAATGACCTGTATATAACTTCGTGTTATCGTTCTGTGGTCCTGTTATGCATAGTATGCGAACCTTCATATGCCAAATGATATAAAATAGATTTTAACTTTGAACAATAAGCATTATTGTTACTGTATAAATTATCAATATAATGTAGCATAAAAGGAATGGGGTATTGCTGTAGATATGCTTGCAGTAGAAATGTCCGATCAAAATCAATACGGATGTCTTCATTGTAGATAATTCTTTGAATTCTAGACAATCCCCCCAAGAATACATTCCTAAATATATTTCAATGAAGATTGGAATTCCAATTGATCAGACCGTTTATATGTATATTAAAACTTTTTCTTTTATTATATATAGTAAAACATACAGGTATTGTACTGAAATCTATACTTAAATCTAAAAATTCCACTACATTTTTAAGTGCAGCAGGATTTTCTTTCAAAATTAAGTTTGGTGGGTAGAAATCAAAATTCATACTATAATATTCATTTTCATATCCGACTATCAAATCATCCACAAAACGTAGGTATATGATTTCATTATTAAGATGTGATTGGCCTTCATAAAAATTGAGGTACAGATCAGCAAGTATAGAAGAACACCCCCCTCCCATGGGGATGCCTTTAATTTGCTGATATATAGAAATACCATTAAAAAGGTAGTTTTCTTTAATGACAATAGTAATTAAAGTCTTATATTTAATGAATTCTATTGTTTTCTTCAAGTTGAATTCTTCATATAAAAGGTTTAGGATATTAGATAAGTCTTCAAGATCAATATTGTTGAAGAGTTCCTGAAAGTCATAGGTTTTAAAGTATAATGGATTGTTGTGACATTTTACAGACTTTATAACTTCTTGACTGTTCTTAATGATGTAACTACCTTTATTATTGATTTGATGCAACAGAGGTTTTAAAAGTTTTAGTAGAATAGAATTAGCTTTTGTAAGATAAGTGTTACAGCCGACAGTAACTGGTCTATATATATATATATATATATATATATATATATATATATATATATATATATATATATATATATAGTAAAATTAAATGTTTTTGGTTAATATATAAAAATATATTTATATTGCAGAGTCCATTTCGACGATAAAAACTTGAAATTTTGTCTCAGTAGTTCAACAGTAGAGCGTTGGATGGCCAGTACAAAGATCCGTAGTGTGATTCCCGGTGGGGTCAGCAAGGTTCTTTATAATGACGCCCGAAGAAATCAACCCTGCAATTTAGTTTAAAGATGTTGGATCAGCATCTAGAAATCGAAAAATCTATATTTAGCATGATATATGAGTGTGCGTCTGTCTGTTTGCGGAATGTATGTATTCACTCTAGCTCAAAAACTAATTTACCAAATTTATTAGAATTAAGTAGATATGTCGCTTGTGGGTTTTGAAATCTCTCCAATTTGGCGATATTTCTCGTAGCGAAAATCGTAGCGACAAATCGCCAACTTTGCAGTATATCGTCAACTTGGCGATATTTTACTAAATGAGTTACCAAGTTCTTCAAATTGATTGTCAAGCATTTCATACAAATTAGAGAAGAGCTTTCTATATGAATTATTGGTCGTAAAAATACAAAACTATTACACAAAATATCGTTTATCTTGAATGGAATGATCTAGTTCCACGCCAATAATGTCAATAGCCTATTATTATATATGAAAAGTGAACACATTTTATAATAGTTACTACTTTTCTAAAGATTTTATGTGATACTTTTTTTGAAAAATTTATTTGAAAAACGTATAATATTTCAAGATAGGTTCATGCTAGAATTCTAAAGTTTATGTTGTTTATTTCGTAATGAAAATTTACATACAAAATGATCTTTTACGTAACATTACTGAAGGTTCTGATTTTGTATTGATTTTTCTTTCAAAATTTCATTCGAAAATTTGGGGGTGTTCTGAACATTTGAGCGAGACTAAAATCAATAGGCTTCCAGTACTCACTGATTGTAATATCTGTACAAATTTCGTTCTAAACTCTCAATTCGTTCATTAGATTTCGCAGCCACATACTCACGGGCACACACATACACACATCACCTCAAAAACGCGTGATTCGAGTTCTAAGATGTTTGAAAGATGCTTTTCTGATTCGAACTCGGATTCGAATTTTCGATCTCGGCATTATACGTTCCCTATACATTAACTACGTATACTGGGTGTCCCAAAGAGATTGAAACGCGCTTTAATTCTTTACCTGGTGAAGATAAGTGGGCAATGTAAATTGCAAAAATGTTGAAAGTAAGGTAGGAAATAAGACTACGTTAATGAAATAGTTCTCCCATAAATTTTCAAAAAGTTACACTTTTTAAAATTTTATACTACACCCTAGACAAATTTGGTCAATCAGAATTTTTTTTTTTTTAAATGCAGCAAGATCATTAGAAATATCTGCATATCTGTATCTTTAAAATCAACTGAATTATGATAAAGGAAAAAATCTGACTTATGCTACTTTTCTATACCATGTGAAAGGCTGTTCCGTACCATGTGAAAGGCTAGTGAAAATGGGGATCATAAATTGACGATGGAAATTGTTTATATCAAAAATACGTTAATATGTGTCAAATTTTTTTATCTCAAATGCATCTAAATAAAGCATTACACAGACAGAGATCATATAAAGAAGTGGTACTCACTACGCGGTTGGGTATCCTATGTATTATGATCCAGTTTTATCTTTTTTGTGATATGTCACAAATTTGCATTTCTAATTTGATATATGATCCTCATTCACGATATTCAATTTTCAATTAAATATAACTCGCTTAATTTTAAAGATTCAGATATGCGGGTTTTTTAATGCATTTGTTGCATTAAAAATAAAAAATTTCTGCTTGAACAAATTTGTCTAAGAAGGTCGTATAAAAATTTAAAAAGTGAATTTTTTTTAAAATTAATAGGAGGACTATTTCATTAACGTAGTCTTATTTCCTACCTTACTTTCAAGATTTTTGTAATTTACATTGCCCATTTATCCCCAACAGGTAAAGAATTAAAGCGCGTTTCAATCTTTTTGGGACACCCTGTATAGGGAAAGTAAAAATGAGTTAAGCACATAGGAGGGGTTATAAAAGTGCCTTCTGTTGTATGGTGGAATATAAATTAATAAGTATGTAAGTAAATTGAAAAAGTGGAATAATACAATTTTTCCCAAAATCATTACCCTTCCCCCACATACACATACACATACATATTTTCGCACTGTTTATTATGTAGTATAGCGAATTTCATTATTCAATGGACTGAAAAAAATGAATAAAATATAAATATATTTTCTTAGAATGAATACCCCGTGAATAAAAATTATTTTCAATGAATCTTTTGTGAATCAATCTATAGTGGAGGGAATACTTACAAATTTTTAATCTATAATCTTCAAACTAATACGATGAATACTCATATCATTCTTTTCATTAATTTCCGAAACGTTTTTCAAGCCCCCTATTCATCTCGCTTTTAGCGTAACTTATCAACATTGATTGCCAGCAAACTTATTATCCGATCTATGCACCGATCATTGAAATTGCTTCCATTGTTCGATATCATGTGCCCCGGTTTTTCAAGGTTATCAGCAGCATTCTCTCGGGAAGAAAAAAAAATATGGAACTACAGTTTCTCTGTGAAAAGACCGAACGTAATTATCTAAATAGAACATTCATGAATACAACTAATACGTGACTTATAAGCTATATAGATGGTAAGACTTTCAATAGATATTATTTTTAAAAGGATGTTTTAAATTATGTGCATTTTGGGCACTGGAGAAGTGTATTGACTGGCTTATATGCTTTATTTAAACATATATGGCTTTCAATATTTTAAATTTCTTTTGTATACGTTTGTAATAGAGTATTACTAATTATTTTATGTATCAACTATTTGAAGGACGCTGTTAAATTATAACGCAAGAACTAATTTAAAAAACTTTTCACTACAAATATTTTTGTAAAGAAAAATTTGTTATAAGCCGTTACTATTGGAATTTAGACTCCTGACAAATAATAAACTTTATAAACTTACTAATGATGTCACTGATTTTTAATAGAAATAAAGGTATTGAAAAGAAAGAAGAAAATAGGACGTTCCATTATATTATAGAGTATTATTTAGTTTTGCATAATATGTTAATAATATCGTGCCTTTTGAGCTATAAAATTTACCAAAGTAGTAAAATTCTTGAAAAACTTGTAAATAATAAGGCATGTATGAAACGTTTGACAATTACCTTAGTGGTATTTGTTGCATAGTTAGCCATTTTAACACATTTTTTTCAATTATCTTGCACATTTCCTAGCACATTTTCTGTCACATTACCTTGACAATACATACCTTCATTTGTGTCAAATAGATAAAATATTTAAAAATGAAAAAACTTCGTTATTAATAGCATAAAATAGGTGATTATATATGTTAATCGTTTCAAAGGCGAAAAAATTCTGATGTGGGAAGCCCATGACTGTCCTTATATAATGCAAGGAATTTACTACTTTTACAGTAAAAAAATAGATTATTTTTATAGTAGTTATTTATATTTTTTCCAGAATAATGAATTTTCGTCAATGAGTCGTCATTTTGCATGTCGTCATCATCAATGAGTCGTCATTGATATAGCGTCATTTTCATCCATTTGGCGAGTTTTTCGTTAATTTAGCAACATTTAAAAAATCGCCAAGTTGGCGAAAGTCTACCAAATTCGAAGCCAAAATCTCGCCACTCGTTATGGATGAAGAAATAAGTCATTCTTATAGCAGATAAATGGCTATCGGCGCTCAAATGCAAAAAATATTACTCAAAGTATCTTTTTTTATGAATAGAACGAGCTAGATCCATGAGAATGATGTCACCCAATTTATCGCATGGTATTACATATGAAAAGTGAACATGTTTCTCAATAGGAAATATATTGTTTTTATTTTATATGACTTGTTGATAATTTTTTGAAAAATAAGTAATATCTCGAGAACGGTTCAAGTTAGCGTTCTAAAATTTATGTCAATCGTTTTCGAAAAAAAATTACATAAGAGATGCCTATTCCCGCAACTTTATTAGCGGTTTTGAATTTTTGACGATTTTTTTGAAATTTCACTCGAACATTTAGGGGAATTCTGAACATTCGATTGCGTATAAAAACAATAGGCTTCCAGTGTTTCCGGATTGTGATTTTTGTACCAAATTTCGTTTGAATCGGTCTATTTGTTCGTCAGTTATCGTCTCCATAGACTCACACACACACGCACACACACACACACATCACTTCAAAAATGTTTGATTCGTGATCAGGGATCCTTGAAACGTGCTCTTCCGTCGAAAACTCGAATTCGGATTTTCGACCCCGTCACAATACTTTCCTTATACATTATGTTTGTTAAGCAAATTAATATCCTTCTGCGGCATGATAATTTAGAAAGGATAGTCTCCACATTAACTGCAGGAATATGTTCGCCTATGTAGAAATTTCCGTTTGCTTAGATGACGTATTTAGACAGAAATATCCCCATTTTTACTGTAGTAAGTGTTGTGCCTCAATTATCATGAAGAAGTAAGCCATATTTTGTCTTGCAAACTGATTAAAGCATTTAATCAACTGTTTCATACGGTTAATAAAGTATTTTTATTTTTAGATTATTTAAGATAACAGTTTGGATGAATTTTTTATTTTTCTTTCACGATGCAACTATAAAGTATGTGAGAGGCCTGGTTACAAAATAACCGGGACCATATTTGTAGACTATCTAGTAGACCGTGTTAGTAGTCAAGCGCAACCAGAAAACAATTATTTCACATAGTTACACATTTTAAAAAATTACCTAAACCAACTGATTCACAACCAGGGTTCAGCGAGTCTATTTCAAGGTTCCGTGAGAATTTAAAAAATCTCCCAAAAAAGGTAGAACTTGTCACTTTAATATAATTACCTAAAAATTTAATAAAATTTGAAATTTAAAGCAGCAGATGCTTGGTAAGATAAATTTAATTGGGGTGGAATGGGGGGAATTATTTGTAGCTGTAAGGAATTGAATTGTCTTTAATGTACATTACCAGTAACTCATATGACTGTCTAGTACTAATCATATAGCTATTCATATGACTGTCAGTTCAAATTTTATAAAAACACTTAACCAGTTGAAATATATATTTCTTAATCACATTCACATCATATGAAAATGGAAATATATTTTAAAACTATAAAGTAAAACTTATTTTCTTGTTAGAAATTCCTTCAAAAATAATTAAAGACAAAATCATCACAAAATATATGCCCATTATTTGTTTGTAATTCATAAGATAGATATAAAGACATTTTTTTTCATTTTTTATTAAAAGCCATTAATAAATAGCAGTAAGCAATATATAGCTTTGTAGTATTTCATTCGAAAATCTGAGTTATTATTTATAAACTCAATTGATTTGAACTCTTATTTTAAATCTAACTCCTGTTGCACCAAATACATGTCAGTCAAATAGGGGTTCTGTGAGATATTAGAAATATTTCAGGAGTTTTTCCAAACAGAAAACGTTAGGAATCACTGACCTAGACGATATATTTTCACAACCATTGTCTCTGTTACACTTATTCTATTTGAGCTCAGGTAGAATTAGCATATTTAATGCATGTGGGTGGGGGGCGAGTTAAACTATAACTGAAGAATATGGAATTTTATATTAGATTATTGTAACAGCCAGTATCAACCTGGTTCCTAGTCCCCTCTTTATTTTAAGAATTGGTGTTCAGTGACTGATTTATTATGGAGGTAATAACGCTTAGGTTTTAGGATTCCGGTCAAACAGGGTTTCAATAGAACCACGTTTATGTAAGCGAAGACATATAGCGTTACATGCATAATTAATCCTTTTTCTTTTGAAAGTTTGCGTTCCCCTTAATGTCAATTGGATGGCGCATAACATTGAGATGCAGTAAAATTTTGTATTTCGTTAATTTAAAACCCTTCATCATCCAAGTTTTATAGAAAAATTAATACAAAATATACATAATTTGTACTAAATTATATCTCCGTCAACAGTACCATTGAATTCTAAGTAACGATTTTCTATGATACATATTTAAATTTGATTTACAATTGGAAATAAATAATAGCATGAAAAAACATAATGACAGTCACATGTAATGCAGAAATATAATGAGAGTCACATTTAATGCAGAAATATACTGACAGTCACGTATGATGCAGAAGCACCTTATCTTAATAACAACTTGTCGATCAGTGACGTAACGAATTAAGCTCATTCCATCAGTAAGTTCCTAGGCCAGGTCCATCGTCTTCCTCTCTACAATCTTTTTAAAAGTTACACGTTTTGTTCTGGGGAGCTAGTTTTGTTTTGCGGGGACGAGAGTTACGTGATTGCTGTCAGGGCCGCTAATAATGGAGGACAGACACCATTAGAGTGGGGATGGGGAGGACTTCAGGGGACTTGGGCTCTGTCAATATTTCTCTTTGAGGTTAAAGAAGACATGAACAATTCACAAAAGAGAAAAAATTAAATATGGGGAGGGGTCTGTGATAAATATTTGCGGATAGCAAGTTGGTTTAGTGTTGGATGCCTAAATTTGTTAATCCGCAACTGACTGAGTAATAGCCCCTAAAGCCACTTCCTTATATTTCAGGACGTTGATGATACTTTTAACATTTTCAGAATAAGACAAAGTGATAGTTATTAAGAAATATTGGTCATTTTCTAATGTATGGTATTTTTTTTCAGTTTGCTACGTTAAAAATAGTGTGGTAGTGTAATGACCTATTTTACTTTTTTGAAATTTAAGGTCTGTTGATCCCATTTCGAGCAATTCTGGAAAGATCTTTCTCTCTCTCTCTCTTTTACATTGTGTGTGTGTTTGCATGTGTGTAAGTGTGCATGTGCATAGTGTGCATGTGTGTGCGTATGTGTGTGTATGTGTAAGAGTATAAGTGTGTAATTTTGTGAGACGAATCATATACGAATGAACTCGTATTGCTATTAAAGAATTTTTGGAAATACATTATGAGACAAATTAGAACTAGATTTAGTACTTTTCAGGATTATAATTTGAATTCATTAAAATTTGTTAGCAATATTTTTATGAAAAATTATAATAATTAATTGATTAATGGTGATAGTATACAATATATGGGAGAATTTGATAATTTGAACAACACGGTTGTTAATGATATCAAAATTGTTTTTAATGTTACGGTTACGGTGTGTCCTCTGAAATCGTGAGTGTACGCTCAGGATACAGTAATGAGTCCAAATTTCTGGATAACTAACACGTTTATTTATAAGCACTGATAAGCGTAAATAGGAATAAAAACACCCAATAGATCTATATCCATCTTGCAGGATCATAAACAACTGTCAGATACAATAAAAGATAAATTACATACTCAGCTAATTCACAAGATGTCCTATACTCTTTTCAAAACATTGACGTATTTCACAATTAAATGTATCTAGTATCGCGTCAACAACTTTTCAATTGAGCGATGACTTACTCCTTTTACGTACTCTCCGTAAAAACTTTCAGAAGGGGCTTGTATCTCCCAGAATATTATTTCGAGAAAGTTGTTGAACCTTCGAAAAGCCGCCATAAATCGCCAAACCTAGCAACCCAGTCACGAGTGTTCAACTATGGCAACCTTGCTTTGACATAATATAAATGGCTGACTGTGGAGGTATTTTTCCCTTCTGGTTCGCAAAATAGCCTCCAGTGAAAGCACTTTACATGTTTTTAATTATATAAACAGAGATAAGCCAAATGCATTTTTGGCGTCATTAAGGTGTTGTCCGTCTGAAAAATAAACTTTTAAAGAATTCTTACGAGATATCTTAAAATATGAACTTGGTTATGAAATCTGAATAAAAAATTAACTTTTCTTATTTCTGATAATGATTGTGTGACATGTAAAATTATATACTATGGAATATGAATGTATTATAAAGTACAGCTGAGATTCAAACTGCAAATATTTAAATTTCATTTTATACATCTGCAGTGCGTTTTATATAATGAATTTGTTCAATTTATTTTAGCTAAAATGTATTTTATTCTCCAAATTCATACTGGAAATAGAATATAAATTATTAATACAAAGAAAATTGTTCTTCTGACAGAATAACATGCTAAAAGAAAAAAGAAAATAAAATAATAGGGACATAATTCCATTAGAGATTAAAATGCCACTTTCATTTCGATTTAGATAATGCATGATTTTCTTTAAAATTTAAAGTCATTTTTATACCTGTTATAGGGCACTGAATATGCAAAAATAAAATATGAAATCAGATTGCAGTAACAGTTTAAAGTTAACTAAGGGAATTCCAAATAATTGTTATATTTTTATTAATTAGAGTGTAATCAGTTTAGGATTGTTTTAATATAAAGCAGTACATGTATTTTAAATATGCATGTCTGTGGGGAAATATCTAGGTTATTTTTATGTAAATAAAATAATTCCTTATTAGTGATATTTTTGGAGAAAATACTTTGTTTTGAAATATACACTTAGTTTATTGCTCTAAAACTGCATTCCTTTTATGAAGGGAAAAATGCAATTTTAACAAGATATACTGGGATTTGTTTAATAAGCGGTATGAGCAATACAAAATAATAATACAAATTTTCCATTGTGAAATGTTTGCATCTTATTGTGAAATAAATATACACAATTATTCTTTTTGTATGAATCAATGTATGAAAGCCGTATTATTCATTTTACTTTAGTCTCTTGAGTTTTCTTTAATATAGTTCCTGTTTTAGGAACTAAACCATTTAGAAGTTTTATTAATTTCAATTTTCGGAAATTTCAGTGTTTTTCGTATATAAATAAAACTATTTTAAAGATGAAATTTCTTTGAAACATTTGAATTGTGCACGGAGGATGTTCCCTTGCAAATTTCTACAATGGCGAGTTGTCGGATGTATAGAGGCTAGGAAGACATTAATGGACGTGGGTAAATTGTTTCATAATTAGTGTTGTTTTGTGTGTACTCATTCGATATTTCAGTTTATATTTATGTGTTATGATGTTAAGTTAACATAGTTAAATATGTTATATGTCAACATTCAAACTAAGCAAGCAGACTTAGGGTAGACTTGGAATACCCCACTTAAAATTTAATTCATATTTTGAGTTTCTAGGACTAAGGGTTAGATATTAATTAAAAACGCACAATTAATCCCTTCCATAGATATAGCATTATGCAGACGATATGTTTTCCACCAATTTATTTGGAGAAAATTATATCAAGTCGCTTAGCAACGGATATAAATCCAATGTGTCTATGCGACAGACTAATTTTATTAAATCTTTTCCGATTTAAATAATAAGGATATGTATATAAAATCAATTTGATCGGTATTACATTTTTTATTGGATTATGTCAATTACAGTCTTCAAATTTAATTATTATTAACTCATGTGTAGTACAGCTAATCTTTACGGGTTATAGCCACACATTTCCGTACAATTTTAGAGCTTTCAATATGGCACATATTGGAATTATTACGGCCTTTAGGTTTAAAGATTACAGAATTATTGGTATTTTCAATTCATTACGTCATCTGTTTTATTTTGGCAAGGTTTTTAGAAACTTATATATTGCAGTATGTGTATCTTCTACTAATATACGGGTATATGTTTTAATATTCGCGAATATAAGTGGTACGGGTCCTATATAATTTAAGTACTTTTATTTTGCGTATATTGATTCAATTAAAAATCTTTGTAAATGTAATCTAAAACGAGATCAGGATGCTTTATTCTTCAGATCTGCCCGTGAAGATAATTTTGTATAGCGAGATCAGAGATTCTTAAATTTAATTTTAGGAACATTAAATTAAATAATATAATAGAATGTTTTGCTTAATAATGTCATTTAGTGTGCTATAGAAATTTGTTCATCAGAAATTTGGACACTAGTACCAAATAAAATGACGGCAGGGCTTTCCTTACAATGCTTGTCTGAAAATACCAAATATGCCCAAATTTACCGAATTATATGTTAGGAAATTTTCGAATTATTTTCATAATTAAGAAAAAAAATGTTTGGTCATATGCTTCTCCGAATTGCATAATTTATTTTATCTGCTCTATTTTATATGATCGAATGTCCACTGTGTACATTACATGCACGTATTAGTCTTTACAATGTCTCTGCATCAGTTCCATTGTACGTTTCCCGATATTCCAACAAAATTGAGAATATATTTCTGTTCTCCAAACTAAAACATTCTGCTTTCAAAGATAGGAACTGCATTTTTGCGTGCATGAATGCCATAAACAGACGGCAAAACATCATAATAGAGGACCCATGGGTGAGGGAGTGCTTGCTACTTCGAGAATATGACCTAGTACTCACGATGAAAAGCATGTTCCTTCTTTATGTGTTATTGCTAAATTTCGAATACATGTAATGCATGTTTCGACATTACTTATGGAAATTATTCTTTATTCATGATACCATTTCTTCTATAAGTCATAGACTATTCTTCATTAAATTAGTATTGTAATAGTTGTCCCTGTCATGCTCGCTGATACTATTTTATAAATTGTTGTAATAAACTCAGTAACTAAATTACTGAACCTGATATAGTGTTTGTTAAAGCTCGCCATCACTAGATAGCTGTTAATGCGTTTAATGGTTGTGACTATCTAGGGTCGTGACTATCTAGGGTCGTGACTATCTATTACAAAATTATCTAGGGTTTCTTGTATGACAGCAACTTTTACGAATTAGCTCGAAGCGGGCAACAAGACCCCCACATTCACAATGTTTTGACTAAGAGCAAAAGATGAATTTGGCGAGCATTCCAATTGAGATTCTGAAAGTCGAATCATGAACACCAAGGAACTAGTCAGCAAATAAGAAGAAACTATTTATATGCAAAAAACATAATTAAAAAGATTAAGCGTTCGGCAATTTACTTAATGATGCCAGACGATTTATATCTCGATGACGTCATTTGAATAAAGTCCATTATTTTCTATGAAATTTTAAGTTTTCAAATATAATAACATATTGTAGTATTCTGATAATTTAAAATATATATTGCATTTTATAGATGTTTAAATAAATCTGCATTTTATTTGGAAAGTGTTTCATAATCAGTGATTTATGCATGATTGATCTTTCTTGTTATTACTTTATGTTGAAGTGCAATTTTAAGTGACTTTTTTTAACACAAATAGGTTCTTTAGCGATTGAAAATATCATTGATTTTTCATTTTAACATTATCGGATAGTTCAAAGAGCGTTTTTTTTTAACGAACACTGAGCGGAATCCGTTAAGTATAATAAGTTTATTTTTAAATTATTTTTTGAAAATAAAGCAGAAAATCCGTTTTTAGGTAAAGATTTTTAATTGTGTCTTTTAGGTGGCTGCAAGGAATATTTCGTTCGAATAGTTGAGAAAAATCTGAATTATCCAGTTTCTTAAAGAAAGTGTCATATAGACTTTGGGGACACCTCGGTTTCTTTTATTTCTGAACCATTTTGTTAGAATACTTTTTGTTTTCGTAGGCTAACAAGCAGAAGT
The DNA here is from genome assembly GCA_951213105.1 of Amaurobius ferox. NCBI lineage: Eukaryota > Metazoa > Arthropoda > Arachnida > Araneae > Amaurobiidae > Amaurobius > Amaurobius ferox. The sequence continues at coordinate 94,611,862 of OX578139.1, read as the reverse complement.
AAGTTTTAGTTCGTAGTTTAGTTTTTAGTGTTTTGGTTGTCGCCAGCGTTCGTCTAGAAGTGACGTTTATTGCGGTTTTAATTACGATACGTCACTGCTGCATGTGTCTGTTAGCCAATGATGCCTGTATTGATGGGTGATGTAGGAGCCGTTTGAATGACGCTTCTGGCATTTCGACCCTGAATAACGATGAAATGCGGAAACCGGGCAAGAGTTGGCCTTTCAAATGAATTAATACGTTTGCGTGGTTTCCTATTAAAATAAAGAGTATATCAAATAATTCGGAATGTTAAATTGGAGTGTTAGCGTGAGGCAAAGGACCTTGCTTGCCGCCTTTGAAGTAATTGCCAACGAGTTTTGATTTTGAGTTTTGATTTAATTGATCGAATGTATGCTTATCATGCAGAATACGGAAATATGCTGCTCTGCATGAGACTATGAATGCCTGCCTTGTGAACTCAATTCATCTTCGGGAAGTATTTGCGGCATTGTATGAAAATATCAGCATCTTTTGGACATGCAGGGCCCATCCTGTGTTCAATAATGGTTGGAAATCAATGTTCCAATCTCCCCTCTTCTCGAATTGGTATGAAAGGTTTTTGTGAATTCCTCGATATATGTAAGTACTTTTAATAATTAAATTCATTTGCATAATGGAAGCTGTTACATGTGGACAAGAAAATGCCCTTTATGTAATTACTAAGAAAAATAATTAACTTCGATTTGAATAAATATTTATCATTTAATTATCTTGTTATGCTTTCCACTACTTGGTAGAATTATGTGTTGCTCTTTTCATTAGCATCGAACTACGGCTGACCAACCGATTCTTAGAATCGACCGGGGAAATTAGCCTGGACAACCCAACGAATATTGATTAGGTGGTATCTAAAATTTTATATGATCACCAGTAATTTTCAAAGATATTACTTTCTAACTGTTCATATATATATATATATATATATATATATATATATGTTATAACATAATAACATAATATTTACATATTGTGCAACTACCATTTATGCTCACCGGGCTCGTACCGTAAAGAAAGGAAGGGGAAGTAATTACTCAATGTAGGTAACGTGGACGGTAAATTTAATTGCTAGCATGATGTCTCCGGACACGATAGGACAGTTCGGCGCCAAGGTTTGAATAACACAAGGCAGAAGTTGTAAATATTAATGTAAGAGATGTGGCAGTAAATGTCTAAATTGAAACGACAAATCTCTTAAAAATTATGGCATTATGTCACACGTCAAGTGTGAAGTCACTACGGGTCTCGGACGAGATATTCTGGCTGCTGGGAACCTGCAGGTCATCGAATTTTATTGGAACGCATATAAAATGAGCGGCACTCGGCAATCCAATAATTTGTCCGGAATTTGTTATCACCCATTTCTCACGCATAAGTGAAGTAACGAATGAGCGGATCAGGAAACATTTTGCCCCATTTTTTATCCTCCCTCCTCGAAATGTAAAGGACCCGATTTCAAAAAGTTAAATCAGACTCCTTTTTGATATCTGCAGAGAAGGTCTCTAAAGTGAATAAGCACTTGAACTAAGCCCGAGCCAAAAGGCATTTTGACGAATCTTTGTGATCCAGTATCTGCTACTATTCCTTAGCGGTAGCCCTATGCCCTTTAGGAAGGATTAGGCGTTTTTAGTACCCTGATGCGAGCACATCTACTCAAGTGTAGCTCGTATCCAGGCGCGACTATTAAGCAATGAAGTTTTATGGCCACTTGAAGCTGAATTGAGCTAGAGCGAAACAAGACGAATATTTGCCAATGTCATCGGGCATCGGCGGTCACTGGAGCAGCGGAATATAACGGAATATGGAAATATAACGGCGTAATAAGGAATATCCTTTGGACTCTGTAAACTACAGCTGAGCTGTGACAACTGTGTGGGCAGCAGGTAGACATCATTTGGCAGCTCAGTGGCCATGTCATCTCACAGACGACTTTGCATTTACAGAGTGTTCGCGAAACACCAATCCTGGGCCGTTACGCAGCATATAACCGCTTCATCTGAGTGAGTCAACCGTCATCGTTATTTTACCATCATCGTTATTAAGTGTTCGCAATGCGAATGTTTGATGAAACAATAACCTTCAATCGGAAAAATTCCAGACAGGATTTGGACTACACGAAGTTCCCTGGATCGTTAAGAATTGTCTGGCCAACTGGCACTTGGACGGTGGAGCGCATAGCTGACAGTGATTACCAATCCTTGATGGAATCCCTAACTCAGTGATATTTCCTGAACCGTGTGTTCGAGTGAACTGTATTGCCTGGCTTATCCGGTACCTCCCTAACCATATGGACGTTTGGAGGATTTCCTTTGGGGATTAATAAGCCATTTTATCTGTGTTGAAGGTATTGTGTTTTTGTCAAATTGTAATGCTAATGTCTATATATATTAATCTAATTTTAATTGTGCCAGTATAAATTTGAGCTTGGTAAAATCCCCGCTGCTATATCAGCTTGAGGTTTAAATTAATGATAATATAACTTAACAATTACCGTAATAATTCAGTACACCCCGAGGTCAAGTTAGGTACGTTTTAAGTGTATAATGTTGTGTGTTATTAATGTGTTTCATAATTTATGTGTATAAATAAATTCTAATGTACGCTCTCACGGTTTCTATTAATTTTGCTAATTTCACTTTATCCCCTATTGCTTGGATTTCTTTGTCATCGGCTTTCGTGATTCCCAGGTATCCTCTAGCGTGCATTTCTATTTAATATGCTAGGTCTCTTACCGTTATGCTAGGCAGATGCTTTATATCTTGGAATTCTTTGTGTTTTTGTACCAGATTGTGATGCTTCTCAAATTTTTCTCTCTATGGTTTTTGTTTTTTTTATCACACCCTGTTTCGTTTTGTTTTCGTGTTGTTTCGCCTTTGAGTCGGCTTTTCAATAGTATCCCTCTCTGATTCTCTTCAAAGTTGGCCAGTGAGCAACCTTGTTCAAATTGATAGAGAAAAATTTTATGTCGCTGTATGTATCATCCTCGAAGTTTGGTAGCATGTTTTGGATTGGTATGGATGCAGTAAAATTTACCTGGTGTTCAGTTACCTTATTTTCTTTGTTTTTGTTCGGACCCTGCACTTGGTGAGACAGCATATCTTGGGAAATATTGTGCTCCCCTACACTATCATCTTCCGTTCCTGAGTTCTCACTATCCGTTATTTTTTTGCTGGTATTTCACGTTCGAGTAATTTTAACTTTATTTGTTGTTTTGGCTTTTGGCCTAACGGTTCTAGTTTTGACATTATTACTTTTCCCGTCCATATTTGTTTTAGTCGTACTCTGTCGAGTCCCATCCTGGACTACCTTGTTCCGCCTTGTCGACACCATTTTTCCCACACTACGTTTTGTCTAATGCTCAAGTCTATCCTCAGCACTACAGTTTATACACACATAAAATACACTGCATAAAATACTATCAATATTCACTTCATGCACTTTTACTTTGCATATGTTTCAAAATATTTTGCGGCAATTTCTTATTTGTACATTAATTGTGCAGTAGAAATTTTATTATTTCACATTCACTGTGGTTGTGTGCATATATTGCATACATTTTACTATTATTATAATTATGATTACATTTTATATAAGCAACAAAAAATTGAAGAATAAATTCTTAATTAATTATGCCAAAATTTCTTACTTTAATTTTAGAATTTCTGGCTCTTACAGTTTGTATTGCATTAATTTGCATACATTTACTGTTCATATTCTGCTTTTTCTTATTTTACTTTATCAAATTGATATGCAGAATATTTTATGTCTAATATTTTAAATGACTTTATTTTACTTATTTTACTGTCTGCAAAATTGTTACTCAAATTCCCTACACAAGAGAAGCTAATTATTTGCTTAATTTATGTTAAATCATTATTTCCTACTTGTCACTTAATTACATACTTCGAATTTATCACAGTTATAGAGTTACCGTTTTTCTATCTCTTTATAGCACAATTTCAATTCGCACACACAAAAAATATTTTTTTATACAGCAATACTTTTAAAGAAAAGGAAAACGTACTCTTTAAACACAATATTAAATATACTTTGCCCCCTATATACATCTGTATATATTTTTATACAGCACTAAATTTACTTATTTATTTGTTACTTTTTTATTTATTTGTTTACATTTTTTTACGTTGAGTTATCTTTATAAATATACACCAAGTTTTGTTATGTCGTCTAAGTTTGATTTAGGTAACGGCCATACATTGCAATATTTTTCACTTTACTCGATACCACTTTAATTACTGGCCATACATTGAGCAATAACCCCGGGCCCGTCTCGGAAGGTAACAGCACCACGTTAACCTGGTAGGACACTATGCGATAAGGTGAAATTTACATAAATGCAGCACTAATTCTTACCATAGTGTCTCCCAGTGGACCCAGAAAATGGTATAGTGGGATCTGAATAGATCAAAGTAAATTGCGTATATACTAAAAGAACCCATCGATGTGTGGCCACTAACACATTTATTTAAAGACATAAATTATCAAACAATAATAATAATACAAACACTATGCATTCAAAGAACCAAACTTGACTGCGGGGTGTACGGGATCATTATGGTAATTGCTACTTCAAATATAATTAATTAAAATTCAATTTCCCCAGTAATGGAAATCTCTTAAAGCTTAAATGTACACTGACACTTAGATTTATATTAATATATAAATAAATACACATTACACCACAAGTGAAACTACAAAAATACACAATACCTCCACCACAGATGAAATGGCTGTTAATTCCAAAATTAGATTATTCCAGTACATAGTGAAGAGGGCTTAGGTAGGTGAGACCACACAGTTCACAGAGACACACCGATTAAGGAGATTTCGCTGTATTGGAATGCTATCACTAATTGGGGAACACTATCCGCTAAACTCTCCACCGCCCAATCGCTGGTTGGTCCAGCGATTCCTAAAGATCAGGGAATTACATGCAGGCCCATGCCGGTTGGGTCGCATCCCGAATAAATTTCGCAGTTGTTTGACTCTCACCTACCACATCGATGACGGTTGATGTACTCAGCTGACGTGTGTTGTACGCTGCATAGGGACCCTGGATTGATGCCCGGCAAACTCTCTGTCCGTGTATACTCGTCCGAGGTGAAATAGACACTGAGCTGTCGATTACCGTCCCTGCAGTCCGCACAGTTGTCACGGTTTAAATGCAGTTTAAAGGGTCCAAAGGGTAACACATCCTACGCCGTCTATTTTCAGAGCTGTGTGGTACTGCGTGGCAAAACGGGGCGAAATCATCTCTGTGCCGATGATCGCCACTGCCCCATGACGATACGAAACTCCGTCTGGTACCACAATGGATCGATTTGGCTTAGAGCGGCTATAAACTTAATTTGCGGAATGGTCGAGCCTGTCTACGAACCACCCTTGAGTTTATGTGCTTGCAGCAGGGTACAAGATGCGTTGGTTCCGTATATATGCATACAACTGCCGCTAGAGAGTGGCAGCATATACCTGTGCCTACAAATGCATCGAAATGCATTTCGGATCTGGTTTCAAAACAAGTGCACATGCACTTGGAAACCTTTCTTAACGAGATCAGAAATTGAGTCTAATTTTACATTTTAATGACGAGCCCCTTCAGACTTTTGAAGAGGGAGGAACTGAATTTGCCCGGAATCAGAACCACCTATTCCTCACCCAAAAGTGAAATAACGAATGAGAGGTCGAGGTGATTTCCATCCATATTTTGTTCCTTCGTCTTAAAAAACCTGAAGGGACTCGACATTAAAATGTGAAATTAGAATCCATTTCTGATCTCGTTAGAGAAGTTCTGCAGGTGTATGTGCACTTGTTTTGAAGACCGATTCGTAATGCATTTTTAGGCACCGGTGTCCGCTGCTATTCTGTAGCGGCAGCCTTATGCATGCAGTACGAAGCCAAAGCCTTTTGTACCCTACTGCGAGCCCATATACTCAAGGGTGGCTCGTAGCCAGGGGCAACTATTTAGCAAATTAAGTTTATAGCCGCTCTAAGCCAAATCGAGCTATTGCCGAACCAGACCGAGGTTTGTTGCATCATCATCGGGCATCGGTACAGCGAGGACTTCGCTCCTTTTTGCCACTCAGTACCACACAGCTCTGAAAATAGACGGCGTTGGATGGGCTACCCTTCGCACCCTTTACACTACATTTGAGTCGTGACAACTGAATGGACTGCAGGGACCTTAATCGACAGCTTAGTATCTATATCACCTCTGACGAGTATACACGGACAGAGTGTTTGCTGGGCATCAATCCAGAGTCTCATGCAGCGTACAGCACACGTCAGCTGAGTGCGTCAACCGTCATTTGTGCGGTATATGGGAGGCAAACAGCTGCAAAGTTTATTCGATGCGACCCAACCGGTATCGGCCTGCACGTAGTTCCCGGATCTCCAGGAATCGCTGGGTCAACCAGAAATTAGGCGGTGGAGAGTATAGCGGACTTTATTCTCCGATTAGTGATAGAATTCCGATTCAGAGAAATCACCTAAATCCGTGTGTCAATGTGAACTGTGTGGTCTTGCCTACCTAAGCCAGGCGAGACAACACAGTCTCGCCTACCTAAGTCACTATGAACTGGAATAATCGAATTTTGAAATTATTATATTAGGTAGGAGGTATTGTGTTTTTTTAAGTTTGAATGTGATGTAATGTGCATTTATATATTAATCAAAATCGAGTGTCAGCGCAAATTTAAGCTTTAGGAGATTTCCCTTACTGGACAAATTGATGTTTAATTAATGATATTTGGAGTGGAAATTACCATAATGATTCTGTACACCCTGAGGTCAAGCTTGGTACTTTGAATCTACAGTGTATTATTATTATTATTGTTGTTTGATAATTTATGTCTTTAAATAAATGTGTTAGTTGTCACAAATCAACTGGTTTTTTTCGTATATCCGCAATGTACTTTGACCTATTCAGATCCCACTATACCATTTTCAGGGTCAACTGGGGAACACTATGGGTAAATAGTGTTATATTTATGTAAATTTCACCTTACCACATTATTGGCCACAAAAACGACTGGTTCATGCATCCTCGCAATGTAATTGATCTTTTTAGATTCCAATTATACGATTACTGAGTCAACTGGGGGATACTATTGGTAAGTGTTAGTATTGTATTCAAGTGAATTTTACTTTACCACAATATATATATATATATATATATATATATATATATATATATATATATATATATATATATATATATATATATAATAGAAGTTTGAAAGTCCAATAAAAGAAAAGTGAGAAGCTGTAACTCGAAAAACCTAACTTTCTAACAGCTAACAAAATAAAAGTATAAATCAGCAAATCTTCAAGCAAATGGAAAAAAAAATACAAATTTCGAACCATCAAGTTAAAGAAAATTATCAAAAATCAATGGTATGGAATTGATAAAAGAAAAACAGATGAAATCCAACCAATAATGCTATACACGGTGTAGGCCTAAAGTGTAGGCCCACGGTGTAGGCCTGAACAAGGTGTAGGCCTAAATCACGGATTTGTTCACTTCTTCAGAACAGTTTCTCAAGTCCAAGTGTTTTGTAGAAGCAAACAGAAAAATGTATGTTTCTGAAAAAAATAGATAGATTATATCTATAAACTATTTCTACTTAGACAACATACATAAAGATGAAACAATAAAAGGAAATAAGAATACAAGGAAAATAACTCAAGAAATGGAAAGAACCTATCGAATTAAATGTATATTGAATTGCCATTCCTATTTACTAATTCTTTTACGTTTGTATATTTGCAAAGAATCCTTAATTTTTTACGTATGCTACAGTATATATATATATATATATATATATATATATATATATATATATATATATATATATATATATATATATATATTTGAAATGTAATAATAAGAATTATGTAAAAATAAAAAAAAAATAAAAATACAATTCAAGTAATATTAACATCACCATAGAAGCAAATTCACGGCCATAATGCCGATAAGAGAAAAGAACAGAACCTTCCCAAATTCGATGATTAATCAGAATTAAATTCATCTTCAGGTCTGAGTATTTAATTCTAATTAACCCAAACAAATGCCAGTTTCAGATTAAGCAATAGTACATTACTATAAATGCTTAAACTCAGACTACAGGCATCAAAAATGAAAAAATGAAAAAAGGATACATTAAGAAAATTGTATTACCATGCGGCATGAACCCTTCTTCTTCTACCACGTGTATACACGATCAACCTCAACAGCTTAATCTAGAAGCACCGGAATGAACAAGTCGAAATTCTACCAGGGAGGCAGTAAGAACGTTCACGGAAATACTCCCAAACCGTATATATATATATATATATATATATATATATATATATATATATATATATATATATATATATATATATATATATATATATATATATAAGGTCGTCTGAACCAACCTTAGAAAGAAGATATGACTATTTACGTTTCCTCATATTTTAATTTGCAGAAAATAAAAGTGAACCATCAAGACGTCTGATACCACAGAAAAGGCAATTTAACAAATAACTTTATAGTAGTTTTAATTTATTGATACTGCAATTTGCGTCTGAGATATCATTTGCTTGTTATTAGCAGGTCCTCTGTGCTTCGGTGTCCTGTGCATACTGGCATTGTTTAGCAGCGGTTTAAAATTATTACATTTTACATAAATTAAAACGTTCTGTCAAGAGATAACCCATTGAAAGTATGTTAGTACGCCATATCTCTGTGCTATAGGTCACTCGTCATATATCTGTGCTATTGATCACACGTCATATCTCTGTGATATAGGTCACACGTTCCTCTGTGCATCGGTCTCCTCCTTTATACTGACATTGTAAAATAGCGGTTTAAAATTATTACATTTAACATAAATTAAAACGTTCCATCAAGAGATAATCCATTGAAAATCTGTCAGATTTTATAGCCTTTAGGTCACGCGTCATTTCTGGAATGAATGTTCTATTAAAATAAGTGAGTTTTCCTTTTTGTATCGAAACTCTATTTCTTTTCCCAAAGGGACGTCTATTTTAAGCTTGTGAAACTAAATCCCATTATCCTGTACAATGAGGGAGTGAGTTCAATGTTTCATGTATTATGGGAAAAGTTTTCTGCAGTTGGATTAATAAACCGTACGTGGAATGAGAGGAGAATGAAAATGTCGGACACTTTTTGATGAATGGCGAACAGTTTGGTAATGTTATCTAATTTATTACTGTTGGAGTTAATTTTCGATATAAGCAGTTCAAGTAGTGTTTCAAAAGCTTTAAACATCCATTGTAAAAATCTCAGGTGGACATCACGTGATCCTTCCTTCATTATCTATTGGTTTTACTGCTATCCAGAGGCGTAGCATGCGAGGGGGCAGATGACCCCCCCCCCCCCTGCTAGTGAATGGGGGGTAAGATATCCTACCCAAAATTGGGTAGTATACCTAAGAAAACCATTTTCTAAAAGCAGGTCACTCGCGTTCTATTTCGTGAAGTTTCAAATATTAATACATTTTATTTCTATAAAATGGTTAAAAAGTTAAATCTTTTTTAAACTCACAGAATGAAACAATAAATGATGCCATTACTAATTGTTTTAATTACAAGATTTTACTTTTTATATTTTTTTATATTTTAATGCTCTTATTGGATCAATGCATCTGTATGCCAAATTGAAAAGTTGTCGGATGGATAGTTTATATTTGTAATGAGGGAAGGTGAAATCAGTGTGGCTAGTAGAATTTTTCTGGATCGCTCGTCCTAGCATCTATATTACAACATATTGAACATTTTCATAAACTGCTAATGTGGTCCGGGTGTCTATGCCGTGTATCCTTTTGCCTCCCCCTGTACGCGACCGTAGAGGTTACAGATGGACAAAAGTCGTCATTAGGGGACCTGTTTTCACTAGAATTTACTTAAAAAACATTTCTCTTATGTTTGGCTTTACAATTTGTTTCACTTTTCTTTAGATGTGCGCGCGAGAAGCAAAATTGTCGCTAGTAATGGGGAAAATTAATATATATATATATATATTCCGACTCTTGGAAAGGGATTAACGGGTTTCACAATATCATCTTTGAGAGATTTTCTGATTATCGCTGAGGCGGAATACTAAATTACTAGCCGGAAAAATTAAGCATTTTGATTGTGCAATTTCCAAGTTTTATTCTGCAATTAATCATGTAATATTTTAAGGTATTTTTCAGTAAGCATATTTTTGAAAAATTGTAAATAAATCTTAAAGAGACAGATATTATTTACCTATGATGCATTTCTGCGTTGCGTAATTTGCACTCTTGCTGTAAACATTTGCATTTTAATTTTGTAATTAATCCCACACCAAATTTGTTCAGACATATCTCTGGGACTTTTTATGATAAAATGCTGAAATTTTATACATCGTTTTGTTAGTGTATGGGACACATTTTACTTGTTGGAAATGTTTTTGTACCGGGACCATATAAGAATTTAAATTTTGTATTTCTTCAAATTTAATCCCCTGAAAATTTTTATCAATTTCATAAAATTCTGTCCCCTTTTTTACGAAATTTTGTAATTTATTATATATGTCTAAGATCATTATTTAAGGAATAAAAGCCGAGGTCAATGTTTTTAGGACACCCTGTATATATATATATATATATATATATATATATATATATATATATATATATATATATATATATATATATATATATATATATATATATTATATGCTAGCCGAATACCCGTTTAAAATCAACAGTATCGCAATAAGCAATCCCCGAATAATGTAAATTTTTGAATAATTCGCGTTTCACATCTATTCGGCAAATCGTATATTTTGGAGCGCAGATCCCCCTAAAGAAGAAAATATTGGGAAATATAAGTTGCGCATCTCTTCATTTCGAACTATCTACCTGTACGCTACATTAAAGTCTCCTTTTGGACGTTTTTCTGTGAAGCACACCTATAATTGAAAATTTTTGATAAACTCTGTTTGTCTCGGGTTTTTTATCAGATGATTGGCCTATATACCAAATATCAAGTCTCTATTACATTTAAAAGGAAACGTGCCTCATTTATTCGGAAAATCGAACATATTAGTGTGCGGCACCCCTTAAAGTAGCAAATATTGGAAATCTGGAATTTCACACTTTCTTCCTTTCAAACTATCTACCCGTAGACCAAATTTGAAACCTCTATCCCATCGCGATACATGTTTCTTCTATCGCTACACCTTTCGAAAGTATTTTGTGTAGCACCCCCTTAATGTGCATTTATGTCAGAACGTATTCATATTTGTTTTTTTTATCAAATGGTTAGCCCATATACTAAATTTCAAGCCTCTATCACATTGTAAAGGAGGCGATTTTCATTTGTTCGGCAAATCGAATATTTTAGTGAGTGACACCCCTACAATAGAAAATGTTGGAAAACTGAAATTGCACACTTCCTTCCTTTCCAACTTTTTACACGTGCACCAAATTCGAAGTCTCTATCGCATCATGAAGCATTTTTTTTTCTATAATTTCACCTTTCGAATGTTTTTGGGTGGAGTACTCACATCCTTAAATATGCATTTTCGAAAAGCTCTATACTTCTTGTGTTTTCTATCAGATGATTCGACCACCTACCAAATATCAAGCCTCTATCCCGTTTTAAAAGGGGCGTTTTTACTTTATTCCGGAAATCGAAAATTTTGGTGTGCAGCACACCCTAAAGTAGAAAATATTGGTAAACTGAAATGGTACACTTTCTTCCTTCCAAGCTATCTATCCTTACACCAAATTTGATATCTCTATCTCATCTCGAAGCATGTTTTTTATCAATTCACCTTTTGAACGTTTTTCTCTGGAGCACCCCCAAAAACGAATATTTTTGAAAAATTATATTCGTCTTGGGTGTTTTCGTCAAACGATTAGCCCTTATACCAAATTTCAAGCCTTTATCAAATTTTAAAGGAGACTGTTTTCATTTATTCAGTAAATTGAACATTTCGGTGTGCGGCACCCCTTTAAGAAGAAAATAATGAAAATCTGAAATTGCACACTTTCTTCCTTTCGAACGATTTACCCATACACCAAATTTAAAGTCTCCATCTTGTCACAAAGCATGCTTTCCTATCATTTCACTTTGAGAAGTTTTTAGTGTAGAATACCCCCCTCTAGAGAACGTTTTCGAAAAATTCTATTTTGTCTGGCCTAAAAAAGCGTGACAGACGGACGGATAGATAGACAGACGGACACTTGGCAATAAGTATATATATAGACATTACGAGTACTAAATTATATTACGGTTCGCTGTTCTATCTTTTCAGATGAAGTTTGAAGCCTACTTTTGACGAGTGCGAGGATTAAATATTGTCTTTTTACTTTTGGATAAAAGGAGGGGAGGGCAGCCGTGGTCAAAGGGGAAGAAAGCCGTGCAGTTTTTAGTCTTATTTTTACTCATGAGAAAGAGCGCAGTCAAGGGAGATAAAAGTGCTGCCCTCGTGTTTTAAATCTGCTTTTTAATCTATCTTTGTGATGCTTTTATCGATTTTGATGCAATTTTTACGTTACATTTTTTACTCTGAAATGAACCCACGCACAAACTGCTGATGCCAAATTTTGACTCACTTTTATTGCTTTGCGACTTCTGCTGAAGTTGAGTGAGATCAGAACTTGCTAGAAAACTGATTGCTATAAAAACTGTTTGCTATATTTGCAACTATTTCTTATACTTAAATCTGAAAGAATTTTTAATATTCAGAAATATTTTCTACAACTTTAAGCGTGTAGGTATGGCATTCGATAACGTTTCGAACAGTGGCGGATTTTGGCCTCTTGTTTGGGGGGCGGGGCGATCTGTAGATCGAAATGTTCTCGGAGGTTTGTTCACTTATGATTTTCTTAACGGCTTCCTATATACGGATATTTGACACTTTTGAAATAACTAGAACAAATTCGGAAGTTTATAGTAAGTTCTTTGCAGCTTATAAAATACGGCCTATCATTCTTTTAAGACCAAAGCAAAACAATGAAGATTGGAAGAAAAAAAAAATATGTGACTATATAAGGAAACAACGAAGTTCAATGCTCTACAACTTTTGATGCACGGATACCCTAAAAAAACATTTTTGAGCGAAATTGAAGAACTTTAAAAACTTAACAAAATAAAAAATGTTTGAAAAAATTTGCACTTTTCATTATTTAATAATTCACAACCAAAAAATGGGAAAAGAGCTGTAAGCTGAAAGAAAAAACTCGTAAAAACTAATTTAGAATAATAAATTTGATCATATAAACATGAGGAGCTATATCTTAATGATTTTCCGTGATCAAATTTATTATTCCAAATTAGTTTTTACGAGTTTTTTCTTTCAACCTCCAGCTTTTTCCCCATTTTTTGATCGTGAATTATTAAATAATGAAAAGTGCAAAATTTTTCAAGTATTTTTTGTTTTGTTAAGCGTTTAAAGTTCTTCAATTTCGCTCAAAAAGGGTTTTTCAGGGGTATCTGTGCATCAAAATTTGTAGGGTATTGAACTTCGTATCCCATTGAAATAACATGGAAGTGATTCCATAATTTTTGCCAGGGGTAGTACCTATAACACTATTCAAATGTAATTGCCAATTCAGCTTATTGTCGATCATTATCCCTAACAGCCTTACGGAGTCCATCGCAAAAACCCTGGCGCCGTTAACCTCCCAGGAATGATCATCATTATAATATCAACTCAAGTCTTCTTGCTTTTTCCTTAGCAAATCGATCTAAAATTGTTACTGGTGAAATTACGATATCATAATGCACATGCAGCAAAGTCAATCCCACTAGCAGATCTTCTCTAATTGTGTTTCAAATCCATCTCTTCAATCGTTTTAGTGCTAAGAAGCTACCCTCGGCGGTTGCTACAGTAATTGGTAATGTTGCAAGAACTTTCAGTAACACGTAGATCACATGGTACACTGCATGACCACAGTTTTGTAGTGCTTCAAAAGCAGACTTGCGTACTCTGCCGGTATCGGTATTTTTTCGCATCCATTTGGTTCTCCAGTTAATCAACTCAACTTGAAGTGTATTGTTCATTTCTTCCACTCCCAGTTCGGCTATTCTGTGATACTTCTTGCTTAGCTCTGTCCAAGATGGGAGGAGTGACTCTTTGTCCATGTTGATTTTCGCTAAAAGAGTCGATGGTACTAAATCTTGTAAATATAAAACATTCAGATTTTCCTGTGCGAATCGGTCTTTTAAGTCTTCTTGGACGGAGTTTAACAAAGGCAAGTAAACATTTATTCTGTAATAATCTTCAGGAGTTATGTTAGGAGCAGTTGATCTATGAACTTGGCGTCCAGCAGTACGTGGCATTTTTATTTCAATTCCAAGATCATTACACATTCCTTCAACCTCTGCATATATTCCCGAAATCGGATTCCACATTTTTCTTAAATTCACTTATTATCGTAATTGCATCAGAGACAGCATCTCGAGCTTGCTTTTTACTTTTATTATGGGAGCAAGATTTCGTGGATAAACTAAGGGAGGGAGAGCGAGACCAAAGTATCTCCGTATGATATATATATATTTTTAATTTTATAATTTATTTGATAAAACGTCGACATTAGTCAGGCGGTTGGGGGGGGGGGGCGATCGCCTCGATCGCCCCTCCTGAAATCCGCCACTGGTTTCGAACGCATAAAATGAAACAAACCCGCGAAAATTGCTTGTTAGACATATAGGGAAAGTAAAAATGTATAGATTAAGTACTTGAAAGCAAGAAACTTTAAAGATTGTTTTCTTCTGTTTTGGATTACACTTTTTAAAGGAAAATGTGATGTTATTTGACTTCAACAAATGGAAAGATTTATTGCCAGAGAAGGAATTGAATGAAAATATATCTTGTGAAATAAACATCCTTACAATCACAAATTGAAAATCGTAGAAGTGAATTATCAATCACTTTTCTAAAGGCTGTCTTTAAGAATAAATGAACAGTGAACTAGGTTTAAATGAAAATAAACCCTTAATCTAATTCAATTGAGATATTGTGTATTGATTGATAATGTCACGTTAAAAGTATTGTTATAGCGGAATCCAGACCTTCTTAAATTTGAAATTTAGAAGATACATACACGCACCAGCTCCATAACAAACCCGTGATCGAATAGGCCACAAATAACTCACTTGGGTTCACTCTCCTGTCCGGAGAAGTAAATATCCAAGATGACCTGCCCGAAAACACAGAAGAACCAAAACACTTAAATAATAAATCCTTACCTTGAAGGATCATCATCTTCTTCTGCAAAGTTATTATAAATGAATATCACAATAGAGCAAAATAAATACACCAGATGTTGGAATTAATTAAACGTTATTTATTCTCGAAATTAAATCATCATGCAGTTATTAAAACAAGATCAGCTGAATCCTTATCAGCAAGACTACTGGATCCAAGGGGCACAATGGCCTTAGTTATTATGCCACAAGCTTTCCATAAGCTTCAAACGACAGTAATCATCAAATTGTAAATAAAGAGAGGCAAACATTAATAAAAATACATTTTATAAATAGTGGTATGGTCAAATAAACAGGGGCGAGCACTCGAAAGGGATTCAATTTGAATTTGCTGATGTCAAATATAAATTAAAAGAGTAAAATGAAATATTATTTTAAAGAAAATAGATTAGCAGGTTCATTTTGTGGAGCCAGCAAAGACTGCAAATCATGCTCGGCTCACAGTTCGTTTGAGTTTTCATCAGGTGGTTTCAATATTCTGCGACACCGGGAAACACCTGGATTCCGAAAATAGGAGCGAAAATGGACTTATCTTGAGCCACGTTGACGACCTCACAACAGAGAAAACTCCCGGTCCGATAAGTGGAAGGGAGTCTCCAAACAGACCAGGGCAGATCCTAGCGAATAATCGCCCCATATAAAACGGATCTGGCACACTAGCAGTGCCACACAGGTCACATAGCCCGGAAAAGCGCGATCACGAATAGGGAATCCCGTCTTTCTACCAGACAAGGTCAGCCACCATAAACCCAGCTTCGTCAGCAATCGACCCGACATGGCCTCGGCTCAATCTTCGGTCATCAGCTCAGGCATCATCGTAAGTTCTTCAGATTTTGATCAGGCATGGCCTCGGATCGTTCCGGACATCTTAGGGCCACATTTCCCCAGACCCAAACAGCAGGAAGCATTCGCCCATGAACCCCAAGGAACCGGCAATATCAGGCCAAGTTCCCAAGGCACAGTGTGAGCAACGAAAACACAGGGGCCGAAGCCCGGACAGCCGTCAGTTGTTAAGGGGAAATGCCCCAGCTGAAGGGGAAATGTCCGAGCTAAAGCAAAAGGGGAAATGCCCCAGATAAAGTAAAATGGGAAAGTGCAAAAGGGGAAATGACCCAGCTAAATGGTGTGAGAAGCTTTTATACACCTTTGCGGACTCTTCCCGGCCATCACAACAGTTGCCTTACACCTTTCTGGTAGGCCGGACGGTCTGGGTTTCAACAACACCCTTGCGCACGTCACGAGAGCTTCAATTTCAAACACTAACAGCCAAAATTATTCCCAAGCAATCAACACAGATGTCTCACTCAGTCGTGACTCAAAAAAAGGAACATTTCTGCCGAGATCCGAATTTTACATTTACTTTCCAGCATGATACACATTAATCGAAAGATAAACGAAAAATTGAGCTTCCTGTTTCATCAGGCAAAAAGGTGACCTCGATTCAACGGAAGAAAAATGACCCTTCGAATGCTCGCAGAAATAATACTTTTAATTGAATTCAGATTTTGGTTTAAAAACTTAAATGTTTCTCAAATATATCAATTACATAAATAAATGACTAGAGGGGGTTTTAAACAGAATTAAATAGTTAAAAATCTTTAAATAAATTAGATGACTTGAAATACATTAGATGAGTTTATAACATATATACAGAAGTAACGCGGGTTCGAATCCCGATATTACAGTGTCAGTCGATTTTTTATGTATAAGCATATAAGAAACTTATATACGGTTGATTATATTAACAATTTTGATATGCGGTGTAGTTTAACAATATCTCGAGAATAGTGAACGATGGTTTCAAATAATTTTGCAATATCTTAAGATATGTGAACGATTGCTTCAAATAATTTTGTAATATCTCGGGAATAGTAAATATAATATAATCATTTTAAGCTATTAAATTGTTTAAAATAGATATTATTTGTCATTCACGAATATTACATGTCGAAAATATTTAACACTGCTTTTGTTTTTGAAAATATATCGTTTAAAGTAAAGAGACTGTATTGGCGGAATATCATTAGGCTACTTTCGGTCATTCACTATATTATGCTAGCACCAAATTTGATTTGAATCGTCTAGATTTAAGAAATATCGTGTATGTAACACCAGATTCAAACATAAAATATCATAGTAAAAACAGTTCATTTGTTTTTGAGTGAAGCTCTAAGTGTGTAGATTTAACGCCATTCCATATTTCTTAAAATAATAAAGAGAGTTCACTGTGCTGGCGTATAAAAGTATTATATTAAAATTTTAATGTTATTTCAGTATTTATGCAGTGCATTGTGTTCTATTACCTATGCAATGCATTTCATTCTATTATACACTCTTTTGCAAAAAAAACAAAACAATAAAACGAAGCACCAAGAAGAAAGTGACTGTTTTTATTCAAATTAAATATGCGTACAGCTCATACACAGGTATGAGCTGTACGCATATTACTCATACACAGGTATGATTACTCCGGCCACACAACTTGTTACCATAAACCCTCTGGGTTGGTCGTGTGGTCTGGGCCTTCAACAGGTATGATTACTAAATCAAGACCGCATGACCCATCAATGGTTAACAATTGCACATAGAATTTTCAAATCAGTAATTGGTAAAACCTCCTTTGGCGGCAATGCATGCTTGTATACGTTTAGGTAAGTAGTGAAAAAGTTTTATAATGTCATTCTGCGATACATTCTGCCAAACATTCCTCAATTGTTGCTCCAGATCTGCTACATTTCGGGATACCCGAATCGGGCGGCCTAGCATGTTCCATACATGCTAGATTGGTGAAACGGCTGGTAACCTTAATGGCCAAGAAATAGTATCAACAGCACGGAAACAGACCACAGATATGTGATACGTATGTGAAGTGGCATTATCTTGTTGGAAAATGACCCCAGAATGGCGTGCCATGAAGGGTAACGCAAACGACTGCAGGATTTCATCAACATATCGTTGAGCTGTTAAAGTTGTACGCAGGACGACTAGGGGCGACCTGCTGTCGTAAAAGATAGTACCCCACACCATCACATCAGGGGTATTGACTGTATGCCTGTGTAAAACAAAGGCTGATTGGGACAGCTGGTTCTTGCGCCTCCACACACGTACCCGATGGTCATCTGCTGAAAGACTGAAGCATGTTTCATAGCTGAACACTATGCGATGCTAGTCTGCTGGCATCCATGATGCTTGGCTACGACACCACTCTAAACGACCCTGTCGATGTTGTGGGATTATGGGCAGACATCTTAAAGACCGACTTGAGCGTAACCCCACCTCAGCCAAGTGCCGTGAAATTGTGGAAGGTACCACGGGTGGTATGGAAGAGGCTGTAGTATTTTGGATGCCGGACAATGATACCGTTGGGCCAGTTCTGGCCTGTCCCACAATAATCCGATTTTGCCTCGCATTCGTGCACCTTGGCCTTCCAGAGCCTTCATTCCGCTGATGAATTCCTTGCAGCAACCACTGCTGGCAGCACCTTTGCACAACAGTGGCCGTTGGGTGCAGGTGGCGGTCTATTGCTAGGTATGACTAGCCAGCTTCATGCATCCTGACTCCACGTTCGAACTTGTCTAATTGCTTATAAAGTCTTCGGCAACATCGTAACGGTATTAATGGTTGTGTCTCCGCGAAAGTGCAAATCTGATAAGGAGCAAAGATAAACCGTCCACATTTTTAACCTGTTTTATGCGATGCTAGTTGCGCAGTAGAAACGCGCGCTATGACCGAAATTAATACTCATTGTCCTTGTAAATTTAATTATTTGCAGTATAAAGGAATTTGTATGCGAAATTTCGAGATGATGGGATTTTTTTAGGGGTGCTTCGTTTTCTTTTGCAAAGGAGTGTATATGCTATATTGTATCCCATTATTACGCATGATATCCCATTACATATGCTATGTCACAGATAAGCTATACGAAAGCTACAAGAATATGCTACACAGAAGTCACAGGTACAACAATGTGCTTCTGCCACTTATTACCTTCCAAAATTTGATGTTGCAATCTATATTTTGACATTAAATGTCAAACATAGATACTCCAAGGAGGATTTGAAGGGGCACGAACTGTGGCGACAGTCAGTCTGCGAAATCTCAAAAACAAATGATTTTTATAACTAAATTTAATAGCACAAGATGTTGACTCCCAAATTACTCTCCCGGGCTTGGCCTCAAGCAATTGGGATGGCTCGAAGAGAAACCAATCAGCCACCAATTCCTGGGGCGAACCAATGGGAACCCAAGTGAACTGACCAACAAGAGGCTAGATGCCAAGGTGTGATGCTATCCAATTCCAACAAAGACAACGAAATTTTTTTTCAAAAATAACTTCAGGAATGATTTGGGTGATGTGTACTTGGATATGTGCTTATTTGTATATGACGGACAAAAAATCTCCGATGCATAGATGTGAAATCGTATATTATTCAGTAGCGTTTCCCGATGCAAGGTCTTTACAGCGCACTGAGTGTGCCAAAAGAATGTGCCCTTAGTGGACTTTCTACTTTTACCTATTCCAATTAATTCTTCCTAATGCCTCTTGTCTCACTCCTCTGCACGATTTTAATGAAATTGAATAATGCTAATTTGACGTAGATAGTATTTCTGGAAAATCCAAAATTAACAACAATTTTCTGTGGCGTGGACACAGAAAAACAACTCTTTTTAGTGTCCACGCCAAGTAGTAACATTTATTTATGTATCAACTTACAACGGCCACAGGTAATTGGAGAGTTAATACCACATATATAATAATTGTCAACGAGTTGTTGTTTTACCAGACCCCATAGAAGCCTCTCGGTGGCTTAGAAAATTGAATCATTTCACAGTTAGAAGCTACCGTTAGATAAAACCTAGCTGATCAGTAAGTATTGTTGATTTCACTTCTACCTGAAGACGAAAAAAGTTGGTTGTTTTTAAAAGTTTCCTGTAGATGCCTTTCAGTAATCAAGAAGATTGGATTTTTGCCGGTATATAGTATGTGCCACGGAATAAAACATGAATTAGGCGCATTTTCGATTTCTCCCCCCCCCCCTCCCACATTTCTTCGCCGGAGGAGACGAAAATTTGTTTTTAAAAATTTCCAGACCCTCGAGAAGCTCCTTGGTTGAATTAGAAAGATGAAACCTTAAATTGTTATAGTATCAACCACGAGACAAAATGTTATAGAATCGGGATTTCGATTTCTTCCTCGAAGAAGGACAAAGTGGAGAAGGGTTTAAAAGTTTCTCCACACACCTCATAGTCACCCTGGTGAATTACAAAGCAGAAATTTTGCACATTTATGGTATCTATTACGGAACATAATATAATTGAGCCCAGTTTCGATTAATACGATTATATTTGACGCTTAAGCCGTTCATTTTAAAACCAGGTAAAATATTTTTTAAAGTGCGGATTTTTTTAAAGGAATTTTAAGAAAGTGTTAGTTTTAGTTAGTGAACAAGATGGCCTTAGTGGACATTACTTAAGATCTATTTGAATTATAACCAAAATAATTAAAATTTAACAATGTAGCATATTTCAAAATATGACAACTACGGATTCAAACTTCTATTCAAAGACACGAAAATCAAAGACACAAAGAATCGTAAAAAATTGTAAGATTTGTGCTCTGTATTGTGTAAAATTTCTTCAACATAGTTTCGGTGTTTTCTTTTGAAATCTCGGCATGAAAGTAATGGGATCATTTAGACGTCCATTTGGATGTAGCTCTAGGAAACAAGGTTACGTATGATTCCCCCATCAATCCTTTGAGGATAAGGAAAGAAAAAAACTTTTATAGTGTCATCGACAAAATGGTTTCAAGATTTAAGGATTGCTTCATGACAGTGACTTATATTGTTGTGTGACACATCGACTTTCAAATATATCTTTAAAGAGGTTTGTTTGGCATTGTATCATGCATTATATCATACAGTTGATTGAAACTGTCTGATTAACTAAGATATGAATTATATAGCTCGAACTGTTGAAAGTAGAAACTTCACACTTTGCATACATACACTTGGGACTTAACCCATAATTAATGAGAAAAATCTAAAATTTTTATATTTTGTTCGAAAAATTTGTAAATCGCCAATTTTTTTGTTTAAATAATCTTTCAGCTGTAGCTATTAAGTTTAACCATTATCTATATTATAAAGCTGATTGAAGCTGAATGACTAAGTGATGAATTGCGAGCATACAGCTCGAACTGTTGAAAGTAGAAACTTGAAACTTTGCATAGATGTGGGACTTGACACATATGTAGGAAGAAAAATATTTTTTTCTCTAAAAATTTATAAATCGCGGATTTTTTTTTGTTTGAACAATATTTCAGCTGTAGCTATTAAATTTAACCATTATCTATATTATAAAGTTGATTGAAGCTGGATAACTAAGTGATGAATTATGAGCATACAGCTCGAACTGTTGAAAGTAGAAACTTGGAACTCTGCATAGACGTGGAACTTCACACATGTGTAATGAGAAAAATCTTTTTATCTCGAAAAATTTATAAATCGCGAATTTTTTTGTTTTGTTCGAACATTCTTTCAGCTGTAATCTCAAGACCGACGAGACACACAAATTCGTTTTTTTGCTATCAAGCACAGAAAATAATGAATGGTCTTACTGTTTTCATTAATTCTATGGGTGCATAATCAACCGGTTTTGAGATATTTTAATATATATTTAAAGCATTCACTCGTTTATTGTATATACTTTCTCATACTATCTAATATAGTACAGAGAATGTATTGTATTCACGAAAAGTTTCGAATTGGATATTTTGATGCCGATATATGTTTTAAGATCTCTTGACTACGTTTTGACTATTTTTGGAGTTATGTACGTCTGTCTGCCTAACGTCTGTGATAAATTTTAGTGGACACAATAGCGGCCAGAAATATTAATGAATTTATATAATTGCATTTTAGATCCCGCTTTTTTATCAAAACATCTAGAACTAAATAGATTTTTTTTAAAAATTCGACTGAAAATATTTATTCGAAATTATATATTTTTAACATGGCAGCATAGGACAAAATTTGAAAAAGTCATGCATAAAAGGGTTTATTTATAGCTCAATGACCACGAAACTTAATAGTTTCAATCACTGTTGCGAAAGAGATAGATACGATAAAAATGCTTTTGCTCGTGAGGTCATTCGTCTCTCTGGGGAGGGGGACGGGGAGGGAGAGACACATTGTCAAGTAGGGTATAATCGAAAGATATTCATGTATTGTATCAATCGACAGATGTTTTCCAGCTTTTTAAAGTGTAGTGTAACACACTATAATTGCAATCATATGGATTCAAGATACTGATTTTTCAATATTTTTAATGTAAAATTTGGAAAAAAAAAATTAAATCTACTAAAGTGAATTCTAGAGCGAGAAAGTGGAGTTGAGCTACACTCTGGTTAATTTATCAGTGGATTTAGTTATTGATTTTGATTCCATTTGGTAACTATGTTTGAAATTTAAGCGAGTTACATTTCAATTACCGAAATCCGTTGTTGACTTTTCCACAATTCAAACTATTGACTAATAACGCTGCAATTAATTGATTGTTGATTTAAAATGTTTAAAAATCTCTGCGGTACGAAACCGTAATTTTTGCAGTGTTGTTGGTGTGGAGACCCAGATCGTCCGATCTACCAGAAAGGGTAATTTGTGCAGTGTGAGAAAACCGCTTTTTATTCATTTTTTTCAAGTCTTAAGATTCGTGCATGAGATTCGCTTGTTCCAATGGTCTTTAACTTTTTTTAATAGAAGTGTTCAGTTTGAAAAACTTTAAGTGTAAGTTAAGTCATTTTATTTAGTGAAAAGAACGCAATACGTTTTGTGTGTGAATTAATGATTGATTCATCTCCAGAAAGATAATAAAACAATGATACTCGTATAAACACATATTGACATTGATATCATTTCAATATTTAACGATTTATCACTGTTCAAGTTCTATAAAATATACTGTAATATATTTGATATAAATATTTTTGATGCCGTTGGACATTTTTTAGTGATATTTATATACCCCATTTTAATGCAGCTGCATTTTTATAAAGTATTAATACTTGTTACTGTCTCATACTATGTAATATAGTATAAAGTTTTGTTTTAACGAACATTTTTAAATATGAAATTTTGATCCAGGTATATATTTGAGGACCTCTTGAACACCTTTTGACTATTTTTGACTATTTTTGATATCCGTCTGTCTGCATGTCTGTGGTCGATTTTTATGCACACGGTAGCTGCTACAAATATTAATGGATTTTCAAGAAAATACCTCCGGCTTTGTTATAAACATCTAGAACGAGATAGCATTTTCTTAAATTCAAGTGAAAACTTTGAAGTTTATTCGAAATTTTACGTTCTTTTAAAATGGCATTTTCAAATAGAATTTGCCAAAATGTATAAAATCATGCTTCACAGGTGTTATCAATGATCTCCAGACTTAAGTTTCAATCATTGTTGTGAAAAGAAGCCGCGATACAATTTTTGTGCTCGTGACGTCATTAGTTCTCCTCAGAGGGCAAGTTAACCCGGGGGTACATCGTAAAGTATGATACCAAATGTAAGATTTTGTGAGCCCTTAAAAGTAAAGTGGTAACATGATATTATTGTGATCATTTAGACCAAAGATATAGATTTTTTCAAAAATTTTCTTGCAAAATTTGCATAAAAAAATCACAAGCTACGTACACAAGCTATTTATTCACTTTAGGAATAACCCATTTCTCCGTCCGTCCGCATGTGTAACGTGTGGCAAAAATTTGGCGACGAATTTGGCGGGATATGACAAACTTCACGACATTTTTGCGAAATTAATGAAAATGCCGCCAAATCGATAAATAATGTAGCCAAATCGATAAAAATGTCGCTAAACTGATGAAAATGACACTAAATTAGTTATATGAAATGCGTTTTGTTTGCACATAATACCGTAATAATGTTTCGGTAGCGTTTTTTTGTCAATCCAAGCGTCCCATTTGGTGGCAAATTTGGCGACATTTATTAAATTTCAATTAGAACAAAATATTGCCAAATAAACTAAACTGTCTCCAAATTGACGCCTTATTTGATGAAAATTCAATATTTTGCAAAATTAAGTTAAATGTCTTTGATAATTCCTGTTGCTTTGGTGGAATTATTAATTTAATATCATGAACACCCATTTCTACTATCGTCCGTCCATGACGCTTGTCTAAAAATTTAGCGAGGAAATTGGCGAGATGTCACCATTTTTATGTTGTCAAATTGAAAAATATATCGCCAAATCGATAAAAATGGATAAATACGTTGGATAAATACGTCAAATGAATAAATACGTTAATGAGTTAAATCAATGAAATAAGAAATGGCTACTCATACTATTTATATCTCAGTCACTATTCATAAATAATTAAATAAGCCCATCGTTCTCTACCCCGATGTCGATGGATGACAGTATGGGTCCATACAGGTTGCAGAAAATTTTGGGTTTTTTCAGTGGTGTAAGGAGAAACGTTTCTTCTCCAGTGCGTAGAAGTTGTTTCGAGTGGGATATGATCAAATGTAGTGAATCGCCAGGTTTGTTAAAATTATATAACACTTGGATCAGATATAACATTTATAATAAACGACAGATTGGTTTATAAAATAATTTTTTTCTGGAGTAGTCTGTGCTATATTAAGCATTTCTAAAAAAAAAATGAACGATGTATACCAATTCAATTTCTGTATATCATAATATGAATATCGGAGAGGCTTAAAAGAAAGAGAAAGAGGCAAAGAAAGCGGTATTGCAATAGACAATATAGGCAATAACAGATGCGTGCTGTATTTGCAAAGAAATAAACAGTTGTCATGGAGTTCTATGTTTTGGTTTTTATAATTCAATTAATCGCCAAATACATTCTTAATGAACAACGCAGGACGTGGCAGATATGTCTTAAATTCCTATAATTCTGTAATCAAAATTTAAACTTACATGGTAAAGTTATAATTATTTCGACAGATTGGTGGCGCAGTTATGTACTAGTTAAATTCTTAGCATACATGTGTGTCTGTGTGCTTATTTACAGATATGCCTAAAAGGTACGGCCTTGATAACTTAAGGACGAGTCACCATACCACAAAAAAAGTTTTATGTCTAGATGCATTGAAAGTATGTAACTAGATAGAATCACAAAAGTAAGTGTCTTTGTGTGTGCGCGCACCATTAAAGAAAAATGTAAACAACCTATTGCTACGACAGCGATTAAAAACAATATTTTTACCATCAAAAAGGTCGCAGCTCTTTTCAATACACTTTGATCAATATTTTTAGATCGTTTTCATGATTTATCTTTTATAAATATCGTATTTTACAATAAAATAGACAAAATCATATTTTCGTATTCCGGTATCGAGAAAATGATTCATATAAATCACGAAATACAACGAGTATTAAACCGCAAGGTTTTGCTTTTTATTTTTTTTTTCCATCTGACGGTATTTGCTGCATTTTCAGAATTTATTTAATAATTAAATAGTGAACGAAATTCTCGTATATTACACACCGTTAAGGTTTTTAGTTCGAAAAATACATACGATTAACAGTTGCCAGTAGCGATTGATTTCTGCCCTCGGTATGCCTACACATTCTATGAGGAAACACATTTTTTTGGCTTCACAAATGTAACTGGATACACTTTGATCAATATTTTTAGCTCGTTTTCTTGATTTATCTTTTATAAATATCGTATTTTACTATAAAATAGACAAAATCATATTTTCGTATTCCGGTATCGAGAAAATGATTCATATAAATCACGAAATACAACGAGTATTAAACCGCAAGGTTTTGCTTTTTATTTTTTTTTTCCATCTGACGGTATTTGCTGAATTTTCAGAATTTATTTAATAATTAAATAGTGAACGAAATTCTCGTATATCACACACCGTTAAGGTTTTTAGTTCGAAAAATACATACGATTAACAGTTGCCAGTAGCGATTGATTTCTGCCCTCGGTATGCCTACACATTCTATGAGGAAACACATTTTTTTGGCTTCACAAATGTAACTGAATACACTTTGATCAATATTTTTAGCTCGTTTTCTTGATTTATCTTTTATAAATATCGTATTTTACTATAAAATAGACAAAATCATATTTTCGTATTCCGGTATCGAGAAAATGATTCATATAAATCACGAAATACAACGAGTATTAAACCGCAAGGTTTTGCTTTTTATTTTTTTTTTCCATCTGACGGTATTTGCTGCATTTCCAGAATTTATTTAATAATTAAATAGTGAACGAAATTCTCGTATATCACACACCGTTAAGGTTTTTAGTTCGAAAAATACATACGATTAACAGTTGCCAGTAGCGATTGATTTCTGCCCTCGGTATGCCTACACATTCTATGAGGAAACACATTTTTTTGGCTTCACAAATGTAACTGAATACACTTTGATCAATATTTTTAGCTCGTTTTCTTGATTTATCTTTTATAAATATCGTATTTTACTATAAAATAGACAAAATCATATTTTCGTATTCCGATATCGAGAAAATGATTCATATAAATCACGAAATATAACTAGTATTAAACCGCAAGGTTTTGCTTTTTATTTTTTTTTCCATCTGACGGTATTTGCTGCATTTTCAGAATTTATTTAATAATTAAATAGTGAACGAAATACTCGTATATCACACACCGTTAAGGTTTTTAGTTCGGAAAATACATACGATTAACAGTTGCCAGTAGCGATTGATTTCTGCCCTCGGTATGCCCACACATTCTATGAGGAAACACATTTTTTTGGCTTCACAAATGTAACTGCGCATGCGCGAAAGAAATCCGTCGCAAAAGCATATTTTCTAGTTCTGATGCGATCAGTTTTTGTACCTATTGTTATCCCAGGTTTTTCCGTGTGGTGTAATGAGATGCATAACTGATGTAACCGCGTATCGGCCACGTGCGACGCTACTCAATAGATCGGGCTACATATTTGTTGTTTTTTCGATTGTATTGGTCCAATTTCAGAAAAGTCATTATGTACCATTAGACTTCGAGTTTCTCGTGAATCTGTAAGATCAGCTGAACACATTTCTTAGCATTTTAAAACGCAATCGTCGAAAAAATATATATTTCTTTTAATATGAAACTTGTATTATTAGAAATTAAAACTTTTTCTGGAAATCTTTCGTGTGGCGAATCGGGATAGTTCGCGAACAATGATGGTAGTGTAATCTATGATGGAAAAAGGAAGTTTGAACTACTGTACGGATATAAACGATATTGAAAAAGGACAATGTTACAAGACAATTCAATGCATTTTAACGAATTACACAAATCCACAATTTTTTTTAAATCAATGCGCATTAATAAGTCATGGGCATTAAATAAACCGATTTAAAAAAAAACATTTAATGTAAAACATTAAGAAAAAAAATCTTGAAATTTTTGAAAGAATAACTTCTGAAAAAAAAAGTTACAATTTTTTTTTGCAGCCTGACACTGAGTTTGATCCATGTGGACGCAAACAATATATAGAATCAGTAGCATCGCAAACAATATATAGAATCAGTAGCGTCGCAAACAATATATAGAATCAGTGGCCTTAGCGGTAGGATCACAGCAAAGATCGTCACATGTGTGAGAGTGACGTTGTAGTCAAGTGGCAATTGGGTCACAATGTGACATCATATTTGTGACTTCTATGCGACGTTACGTATTAGTAACTTTGTAACCTCATTGCGACTATATTCTGCGACGTTTCCACAATTTAATTAACACGTAACAATGTGACGACATTACAATGGCAATTACAATGTGACGTCATAAACAAGTTAATATGCGACGTCACAAACGACCATGAAAATAACCAAAATGACTTCGCTGTGACCTCAATATGACATTGCCGAGACGTACTGCGACGGCATGTGACGTCACAATGTCACAGTGTGACGTAAATCTTACGTCACTGTGAGAGTTGATAACCATATTTTTTTTGTTTCCCATTTCTTCAGATACCAATTCTTCAAATTTCAATGAATTTTTATGGATTCCAGGTGGTTATGACTGCCCTTCTTGATGACTCTATGGAATATGAATGTATGAATGTGAAAATAGAATATAATACTGCAGATAGTTTTACTATTGGGAAAAATTTAGTAGGAGCACGCAGAGAGTTTATTCGTCTGTTATAAAACGTAGAATACCATTCCAAGTTGCGTTTCTCGACTGTAACTGTCATCTTACATAAAGATAAATCGACAGCATAAATATGAGAAAAGGAATAAAATTCATATTTATATTTCACCAATGAGAAGAAATGTAAATGGTTCAATGAAAAAATAAAAAGTAATTTTACAAATCACATAGGACAGACATAAATTACTTAAAATGTCTTTGAAAAACAAAAAACAGAAAAATTTAAATATTCGAGAAAATATCCATTTCAATCAAAAATGTTTGTAACGGATTTATGTTTTACATTCTATTAATCCCAGACAAAAGAAACATTATTCCAATTCAGTTCTTAAATAATCATTACAATCACAATCTTAAATACATATCATTTGTTTCTTACGGGTGATTAAATATTTTGTAGTATTTTATTGCTAGAAGAAAAAGAGTTGCAATCAAAAGTCATCAAAAGTAATGAAAAATTATGAGCCATAAGAATCTTTACGGTTTTAAATCGACATCATTTAGTGTTATTTATTGAACATGAAATGAAAATATGTATATTAATGGAACTCGCGGAATAAATTTTTTAAATGGATAGATTATTTTTTTTAGATTTCAAATTTATTTTGTGATCGACTTAATCCATAATTTTTTTGTAAATCCTGAGAATTCATAAGAAAAAAATCTGATGTGAGCAGCACATGACTTTCCCTATATAGCAATCATCAATATCGATAGCATCCTCAATAAGCGATATAGTCCATATATTAAAATAATGCCATGGATTTACTAGTTTTTCAGTAAAAAAATAATGTATAAGATCCATGGCGCTGTGTTTTTATCGTTGAATTGGACATTTGGCGATTTTTCGGATAACAACATGTAAAACTATTTCAAAATACTAAACTTATACTTCGTGCAACTTCAAATAAGCAATCATCAATATCGATAGCATCCCCAATAAGCGATATAGTCCATATATTAAAATACTTTAATAATTACTTCATGAATTAGGTGTAATTTAATTAATTTAGCGTCATTTTTCTTTAATTTTGACGATATTTTTGTCAATCTGGGGCGAAATACCGCCAAATTGGCAACACTTTGCTAAATTGTTCGCTAAGCTTGCCAAATGTATCACCAAGTGTTACAGATAAACGGAGAGAAGAGTATTTCGTATACACTAGAAGGTATGCCCGTCATATGAAGCAAATCAGAATTTGCGAGACATTACTTTCCATTTGGCGCCATTTTTATCAATTTGGCGACATTTTTGTCATTTTTGCAACATTTAAAATAGTCGTCAAGTTGGCGACGTCCCTCTAAATTTCTCGCCAAGCATAACGGACGGACGGAGGACCGGACGGAGAAATGTGTTATTCTTGTAGTCTATGCTTATATTCTTTCCAAGTTATTGGACTTTCACCATCTAGTCGACATTTTCATGGATTTATAGTCATTTTCGTTAATTTGGAAACGTATAAAAAAGTGTGCAAGTTGGCGACATTCCGTCAAAATTTCGCCAACCGTTATGAATGGAGATATAAGTTATTCTTGTAGCAGATAAATGACTATTAGCGTCCAAATGTGAATGTATTACCTTAAGTGTCTGTTTTCATGAATAGAACTAGCTAGATCCACAAGAATGATGTCGCCAAATTTATCGCATGATATTACTTATGAAAAGTGAACACATTTCACAATAGGAAATATTTCTTTATTTTATATGATTTCTAAAATAAATTGAAGTATGTGCAATATCTCAAAAACGGTTGATGTTAGCGTTCTAAAATTTGTATCAATCGTTTACTGATGAAAAATTACATGAGAAATGTCTATTTGCGCAACTTTACTAAAGGTTTTAATTTTTTGATGATTTTTTTCAAAATTTCACTCGAAACGTTAGGGGTGTCTACTCATTCTATTAGGTATAAAAACAATAGGCTTACAATATTCATGGATTGTAATTTTTGTACCAAATTTTTTTCTAATCGGTCCATTTTTTCGTCAGTTATCGTCTCCACAGACTCACTGACACACACACACATACACACATCATCTCAAGAACGTCAGATCCATGTTCAGGGATGCTTGAAACGTGCTCTCCCACAGAAAACTCGAATTTGAATTTCCGACCCCGTCACAATACTTTCCTTATACATTATATGTATCTAAGACAAGTAATAAATGTTAATTTTTAGAAAATTATGCGTTACAACTGAAGTAATTTGTTAATTGTTGCTTTCTCTATATTATAAGAGTGATGATTTTAATTATAAGAAATGAAATATAATAGTAGAAATAACATTATAAAAATAAACTTAACGTAGATAAACAGATTAACCATCTATAGGTACGGGTCCGAAATTTTACGGTATTTACAACCTATGGTGGAGGAATATCTGCCTTAAACAAGAAAACAAAACTTAAAGCCGTGATAAAAAGGATAAACAGTTACATATAAAATATTTGCCCACACTAAATACAGTTGAAATATACAAATACGAGTATTTCGCCATCCATGAACATTTATGTGGAAGACTGTTTCAAATGTGATCAATGATATAAAGGTTGTCCAGAAAATTCCGGAACGGCGTAATATCTCGAGAAATACACTTCGGATCAAAATATAAAAAAGAAGCATTCAATATTTTTAGAAAAGCTATCCAATGATGCCAAAATTGACCCCCCTTCCCCCAAGAGGGGGGAGGGGGTGGGGCAACATTGAAATCTTCAATTGAAACCCCCATTTTTTATTGCAGATTTGGATTCTCCAGAAAAAATTACACACATTTGATCATGAGAGGGAAGGGGAGTTACAGAAAAAAGCACCCTGATCATGAGAGGTAATGGAACTCAGGTTAATAAAGCACCCCGCTCATGAGAGGGAAGGGGAGTTACAGAAAAAAGCACCCTGATCATGAGAGGCAAGGGGACTCATGTTAATCAAGCACCCAGATTGGAACAGGAAACTACTACGCCCACATCGTTGTTCCTGGGTAGTGCTAAAAGTAGTTTTGAACCGTTTTCTAAACTGAAGTCAACAGTTGTCGCTGAAGTGAACTGTGAGCGGGGGGAGGGGGTCAATTTTAGCATCATTGGATACGATTATAGCGCCGATTACTTCTCGATTATAGCGCCGTTTGTGGGAGCAAACATCGTAGATCAAATGTATGTAATTTTTTCTGGAGAATCCAAATCTGCAATAAAAAATGGGGTGTTCCCATTGGAGATTTCAAAGTTGCCCATACTCATCCCCCCAGGAGGGGGAGGGGGTCAATTTTGGTATCATTGGATGGATTTTCTAAAAATATTGAATACGTGTATCTTTATTTTTTTGATCCGAAGTGTATTTCTCGAGATACTGCGCCGTTCCGGAACTTTCTGGACACCCTGTATATTATTTTTTACTCATAGTTTTGGTGATATTAAAATTACAAATTTGGAAGCACTGTGTACGTGCGGTTTAAAATATATCTGACTGCATTTCTGTATTTACCAAAGTACTCTGTTGTACATGCATGCCCCCACATGCTCCATATACGTATATTCAAAGTGATTAGTGAAATAAATTTAGAAGCACTTTCATTTAAAAATAAAATAGTTTAATTAAATTACATTTTTTAAAACTAAAGTACATAATTAACATGGAAATGTGTAGGTAAAGGAATACAATTACGTTCATAAAAATGTACATTTCACTTCTTAGAAAATGTATATACTGCCAGTATATTCATATTTGATATATTTCTTAGAAAATGCAAATATAATTGACTACTAATTGGCTAAAGCCAGCCATTTATTTATGCAATAAAATTCTGTAACTTTAGACTTAATTTATATATCAGATATTTCACAGCGTTTTGCAGGTACATAATTGTTTGTCTAGACAACATTATTTATGTAAAATCATGTGTTCAAACATGTGTTCATGCATTCCATTGGCGAACTTAGGAGTTTTTTCAACGTTTATAAAAAACGTTATATTTAACTCATGGGAATAACATGATTTCAAACTGAAATGACTTTAAATTAGAATTGAATATAAATTATAATAACACTCAAGGTTTCTGGAAAAGTCCTTAAATACCCGACTAACTTTGTAAGGAAATGCCCATGAGTACACATGTTAGGTCTATCTATGGTAAAGTGGGCATTTATGATCGAATAACATTGATTGTAGCGCCCCTAGCAGAGATTTTTATAAGTTAAGATATTAAGAACGTGGAAAACGGCGAAATAGATGACGAAAGATAACAAAGTTATAGAGCATTATATTATTAGTAGGAATCTTCAATTATTCCACATTGTTTGCGCTGGGTTATTTACAATTGCTTAAATCAACAACACTTATATACACAGGAGGCAATCAAACTGCCTTTGTCAGCAAAAATGCAGAGTTGAATTCGAAAAGGATATCACCTTGCATTTTGACAACCACTGTTGGTGTTACCGTATTACTGTCCCTGATCTTTGAGAGGTATTTATTACATTCCATATACGCGTTTAGTACGGTCCTGATGTCAATTCCTACGAATTATTAGATTAATCTTCTTCATTTTTGTAATTGGCATTTCCCTTATATATTGCTGTGTTGCTATTTCGCTACTATAATTTTTTTAATTCTCCACTAGGAGCACGGGAATAATTTTCATTTGATCGGTCATGGTAGCTTTACCATAGTTAGACCCAACGTATACACTTCGTACATGGGCATTTCCTTACACATATTATTTGAGTGAGTTATTGGGGTACTCAAGGACATTCATAAGGACCATGCACATTCTAAGAAATAAAATCCCAAATCAGTTATTAGACGTAATGCATTGAAATGATTAAAACTATAAGCTCCTTACTTCAACCATTTTCCGTCAAAAATCACGATCTTGATGTCAGTAAGTTGATTCTTCGGATTTGTTTCGTCGAATTTGTATTTTGAATCAGAAAACAATCATAAAAGTCGATTATTTCAGGGTTAGAATAGTAACTGGGAGAAGAAATGATATTAGCTTTAACAGTTCATACTCGTTTCCATTCATTTCAGCTCAAAGACAGAATTTGTGGTGAGGTGAAATTTACATACATATACTACTGCTACTTACCCATAGGGTCCTCCAGTTGAACCAGTGAAAACGTATAGTAGGATCTGGAAAGATCAAAGTACATTGCGTTGCACTAAAATAAGCAGTCAATTTTTGTGATCACTAACACATTTATTAAACACATGAAATATTCAACTTTGACAATAATTATAATAGAATATACAGTTACATTACACTCAACTCTACCAAGCTTGACCTCGAGGTGTACGGCCTAATTGATATATATTGCGATTAATTTATCATTATTACTTTCCTTATATACATAATGTATGAGGAAAGTACTGTGACTGGGTCGAAAATTCGAATTCGAGGTTTCGACGGGAGAGCACGTTTCAAGCATTCCTGATCACGAATCAAACATTTTTGAAGTGATGTCTGTGTGTGTGTGAAAGAATGTGTGTGTGTGTTTGGTACAAAAATCACAATTCGTAAACACTGGAAGCCTATTGTTTTTATACGCAATCGAATCTTTGAAATTTTATACATTTTTATACGCAATCGAAATTTTGAAAAAATCTTCAAAAAATCAAAACCGCTAATAAAGTTACGTAAACGGACATTTCTTATGTAATTTTTCATTAGAAAACGATTGACATAAATTTTCGAACGCTAACATGAACCGTTCTAGAGATATTGCACATTTTTCAAAAAAAATATCAAAAAGTTATATAAAATTAAAAAAAATATTTCCTATTGAGAAACATGTAGACTTTTCGTATGTAATACGATGCGATAAATTTAGTGACATCATTCTCGTGGATCTAGTTCGTTCCATTCATGAAAAAATATACTTTGAGTAATACTTTTGTTTTTGAACGCCAATAGTCATTTATCTGTTGTAAGAATAACTTATTTCTTCCTCCGTAACGCTTGGCGAGATTTTGGCGATGAATTTGGCGGAATGTTGCCACCTTGGCGACATTTTAAAATGTTGCCAAATTAACAAAAATCTCGCCAATTTGATAAAAATGACGCTAAATCAATGAAAAGGACGAGTAATTGAAGAAAATTCAATATCTTGAAAAGAATATAAGTATCTATTATAAGAATAACATTTTACTTTCCTTATATACATAACGTATAAGGAAAGTATTGTGACAGGGTCGAAAATTCGAATTCGAGTTTTCGACGGGAGAGCACGTTTCAAGCATCCTTGATCATGAATCAAACATTTTTGAAGTGATGTCTGTGTGTGTGTGTGTGCGTCAGTGAGTCTGTGGAGACGATAACTGACGAAGGAATGAACCGATTCGAACTAAATTTGGTACAAAAATCACAATCTGTAAACACTGGAAGCCTATTGTTTTTATACGCAATCGAATGTTCAGAATCCCTCTAAATTTTCGAATGAAATTTTGAAAAAATCGTCCAAAAATTAAAACCACTAATAAAGTTATGCAAATAGACATTTCTTATGTAATGTTTCATTAGAAAACGATTGACATAAATTTTAGAACGCTAACATGAACCGTTCTCGAGATATTGCACATTTTTCAAAAAAATTATCAAAAAGTCATAAAATAATAAACAAATATTTCCTATTGAGAAACATGCTCACTTCTCATATGTAATACCATGCGATAAATTAGGTGATATCATTCTCGTGGATCTAGCGCGTTCCATTCATGAAAAAAGATACTTTGAGTAATATTTTTGTATTTGAACGCCAATAGTCATTTATCTGCTGTAAGAATAACTTATCTCTTCGTCCATAACGCTTGGCGAGATTTTGATGACGAATTTGGCGGAATGTCGCCAACTTGGCGACTTTTTGAAATGTTGCCAAATTAACGAAAATCTCGCCAGATGGATAAAAATGACGCTAAATCAATGAAAATGACAACCAATTGTCGAAAATTCAATATCTTGGAAAGAATATTAGTATCTACTATAAGAAAAACCTACTTTTTTACTGTAAAAGTAGTAAATTCATTACATTATATAAGGAAAGTCATGTGTTGCCCACATCATATTTTTTTAACTGTAAATGTAGTAAATTCGTTGCATTATATAAGGAAATTCATGTGTTGCCCACATCAAATTTTTTTTACATGCAAGTAGGGCAGTGCGGAAAATTTCCACAGCTTAAATTAATACTAACACTTGGGTCATATTTAAACACAAATAACACATGACAATACAATTGAACTTAAATGCTACGATACCTCCTCCTAGATGAGATGCCTAGGTATCCAACATTTCATCTGTTGCAGATCCTGATGTAGAGTTCTCGGTTATTCAATTAAAACCACAGTTCGTACGGATGCACGGTTTGTTGGAGTTGTCGCTGAATTCTGGATACCATCACGGATTATCACGGAATCAGTAATCACTGTTCGCTAACTTCTCTTCCTCCAATTGTTGGTTTGGCCCAGAGATTCATGGAGAACCGCGAACTATGTACAGACCGATGCCGATCAGGTTGCATTTCGCATGAACTATACGGTGGCATTCCTCACACATGCCGATGACGGCTGTGGCACTCAGCTGACGGGTGACGTGTGCTGCATAGAGACCCAAGGTTGAACCTCGCAAACGTTCCGCTTATGTCGACTCGGCCGTAAGGTGAGATCAAGACTGCTGTCGAGTACCGTTCTTGCAGTTCACACAGTTGCAACGTCTTAATGTAGTATAAGGGACCAAAGGGGGGGTAGCTCATACTACGCCGCCTGTTTTCAGAGCTATGTGGTACTGTGTATCAAAAGTGGAGAAGTCCTCGCTGTTCCTATGACCGCTACGGCCCAATGAAAGCAGGACATGCAATAACTCATACGCCTGGAACTAGTTCTGTAGGCTCTATTCATAAAAGAAGGCTATGAAAGGGAATGTAGGAAGAGACGGTGCCCCAAGAGCAGGAAAATGCATGAAATATCACAAAAGACTGTGAAAAACTGAAGATCATATTTTTCAGAATCCTGCAACACAGGTGAACCTTATTACAGGAAAAGAAACTCAAAGAAGACATAAAAATACATGATTTACTTTCCCATATGCATGATGTCTTTACTAGACTATTTAGAACTATTTTAAATGATCTAGTATGTGGCAGCTCAGCTGAATGTAGATAAGGCCCCTTCACCATAAGTAATTTTAGCTGTAAATCGTATGACTGACCTTTCGGACAGAACAAGATGAGATCTTATATGTAGTTTCTTTTATTCTTACTCAGTACCCCAATCTTCTTCTGGCGAAATGTAGATCAGCAGTCCGATGGTTTATTCTCATTGGAGTGAAGTCTTTGGAAATTGTTCAGCTATTGAAGGAGTGAAATGCCCATACTGCATCAATTAATTATTTATTTGCC
This sequence comes from Amaurobius ferox, assembly GCA_951213105.1. Classification (NCBI taxonomy): domain Eukaryota; kingdom Metazoa; phylum Arthropoda; class Arachnida; order Araneae; family Amaurobiidae; genus Amaurobius; species Amaurobius ferox. The sequence goes on along the minus strand of OX578139.1, from coordinate 94,574,989 downwards.
AATGATTAATTTGTAGAAATCATAGATGTTACTTTTTTATACAGAGAATTTTCCAAAAGTGATGCAGATGTTACTTCAGTCTCTTGATATTACATCTATTCAAGATAAAATTTCTCTGTCATATCTTGTAAAAAATAATAATAAAACCGTTAAAAAAGGACAATATTGTACCAGAATATAAAATCATATACAGTGAAACATTGCTGTAAAGATATTGCCTATAACGACATTTTCCGCGGTTCCGGCTTCTAATGTATATATGTAATCGAACTTGTCTATAACGATATTTTTCGAGGCCTCTATATTATTGATCTAGACAGGTTTCACTGTTAAACATATTTCATTGTATATTTTAAATATAAATAATAATATTCATATTTTCAAATGAATTACCCGATCTATAAGTTAAAATGCTTTGTTTTTCTCATTTGCCCATGACATGAACCCACAGCACAGATGGGGAAATTACATTAAAACGTATTCAGTTTAGTATTCAAATTCTATGCGTGGCCATGTCGTGATGAAGAGCAATAATTCTTTACATTTCGGGGGGTAAGAAATTCATTGTGTTTCCTTTCATGATTAAAAGTAATTTGGGGAAGAATATTAAAACTAAATTATTAATTCGCAGTTAGGTTTTTATAACCAGGTCCATTGCGTGCAACAAATTTTTATTTGGATTTTGAATGTTCATTTCAGTTTTAGTGAATACTTTCGAAGGATTTTCTCAGTGATACATTTATCTAAATTTGGAAGAGCCATTAAACATGTGAAAGAAATTGAGGGAATTTATATATAGATTTTTTGATAATGTAATTCGAACATTTTTGAAACATAAATACAAAGCTACTTCGAAATCATATACAGTGTGGGATTTACTAATGATGTTGAAGAATATAAAAATACATCATAGGGAGTTAGAAATACCGAATTTTTTTAGATTTGTTTAGCGATATTTGGCTTTATAGAGTTTTTTGAAAATGATAAATTTTCATTCATTCTAAAAATATAATTTATTATTCTTTGCGAAATATATTCTCATTCAAATATAAATTTTTCTTTTATTTCAACATCGATTACGATACAGAACCTAACGGAGCCGGATCATTGATTTAACCGCCCCGTGGCAAAACAAGGTCTCGAAAAAGCATTTTTAGATCCCCCTGAAGACTCTGGTGCCCTGTAAGGCTGAATTTGTGCACATTAATATAGTATTAATTATCCCTAGAACTCGCTTCAGAGCCTCAAGAAGCTACCTAGTCACCTAGAAGGCTGAATACTTTTCTAGTTGCACAGAGCCGGCTATCAAACTTCTTGGCCTCCTCCTTCAAACGATTTTCACAGATTCCTCTATATTTCATTTTCCTCTCTTTGTAAATATTTCATGTTGTCTCTGTCCTTAAAAATTTATTGGACCTCCGGACCCCTTCTGAAGCCTGGGGCCCCTACTGTCAGTGTTGTCTTTCCCACTATGGACGACCCTGACTTGCAGTATCAGCCATAGGCGGTGTAGCTCAGTGGTAAAGGCTCAGGGATTGCACACGGAGTTCCCAAGTTCGATGTAAGGCTCTGGGGATGAGACCCAGTGGTAAAGGCAATGGGATTGCTCTCGGAGGATCCGAATTCACTCTGCCAAACTATTCCCGTGTTTAAGCAGCGTACGGGCATGTTAAATCTGTGAGTCCGAAAGTTCTTCCGAAAGCTTGGTTGTAAGGAGAGAAGGGTGCGGTCCCTGTGGAGGGCGCCCTCACTGGATTCCAGTCTAAATCAGCTGGCACTGTCTTGGTCATCTAAACAGATATCGTCTGGTAAGTCGGACTTAAAGATCTGGACCTAAGGGGTTAGTTTGGTCTAAGTTAGGTTTGGACCTAAAGAAAAAAAAAACGAAAGATTCACTGCGCTGTTTGAACTATCCTCGTTTCTACACGGTGTAAGGGAACGTTAAATCCATGGGACCGTAAGTCCTCCCGAGAAGTTGATGGCAGAGGAAGGAAGGTACGGTCTCCATGGATGAATTCCCCCCATTGGTTTTAGTCTGAATTATTCGATATTGTGTCGACCGTCTAAACAGGTACATAAAATCTTCGGGTATGTCGGACGGTTTGAGACGAAAGAAGGAAAATATAAACCACCGGATAGAATCGGATAGTCAGATTTTTTTTTTAACCTGGGTTGAAGATAATGGTTTTTAGAAGTTTTTCTAGACCCTCAGGTAATTATTCTGTGGTTTAGAAGGCTGAATTTCTGCACACTTATAGTGTCGACCACTGGATAAAACCTAACAGGGCCGAATTTTTTTTTTTTTTGCTTTGTGTGTAGGAAACAGGAGGGAGGAGGGGGGGGGGGGTAAGTTTCGCGGAACTCTATTGAAGCTCCCACCGGCAAAAGCCTGAAATTCGAAAATAGGGCAAAACCTAAGGGGTTCAACTTTCAATTCAGAAAATTACTTTAGGCGTTAAATTCCGTACAATGTTAAACAAAATAAAACGTTTACAAGATGTTGCAGCATAATTCTTTAGAGTGTACGTTTACCTGTCGTTGGTAGACTTAAATACTGGTAAGCATAATAAAAACATAATAAAAGATCATTAGAATAAAAGCATTGGTGTAGGACATTAATAGGGGTCCATGAAAAAGGTCCAATGTTATCTTGAAATGTTCAATCCCAGACAAATTGAAAATTTTAGGAAATAACGTATGCAATGATGGCTAGAAAACAACACAGTACACTGCTTGTACCACACCTTGCCTAAAATTCTCACTTATTAATTAAAAATAAATCCTGAACAAAATAGTTTTATTTTTATGACGTCACTGGACTATACCACACCTCCTTGTGCAATTTTTTTTACGTTAGAAAAGAAAGCTACGAGGGTTTGAAATGAAGTTAGGTCACTTCGAAGTTATTAATTTACCACTGTAGCCATATCCAGGAAGCGACTCGAATCCTTACCAGCTGAATTCCGAGACATTTGTTCTATCACATTATTAGTCTCGCTGACATTATCCTTCTCCTAACAAGACCAGGAACAAGACGCCTGCATTACGGTGCGTCTGTGCCAACATCGTTACTAATCCCCACATCAAATGTGGAATTGTCGATAAAATAGATCAATATATAATTATGTACAGGAAATGCACTCCGTCTCCACTGAGTGCGACAGAAAAATTTTACTACATAATAAGGAGATGGTGTAAAAACATGTCAAGGAATTGGAAACCAAACCCAAGCTAATCTAGAGCCAATCAGGAGGCCAGTAGTCTACAGATGGAGGCAAGAAACAGAGGAGTGGAAAGAAGAGTTCAACAGTCAATCGGGAAGCTTCCTACAACAAAAATGGTATCAATACATTGTGATCTTCCTAACATTGAAAGCATGTTATTATCGATTCTACTTCTTTCCCTTTTCCATCAATTTTAGAGTTTTCTCCCCATAATTTTTAATCACTTGTACTTACATTACAGTCAACAAAATTGCTTGAATGCTTTATTAGAACTTATTTGGATTGCATTTATCTGGATCACAAGGAAGCTACTTATTGTCTGAAATTGCAATCCACATTTTTGCAAACATTATAACCAACTTAAATGTTTGATATTTTTTCCGATATTTAATGGTGAAAACCCAGACCGCCCGATTCACCCTAGGGTACGAGCAGCAATTTGTACGGCCGTCGATATTTAATGTGTCACATTTTGAATTTATTTAATATGACACATTAAATATCGTTGATATTTAATGCTTATCCTCCTTCCCCTACCACCAACATCTCGGGTGGAATTACGGAACCGCATGTGTAACGTGATTGTACTCCGCGTGAAAACGGCAGCAGTTTTGTCAGTGGCGGAAATCGAATCCGGGCCAACCGAGTGCAATTCCCGCGCGATAACCACTGGGCTATCCCGCCCTATGCTGATATTTAATGTGCCACATTTTGAAAAAAATGGAGGCTTGATTTCTTTTAATTTGATAAAAATGTGTACTTTTCATTTTCAATTGTATACAGTCGAGATACTGTTTTGTTAGCCGTGTATTACGAAGCTCAGAGGACAAAACAATTGTTATCGACACATTGCTATGATCAAGAAACCATTAGAACTCCAATTTTTTTCTATATTTAGGAATCTGCTTTAAATTTCATAATAACTGAATTAGTAATAAGCGGATTGAGTGTTGTAGTCTATGAGAAAAATTAAAATTTGAACGTTATAAATGTAAATAGCATTAAAATATATATTCCACAAACAGACGATTGTAAGACATTCATCGGTCTGACAGGCCTATTGTAAACCAGAAAAATAATATTAAAATAATTAAAAACTTTTTAATGTTAACGAAAAACCATAAAAAGTAATAATTTGCATTTAGATACTGATTATATTACAGGTAGACCTATCCGTAAAGGAATATAATATGAATGTATGAGAAATTCAAGTGGAGACTCATATGTAAGTTTACATATATTACTTTCCTTATATACATAATGTGTAAGGAAAGTATTGTGACGGGGTCGAAAATTCGAATTCGAGTTATCGACGGAAGAGCACGTTTCAAGCATCCCTGATCACGAATCAAAGATTTTTGAAGTCATGTCTGTGTGTGTGTGTGTGTGTGTGTGTGTGTGTGTGTGTCAGTGAGTCTGTGGAGACGATAACTGACGAGCAAATGGACCGATTCGAACAAAATTTGGTACAACAATCACAATCCGTAAACACTGGAAGCCTGTTGTTTTTATACGCAATCGAATGTTGAGAACCCCCCTAAATTTTCGAATGAAATTTTGAAAAAATCGTCCAGAAATCAAAACCGCTAATAAAGTTACGCAAATAGACATTTCTTATGTAATTTTTCATTAGAAAACGATTGACATAAATTTTAGAACGCTAACATGAACCGTTCACGAGATATTGTTCATTTTTTAAAACAAATATCAAAAAGTCATATAAAATTAAAAAAATATATATATCCTATTGAGAAACATGTTCACTTTTCATATGTAATACCATTCGATAATTAGGGTGACATCATTCTCGTGGATCTAGCACGTTCCATTTATGAAAAAAGATACTTTAAGTAATACTTTTGTATTTGAACGCCAATAGTCATTTATCTGCTGTAAGAATAACTTATTTCTTTGTCCGAAACGCTTGGCGAGATTTTGGCGATGAATTTGGCGGAATGTCGCCAACTTGGTGACTTTTTGAAATGTTGCCGAATTAACGAAAATCTCGCCAAATGGATAAAAATGACGCTATATGAATGAAAATGACGACTAATTGTCGAAAATTCAATATCTCGGAAAGAATATTAGTATCTACTATAAGGAAAACCTATTTTTTTACTGTAAAAGTAATAAATTCATTACATTATTTAAGGAAAGTCATGTGTTGCCCACATCAGATTTTTTTAAATTGACTTTGGATAATTTAAAAAGTATATGGTTTGATTTTTAATTTGACAGTTTTATCTTGAATTTCATTGTATTTTACTTAGCTCTAAATTCTTTTAGAACGTGTCCAAAACATTGATATGTTTCACTAATGATTGTATAATTATTTAAAAATATATGTAAATTGAAATTTGTACCATGTTTCTAATAGGCGCTCTAAATAATTCTCTATATGTATGTCATTTTGTTTCGTGATGATTAACATGTTTACATTTATTTGAACATTTTCCAAACATATATTTAAATTTATACAAGTATTTTACATTTTAATATTTATACAAACATTTTACTTCTATCCAAACATTTTACATTTCTCTAATCATATGTTTACATTTATCCAAATACATCACATTTATCTTAACTTATGTTTACATGTATTCAAACACTTTATAGTAAGCATTTTACTAAGTATAAGTTTACATTTATCCAAATATTTTCATTTATCCAAACATATGTGTGCATTTATTCAAACATTATATTTATCCAAACATGTTCAATAAAATATATGTTAATCATAAAACGATATCAATTTTGTTACTTTCCTTATATACATAATGTATAAGGAAAGTATTGTGAGGGGGTCGAAAATTCGAATTCGAGTTTTCGACGGGAGAGCATGTTCCAAGCATCCTTGATCACGAATCAAACATTTTTGGGGTGATGTCTGTGTGTGTGTGTCAGTGAGTCTGTGGAGACAAAAACTGACGAACGAATGGACCGATCCGAACGAAATTTGGTACAAAAATCACATTCCGTAAACACTGGAAGCCTATTGTTTTTATACGCAATCGAATGTCCAGAACCCCCTAAATTTTCGAGTGAAATTTTGAAAAAATCGTCAAAAAATCAAAACCGCTAATAAAGTTACACACATAGCCATTTCTTATGTAATTTTTCATTAGAAAACGATTGATATGAATTTTAGAACGCTAACATGACCCGTTCTTGAGATATTGCACATTTTTCAAAAAAATTATCAAAAAGTCATATAAAATTAAAAAAAAATATTTCCTATTGAGAAACATGTTCACTTTTGCTATGTAATACCATGCGATAAATTTTGTGACATCATTCTCGTGGAACTAGCTCGTTCCATTCAGGAAAAAATATACTTTGAGTAATACTTTTGTATTTGAACGCCAATAGTCATTTATCTGCTGTAAGAATAACTTATTTCTCCGTCTATAACGCTTGGCGAAATTTTGGCGACAAATTTGGCGGAATGTCGCTAACTTAGCGACATTTTTAATCGTTGCCAAATTAACAAAAATCTCGCCAAATGGATAAAAATGACGCTAAATCAATGAAAATGACGACTCATTGAAGAAAATTATCTTGGAAAGAATATAAATATCTACTATACGAATAACATTTTTTTAACTGTAAAAATAGTAATTTCATTACATTATATAAGGAAAGTCATGTGTTGCCCACATCAGATTTTTTATATTTTAATTCATTTTCTTTACACTTCAAAATTCTACGTGTTGGAGCACTGGGTTGAAAGTATTCCCTCATCAAATGAAGAAATAGACAGATCTATTATATCCGATCAAGCCAGTATTCTCTCTGGAGAGGAAAGAAAAATCCACTTCCTCTTGTATTTTAAGACCAAAGTTAAAAAACAGTTCTAGTTGCAAAGAAAATGAGATTGATCGTATTAGGGAGAAGTTAAATGACAAAACTTTTTCATATGGCCGCTAATCACAAAGGATTAGGATTGATGATCTCGATAGCAACAAGCTATAATTCGGGGTTAGTGTCTGGGTTTCACTGCTGTATTTGATCAAAATGGATAGAAGGATAATTTTTTTCTATTTTCTCTTCTGCCAATAGGAAGCTATTAGTGAATTCAATATTATATAACTTGCAGAAAAGAACATTTTTAATAAAATGCGAATAAGGAAAGGACGAAGTGGAATTTATTAGATAAGCTTTAGATATGGTAATGTTGTTAAAAGCGAAAATGCATTTTTGGATGACTTTCTTAGGGAACTGCGTCATATTTGCTCTACGTGCGTAGGATCTACTTCAATTTTAGATGAAGAAAAGATTGATTCTGTAGTTTAATGAATGGCGTGTAAGCCGACTGACATTATATAAGAGTTGGATTACGCGCTGAGATAACATTTTTAATTCGAAACATCTTAACAGCGTAAATGAAACGAGGCCAGTATAGGTTCGATTTAAAAAACATAGATGGCGCTGAAAATCACCGGGAAGGTGTCGAAGACCCAGACCACACGACTAACCTTAAGGCATATAGCTGCTTAATGTGTGGCCGGCACCGGGAAGGTGTTGTTGTTGCTGAGACCCAGACCGTCCGACCTACCAGAAAGGTGTAAAGTAACCGTTTGGACAGCCTGGAAGTGCTACCCAATTTAGACCGGAACCAAGTGGGGGAGGCATCCACAGCGACCGTATCCTCCTTCCCCTACCACCAACCTCTTGGAAGGACTTACGGAGCCACATGTTTAACGTGATCGTACTCTGCATGAACACGGCGACAGTTGTGTCAGCGTGCAAATCCAGCGCGCAAACCACCGGGATACCGCGCTCGAAATGTGCAAACAGCACGCGGTGTTCCCAGGTGGTCACCCACCCACGTACTATCCGCGCCGATGCTGCCACCGGAAAGGTGCTGTTGTTGAGACCCAGACCGTCCGACCTACCAGAAAAGTGTAAGGTAACTGTTTGGATGGCCGGGAAGTGCCACCCAATTTAGACCGGAACCCAGTGTTTGAAGCATCCACTGGGAACGTACCCTCTTTCTCCTACCACCAACCTCTCGGAAGGACTTAGGGACCCACATGTTTAACGTGATCGTACTCCGCATGAACACGGCGGCAGTTGTGGCAGCGTGCAAATCCAGCGCGCAAACCACCGGACTACCGAGCCCGAAATGTGCCAACTGCTCGCGGTGTTCCCAGGTGGTCACCCACCCAAGTACTAACCGCGCCCGATGCTGCCTGACTTCGGTGATCTAACGGGAACCGGTGTTTTCAACACGGCCCGGCCGCCACCGGGAAGGTGTTGTTGTTGAGAACCAGACCGTCCGACATACCAGAAAGGTGTAAGGTAACTGTTTGGACGGCCGGGAAGGTGTTGTTGTTGTTGAGACCCAGACCGTCCGACCTACCAGAAAGGTGTAAGGTAACAGTTTGGACAGCCGGAAAGTGCCACCCAATTTAGATCGGAACCCAGTGGGGGAGGCATCCACAGAGACCGTACCCTCCTTCCCTTACCACCAACCTCTCGGAAGGACTTACGGACCCACATGTTTAACGTGATCGTACTCCGCGTGAACAGTCCGAACTCCTAGGATATCTCCTTTAATTTACAAAGAGAGACATACAATCTTTACGGTTCAATGTCAGTGGCTGAGACAAGTGTCATTTCAACCAATCAAAGCATTCGCAGGAATTTTAAATCCTCCCTCAGCTTGTGTTATTATCATTATGACGTAAATATCTATGGATATTTTGATATTTGTATGAGTTGTACGAAAATTTATAGCGCTATTGTATGAAAAGACGTATTGGATGCAAAGACTTTGTCTGTAAAATACTTTAGCGAGGGTGAGGGGTAACAACGAAATAATTCATACATTTTAATTCCCCGAATATCGTCTCTACAAAATCCAGTTTTTAAAATGAACTTTTAAATACATATACATTTTTATTACGAATTAAATTTTGCTTCCATTTTAAAATTTCTGCTCTTGTAATAAGAAGGTCAAGAAAAGTTTTAGATAATCCATTTCATTTTATGCTGTTCTTTCCAGTTAATAATAGAAATCTTATAATGATCATTATGATCATTCACTAAAGAAAGTTCAAAAGGAAAGGCTGAATTTCATCTTATATCCATATTTAGTCATTCTATCTGTATATATAGTCTAACCTCTGGAATTCCATTCGGAATCCATATCAGCCATTATTTAATCTGTATTAGCCATTATTTAAGCTATGTTGAATACTATGACATTAATGTTTCAAGCAAGTAAAATTTTGAACCAGAAGTGGGGGATGGATGAAAGAGAAAATCCGTTAGAAAACCATCCTACCACTTTCGATGTTAGATGCTGAATCCATATCAATCATCATTTCAGCTATATTTGTCGCTACTATTAAATATACATGTTATAAGTAAAATGGAATTTTTTTAAACGAAAGTTACCTCTCACGAACTGGAGGTGAAAATCCTTCGGGAACTTCAATCTCCTTAGGGAATTTGATGTTGAATCCATATCAGTCATCGTCTGAGCTCTATTTATAGCAGATCATGAGAAATAGATGTTTCAAGACACATTTTTGAATCGGAAGTAGAAAGGGAACCAAAACAGAAAATCTTTAGGGAGCCACCGTACCTCTTCCAAAATTTGATGCTGAATCTATATCACTTGTTATCTAACCTCAATTTTTAGAAAATCAGAGAAATGAATATTTCAAGGAAAATAAAACTTTTAAAACCGAAAATGGAAAACCAACCTGAAAGGACGTTTTTAATACCAATTCCACCTATCGCTTTCAGAATTTGATTCTAAATTCATATCAGTCATAATCACCTGTTTCGTAAGTTCTATCAGATCTTGAGAAACAAATGTTTAGAAGAAGAATTATTAGTAAAAACAAAATAATAGTATGGCAATCACTGTTGTGAAAAATAGCCATGATGCAATTTTTGTGTTCGCGACTTCATTAGCCTCCCTCTTGGGGAGGGGGGGGGGAGTTACTCTAGGAGGATACGTTGTCAAGTATAATATTAATCGAAATATTATTTTTCAAGCACTTTAAAGCGAAGAGTAACCGGTTATAATTGTAATCACATGGACCAACAATACCGATTTTTCAAATTCTTTCTTGTGAAATTTGAAAAAAAAAAATAATAAACCCATAAACTGCTTAAAAATAGGTTCTGGTATGGAAAAGTCGAGGTGAGCTATACTAATTTTATGTGAATCACATTTATGATGAGTGTATCTTTGGTTGAAATCAGAGCGTTACAAAAAATGTAAACACGTCAAACGCTTATATCCCCGAACCTAATAGATAACAATTTTTTAATAATTTTTTGTAAACAATTTTTTTTATTTTGTCAATATTAGGGTACAAATTATGAGTATATAAAAATAATTTAATATTTTTTTGTCCAAGCGATTTGTTTTATTTATTTATTTATTATTATTTTTTTAATTTACATTCAAAATATCTTTGAAACTGTAAAAGATTGATATAAATAGTAAGGGACAAAACTGTGTATTAGAAAACCTAGTTTCTAGGTCTACAGTTTGCTTTTAAAAAGCTCATATAATTTTTGAGTAATCGGCTTGTTAAGTTGAAGAAGATTGAAAATTTTCCTTTTTCCAAGTTAGTAATGTTTATATCTCTGAAACTAAAAGTGCTAGTTACGAACAATAGCGAAGAATTTGTAGCTCTTTGAATACACTATAAGTGTATATAGCTAGATGTTGGATATATAATTAGATTCATATTCAAGGATGCTTTAATGTCTCTGCCCATAGAGGTTCAAAAGTGAAAGAATGTAATGGGTTTGTATTGATGTCAATTGTTCTGCTATACATAATTACATAATTCCGCATGTCTTATAATTTACGCGATTTTTTTAGATTCCGATTTCTTGGAGTATATAATATTTACTTACAGTAATATGTACTACCATTTCATAACAAATAGTTCACTTATCAATGCCATTAGGATACTAATTTTGTAAACTGTTAATTGTCCTCTGCTGCATGTTGAACACTAAAAGATCAATTCAGTTTTGTATCTCTGATATTTAAACTTTTCCCTTTTGTCTAATAGCTAACACATGCTTCAAATTTGTGTATTTCAATCTCTTGTTTTGCATTCATATTTTTATGAAAATATATAATTTATTTGTAGCTTAAATGAACTATTTTGTTTTGTTTCTGATTCTTCGTAAATGTTTTTTTATTCTGTGAGAATCATTATTTGAAAGTTATTTTCTGTCCGTAGTATGTATAAATATGAAAACCAATAATAATCTCTCCTGGTGTCAACTTTTCTGTAATAATTCCGTCCTGTCTTAAAATTAAAGACATTGTCAAAAACACAAAACACTTCGCAAAATATAAAATTAAAATCTATTCCTGAACAAACTTATCTTAGCCCTCTCTCTAGTTGCATTAAAAATAAAAATTAAAAATAAATAAATAACCGGAATATATTAAATGGGAGTACATCAATTATTGTCCCTATACGCATACTATAATGCAGAGGGAAAGTATTATGACGGTATCAAAAATTTGGATTTGATTTTTCAACGGTAGAGCATATTTCAGGCATTCCTGAACTCGAATCAATCGTATTTGAGATAATATCTGTTACTGTTGCTGTTGTTGAGACTCAGACCGTTCGACCTACCAGAAAGATGAGATAATGTCTGTTGTTGTTGTTGAGACCCAGACCGTCCGACCTACCAGAGAGATAATGTCTGTTGTTGCTGAAACCCAGACCGTCCGACCTACCAGAAAGGTGTAATGTAACTGTTTGGACGGTCGAGAAGTGCCACCCAATTTAGGCCGGAACCCAGTGGGGGAGGCATCCACAGGGACCGTACCCTCCTTCCCCCCCACCAACCTCTCGGAAGGACTTTCGGACCCACAAGAGAGATAATGTCTGTGTAAGTCTGGAATGGAGCGTTTCGAATGTATTTGGTACAAAAAATTACAATTTATGAATACAAGAAACCTATTAACTTTAAACACAATCGAATGTTCGAAAGATCGCCAGATTTTAAAATATAAATTTGGAAAAATCATCAAAAAATCAGAATCTTCAATTATACTAGGCAAATTAACTGCCGTGTGTTTCAACTCCCACTTTTTCATACCAGAATCCTTTTTTGTTCTCACATTTTACAACAAAATTATTTAAAAAATCGGTATCGTGTGTCCAATTGATTACGACTCTAGTTGTTATCCTTTACTTTAAAGGGCTTGAAAAAATTATTTGGATTGATACCTCAATTGACAATGAACCCCCCTCCCAAAGAGGCTAATGACGCCACGAACAAAAAAAAATTTCATCGCGGCTGCTTTAAATGTACAATATAAATTTACTACATAAAATGTACAATCATTTTTAATTAAACATCATAAAAATAAATTCAATTAAAATGGATTAAAAGTATCAATAAACAGTTTAAAGTGCTTCACAGATGAAATTTTATGCGTCTCATGTAAGAATGTGTTTACCCAATTCGAAATTATCATAAATTAAATTAAGCTAATTTATCCGGTCCGTTCGGTTTTCATTATAACAATAATATATTTTAAGTGCACAACGTCATACAAATGAATGAAGTCTGTATAAACTTGTTCATCAATTTCATTAAAAGTATTAATTGAATAACAGAGGGATTTAGTATATGAATAAATAACGAGTTCAATAAACGCGAAATGTAATTACGTATTTCATTTAATTTTCAAATTTAAGATGCAAGCTGAAGAGTAGCCTTTAGCGGTTTTTTTACGTAATTACATTCATAAGACCATATTTGCATGTGCAAAAATGCTGATGCCAATTCCATGCAAATTGTAGAAATGCTGATAGTGACATGTGAAAATAATTCACACTATGGCCACAACTTGCCCCTTTTTTTCCTTTGAAGAAGACTACATTTTCAGCACATATTGTTATACTATTCGTCATAAGTAAGAGTCCATGCGCAGAAAAACGATAAACTTGAACGCTGCCTGTTGCAGCATAATAGATCTGAGGAATATACCGAACAATATGCTTCACTTTTGTAGAAACTGCGCATAAAATTCACACAAGAAACTAAAATATTTTCTTTGTAAAAATATTTTCGCACATTGGATCGCTCAAGGTACCGCAACTAGTACATATGTTATCATTCCAACACTATCCTCACTATAAAACATCTAAAGGCAAACCGCACACTAAATGTACCAATAAATTTAGGGGTCCTGACAAATACAGTACTGCCGAATTTTGCATTAAAAGGAATTTCTGTAAACAGGAAATATGTAAAGGCATCCAGATTGGAATTATCCATGGGACGGAACTTTTCCTTGGTGCAGATGGGTGCTGTGTCAAATTTACAACCCCATTTATAGTACGAGGAAGCTCTATGCCCTATGGCAGGGCAGGTCTATCAATAGGCACACAAAAATACATTCTTGGCACTAAACATATTCTTAGAGAATTAGAAAAGCAGGATGGATTTTCAAAATGAACAGACTAGAGAAAGACGCAATTATTTCTTTTTTTTAATTGAGAAACGATATAAAAATGATTGTTTTCGAAAAAAGTTAAGGAACTATTTTGCATAAGATTTTTAAAGGCGAATGATATTATTTATAGGACGCTAACATGCGTTTTCCTCAAGATATTGCACGTTCTGCATATAAAATATAAAAAAATCATATAGCTTTAATTGATTTTATATTTATCCAATGAATTAATCGTATGTAAGTACAAGTAACTCACTTTTATTAAGAAATTAATAAACATTATTGTTTAGGAGCTATCATGAGCCATTTTTGGCACGAGGTAAAAACGTGTGGTAAGAAAACAGGAAAAACATGAAGCAGGAAACATGGAAAACATCTTGAAAAACCTATCTTGAAAACCATGTGACAGAGATGTGATAGAAGTGACATCATATTGTAACGAATATAAACCACTGTTTTCATTTGAATATCTGGATCGCTTGACCTTCGTGACCTTGGTTACGAATTTGGCGACATATTGTTAACGTGACACTAGTCAAGTACCTATCCAACTGAATGCAGAACCCAATGCATTTTCTTCTGATTATACTTACTGTAGTATAAAAGCTGTGGTATAAAATAATACTGGTAGAAGAAGGTAAAACTTGTATATTTGAGATCTGCGACTTCTGAGTATCAGCATATGCGCTATATGCCAGTATGCGCTTACAGCTTTCGCCGTACTTTCGCTAGCCTGGTGGAGTGACAGGAAATATATTTAAATATTCACTGTCGATAACTTTGTCGTTCGTGGTCCGAGATTCAGAAGAAATAAACTACATTCTCTTAATCCATCGAAACTGAATAATTGCGTATGGCATGAAACCACAGCACAAACTGGGGAAATTACATTAAAAGGTGTTCAGTTCAGTATTCAAATTCTTTTCGTGGCCACATCGTGATGAAGAGCAATAATTTCTTACGTGTCTGGGGATGAAATAAAAAATAAAATTAAAATTTTTCAAAACTCCCCCAAAAGATTGAAAATTTTAACTAAGTATTTTGTATCATCGTCACACATAACACACATCAAACTTTTCTTATTTAGATTGTGCATAGGGATTAATGTTTTTTATATCAAGTTATAACGAGCAACAGTGTTACTATCTAATCTGGTTTAACTGATATTAGAATGACAGTGTTACTGTCCAGTCGCAGTATAGTAACTTCACGCTGCAAATTTTCTGCACTGAATGACTGCGATATAAGATGCGTAGATGGCACATCTACACATACACACACAACAAACTTTTCTTATTTGGATTATGCATAAGGATTAATGTTTTTTTTTATATCAAGTTATAACGAGTAACAGTGTTACTCTCTAATTTAGTTTAACTGATATTAGAATAACAGTGTTATTTTCCAATCGCAGTATAGTAAATTTACGCTGCAAATTTTCTGCACTGAATGACTGTGATATAAATACTACAGTTGTAATTTCCTCACGATATAATGATTTATAGCAGCATATGATATTAAGACGTCCTTTTTATACCTGGAGATGGTACATCCCTGAATGACCCCCCTCCCCCTCCAGGAGGATGAATGTAACTGAGAATCTAAAAGAAGACAATGGGGGCTCAACTTGAGAATGGAAGTTGAACGTCTGAATAACTGATTGCATAGCACATTATCTAATCTGGTTTGTCGGGGATATACAGAGGAATGATCATCATTGTAAATCTAAAAGAAGATAAGTTGGGATCTTCTACAATTGTGCAATGAAAATGGACTGTCTCAATAGCTTAACGAAAACCGCATCATCTGGCATGTGAGAGACAGATAGAAGAATGATAACGATAGCACATCTAAAAGAAGATTCTGTAGGATCCACTTCAACTGTAAAACAAGAAAGATCACTCATGCTAAAAGCATTGATTATGTAACACTTTCCAACTTCAATGCCATTTTATTTAAAAATGTCTAAAATGCAATACATTCCTCGGTAATATTTTAAAACTTATTACAGTACTACATTAATTTATTATATTTGAAAACTTAAACCTTCATAGAAAAAAATGAACTTCGTTGAAATGACGGCATTGAAATATAAATCGCCTGGTTTAAACATCTCTAAAATGCGATACATGCCTCGGTAATAATTTTAGAATTATCATAATGCTACGATAATTTATTATATTTGAAAACTTCATCGAAAACAACTGAAATTCATTCAAATGACGTCATAGAAAAAATAAGACGCCTAGCTCTCTCTATTAAAAGCAACATTTTATTCATAAACAATTTCCCATTCTTGTCATTCATCACAATACTATAATAATTTATTTTATTTAAAAATTAAGACCATGGATCTGCAAGTAATTAAACTCTATGCTTTAAACTTCATCGAAAAAAATCGTCCTTATATTTGTAAAATCAATGAATATTTCAAACATATCAGCTATGCAGACTCCATGAATTATAATTTCGTGTTAAAGATATACAGCAATTCTAATACAACTCATTCTACATATTTTGCTGTTTACATTTGACATAAGTGAAAAATAGGCTTTGTTGTAGAAATAATCAAATTTTGATGATCATTTAAACTCAAATATATTGTAATTGCGTGGTTTTAGTATCTAGATGCACAGAATTTAAGCAAAAATAAAGTGGTTTTAGGGCGGATACAACACTCTATATGGAATAAAACGAACTTTAAAAATCACAATTTTGAGACAAGATGGATGCCATATATCATTTTGAAGTGGAGCACGTGATCTTTTCATATCATGGTCACGTGATCGATTCATATAAGAGGTGTAATTATTATTTTAATTTTTATTTAAAAACTACTAAATATATTTCGCTGAATTTTTTTTATATATTTTAAGGAACAATTTGAATATTACATAAAATATTCGAAGCAATTTGTGAATTTTAAATCCGCTTAAAAAATGTTTGAAAAATTAGGTCCCATAGGGCTCAATGTATTTCATTTTTTCAACCCGGGTTCAATTCAAAACTAATTGGGTGATATTATTCATTTATATTCCCATAGGTCCTACAGACCGTCTGAACAACATACTAAAATTTCATTTTGATTAAGTCATTTTTACGGCAGTTATCGTGCTAATGGAAGGACAGACAGACAGACAGACAGACAGACAGTCAGACAGACAGAATGAACATAGTCATAAACACTTTTCAACTTTGTTGTAAAGTGTTAATAAAAGGTGATCGTCTCAATCGCTCAATGGAAAGCGCCTCATTAGATGCGCAGGAATGATTGCGATTTAAAATATGATATAATGTATGGACCATTTAAACTCTATAATACATTTTTGAAGAAGATCAAAGCAAGCACATAATATGCTATATTACCCAAAATGTTTAATATCAATACGAGCATTATTATTTTAGTTGTAAAATATTTACTATATGCAATGTCTTCCAACAGATAAACACGCGACAGTAAAATCCGACGTATCTAAATATTTATTTTGGCTCAAAATTTCACAAGAAAGTTTTCCATTGAGTAATAAATTTATGAGTAAAATAATAAAGTTAAAAGAAAATATATTTAGGTATATTTTTATTCCTTTAAGTGATTTCTTTCAACTTAAAATGATTAAATGCTTATATAGAATTCGAATGCATCCCCCCAATCCCTTCCCACTAAATTGAGGTGGATACCTGTTTCAACGAGGTCACATTTCTTCCTCAAACAGCTCGTTACCTCTGATTCGCTATCCAATCAACGAAATACTTATTTCTTGCACAAAAACAATATAATTTGGTTGCCAGTATAAAGTCTTGCCCTGAAAGAATTCAACTCGGCAAAAGCTAAATCCGTAGACTAAATATAATGTGTAAAGATAAATTCACAAGCACAGCTGCATTTATTATTTATTTTTTTCAAATCGTTGATCAGCTGCATCATAACTTCCTTTATTGCTATTTTCTGACAAAACTTCATGGTTCTCTTCATAAAGAATTTATGAGACGAGAATAGTTTAAGAATAGTTAGACACTTATTATTTTATCAAGCACTTTACGTGATCTTATATTATCATTAATAAAGAGACTTAAGTTATTCTTAAAGAAACCCGACGCTTTATAAACAGCTAACTAAAGAGACTTCATGGCGCTCTGGAGAAGGATCAATTAATTTCGTACTCGTTTGCTACGCTTTCTCTTCTGTTTCTTCAGAATAATAAGTTTTGAATGAATCTACACAAAGCATATTCACTTTTTATAGCATTTTGTGGATAAACAATTATAAGCTAGTTCAGTATATAAAGGCTTGGCAGATTCAGCCATAAAAATCAAGAAACAGACATGCGGTAAAATTAATCATATTTTTGAAAAAAAATAGAAGTTTGCAAATAGTATGTAAGTATGTAGAAATTGTTATAGTATGGTTGATTAAAAAATGATTAAGGGAATCTGAAAGGATCGAATATAAATCTAGTGATTAAATATTTAAAGAATAGATATCTATATGCGCACGTGTTTATATGTGTACATATTAGTATCAATTCATAGGAAAGATAGAATAATGCCTTTTCTACCTAACTTTAACTTAAGTTCATAAGACAGAACTTATATTTTAGAAATAATATTACAAAAGGTTTTCAGAAACAGCTAATTTTTGGTAAATTTATTATTACATTCGTCCATCCGCAAATTCAAGATATAAAATAATGACTGGCAATCCGATTTTTATAATGTAACAGCAGCCGTGAAATATTATACACTGCTCCAAAGCAAAACTAATTCATGAAGCCATGCATTCCTAAATTATAAATTTTATAAGATTTAAATGTATGGCTTATTTTTAATATAGTTTGTAATTCCGTAAAGGTGGTCGAAAAATTAGATCCCTTCGAGCACGCGCATAGGCACCGATAGGAGGTTTGTATGTGTTTTTGGACCATTTTGATCCTTTCGCGGTTTCATAATCAGTTAAAATGGAGTATTGGAAATATTAAAATTGCGTTGTTTGCAGAAGATATGGGCAATGTATAAATAGGTCTAATTGTGATGCGATTGTTGAAATTGAGATTTAAATTCTGTTCATCGGTAGATTTTAACGTCGAAAGTAAAGTCTCCTCAAGCGACCGGTTTCGGTTTTTGGATTTTGGGGAGGGTGGTTCGTATCACGCACGTTTCGCTGATGTACACGGATTGCATAAAATTTTCACTATTATTTATATAAGTAAAATTGATATATTTTGTTATTTAATTTAATTACTTTGCTTTAACTCCCTTGGGACGTCAGGTACATTTTCTAGTTTTGTTATATATTTGCCCTTTTGTGTCCCATTTATCCCTTCCCTTCTGTGTCCTATTTTGTGTCCTTTTGTTTATATGGAATATATATGAATGACTGATTCAGCCATGAGTGTTATCTAATGCGTAAAATTACAATAATATGTTTTTTATTATGTGAGGAGTAACATCAATATTTTAAAATAAGTATTAAAATACATGATTTTGTGAATGGCAGAGATAATCATAGTTTTCCAGTCTACTAATATATTATATTCAAAACCTGAACATTGTGACAATCAAATGCAGGATTTTAAAAGGCACGACTATATATATATATAAGCTTATTTCACAAAATACGTCTGTAAATAAAATATATATAGAATTCCATAGCCTCTTTACACTCTACATTTCCTAAAAGTAAAATAATTTTAGCTTCGTTTAACCTTTATATAAATAAACACTTCCTCCAAAGAGTAGCGCAAAGCACGTAAATTTACAAACAGCAATGTGAGCAAACAGACGTTCTTGAAAAGAACAGAGCTACAAAACGTTCTCCTAATCTTCTTTGCTGAAAAAGAACGAGGTCGTTCAAGAGCCGCTCTCAATCCAATTTCTTTAGATACACACTTACACGTGAAAACTCATGCTATCAATCGAAACAATTGCTGCTTATGTAGGATGGACATTATTTTTCAACAAAAATGGTATTTCACGATGATGGGCGCAGATTTTCGCAAAAAAAGCAGTGGCGACTCGTGAGGTGACGCAGGGGAAGCGCTACTTCACTTAAAGTTATAGGTTGAATAAGTTATTATAACTATTATTATTTGGCGACTTTTTCAGACTCGTTCAGCTTTTTTTAGATAATACTTGATAACATTTGGGCAAGTAGCGCGATGTGTTCTGATGATGTTCGTTGTTGAGGAGGAGGGGGAATCCCGCCACTGAACCTGCTTCACCCAATCCTGAAGCCGCCACTGGAAATAATGTTATAGTTCTTGGGCAGTTTTTGATTATTCTTATCCGGGAACATTCTTTCATGGAATTTATAGAGCTATCTTACCTGTTGTGTTCCATTACGAAATGTTTTATCACGTGAAAAGTATTAATGTATTTTAAACTGTGGCAACCGAAATAAAATAATGTTAAAGTTTAACTTTATAATTAACATTAATTTAATATTTATTATTTATTTTTTAAATTCATCAATTGACATGGCCGTTATTTCTCGTATAGTGGAATTATATTTAATGTACATTGCTTTGTTGTGCCGCAATAAACCCTCCAATTATTTTACGTTTCGCGCGAGTCCTGTAAAGGAATAATTAATAATAAAATGCTAAATTGATCACACCATTTAAACTTAAACAATACCATTTATTACCAACATCAATTTTCATTAATTATGTTAGCGGAGGGGACATATGCGACCAGAATTATTAAAATTACTATCGCGTCTAGGATCTGTGATAATTGCTGAGCACATACCTTCCAATTAGTCCTGGGCTTTATCATATCTCAAAGGCTTGCATCAGTCTTAGTGCTGTAGTACTGCCATGACTCTGTGGTGTGTGGCTCCTCCTCGTACTTTGAATGCACTCGCACATTGATCCATTTCCATTATTTTGGAACCTCTACGGGACACTCTACAAATCTGTTAGGTTTTTCATTCTTTTCTACTCGTGCTCTTAAGTCAATATCGTGATTATTTTTCTTTCATGCTTCAAAGTCAAAATTCAATCATCTTCTCCCATCGTCTCTTTCCATGTCTTTTTTTATGTCTGATTTTGTAGAGTTTCTTGAGTGATATGCAGAGACATCTTCGATAACATAGCAATTTATTAACAAACTTAAATACCTATCTTAGGTTACATAATAAATTAGAATTCACATCTTGCGACAATACATAGCATATATCCACTACCATAATTCTTTGCTCTCTGCCTGTGTCAATCTCATTCGCCCGTAACCATTCATTTCACACTCATTTATACTCACTTTCTCCAATTACGGTCCACAGTTACAACGTCACCTTAAGGTTAAGCCACAGTTATTTGAAGGAAAATTATTTCCCAACAAGGCCCCCCGTAATTTTACTTCTGTTAACTTTACAAATATAGATATACAAGTAGAACCATTACATTACATAACATTCAATGTTTGTTTAAATCTTAACAGTTTATCTTTACTTACAGCTTAAGTTAATATATCTGCTAGATTGTTATTACTCAATACATAAATAAGCTCAAAATTTTGAGATTTTAAGTTCTCATTTATAAAACTTACTTTACGAATAATGTGGTCTGATCTGCTTGAAGTTACTCCGCTTTCATAAATGAAAATAGAAGATTTGTTATCACAATAAAGCCCTCGGCGGGGGGGGGGGGGGGGGGATAGCTCCGCCTTCACTTCTTTTTGGCGCTCATTGGTTCTTCTTTATCCAATGGCATCATTCCACATTCAGCAAGGCCCAGGTCAGCCCCTCTGGTATGGCACCCCTAAATTTGTAGTCTTTTGACCTTTAGGTTCAAGTCCTAATAGACCTTGGTGACAGCCAGAGTACACACATTGTTCGCCGTTCTGGGCATCATAAATTTCACAAATAAAAGTGTCTCATGTAAGAATAATTTCTGGTCTCACATAAACATTTAACTAATTGTAAAAATCAGTTAAATTTCGCGTTGTATAAAGTTTATATCCCGTTGCATCACTGATGTTAGGATAGAGAAAAGTTCAACTCCCGCGGCAATCTATAGGGTTTTGCCCACTACAAGGGGAAAAGGCACAACTACCAAAATCTCTTCCAGCAAAGCCGCAGCCAGGGGTCACGTTCTCGATGGAATCATTCACCGGACAGGGTCCTGAAGAACACCCGTCAAGTCAGCCCCAGCCAACGACCGGACCATGGCTCAAGACATGAACAGGCAGAATCCAGTGGTCACGGCCATCCGGAAGAGTCGGGGCCTTATTGCCTCAGCTGTTCGACGGACGGTTCATCGACATCCAGGTAACTCGATTATTATGCCCCCCAGGTTGGAGGACCAGAGCTACAGAGCTGAGATTCGTAACCACTTCTTAGAGTGGCCCGCCCCGGGGGGGACCTGATGTCAGGATAGCCATACACGTAAGTTTTGCCTTCTGATCAACCTGAGTAATCCCAACTTGAAAGACCGAACTGATGTGTGTGGGGCAGCATGCAGACTAATCGATCCGACAGTTTGTTGTACAGTTGAAATCTGCCGATCGTGCTGGCATTGTGTTTGGACCGACGTGTACGGAGTTGCCTTGTGATCGGGTTTTCAGTCAATACAAGCGTTGCTCAACATCGTCGGTGTTTGATTCCAAATCAGACTGACGATGTTCCTCAACAGTCCGATCTGTGCTTGTGGGGAGCGTGAGTCAAGCGGACATAACTGTCAGAGTTTGCCCACCAGTTCTAACTAATGGTCAAACTGTATGTGTATAGCAGGTTTTTAACATAGTTGATAGCTGTTAGTACTTGAGTGGGTTACCTCTTAAGAAAATCGCGCGCGATTAGCTTAAAGGCCAGATAGGCGAGTGATTTGTTCACTTGTATCCATAAGTAGAACTTGTCTATTTTATTCACATTAAAGATGGTCTTTGAACAGTCCACCCAATAATCATGACAACAATCATCAGTGCCTGGCCTTTTGTTGGTGGACTGTAAATTGCTGTTGGGTGTGGTCCTGGCTTTACGCCTGTGCATCTTTGATTGAGAAATGTGATAAATACTTTTCGTTATAGTATACTTTCACTCCTTTTTTGTATGAAGTTTCTAGATATGACGACTGTTTCAAATTATGATTTAGCTTCACAACTTGAACCAAGTCACGTATTTCAACCGCATTTCGCAGTAAATTTTTATTTTGTGAAAAGTTTTGAAAATGATCAGTTCAAGATTGAAATCGGTCAATAATGCTTTCCCAACCGGTGTTCCCCATTGCCTTTTCTATTTTGTAAATAAAGCCTTAGTCAAAGTCTGAGAGATAGTGACCTTTTATTTACGGAACCATCTGTATTATTTTCAGGAATATACACCTGTACCTTGAAGATGTATTGGAGTTCAACTTATTATTGGCTTTGAAATCCGACGGAACTTCTCATATGCGCTCATTTACTGAGCAATTTGTTTGCCTTATTTTTTACAGGTTGGAGATTTGTCATCTTTTGGGGGATTCATATGTAATCACATGACACGGAGTAATTGTAATTGACTCATGTGACAATTTTGGAAGTAATCGAATGTTAAATATGGAGACCCACAGTCTCCTGCTATTGTTGAATGTCTTAGTATGTTTGTATGGTCAGTAATCGTCGGTGAATAGCCTATGCTTTATCTGTAAAAATTCAGATTTTAGTCATGATTTAATATATTGATGTATAAAACTGAAATCCCGTCACCACAAAGCTAATATATTTAATATATAATACTGAAAATATTCTTTTTTGACTCTTAAATAATAGTTTTTTCGATAAGAGTGCAGAACCTTATCAGTTTTCTTAGATAATCTAATGTCATATTAAAAAAGAACACTTCTTTCCACTACATTATCAACAGCCACCTCAATAGAAAATGAAGGAAAATTGATACACTTAATCCTCTTTATACGTTATTTTTCTTAAAGTTAAAATATATTTGATTCATATTTAACCTGTATAAGGGAAAATTTCTGAGAAACATGGATAATACAGATTTAAAAATAGTAATGCGACAGAGCAGAATTAATTAAGAGAATCAGAACTGTACCGAAAGTACACTAATCTGTTTTGGTCAAACGTAATGATGAAAGAAAACGCTACTCTGTATCAAAATTCTTCAGAAGTAATATTACAAATTACAAATGAAACATACTATCAGTTTTTTTCGTGTGTAAAAGAAATGTTATTTATTATTAATTCATGTTTAATTAAAATCTCAATTTTTTTATTGGACAAGTGTTGATAAGTAATAAGCAATTATCGTTTACTTTAAATTTGGTGTCTATTTTGTCATGGATTAGACATTTTAATTAATCGATAACTATGCAATAAATATTATAATAAATGCTTATGATAAATATGTAGTCAAGTCTACATACTACAACTTGACCTATAAACAGATCAATACTTGGCTTGGTAATTGGTTAAACAGGAGAACAGTTGCAGAAATTCTGTTTGGTCACTACATATCATATCAGCCGGCCACTCAAACATCTGCTCGTATCCTAAGTCGCTGAGTCAGGTGGCCTGGGTATTCAACCACATATCATATCGTCGGGTAAAAAATGTAACGAATGTAAAGAACAAAATCAGGTTAGTATTTGTATGTTTACCGATCAAGTTGTAGGAGACGAACTGTACTTTAGTTTACCTACATTTATAAATGCTTGTTTTTATTATTTACTTATTTGAAAAAAATCGATTCATTAGATTTCCCTATAAAGAAACATTCCTCAAAGGTAAAGGTATTTATTAAGTGACACGGTAGTGCACGGGGCGAGAATGTTGCAAGACAGTATATTACAGAAGTGACTTCAAGCTACGTACTCTATAGATATATCTCTAAAACTAAAGTGCTTAAAAGAATTTGAGATGACACGCTGAAAAGATATACAGGGTTCCCCTAAAAGATTGAAACGCGCTTTAATTATTTACCTGTTGGAGATAAGTGGGCAATGTAAATTGCAAAAATGTTGAAAGTAAGGTAGGAAATAAGACTACTTTGATGAAATTGTCCTCCCATTAATTTCCAAAAAGTTACACTTTTAAATTTTTGTACGACCCCCTTAGACAAATTTGGTCAATCAGAAAATATTTATTTTTATTGCAACAAGATCTTTAAAAAACTCCACATATCTGTATTTTAAAAATTGAGCAAGTTATATTTAATTGAAAATTGAACATTGTGAATGGGGACCATATTTCAAATTAGAAATGTAAATTTGTGATATATCATCAACAAGATATAACTGGATGATAATACATGGGATACCCAACAGCGTAGTGAGTACCACTGCTTTATATGATCTCTGTTTGTGTAATGCTTTATTTAGATGCATTTGTGATAAAAATGTTGACGCATATTAATATAATTTTTGATCTAAACAATTTTCATCGTCAATTTGCTTATGATCCCTATTTTCACTAATGAAACAGCCCTTCACATGGAATGGAAGAGTGGCATAAGTCAGATTTTTCCTTTATCATAATTCAGTTGATTTTAAACATGCAAATAAGCGGCTTTCTTAATGATCTTGTTGCATTAAAAATAAAAAATTTCTGAATGACCAAATTTGTCTAAGGGGGGGGGGGGGGGGGGGTAGTATAAAAATTTAAAAAGTGTAACTTTTTGAAAATTAATGGGAGGACTATTTCATTAACGTAGTCTTATTTCCTATCTTACTTTCAACATTTTTGCAATTTACATTGTCCACTTATCTCCAACAGGTAAAGAATTGAAGGGCGTTTCAATCTTTTTGGAACACCCTGTATATGACTAAAGTCGTATGGTTCTATCGTCAGAAGCTAGAAAGATACACTAGTTTGAATTTTAGAAAGACATAGTTTCCTTCCATAGTTTGTATAGTTAAAAGCCATAGTTTCCTTCTCCTTCTCTTTCTCCTTCAAATAAAGTATCTAGATGAACAATTCATCTAATTTTGAAGAAATGTTCAGAGATGTGTACAACTATGCTGAGACACGTCGCCTTAAAAATTTGAATTTCTAGGTCAAATTCTGCCATTTATGTAATCTAAATTTCTAAAATCATACACTCTTGGCCAAAATGTATCCATTTTATCGCAAAGCGAAAATATTTTTTTTTCAAATTTGAAATCTTTCTCTTTGAATTTTTCTCTCGTTGCATTATTGATTAGACATGTTTATGTTATACATAATATTAAGAAATGGTTAGTAAAAACATTGAGACTTACGAAAAACGTTCAATTTAATTTACCCCCTTAATTCAGACAAATTTAATCATTGAAATTTAGCAAACATTTTGACGATGAATTGGCGATTTTTTTTTTAAAAAAAGATAAAGTAATTTTTTTAAAAAAAGATCGCTAAATTAATGAAAATGTAGGCAAATTGCTGAAAATGTTGCCAATTATGAAAAGGACGCCAAATAGATAAAATGTAAATTATAAGCATCATTAAATATATTAACTTTCCATGTGCAAATTACTGCAACACATTTCTGGTATCATTCTCGTATATCTAGTTTGTGCCATTTACGAGAGAAAGTAGTTTGTGTAATGTTTTAATATTTTAATGTCGTTAGCTAAATTGCAATTTTGATTTTGAACATACATTCTTTTTGGACAAATAAGTTACCAAAAGCACTCAATTTTAGTTTGTGTTGCATGAATTCAATACCAAAAAATGTCTTTGGATCTTGTGCAGATTTATTTCGCTGTAAAGAAGTAAAAGTCATTGTATTATGAAGAGAACGGCATGTTCTGCCCTCATCAGATTATTTTTATTCGTAAAAGACATCAGCAAAGAAAAATTAAATGGGTCTTCTTTAATCCTCTTTACACCACATTTTCCTCAAAAGTGAAAGTAAAACGGTTTCATTTTTGCAGGTATTTAATTAAATACTTCCTCTTAAAGAAAACATAAATAACAGAGAGATTTATAAGGAGTAATGTTAGCAAACAGAAGTACTTCAGTAAAGAACTGTGTAATAGTTCTAATCCAGCTGGAAAATAATGAGATCATTTTAGCACCGCTTTCAATCGAATTTCTTGGAATGTACTGATACATATGAACATACGTGATCAGTTACTGCGTGCTTTGCCGCCCAGGCGGTGAAGTGGATAGCGTCTTCGGCTGCTGTCTGATGGGCTGGGGTTCGAATCCCGAGTAAGGCATGGATGTTTATTGAGGCAAGTCAGTCTTCCGCCTTCTGGGTCCTCGTCTATATGTGAATCTGCACCCCCTCCAATCTTTGTCAGTGATGCTTGTTTGTAATAAACTTTGTTCTCTTGTCTTGGGTGTCTTTCTTCGTTCTTCCCTGTGTCACTGATCCTGCATCGGCTGTACCGGAAACAGGAGGTTATTAGAAACAACAACAACTCTTGTTTTTCTGGGATATTGTTTATCTACATGAAATAACGTTTTTCTCAGCTGAAAGAGCATTTTCACGGGGGAAAAGGTTGTATTTTGCAAGAATTGTTATAAAGAACATTTTTATCTGAGCGGCAATTTGAACCAATGATCGTACTGGCCAGCCGACAATTTCCAAATTGGGCTACTGAATGTAATTGCAATATCTTATAGTCGAATCGGAATTTGAACTGTTTAATTGTTTGAACAGTTTATATTTTGGAATGCAATTTTTTGTGTACAGTTCAAAATTGTTTTTTATCTGTGAACACTTTCTTAAAAGTAAAGATACTGAAATGCATACAAAAATTTTATTTTTAAAATGTTGCACGTAAGTAGTAATCAAACAGTCATTCACCAACAGAAGGAAGAGGTGGAGCAGTTTCGCATCCACCAGAGGTGAAGGGAATTCCCCAGATCAGAAGAGAGAGTGAGTCATATCAGAGGAGATATATATATTTTGAGGAGATAGGACACTTTGGGTGGTGGGAAAGAGTTGGAATGAGTCATCAAAGATGAGAGGAGTGAAAATTGCTTGCACGAGGGGAGAAATATCAGAATGAGCCATATTAAGAGAAGATAACAGACATATAACATTTTTCTGAGTGGAGGGAATATGTTTTTTTTGAAGAATTTTCTAGGAATGAATTTTCAACATCGGTGGCTCTCTCTGGTAGTCTAATAAGAAAATATTATGGGAGAGATTTTTTATTTTAAATATTCAGACAGCAATTTGAGATATATTTCTTTTAGGTTCCAACGCGATTCGAACCTTTGGCAAAATATATCCCATGGGTGTACTGACTGAACTCACTTTCCAATACACCCATATGCTATGAATCCATCAAGGACTTGGAAATGTATTTAATTATGACGTCGTAAAAGGGTACATTTAGTTATCGTAAAGATTTTGAGTAGTGAACATAAGAGATGTTTATTATGATTAAACTGGCGAATAATCGTGTATTGTGTCATAATGAGCATGGCGTATCAAGACCCCCAGATATTCAGTAAGTTTCGGTGGTGTCGATGCTTTATATCGTGCTGTTCAAGGCGAAGTAGCCAAGAAGAAGATACATGCCTGGCTTCGAGGTGTGAATACCTACACATTGCACAAGGCGATCCGTAGACGTTTTCTGACGAATCGTGTCATCGTACATCCAATCGATCAGCAATGGCAAGCTGATTCAGTGGACATGGGAAATCTACATCGGTACAATGCCGGTTTTTGCTGTATTATGACATGCATAGACATTTTATCCAAATATGCATCGTCGATCCCATGAAACAAAAGAGAGGTTCGATATTGTGACGGATTTTCAGAAAATAGTTTCTGAAGGCCAACCCAAATCGCTGCAAACAGATCAAGGTACCGAATTTAAGATGTAAAATTTCAAAAATTTCTAGAATCCCACCGTGTAAAAATTTTCATGTCTTTTAACACGACCAATGAGTCTATTACAGAGTGGTTCAATTGCACATTGAAGACGAAGATGTGGAAAGATTTCACATGTCAAAATACATATGTGAACGATATGTGGACGATATATGGACGTACTCGATCTACTCGTGGAAAGTTATAATAATACCCAGCATTCCAGCCTTCATAGAAAGCCTGTGGAAGTCAACGCCGATAATGAAGCGGAAGTGCGACATTATCTGTATCGCAAGGGCACCTCCCCCCCTTCGAAATGTGTTCTGAAAGAGGGGAAAGTGGTTCGCGGATCGAAACTGAAAATGATTTTCGAAAAAGGACATGAAACACATGGGATGGAGGAACTCTTTATGGTTAAGGGGTGTGTCAAAAGACAACCCGCCGTGCATCGGATAGTCAATTTAATGGACGAACCTATACTGGGCACTTTTTATCTGCATCAATTGCAGAAAGTATAAATGAAAGAAAATTTTCGGATAGAAAAAGTGATTAAAAATGTTTTAAGGAAAAGTAGATGGAATATTTTGAGAAACTTTCTGGATATTCCAAAAAATGTAACCAATGGATTCCCGTTTCGCATTTAGCAGCAGTATAAAGATACCAAGATGTGTGTTGTTCGCGCTTCAGTTGACAAAATGTCTTTCTACGTGAAGTTGCCCAGCGACAGCTCTATGAGTTATTTCCCCGAAAATAAAATTTCACATATTATTACTTGGTAACGAACCCCTATTGAGTCACAAGGAATTTGGGAAACCGGTCTCGTTTTTTTTCTTATTTCCGCATGGTTGGTGTAATATAAATTCACAAAACAATTTAATAGGATTTGACATGGATGATGGAAAAATCATCGGACGTCGCCTACCACCGGGTTTTTACGAAACGGTGCCAGACATTTTGAAAGCGACTGCAATTGAAGAAATCAAAAATAAATATTTCGATTTTAACCCCATCACGAAACGGGTTCGGAATGACGTGGGGGAGTTAGCGAGGGTTATATTGAGTGAGGGACTCGCACAAATGCTTGGATTTGAACCCAGCGTAATTGCTTCCATAGACATTAACCTGGAAGTAACTATGGAATGTTCATTCGTGGTATATCCCTGCGTGGCAGACCACCATCATGGACAATGGCTTGCACACCTAAGCCTATGGCCATTGTAAAATTGTAGAAGATGAAAATTGAAAAAAAAAAGATCCATATATTTAAAAAGAAGCATGTATTCATTTAATAATGACGTAAGATAAAGAATGATGAAATGTTGGAAAAATAATGTGGTGATTGTTTTTAATCACTGAAGATGAAAGAAAATGAAGGTTTACAGTACTGAAGAGAAAGAGAAAAAGCATATTTCAAGAAAATGAAGAATCATCATGTTTTGAAATCGAAGATTTTGAATAATGAAGATTCAGAATAAAAAAAATTAAGAATTGTGAAATGAAGATTGTGAATAGTGGAAAAATCATAAATTCAACAAGAAAGATCAATCATGGATCATTGATTATGAAATACTTTTCAAATGACATGCAGTTTTGCAGTTTTATTTAAACATCTTTAAAATCAGCGGTGATATTTTTTAATTACCACAGAACTATAATAACTTATTTTACTTGAAAACTTTAAATTTCATCAAAAATAATGAACTTCATTCAAATGATGTCATCGAAATATAAATCGTCTGGCTCTCTATGTAAAGCACTGGATATTTCATTCATACACTTTGATTCCAGATTCCAGAGTTCACTAATTTTGCGTGAAAGAAATTCAGCAATTCTTATACAACTCATCTTATAATCACTTGGTTACATTCTGCATCCATTAACTTAGACCTCCTTCTTTTTACGTATATTATGGGATAATTTATATATTTCCTAAAATTTTCGAAGCAATTTCTGAATTTTAACTTAAAAAAGGTTTGAAAAATTAGGTCCCATAGGGCTCAATGTATTTCATTTTTTCATCCCAAGTTCCATCCAAAACTAATTGGGGGATATTATTCATTTACATTCCCATATGTCCCACAAGCCGTGTCTCTACAACATACTAAAATTTCATTTTGATAAAGCTATTTTTACAGCAGTTATCGTGTGAACGGACAGACAGATAGACAGGCAGACAGACTGAAGAAAGTCATAAACATTTTTCAACTGTGTTGTAAAGTATTAGGAAAAAGAAGATCCCGAAAAAAATTAAAAATTTTAAATGTATTTAAAAAAAAAATGTGTTCAAAATACACACCTTTTGCAAGTTCATGTAAAGGAATAGCTTTACATGAAATATATATGTCAAGACTCATTCCAATGAACGTTTTCTAAGTATAAAAGTAATGAGTATCTTTAAAAAAATTGGAACATTTGTATGATTTGTAGCAATGCAATGCTAACCAATAGCAATGCTAACCAATAACATTCCAACATATTTTCAAGTGCATTCGAAGAATGATCTTTATGCAAATTGCATATCAAAACCCTTTCGAGTGAACACATATTCTGAAAATATAACCAGTGTATTAGGAAGAAAGCGAAAAATTTTTATTTTTTATGCCGGGTGGAATGTGGCCACAAAAAAAATCTGATGTGGGCAGAACATGACTTTCCTTATACAATGCAATGTGTTTACTAATTTTACAGCAAAAAAATAGGTTATTCTAATAGTAGATACTTATAGTCTTTCCAAGATATTGAATTTTCGTTAATTAGTCGTCATTTTCATCGAATTAGAGCCATTTTTATCCATTTGGCAAGATTTTCGTTAATTTGGCAACATTTAAAAAAGTCGCCATTGTGTATATACGGAAAGTAAAAATTAATATTTTGTCAAATTCATTTGTGGATAGAACTTTATGCAAAAATGTATGTAATGACCCATTCCAGTAAACACTTCATTAAAAAAGTTCATTTTGAAGGTGGAAAATTTACATGGTTTGTTGCGATGCGTTGTGTCGGGTGGATTTGGCGGGCACAAACAAGAAACATTTAAAACGTTTTTTTCAAATTCATTTGAGGAAATAACGTTAATGCTAAAAAAATGCAGTGGTTTGTGGCTGTGCTGGGCATCCGGTGGATGGTGGGCACGAACCTAAAAAATATATTTCCTTTTACATGAGTATATTATTTAAATGTTTCAGATATAACAATTTTTAAAAAAGTGTTTTGTTTTCCGCTATACCGAGCCTTAGTAGGTGTAAAAAATGTAAGCCCTTTTTAACACTTTACGACACAGTTGAATTGTGTTTTTGACTTTGTTCGTTACGCCTGTCTGTCCGTCCGTTCGCACGATAACTGCCGTAAAATGATTTAATAAAAATGAAATTTTTGTATGTTGTTGAAACGGTCTGAGGGACATATGGGAATATAAATTACTAATATCATCCAGTTAGTTTTGGGTTGAAATTGGGTTGAAAAAGTGAAATACATTGAACCCTGTGGGACCGAGGTTTTCAAACATTTTTAATAGAAGTTAAAATTCTCAAATTGCTTCCAAACTTTTAGGAAATATTTAAATTATCTCAAATACATAAAAAAATCCAGCAAAATATGTTCGGTAGTTTTTAAATAAAAATAAAAATAATAATTACACCCATATATTATGATGAAATCATGTGACGCACTTCAAAATAAAATATGGCATCCATCTTTTTTCCCAGAGTCAAAATCGTAATTTTAAAAGTTATTTTACATTTATATTTAATGTTGCATCCATCTTAAATCCGCTTTATGTTGTATGTTTCTTGTGCAACTATAATTTGCACTAACGCAATTACAATATATTTGAGTTTAAATGACTATCAAACTTTGATTATTTCTACAACGAAGCTTAAATTTAATAAATGCATAATGTAAACAAACGACTGTAAGACGAGTTGTATAAGAATTGCTGAATTATTTCCACAAAAAAAATTTAACTATGGAGTTTGGAATAAAAGAATATGAATGAAATATTCACAGTTTTTACGTAGAGAGCCAGACGATTTATATTTTGATGAATTCATTTCGATAAAGTTCATTTTTTGTCGTGAAGTTTAAAGTATTCATGTAAAATAATTTATTGTAGTTCTGTGATAATTTTAAAAATATCACCGCTGAATGTATCGCATTTCAGATGTTTAAAAAATTGCATTTCAGTTGGAAAGTGTTTCATAATCAATGCTTTAAGAGTGATTGATTTTTCTTGTTTCATTTTATGTATTGCTCATGTTCTCCTTGAAAAATCTTCGTCGATAATGTGTAACACCTTCCCTCCTCATCGAAAAGTCCATTATTTCATTTCCCACAGGTATGACACATTCCATTATTTCTCTCCTCTCGAAAATTGTGTAACATTTTCAAAGTGTGTTATCTTGTCATCCCCGGTCTTCTACGGGTATGACTCATTTTTTCTTCTCGCAAAAATTTTAGTAAATACCTTCTCTCCTAAGCGATTTCCCACTCTAAAATTTTCCTCCTCGCGCAAACAATTTGTACTCCTTGTATCATCGTTGTCTCATTCCAACTCTTCCCCACCACCCAAAGTGTCTTCTCTCCTCAAAATCTCTCCCCCTCTGCAATGGCTCACTCCTTCTTCCGATCAGAAGTATTCCCTCCTCCTCTTCCTCCTCTGAAGTATTCACTCCTCATCTTTCTCCTCTGAAGTATTCACTCCTCATCTTCCTCCTCTGAAGTATTCACTCCTCCTCTTCCTCCTCAGACGTATTCACTCCTCCTTTTCCTCCTCTCAAGTATTCCCTCCTCCACTTCCTTCTCTGAAGTATTCCCTCCTCCTCTTCCTCCTCTGAAGGATGCGGAGCTGCGCCGCCTCCTACTTCTGCTGGTGAATGCCTGTTCCTTTAGTACTAACGTAAAGTCACAAAATACGCCCTTAGCGCGTCCGGGCGTCAAAGGTTGTCATCAGAAGGCAACAAGAAGAGCACCATTGCAGAGGAAATTTATATAAACCCAAATTCGAAATGAAATTTGCATATTATTGTTAGTCAAGAGGCAAAATCAGATTCAATAAGAATTTTATAAAAGTGTATATTATATGTACGATTATATGTAAATCGAAAGAATATTATACGTAAATCGAAAAATAGCCAATTCAAAGTAAATATACTGAAAAATGGGGAAGACGCATTTGGTAAATGTTTAAGCGATTAGGTAGCGGATAATTGTTTTAACATTTATTTAGGTATTAAATAACAGGTAAAACTAAGATTTTGAACCGGGTCGTTATTGCAAATAGAATCGCGATACTGATAAATATAGATACAAAGAACATGATGTTTCGTGTTTCAGGGGTTAATACAGAGGGTTAAAAGAAAATTTTGTCAAACAGGAGGGATAAATCTTTCATTGAGGGCAGTTTGAGAAATATTTCAGTGTTTATTATTTAACCATGGACGTGTCGCCATTTTATTTTATATGCATTTTTATACATTTCTGGGAACTGGGGTTAGTTGTATTTGATCTTAGGTGTATCTTAAAAATCAAAGTTTTGGACTGGGTTGTTCCGGACGATGTAAGGTTGTATCGGAAAGATTTACGGACCGAGTTGTTATAGGGATTTATATTGCAAAATGTAACTATCGAACTTAACTGGGCAGAAGTTTAAAATTTTGGCTCCTGTAGATCTCTACTATATTAAAAGCAACAAGAAAGATCAATCATGCCTAAAGTATTGATTATGAAACACTTTCCCACTTCAATGCAATTTTATATAAACATCTCTAAAATGCGATACATTCCTCGGTAATATTTTTAAAATTATCACAATACTATATTAATTTATTATAGTTGAAAACTTCATCGAAGAAAATTAACTTCATTCAAATGACGGCATTGAAATATAAATTGCTTGGTTTAAAAATCTCTAAAATGCGATACATTCCTCGGTAATATTTTTAAATTTATCATAATACTACATTAATTTATTATATTTGAAAACAGCATCGAAAACAAATGAACTTTATTCAAATGACGTCATCGAAATATAAATAGCCTGTATATAAAAGCAGAATTTCATTTATAAACATTTTTCCAATCGTTTCATTCATCACAATACCATAATAATTTAATTTTATTTAAAAATTTGAAAAATAGTTATCTACCATATTTATTTTAAAATGTAAATACTCTCTCATATAAAATAATTAAAGTCTTGGAAAGATATACAATATTTATTATACAATATATCTCTTTTTTTTCTGGAGGATATAACAAGAGTCAAAATTTAATTGAATTTGTTTTTCTCCCTATATTAAATAATTTTTATTTAAAAAAGTACCTAACATATGTTACTGAAATTTTTTTTATATATTTTATAGGATAATTTGAATATTTTTTAAAATTTTCGAAGCAATATATGAATTTTAAATTCGCTTAAAAATGTTTGAATAATTAGGTCCCATAGGGTTCAATGCATTTCATTTTTTCAACCCGGGTTCAATCCAAAACTAATTGGGTGATATTCATTTATATTTCTATAGGTCCCACAGACCGTCTGAACAACGTACTAAAATTCCATATTGATGAAGTCATTTTTACGGCAGTTATCGTGCTAACGGACAGACAGACAGACAGAATGAACAAAGTCATAAACACTTTTCAACTATGTTGTAAAGTGTTAAAAACGCTACTCGCATTGTGAGAAAACTGTTTATGTTTTATTAAAGACCGAACAAGTACAGAACTACAAATTTGTACGTTTATGTTAATTCGAAGTGTTAATATATAAACCTATAAATTAGGACAATATTAAATTTTGATATATACGTCATTGTTAAAAGTATTTTCAAAATTCTTTTTGAAACAAAACAGTGATTGGGATGACAGTGACAAGAAGTATTTGATATAATATAATACATAATTCTGTCATAATTTGCAGGTATATATTTTATCACTTTATAACCAACGTTTTATATCTGCACTTTTGTGGTTTAGGTTTAAGAAAATACATATCTTTTTATTTTTTCACAATGCAAACAACATGTTTCCTTCTAATTTTATTTTGATTTTCTTAAAAGGGAAAATTAATTTATTTTACTTAAATTCAATTTATAGCGAATGGCATAGTTATTAGAATATTGTAGTCGAAAATTTGGAACGCAATAGGTTGAAAACTAATGTATCCAGATGATAAAATTTAGAAAAGCACACTTCTTGAGAGAGCCAATGTCTCTAGAAATATATTATTCGTTAAAAATTTAAAATACAATCGTGAGTTATGGATATCAATAATCACCTCCCTAGATCGTGTTAATTCATGGACGAAAACATAAAATGGAAAGCGACCGTTTTAGCGATTTTTATTACCTTCTATTATGGGATATATTTTTCTAACTTTTATTGCATCATTCAATCACAATATTTCTTAAGTAGATTAAGATCTTTTTGATTTGTATGCAAGTTGTTAAGTCTCGTATTCAGGTGGATAAGATAGTTATTCCATTTCATTATACAATCATTGTAGTTGTTCTTGTGTAAAAATTTTTGTTAGATCCAAAGATTTATTAGTTCCACTGTTTACCTCTATTATCTTTCTTATTTTAAAAGACCATATCGGAAGTTCAAGATAAAAGTATTGTAATTTTAATTTTTAGATTGAAAAATGTCACTTTCTGTCAGCACATAAAATATAACCTAAATGCATTTGAGTAATAATTGACTTAAAACTACCTGAATTTGTAAAAACAGCCTTGGATCGATAAAAGGATTTTCTAAAATTTAAAATGTTTATGAAAATAACTATTAAAGTGGATGAAACCTTTGCTGATAATTCACAAAATAATGTTGAGTTTGTCGCTCTACAACCATTTCCATTTGCATATGAGGAATAATTTTACAGAGACTGACATTTTAAAGTGCGGATATAAACCACTGCGAACATTTATAAACACACTGTGCCTTCTTCAACGTTCACTGAATTTAAATCCGGCATCTATGCACCAAATATGAAGGTCTTACCCATTAGCCACTAATGGGATACATTTAAGTTCGAGTCAATTTCACCTCTATATATTTTAGTAGTTTATGTTGGGATATGGAATTTCAGTGCATCTTGACAAGTTAGATAATATCCACGATGAAACATTTTGCTCATACTTACAACCAGCTTATCATGGGCCATGGCTAAAAACCCTTATACTATTGAAGTAAAACCATGCAATATCATTTATTCATTATCATTAGATTCTTACTAAACGGATAAATAATAAAGTATGTTAAACATATTAAACTTCAAGCACTTTTAAAGCTTTTTTTTCGTTTCGCTGCACAGCGTTTACAACTACTGTAAGTATCATGATTCGTGACGTTCACGTGGCATTAAGAAATTTACTAGCATTGAAAATCACCAAATATCACTAAAATATCAATAACGGTGGCCATAGATACTTTTTTTATCAATTTTTTTATGTTTCTATAAGGATTTAACGGATATATCTTTCATATTTTGATGTCTTTGAACTTGTACACACGGCCGTATTTCTTTTAAGAAAATTGAAGAGTTGAACATTTTTCAAAATATTTTCAGTTCCGTTTTAGTAAATTGTGACTAATAAATTGTGCGGATTTTTTTTTTTAAATTTGAGATCTGGTATTTTATTTCTTTATAAAAAGTTTCATGTTTTAGATATTATACAAAAGGTTTATACACAAAGCATGCGTTAAAACTGAATGATTTCTTTGTGGTTCAAAATAATAATGAAATATCGTCGTCGATATTGTTATACGTCATACGTTAAAATATTATTACTTTGGAGTCCTGACACCTTGTTAATCAAAATAACCTGCTTTGTTTTTCAAAAATCGATTAGGATAATAATGGGATTAAAAATATGGATACTGAATAAGAGATAGTTGAGTGGATGCCCCATTTTAGATTTTGGTGTTAAATCACTTTTCACTGAATATTTAAATTTCACGTCATCTAATTCAAAACAAACTGTCAGATGCTTTTGAATGAAATGTAATGAATTAAATAACAAAAAAACATTTTTATCAGCATAAATATTATTGGATACCATTTTCTATCCTTTGTGCATTTTGTGCATTTCATATACATTGCACTGAAGACGCTGAAGTTTTTGGTCTCACGACAATAAAATAAAAGCTGTAAAAGATCATAACTCAATGTTTCAGAGTTTATCTTAAAAGCCTACTATAAAGCAAAAACATATTGCACCTCTTAAGTCTCCTTATACGCTATCCTCCTTAAAACTAAAAGTTTTTAACCCCGTTTCCCTCTACATAAATAAGCACCATATCCTCAGAGAAACGTAAGTAGCATCAAGATTTATAAGAAGTAATGTGAGTAAAATAAAATACAAGAGAAGAACGAAGTTGATCCTTTAAACGTCTTTAGTGTAAAGAATTGAGATTATTGAGCTGTATTTTTCAAAGTTCTTTGGATCTATTTCTTTCGAACGCATGCAAGTAATATATGTGTGTTGTTGTTGTTGTTGAGACCCAGGCGGTCCAACCTACCAGAAAGGTAATATCTGTGTGTGTAAAAACTTTGAGAAGAATCATTTGTTTATCCACGTTTTACGTGGTTTACCATTATATGTCATATACATAAAAGTGTTCCTGAATACGCACTTGATAACTCGGACCTTAAATTATTCTGCTATAAAATTCAGAGTTATTTTTATCTACTTAATCAATACTTTTGGCACAGAAACTAAGAAACATATTTAGGTGAAGTGCTATATCATGACCCGAGTTTGATCAAGACAACAGTAACAGGATAATTTTTTTAAACTCCACAGCGGATTTATTCTTATATATTAGATTTTTGCTTACTGTGTAATTGAGGAGCACTATACTCAATATCTAATACTTAGTATAGGGCGATTGTAAAAGCTGCGCACATCAAATTTTAAAATCATATAACGTACCGAGAAATTAAAAATTGTCTTCTGAATAGTTCTTTCCGTTAGGTTGAATTAGTGCACTTTCAAAAATATATCAGAAATACCATCTGCTATTTTTAGAGCAATAATTTTCTAGTCATTTTTATAAGACTATCATTGAAGAGTTTCAGAAGAGTTTATTGAAGAGTTTCAGCAAAAATGTATTTATTTCATACAGCTTTAGAAGAGTTTATTGAAGAGTTTCAGCAAAAATTTATTTACTTCATACAGCTTTAGAAGATTTTATTGAAGAGTTACAGCAAATATTCATTTATGTCATACAGCTTTAGAGGAGTTTTTTGAAGAATTTCAGCAAAATATATTTATTTCACACAGCTATAGAAGAGTTTATTGAAGAGTTTCAGCAAAAAATTAATTATTTCATACAGCTTTAGAAGAGTGTATTGAAGAGTTTCAACAAAAATGTATTTACTTAATACCGTTAAACCTGAGTAAAAATCGAAGCCTTGCCTTCTTGCTTTGTATGCAACAGATCCAAATACTTGAAAATGCTTTATTAGCCTCATAAATATTAGAATATTATGGATGGTAAAGCAGGGATATTTTCTTTGAAACTTTTCAATCACTCTCATGTAGAAATGGCTAGAGAAATATTGATATAAAATAAAATTTCACATTATGTCACTCAAAGAAAATTCCATGTTTTTCGAATGATAAAAAAAGGTTTGTAATTATTGTCTGGAGTATCGAAAACTACCGACGATATGTCTGATATATAGTGGAGGGTATATTATAGTATATTATAGTTCCAACTTGTTGAAATAATTTTGCTATTTCAATTTCTTATTACACAATACCGCGTTATACACTGCTCACAATTGAAATCTCAACACCATGAAGAAATTGATGTATCCTAATGAAATTTACAGAATATACTACATCACTCAATAAATCTCCGGTCTAACTAAGAAAAACAATTTTTTTTTAGAAATTCGACTTTATTCATCAGCATACTCTCCTTCAAGAGTGATACATTCGTTCCAACGCTCCTCTAACTTTTCGATGCCTTTTTTTGTAGAACGATTTGTCTTTGCTCTCAAAATAGGCCACAGTTTCGGCAATTCGGCAAGCACTTCTTCATTTGAGCCAGATTGTTGAATCGAAATCGATCTTTTTGATTCAGATTGTAGTAATGGATCCATGTCTCATCCATTGTCACATACCGACGCAAGAAATCCTTCTTACCTCACTTGAACAGCTCTGAACAGCGTTCTGAATCGCCGACGCGTTGTTGTTTTTGGTCCGGTGTGAGTAAACGCGGCACCCACTTCGAAAGCAACTTACGCATGCTCAAATTTTCGTGTAAAATTGTAAACACACTACCTTCTGATATCTTTAAGGTGTCAGTTATTTCACGCAACTTCACTTTACGGTCTTTCGAAACTATTCTGTGGACTTTTTTATGTTTTCCGGAAGAACTGCTGATTTGGGGCGACCAGAGCGTTCAGCATCATCGGTGTTTGTACGAACGCGTTTAAATTCAGCATACCAGTGAATAATAGTTGATTTCCCTGGTGCAGAGTCTCCATAACGTTTATTAAGCCACTGTTTGGCTTCAACAGTATTTACCCCATCAAAAAACAATGTTTAATCAACACACGAAATTCTTTTTTATCCATATTTTTGAAAATTACAAAACTGGAGACACTAAAACCACTGTAACCTATAAACTAATTGTCAGAATGTCATGAAATTTTGGCACTTGTCGTTTGAAGGTTGGTACTATCCATAAAACATATGGGTCTGTCAACAGTGTTGCCATATATGTGTCAGACCGGAGACTTATTGACTGATGTGTCAATTATAACACGGAGATTTAAAAATGATTAAGAAATCATACCTGGAAAATGAAAGCATGGAACTTTATTGACATTAGATCAATATGGAATAGACCCACCTCGACCACCTATGCAAGATTAAATACAACGAGGCATCCATTCGATGAGATGGTCAATATGGATGGCATTCCACACAGCATATGCAATTGGGCTTGTAACTGAACATGATTTGCTGGAATTGGAAATTTCCGCAATCAGCGACCCA
Source organism: Amaurobius ferox (assembly GCA_951213105.1). NCBI lineage: Eukaryota > Metazoa > Arthropoda > Arachnida > Araneae > Amaurobiidae > Amaurobius > Amaurobius ferox. The sequence goes on along the minus strand of OX578139.1, from coordinate 94,534,543 downwards.
CGATGTCCAAGATATGCTCAATTGGCGACAAATCCGGAGAATATGCTGGCCAAGGCAGGATATCAAAACCGTGTAGAATTTTTATAGTTACCAGTGCAGTATGTGGCCAGGCATTATCCTGCTGAAAAAGCAGTCTAGTCCTGGTTGACAGATATGGCTGTACCACAGGTCTCACAATGTCAGAGACGTAACGTTGAGCCGTGATGCTGCCAGAAACGTGGACTAAAAGTTTTCGTCTACCAAATGTTATACCAACCCAAACCATGGTACCACTTAAGGGGGGCTGTGTGGCGACTGGTTGAAAAAGCTTGATGGTAGCGTTGTTAAAAGCGCCGCCATATGCGATTTCGACCATCTGACATTCCAAAACAGAATCGTGATTCATCCGTGAACAGAATGTTTCGCCATTCTGTCGACCAATTTTATCTCATTTGGCACCACTGGAGGCGACGTAATCGGGGAAGACGTTGAAACGGTAGGTGTCTAAAAGATCGTCTACCTCGGAGTCCTGCATCTAGCAAACGGCTTCGAATTGCTTGCGACGAAACCACGTTACCTGTAGTGTGGGATAAATGTCGTTGTCACACGATTGCTGTGGTAAACGATTCCCGACCAGCGCTTCTCAGAAGCATACGATCTTCATGTGGTGTGGTACACCTGGAAGCTCTACTACCTGATCTTCGTGTCGTTTCGTTGTCTCTCACAAACCGTAACACAAACCGTTGAACTGCGCTCACATCACGACTCAATAATTCAGCGAACTTTCGAAGGCTCATTCCAACCTCATGTAAAACAATAATTTGTAGTCGTTCGGTTGACGAAAATTGAACGTATGCGGTACGTTGACGTACTGTGATGATTTTTACAGCCTGAAACTAATGACGCTACAATTTAGCTGTGATGTCGCTCCTCCTTGACCTGACATTTTTATGCTGCTTGGCAAGATGTTACGTCACTATGCCTAAAACTGTGATCATTTGCATATCTCGCCTTGCTGTTCCCATGCCTGATTTACATAAAGCTACACATACAAGTTTATGGTGTTGCGATTTCAGTTGCGAGTAGTGCAATTTGATTTGGGCAACTTATCGCTCACCATGTTCCTATACTGAAATTGAAACTGGAAGCTCCTATTAAAAGAGACTAATTGACAGGGCACAGCGCTATTCCTATCTTGGTCGTACAATAGTTACGATGGTGATCACTGAAGCGTGGGGTTGAGGTTTGTGGTGTCGAACATTCACCCAAAACCTAAAGAACTATAATTTCAATCATTCCCTTTCATCTGGACTTCTAGAGTATCGGACTCGCGCCATACGGTTGCTATAAAAAAACAATCAAACAATCTTATTACCGGTCGATAAATGTTTGCAAATGTCATTTTATTGCCACTAAAATGAATGCATTGCAGTACACACAATTTTCACTTCCCATAAAAATGTGATATAATTTCAAAGACTCATCTTTCATTATCACATAAATGAAAATAATTTTTAAAAATATATAAGATAATTTGAAATTTTAAGGAAATTCAAAATCTTCTAGTTCCACTTTAGCCATTTCTCCGGCGAGAATTACATTATTAACGGTGTATATTTCCGGATTATAAAAGACGAATGTAAGATTTTAAAGGAAGTCATTCTATGGATTATCGTTTTCCACACAATTTCTGGAAAAGTCAGAAGAAATTAAGCCTAAAAGTCTTCTTATAATTTACTTTTTTTAAAACAAAAGTGTGTAATTTATACATTCATTTCACCATTTATAAACAGTTTATCCTCAGATGAACGTAAAGAACATAAATATATATATATATATATATATACAATACTTGTGTATACATATATATTCCAGTTCTTTGGTTAATACTTGACGATCGCCCAATAGATAATCAAAAATTTATAGTAATCTATATTAATATGTATTGGTTATATCCAGAAATCGCCAAGAGCTATTTGTCTTAAGATAGGTCTTGAGGAAGGCTGAAGGCAAATAGCTTCCAATTGTTGGCTTTGTATGCGTCGTTTTTCATAATCTCGTCAATGAGATCTAATGGTTTGATTCGAGATCTGATCTGATTAAAGAGACCATTTAAGCCTTGTTCTTAGTCTAACTTTTTTAGTTATATAGTGCAAGCATATGATCAATTACTGAGAGTATTTAAGCGGAATATTATGGATCTTCGTAGCGTAGGTTAAGTAGAACGAAGATACGTTTTTTTCCAAATTAGCTTATTGCAGATAAACAAGAAAGTGAGTATTCACTTAGTCATCTTCTCGCCTTCTTGTTTGGGCAATTCGTCGCAGATTTTAACACTCGTAAATCATGTGCAAAAAAATTTAAAAATGAATTTTGTTGATTGAGCAACATTTTTTGACATTGCATGGATGTTTTTAACAATATTCGTTTTATATTGATATAACTTGAGCACAACGTATTTAAAAATTAAAAAAAAAATAATAGTTAATCGAGCGGCACTGATCAGCAGCTATTTTACACAATAGATTTGGTTTTACTGACATAAAATTATAACTATGTTGTTGTTGAGAGCCAGACTCTCCGACTTACCAGAAAGGTGTAAGGTAACCGTTTGGACGGCCGGGAAGGGGCACCCAATTTAGACTGGAACCCAGTGGGGGAACTATAACTATGTGTTATTACTGCAAGAAACTACGAATTTAACTGTGACGAAATGTAACAACAATACAACAGTATAGATGATGCAGAACACATTATAATTCCACTGATTCCATGAACCGTTTTTAAAGGAAACAGACTTAGAGTTTATTTGTTCGAAAATTTTGAAAACATAATTTCCAAACAAGAATATCGAAACCCGTTCTTTCAGCCACGAACACCTTTGACAAATTTCCTGACCCTCAGATTGCTTTCTCCAACAACTCTCAGCAGTAGTTCGTTGTTTTATTATTGAAATATCATCTTAAAAAGTATAGATTTATCCAATAAAAATGATGTCAAATTAGTGTAGTCGAAGTTTGAAAAGTATTTGTAAACTTATCACCTAGAAATAACCTTCTAAATGCAGAACAAATAGGTGAATCGAAGTAATTTAGCATTATGAAGTCGACATTTTTCTTACTGTTAACAATGTAAAATGCTTTGAAAAAACTAGTCAAAATCACGCTAATGAATTTTCCAGTTAATTATATATATTTTTTATCTTGTGTTCACTACATCATTTTTACTTTCCCTGCAATACATGTTAATGCATAGGGAAAGTATTGGAATCATGCCGAAAATCCCAACTCGAGTTTTCGACGGATCTACACGTTTCGAGACCTCTAGAATACGAAAAAACCATTTTTAACGTGACGTCTGTGTGTGTGTCTGTCTGTCTGTCTGTCTGTGTGTCTGTCTGTGCAGATTTTGTATCCACTCTAACTGAAAAACTAATGTACCGAATTTCACAAAATTTGGTAGGTAAGTCACTTGTGGGCGGGGCTGGTGCTGATTAGTTTTGGGTACAATTCGGGATAAAAGAACCCGCCTTTTTTTGCGAAATGGCCCGCAAAAGCTTGTATCCACTGTAACTAAAAAACTAATGCACCGAATTTCACAAAATTTGGTAGATGAGTCACTTGTGGGTTACCCTGGTGCTGATTAGATTTTGGTACGATTCGAAAAAAAATAACCTGCCTTTTTTTGCTGAATGGCCCGCAAAAATCGTCAAAATCTAAACTAATGAACTAGATATACTCAAATATATCCATTAAATGCTCGTTTAATACGTAATTTTTAACGACGAAAAGAAAAAGATCAACCCCATTACACTAGGACTAGCCGTTCTCGAGGTATTTTAGTTTTTCGTATTTTCTCTGCGCCACCTTTAATAATAAGTCCGGTTCCCGAACGAGAACGAAAATTGAATTAAAAGTGAAATAAATTTAAAAATAAATAATGAGAACGTGAATATAAACGTCTGCAGGGAAAGTCATGTGCTGCCCACATCAGATTTTTTATCTTGTATACACTGTATCATAGTATACACTAAAATTTCAAAACCATTCTCTCACTTTGCCGCATTCGTATATGCTAAATTTAGAAATTTTAGCAGCATAAGACTGGATCTGTTCGTTTTCGAACCTAGAATTATGAACTTGAACGCCATTTATAACATGCAAATTCGGTAAGGTGTCCCAGTGTTTTGAAATTATAGTGCATGTATACATAAAGTAACGTGATAAAAATAATTTTTACTTTACCTATATACATATTATAATGTGTTACTTTCTCTGCATGAATTGTACAATGTAATGAGAAAGTATTGTGATGGGGTCGAAAATTTGAATTTGAGTTTTCGATGGAGGAACACTCATCAAGCATCCCTGAATCCGAATCGAACGTTTTTGAGGGGAAGTCTGTGTGTGTGAGTGCGTATCTATGTGTGTATGCGTGTGTATCCGTGAGTCTCTAAGTGTGATGATGTGATATTTCACGAACGAATGGAGTGTTTCGAATGAAATTTGGTCGAATTTTCGGACGGCGAATGTTCGGACAGTCTAATGTTCGGTCGACAACCAATTTTTCAAATGAAATAAAAAATCAGAACCGTCAATAATGTTATATAAATGATCATTTCGTATCTAATGTTTATTAAAAAATCAAAGACGTAAACTTTAGAAAGCTAGCATGAACCGTTCTTAAGATATTGTGCATTTTTCAACTAAATTTATCAAAGAGAATCACATAATATTAGAAAAGTATTAACTGTCATAGAATATGTTCACTTATCGTATGCAACAATAAGCGATATATTTGTTAATATCATTTACTTGAATCTACTTAATTCTATTCACGAGAGAAGATACTTTGAGTAGTAATTTTGTATTTTGACGCCTAACATATCGCCAATAGTGATTTACATATAAGAAATGCTTTCCTCCCCATTTGTCTGTAATGCTTGGTGATAAATTTGGCGAAGTTCGTGACTAATTTTGCAACTTATTGGCAACTGGGCAAACTTTTGCCCCACATTTTCGAAAATATCGTCAAAATTGCCCAAATGCCGATAAATTAACGAAAATAGCACTAAATTGGTGAATAATGGAATAAATTATTTTAATATATGGACTATATATATTGCTCACTGTGGATACTATCAATACATGATAATTTTTAATTTATAAATGGCCGAAATATAACTTAATTGGGTGCTTCGAAATATTTTACATGTTGTCATTCGAAAAGGGCCATATGTACAATTCAGCGACAAAAACATTCTGCTTGGACACGATCGTATACATTACACTTTGGATCGTATACATTATATTTTCACAGTAAAATAAATAAGTACATTGCATTATATAGGGAATGCCACCTGCTGCCTATTTCACATGTTTTTATTTGTACACGTATTTATTATCACGTAACGGAAAGAAACCGCTTTAGCGCAAATATGCTCTTAATTTTTGGTATTTTTATGGCTTATGATAACTAAATGAACACTTTAAATAAACTGGACTCTATATAAAAAAATATTTATAAACGATACGTAAAATTAAAAACAAATGGAAATTAAGACTCCTTACAGTAAGCTCTACAAAAGCCCTGTTTCCCATTCCCGGATAAAAGCTACCCATAAAGAATATATAAAGATATATAAGCAGTAATGTGAGCAAACAGAAGTCATTGAGAAAAACAGAGCTACGCAATAGTTTCCCTAATCTTCTTTCCTGAAAAAGAATGAGATCATTTAAGCACTGCTCTCAGTTGAATTTCTTCGGATATACCATTACTTACGAACTCTGGCAATGAATTGCTGCGTGTGTAAGAAGGATATTGTTTACTTCCTCAAAAGAATGTTTTTTTTTTGGCTATTCCGTTTCACGGGATATAAACTTGCCTATTTTGAAAACTGTCTGATAATCTGTATATTCAAATTCTATTTAGAAAAATTTACAATGCTTTCTGGCTGCCCTATTCTTTTATTGGTGATAGTTTTATTACAAATTGAGGAAAATACTTTATGGCATAAAAGTGTGTTATTGTTATTAATCTAATGCTATTACAATGTTTCTTGTTAAACTTGAATCCCATTAAGAAGGATAAGGAACATAAATATACAAACATATATATATATATATATATATATATATATATATATATATATATATAATATATATATATATATATATAATATATATATATATATATATAATAATATATATATATATATATATATATATATATATATATATATATATATATATATATATATATATATATGCTGTAATGTTCTGTGAAAACCACATTCCATGCTAAATGTTGCCGTTCTGTTACCAACTTGGTGGTCAGTTTTCTTGATGGTTTATTACTAAAATTTAATTTTCGTATTACTTAAAATTTAATTCCCTTGAAAATTTTAATCGATTTCCTAAATTCTGCACCTTTTTTACGCAACTTTGTAATTTATTATATATGTCTAAGATCAATATTTAAGAAGCAGATGGCGAGGTCAATGTTTTTGAGACACCCTGTATAATAATCACATTGTTATTCAGATTCTGTAACTTCTCATGTATATGGAGCTCTTCTTCCCCAAACCTTAGAAATACTAGATTTTATCTGAAAATCTAGTTGCACCTTTATTATCAAATCGAAATTATATTCACATTTCTAAATGCTAAAATGTGCTTGTATTAGCCTGATCAACACAAGCCACCTGTTTATTTTATGACGTTTTGTCGGCTTTGGAATGCGCTTCAAAAAGGCGGTTATAATTTGTATGTTGTTAGCCATATTTATCTAGATACTTAATGGATGTTTGTATTAGAGATTTCATGTGTTAAAACGTGTTAGCCTAGTTTCGGACTGAGATTGCATTTGTAATGAACTGGTTTACAAAGTCAACCGTACATAGAGTGCATATATTGCAGACATTTCTAATGCTTTGGGTTTCCTTTATCAGTGGTAGTGGTGGGCGTGTGATAGCTAGCGGTCTTTCTGATGTAATATCGGACATCGTCTACGCTAACGTTCACAAAATTGGACCTACTTGGTTCCTGTTAAAAGGGTCTGATATATAAATAAATCTCAAACTTCATGATATTTACCAAATTTCATTTTATTGCATAAATGTTTGACCAAACGCTTGTAAATTTGGCTGGTGCTGATCACTTGTCATATATCCCCTGTGATTCTGAACCTGGACAATCCTGGTCTATAGTGCAACAGCTTGATCCTCACATGTATGCGTCACAGTTATTTTAAAACACCATTTTAAAGCGAAATGAAATTGTGGTCCTTGAGCTTTTGTACACTTATCACTTCTAAAAATGATTATTTCATTACAGGTATACCAGTAAACACCTGCTTCTAAGAGGGACATAAAGAGTTTTAATCAGTAATGTGAGCAAACAAAAGCACTTCAGAGGTTCAAAGTTTGGAAATCTTCTTTCTTGGAAAAAAATAAGCTCATTTTAGTACCACTCTCGGTCGAAATTCTTCGGATATACTATTATATATGAGCACGCCCTATCGGTTTCTGAGCGTAAATAAAGATTATCGATTTTAAGATCATAATTTGATATCATCCAAAGATTTACTACACTATTTAACCATTATTTCAACTGATACGGTTATAGTATTTATTAGAAATTGATAATATTTTTTACCCAAAATGCATTTGTATAAAATTAGCATTGTTGATTTAAACATTTAGAATGTCAGAGCGCTATTTTATATTTAAGCTAGTTGTTTAAAAATTAGCTTTTAGTTCTTCAAATGAAAACGGTTCGAAACTAGTATCGAATAAAAAAAATATAAGTGATAATTAAACTTTAAAATGAAATCATTTTTTCTCTCTGATTACCTATTATCAGTGAATAATGTTATCATTGCACGATGTTCTACATGCATATCGTATTTAATTTTAATAGTCATTTTTCTGTTTTTACTTTCTCCCATACATTGTATAATGTGAAGGAAAAGTATTAAAATGCGGTTAAAAATAAGAATTTTCGATGAAATTGTACATATTGGGCACTGTTGAATACCCTATTTTTAGAGTGGTGTGCTGGTATGTGTGTGTGTGTTTAACTGTCTGCATGTTTTAACTCTAGCTTACAAATTAATCAACGAAATTTCATAAATCTGATAGTTAATCCAATTATGCATTACCACAGAGATAATTATATTGTGATTCGATTTGAATATACAGTACATGACTTTCTTAAATAGCTCACATAAAATCAGCAAAATTCTGAAATAAAAGTCTAAGTGTGAATAAATGCATTAATGAATGCTGATTTTACATGTATTTGCTGATTTTACATGTATTTGCTGATTTTACATGTGCTGATTTTACATGCTGATTTTACTGTAATGCTGTTTAACATGATGGCAAAACGTATAAAATCAACTACATTACACTAGCCTAAATACGTTTCGTGTTATTAAAAGATTTTACCATTTTGCCGATTTGGTGCCATTTTAAAATGAGATAAATCGCCAAATAAGTTAAATGGAATATGGCTCAACTCAACTGCCTTATACCACAATCCATTTTTTAATGTTTTCTTCAGATTTTTTACTTTCCTTATATACATAATGTATAAGGAAAGTATTGTGACTCGGACGAAAATTCGATTCAAGTTTTCGACGGAAAAGCACGTTTCAAGCATCCCTGATCACGAATCAAACATTTTTTAAGTGATGTATGTGTGTATGTGTGTATGTGTGTGTCAGTGAGTCTGTGGAGCGATAACTGACGAACGAATGGATCGATTTGAACGAAATTTAGAACAAAAATCACAATCCGTAAACACTGGAAACCTATTGTTTTAATACGCAATAGGATGTTCAGAACCCTCCTAAATTTTCGAGTGAAAATTTGAAAAACTCGTCAAAAAATCAAAACCGCTAGTAAAGTTACGCAAATAGACATTTATTATGTAATTTTTCATTAGAATACGATTGACATAAATTTTAAAACGCTAACATGAACCGTTCTCGAGATATTGCACATTTTTTAAAACAATTATCAAAATTCACATAAAATAAAAAAAAATATTTCCTATTGAGAAACATGTTCACTTTTCATGTGTAATACCATGCGATAAATTTGGTGACATCATTCTCATGGACCTAGCTCGTTCCCTTCATGAAAGAAGATACTTTGAGTAATACTTTTGTATTTGAACGTCAATAGTCATTTATCTGCTGTAAGAATAACTTATTTCTTCGTCTATAACGCTTGGCGAGACTTTGGCGACGAATTTGGTGGAATGTCGCCAACTTGGCGACTTTTTAAAATGTTGTTATATTAATGAAAACTCAACAAATGGATAAAAATGACGCTAAATCTATTAGAACTCATTGATGATGACGACATGGAAAATGACGACTCATTGACGAAAATTCAATATCTTGGAAAGAATATAAATAACAACTATAAAAATAATCTATTTTTTTTTTACTGTAAAAGTAATAAAGTCATTGCATTATATAAGGAAAGTCATGTGCTGCCCACATCAGGTTTTTTTAAATTGTATAGGAATTTTCTTGAAAAATAGGTATCGTGGGTTAAAATAAATACAATTATAGAGTTTTACCCTTCACTTTAAATGGCAAAGAAAAAAATAAAGTAATATTGTAAAGAATAAATTTTTCGAGTTATACCATACTTGACAAGGTACATCCCGCAGGTAACTTTCCCCCCGAAGGGGGGCTAATGACTTCACGAACAGAAAAAATTTTATCGCGGCTATTTGCCCCAACAATAATTAAAGCTATGAAGTCACGTGATCGTCGAGCTATAAATATATTCTTTTATGTATGATTATATCAAATGTTGTCCTATGCTGAAAAAATAAAAATTTTGAATAAATTTGTCGCTCGAATGTAGAAAAAAATATTTAGTTCTAGCTTTTTTGATAAAAATGCCGGATATAAAGTTTCTTGAAGATCCATTAAAGTTTGTGGTTGCTATCATGAACACTTGAAATCGACCACAGACATACAGGCGGACATCCCTCCAGAAATCGTCTGGACGTTTTCAGGAGACCTTGAAACATACATTGGCTTCAAAATTTCGAATGCAAAAATGTTCGTGAAAACAATACTTTATTATATAGTATAAGATAATAAAAAATGAGTTAACTGCGATTCAATATCCTTTAAAATATGCATCCAATGCATTATTCATTTTGAGTGATAAAACGCGATAAGTAATAAAAAAAAAAATAATGAGACACAATTAATGTACAAAAAATATATGCAAGAATAAAAAAATAATAATTTGGGTTTGTAGTGAAAGTCATAGTTTTTAAACAAGTTTTATGCCGAAGACTTTAAATGCTGAAATAAATTATTCAATTGTCACTAATCACTCAATGGTATCCTTTACGTTCAACAGGCCACTTCATCAAAGTATCACAATCATTACTATCATCACACTAAACTTATATACAGCTTATTGTACAAAACGTAAGGTTTAGACGAACATGACTCTACATATTACCGTTTTCTCTAAAATACCCCGATAAAGCCGGGATTCAAGTTTAGCTTCTTAAGCAGGTTTACACGCAATGATTCTCAAGAGGAAAGAGTAATTTTATCCCCGTTTCACCTTGATACACGTAAATACTTCGTATAAAGAGAAACGTAAAGAAGAGTAAAGATTTATAAGCAGTAATGTGAGCAAACAGAAACACTTGAAAGGGGAACAGAGCTACGCAATAGCTTCTGTAATCTTCTTTGCTGGGAAAGAATGAGATCATTTGAGTGCCGCTCTTTTAAGTCGAATTTCGACGGATGTGCTATTACATATACGGAACGCTATCAATTGCTGCATGTCTAAGAGTTGTATTATTTACCATGTGAAAGAGTCATTTTTCACTATTAAAAGAGTGATTTTATGTGAACATGAATGCATTCCTCAGGAACTGCTTGATAATTGAAACTCCCTTTTGTAAATGGAAGACGTTTCGTCAGCTCTAGTGGTTTTATTTTCAGTACAAATCTATATAAATAAAAATGAAAATCTGTCTGTCTGTCTGTCTGTCTGTCTGTCTGTCTGTTTGTCACACCATCACGGGAGAACGGCTGAACCGAATTTGATGAAATTTTGTGGGTAGCCCAGAAATAGCCCCACTTAAAATTATATCCGTGTTTTGAGTTTCTACGACCAGTGGTTCTCGAGATATTAGTAAAAAACGAAATTTTCGTTTGTCCCATCATCACGGAAAAACGGCTAAACCGAATTTAATGAAATTTGGTGAATAGCCTTGAAATATCCCCCCATAAATTTTGTCCAAGTTTCGAGTTTCTAAGACCTGGGGTTGTCGAGATATGAATGAAAAACGGAACTTTTTCCTAGGAGTTCTACTCCCTAACTCCGTGGTTTATCCAAACGAAAAGCTTGAAAATCGTTTGAAAGTGAATTAAAATTTAATCTCTGAGTTTGATGGGAGATTTTTTGCGTTAATTAGTCACTTTCTGAAAACATGAATTGTTTGAAACATGATTTAAAGGGGAAATCTATCTCCATGGTTCATGGTTTATTTAAAACAAGCTTTTACGGAACAATGAGAAGTATAGAGAAATCAAAATCGTTATTTAATTTCGCAGTTTATGTTATAAGACATGGCATATTTAACATGTTATAAGATTCTATCTTATATCATGTTACTCAGAAACGCAATTAAATTAAATCTGTCTGTTAATTTTAATAATTATTTTTTCGATTTGAATAATAAATAAATGGATATAAAAATATATTTTAGAAAAGAACGATTTGATTTTTCTTATAGCATTTTTGACTGGATAATATCAATTACGGTCTTCAGGTTTAAAAATTATTATTATTTATATATTCGGGGATTATTGATTCAAGGATTATTGATATTTTCAAGTTATTATGCAATTATTTTATTATGACAAAAATTGTTTAAACTCATATATTGTATGTTGTACGAATCTTCTACAAATACACGTGTATATCTTTTAATCTACGAGAATATAAGTAGTACAGGTATATTGACATATGTTTTGATATATATTGGCATATATTGGAATCAATTACGACCTTCTGGTATGAAGAGTACGGATATTATTGATGTTTTCAATTTATTACGTCATCTCTTTTATTTTGGCAAATATTTTTGAGACGCATATTGTAATACGGGTAATCTTCTACTAACACATTGGCATATTTTCTGATCTGCGACAATATAATTAGTACGGGGTTGCATATATTCATTCAATTCCTATTTTTTCTTCTGTAAATTTGCTTACAAAAGGGGGCTGGATGTTTTATTCTTCAGATCTGATCGTGAAGATAATTTTGCATAGTGAGAACATATATTCTTAAACTTCTCTTTAGGAGCAATAAATTTAATATTTTAACAGAATATGCACATGATTGCGAACTTTAAGTTTCTTTAAATTATACACTCCGTACGAATAACGGGTGTGCTGTTAGTGGTTAATAAATTTTAACATTTTAGGAGGATATATCATGTTGCTCGGCATCGCAATTAAATTAAATGTGTTTGTTAATGTTTTTGTTATTTTTTTTCGATTTAAATAATAAATAAATGGATAAATGGATATAAAAGTATATCTTATGAATGGACGGTTTGATTTTTCTTTTAATTATATTAATTGCTGACTGCGTACATCAATTTCATTTATTTTGGCAAAGAGTTTTCAAGCTTATATCGCATTTAGCTACTAAACTCATATATTGTGTTTAGCCAATAAATTCATATAGCCGATTGTTGAAACAGAAAAAGAGTAGAGCGGGTATATCTTCTAATACAATTGTAGTGTTTTCATTTAGTATATTGAAACGGGATAAGAATGTTTCATTCAGATCTGCAAATTCAAAGCTACGAATTTGGAGGGATATCGCTAATTTGACAACTTTTCTTAAACTTTGCCAAATTGACGGAAATGTCGCCAAATTGATATAAACGACACACAAACAGCTGCCATAAACCTTCGGGTTGGTCGTGTGGCTTGGGTCTTCTACATATCAATGAAATTTTTTTTTGTTTTGTTAGAAGAGAGTACTGAAATGATGTTTGGTTAGCATTTATCTGTCAGACCAACCATCCTACTTAGTAATACATTTAGCGAATTTTTAAAATGTCACCAAATTGATAAAAATATTTTCAAATCTATAAAAATATCTTGAAATTGATAAAATTGCGCTACATAAATGATATTAATTGTTTTTTGTTAGGGGATAGTATTGTGATGATATTTCGTCAATTTGTTGCCAAATGTTCCATAGAAATATAACTATTTAGACGATATTTTTTCTACCAATTTATTTGAAGCAAATGATATCATGTCGCTTAGCAACGGATTTAAATCCAATGTGTTTATGCGGCAGACGATTTTTATTAAATCCTTTCCGATTTGAATAATGAAGATATGTATATAAAATAAATTTCATTGCCATTTCATTTTGGACTGGATAATATCAATTATACTCTTCAGGTTTAAACATTATTATTATTGATATTTTCCGGAATTATTGATTCAGGGATTATTGATATTTTTAAGTTATTACGCCATTATTTTATTGCGGCAAAAATTGCTGACACACGCATATTGTACGTTGTACGAGTAATCTTCTAGGAATGCACGGGTATATCTTCTAACCTACGAGAATATAAGTAGTACAGGTATATTGGCATATATATTGGAATCAAGTACAGTCTTCTGGTATGAAGATTAAGGGGATTAATTATATATTCAATTTATTACGTCGTCTGTTGTATTTTACCAAAAAACATTTGTGACTCATATTGCAAAACGGGTAATCGTCTTCTAATAATCGGACATTATAAGTAGTACGTGTATATCTTCCCATATAATTTTAGCACTTTAATTTTGACATATATTGGAATAAATGACTGTCTTCAGATTTAAAGATTACGGGTTTATTGGTATTTTCAATTTATACATGTAATCTACTAATACAGGTTATATTTTCAAATATTCGCGTATATAATTAGTACGGGTCCCATACAATTTTAACGCTTTTATTTTGCATATATTGATTCAATTCCATATTTTTTTTTATATTTGCTTACATAAGGGGTCCAAGATGTTTTATTCTTCAGATATGTCCATGAAGATAATTTTATATAGCGAGAACAGAGATTCTTAAACTTCTTTTTAGGAGCATTATATTAAATATTTTAACAGAATATTTTGATTAAACATGTCATTTAGTATACTATAAGAATTTGGGCATGATTATGAATTTCAAGTTTCTTTATATTATATACTCCGTACGAAGAACGGGTATGCTGCTAGTCTATATAAATAAAAATGAAAATATGTCTGTCCCTCTGTCTGTCTGTCTGTCTGTTTGTCACACCATCACGGGAGAACGGCTGAACCGAATTTGATGAAATTTTGTGGGTAGCCCAGAAATAGCCCCACTTAAAATTATATCCGTATTTTGAGTTTCTACGACCAGTGGTTCTTGAGATATTAGTAAAAAACGAAATTTCCGTTTGTCTCATCATCACGGAAAAACGGCTGAACCGAATTTAATGAAATTTGGTGAATAGCCTTGAAATATCCCCCCATAACTTTTGTCCAAGTTTCGAGTTTCTAAGACCTGGGGTTGTCGAGATATTAATGAAAAACGGAACTTTTTCCTAGGAGTTCTACTCCCTAACTCCGTGGTTTATCCAAACGAAAAGCTTGAAAATCGTTTGAAAGTGAATTAAAATTTAATCTCGGAGTGTGATGGGAGATTTTTTGCGTTAATTAGTCACTTTCTGAAAACATGAATTGTTTGAAACATGATTTGAAGGGGAAATCTATCTCCATGGTTCATGGTTTAATTAAAACAAGCTTTTACGGAACAATGAGAAGTATAGAGAAATCAAAATCGTTATTTAATTTCGCAGTTTATGTTATAAGACATGCCATATTTAACATGTTATAAGATTCTATCTTATATCATGTTACTCAGAAACGCAATTAAATTAAATCTGTCTGTTAATTTTAAAAATTATTTTTTCGATTTGAATAATAAATAAATGTATATAAAAATATATTTTAGAAAAGAACGATTTGATTTTTCTTACAGCATTTTTGACTGGATAATATCAATTAAGGTCTTCAGGTTTAAAAATTATTATTATTTATATTTTCGGGGATTATTGATTCAAGGATTATTGATATTTTCAAGTTATTATGCAATTACTTTATTATGACAAAAATTGTTTAAACTCATATATTGTATGTTGTACGAATCTTCTACAAATACACGTGTATATCTTTTAATCTACGAGAATATAAGTAGTACAGGTATATTGACATATGTTTTGATATATATTGGCATATATTGGAATCAATTACGACCTTCTGGTATAAAGAGTACGGATATTATTGATGTTTTCAATTTATTACGTCATCTCTTTTATTTTGGCAAATATTTTTGAGACGCATATTGTAATACGGGTAATCTTCTACTAACACATTGGCATATTTTCTGATCTGCGACAATATAATTAGTACGGGGTTGCATATATTCATTCAATTCCTATTTTTTCTTCTGTAAATTTGCTTACAAAAGGGGGCAGGATGTTTTATTCTTCAGATCTGATCGTGAAGATAATTTTGCATAGTGAGAACATATATTCTTAAACTTTTCTTTAGGAGCAATAAATTTAATATTTTAACAGAATTTGCACATGATTGCGAACTTTAAGTTTCTTTAAATTATACACTCCGTACGAATAACGGGTGTGCTGTTAGTGGTTAATAAATTTTAACATTTTAGGAGGATATATCATGTTGCTCGGCATCGCAATTAAATTAAATGTGTTTGTTAATGTTTTTATTATTTTTTTTCGATTTAAATAATAAATAAATGGATAAATGGATATAAAAGTATATCTTATGAATGGACGGTTTGATTTTTCTTTTAATTATATTAATTGCTGACTGCGTACATCAATTTCATTTATTTTGGCAAAGAGTTTTCAAGCTTATATCGTATTTAGCTACTAAACTCATATATTGTGTTTAGCCAATAAATTCATATAGCCGATTGTTGAAACAGAAAAAGAGTAGAGCGGGTATATCTTCTAATACAATTGTAGTGTTTTCATTTAGTATATTGAAACGGGATAAGAATGTTTCATTCAGATCTGCAAATTCAAAGCTACGAATTTGGAGAGATATCGCTAATTTGACAACTTTTCTTAAACTTTGCCAAATTGACGGAAATGTCGCCAAATTGATATAAACGACACACAAACAGCTGCCATAAACCTTCGGGTTGGTCGTGTGGCTTGGGTCTTCTACATATCAATGAATTTTTTTTTTTTTTTTTGTTAGAAGAGAGTACTGAAATGATGTTTGGTTAGCATTTATCTGTCAGACCAACCATCCTACTTAGTAATACATTTAGCGAATTTTTAAAATGTCACCAAATTGATAAAAATGTTTTCAAATCTATAAAAATATCTTGAAATTGATAAAATTGCGCTACATAAATGATATTAATTGTTTTTTGTTAGGGGATAGTATTGTGATGATATTTCGTCAATTTGTCGCAAAGTGGAACTGTCAGTTCTACAGTCCCACTTGGCGATAAATTTGGCGATTTTTTAAAATGTCGCTAATTTGACGAAACTGTCGCCAAATGTTCCATAGAAATATAACTATTTAGACGATATTTTTTCTACCAATTTATTTGAAGCAAATGATATCATGTCGCTTAGCAACGGATTTAAATCCAATGTGTTTATGCGGCAGACGATTTTTATTAAATCCTTTCCGATTTGAATAATGAAGATATGTATATAAAATAAATTTCATTGCCATTTCATTTTGGACTGGATAATATCAATTATACTCTTCAGGTTTAAACATTATTATTATTGATATTTTCCGGAATTATTGATTCAGGGATTATTGATATTTTTAATTTATTACGCCATTGTTTTATTGCGGCAAAAATTGCTGACACACGCATATTGTACGTTGTACGAGTAATCTTTTAGGAATGCACGGGTATATTTCTAACCTACAAGAATATAAGTAGTACAGGTATATTGGCATATATTTTGACATATATTGGCATATATATTGGAATCAAGTACAGTCTTCTGGTATGAAGATTAAGGGGATTAATTATATATTCAATTTATTACGTCGTCTGTTGTATTTTACCAAAAAACATTTGTGACTCATATTGCAAAACGGGTAATCTTCTACTAATAATCGGACATTATAAGTAGTACGTGTATATCTTCCCATATAATTTTAGCACTTTAATTTTGACATATATTGGAATAAATTACTGTCTTCAGATTTAAAGATTACGGGTTTATTGGTATTTTCAATTTATACATGCAATCTACTAATACAGGTTATATTTTCTAATATTCGCGTATATAATTAGTACGGGTCCCATACAATTTTAACGCTTTTATTTTGCATATATTGATTCAATTCCATATTTTTTTTATATTTGCTTACATAAGGGGTCCAAGATGTTTTATTCTTCAGATATGTCCATGAAGATAATTTTATATAGCGAGAACAGAGATTCTTAAACTTCTTTTTAGGAGCATTATATTAAATATTTTAACAGAATATTTTGATTAAACATGTCATTTAGTATACTATAAGAATTTAGGCATGATTATGAATTTCAAGTTTCTTTATATTATATACTCCGTACGAAGAACCGGTATGCTGCTAGTAATAAATAAATAGAAGTAAAAATATATTTTGTAAATGAACAGCTTGATTTTTCTTTTAATTATATTAATTTCGGACTATGTACATAACTTTCCCTTATTTTGGTAAAGAGTTTTCAAGCTTATATATTGTGTTTAGCTAATAAACTTCATATATTGTGTTTAGCCAATAAATTTATTTAGTCGATTGTGGAAACAGAAAAAGAGTAGAACGGGTATATTTTCTAATGCAATTTTAGTGTTTTCATTTAGTATATGCAAACGGGATCGGATGTTTTATTCTTCAGATCTGCAAATTCAGAGCTATGAATTTCGAGGAATATCGCTAACTTGGCAACTTTTTTTAAACGTTGCCAAATTGACGGAAATGTCGACAAATTGATAAAAACGACGCAAATCAATTAAATTAAATTTGTTTTCTTAAGAGAGTACTGAAATGATGTTTAGGTAGCATTTGTCGGCCAGTCCATCCATTCTACTTAGTAACACATTTAGCGAATTTTTAAAATGTCACCAAATTGATAAAATGTTTGCAAATTCATAAAAATATAATAAAATTGATAACATTGCGCCTAATAAATGCAATTAATTGTGTTTTGTTAGGGCATAGTATTTCGATGATTATTCGTCAATGTGTCGCAAAATGGGACTGTCAGTTCTACAGTCCCACTTGGTGATAAATGTGGCGATGTTTTAAATTGTCGCTAAATTGACGAAAATGTCGCCAAACCTTCCATGGAGATAGAATTATTCAAACGATAAGATTCCCATCAATTCATTTGAAACAAATGATGTCATGTCGTTTAGCAACGGATGTAAATCCAATGTGTTTATGCGGCATACGATTTTTATTAAATCTTTTCCGATTTGAATAACAAAGATATGTATATAAATTATATTTCATTGACATTGCATTGTTGACTGGATAATATCAATTACGGTCTTCAGGTTTAAACATGATTATTATTGGTATTTTCGCGGACTGTTGATTCAGGGATTATTGATATTTTCATATTAATTCTATGCCATTGTTTTATTATCACAAAAATTGTTGAAACTCACATATTGTATGTTGTGCGAATAATCTTCTATAAATGCACGGGTTATTTTTTAATTTACGAGAATATAAGTAGTACAGATATATAGGCATATATTTGATATATATTGGAATCAATTACGACCTTCTGGTATAAAGATTGCGGGGATAATTGAAATTTTCAATTTATTATGTCATCTGTTTTATTTCGGCAGAGATTTTTTAGACTCATATTGTAATACGGGTAATCTACTAACATACAGGCATATTTTCTAATCTGCGACAATATAAGTAGTACGGGGATATATATATATATATATATATATATATATATATATATATATATATATAAAGAAATACAATCCCAAAAAGTATGAAATTCAAGAATGAGAAAGGCGCAAATTGCCGCACTATCAGAGTCTTGAAATATAAGATTTAAAATGAAAATAGAAAATATATAGGTGGAATGATTGTGTTTAGAGGGTTGCAGAAAGGTCAAGGGGGATTGCGACCCCTATTTCCTGGTTAGAAGCTAGCTTTGACTTCATGAAAACGCTCCCAGAGACTCTGCACGCCCGAAACAACAATCGATCATGCCCGTGGGGAAAAATGGCCGAATCCCAGACAACATAAAAATGATCAAAATATCAAAAAAATTGGAAATTTTACTAAACAGCAAGACGAGAATCATGGAAGAGTTGTATAAAGCATATCCCTTCCGCTTTGTACAGCACTATTATGATGTTTTTTGCAGAAATTATAGTGATAAAAATTATGTTAATTTATCCGACATCATACAATACAACTCAACTCTTACCTAGGATTATCTGATTGTTTCACATCCAGATGGCTCTATAAGTTAGACGCGACTTTTTTATGTATGCTTTCCTATTTGAAGCTTATACGCTTTATGCAACTCTTCCATGATTCTCGTCTTGCTGGTTAGTAAAATTTCCAATTTTTTTGTTATTTTGATCATTTTTATGTTGTCTAAGATTCGGCCATTTTTTCCGCACGGGCATGATCGATTGTTGTTTCGGGCGTGCAGAGTGTCTGGGAGCGTTATTATGAAGTCAAAGCTAGCTTCTAACCAGGAAATAGGGGTCGCAATCCCCCTTGACCTTTCTGCAACCCTGTAAACACAATCATTCCATCTATATATTTTCTTTTTTCATTTTAAATCTTATATATATATATATATATATATATATATATATATATATATATATATTCCCATATAATTTTAGTGCTTTCATTCTAACATATAGTGGAATCAATTACGGGTTTATGGATATTTTCAATTTATACATGTAATCTACTAATATGGATTATATCTTCTAATATTCGAGTATATAAATGCTACGGGTCCCATACAACTTTAGCACTGTTATTTTGAATATATTGATTCAATTTCATATTTTTTGTATATTTGCTTTCGAAAGGGGTCAAGATGTTTTATTCTTCAGATCTGCCCTTGAAGATAATTTTGCATGATGAGAACAGATATTGATAAACTTCTCTTTAGGAGCAATAAATTTAATATTTTAACATAATTTGCATATGATTCTGAATTAAAGTTTCTTTATATTATATACTCCGTAAAAAGAACGGGTATGCTGCTAGTTACATAAATAAAATTGAAAACACGTTTGCATATCTGTTTTAGTATCACGAGAGAACGACTGTACCGAATTGCATGACATTTTTATGGGTGACCTTGGTGGAGTCTCGCTTAAAATTTAGCTGTCCATCCATACTTCTGTCTGTCGGTCTCCATGCTCTTATGAGGGTTTCGTCAATATAAGCGTTACATAAGTTTCAAAACAAATGGTACTCAATAGTCATTTGAGTCTCCAAACTAAAGATATATGGCTCATTCTGAAATTAAGTTGAAATTCGTGCCAGTAGAAACTTCCTCAAAATTTCTCCTAACAAAAGGGGAAACAAGTCACGAACAAAGGACAAGGTCCTTGAATGTATTTATTTACAGGGGTGAAATTTACAGTTATTTTGCCGTTCTGGAGTTGAAGAAGTGGACTCTTTAAGCCGTAACGTAAAGGTTAAGTTTCATTATATTTTATATTCCGTACGAAGAACGGGCATACTGCTTGTAATCAATATAATTATCAATAATAGGCATATATTGTAAACTCTTTTTTAGAATTTAATTATGACATGATCTGACATTTTAAAAAGACAGAATTAAAATTAAAAATTCTGAAAGCATTTAAAGATACTGTGAGACCAGAATTTGATCTCACACTTTGGTGAGACAGCTCTATGCCGCTTATTTATTATATTCAAAGCGGCAAACAATACTGACAGTCTGGATGGCGCCGAGTTTTACAACCCTTGAACTCAAAGGTCGCAAAACCATAAATTTAGGGGCGCCATGACAGAGGGGGCTGAGCTGGCTCTTACGAGATGTGGAATGGTTCCATTGGTTAAATGAGTAACCAATGGAAAAAGGGGCTTGTTGCATCACTCTCAATGCTACAAATGAAAGCAAGGGGGAAATGACACCCCCGAAAAAGAGGAACCACAGCCTATAACCGAAGGAGAACGACGAAAGAGATACTCAGTGATGATTTAATAACGACTAATTAGAGATTTGTGCTAATACTTGTGCGAGAGAACGAAAGAGATACAGAGTGATGACTTAATAACAGGAGTCGAGAATTGTGCTAGCATTATGCTTGGTGCGATATTATGCTTGTGCTACATTATGTGCGGCATTAAGAGTGAGAAGTGCAATAGTAATACTCGTGCGAAATTATGAGTCAGCATTACAGGATGATCGTCGAAATACCTGGTTGTGACAAAGTACAAGACAAATTGAAAGGTATGTGTTCCTCAAATAATGCCAGGTTATAAAGGTACTTTAGGCGTAATATTAATGGTCTCACATGTTATCTTCCTAAATGATTAATAAGCATGTAATTATAGTAATTGAAATTAATAAGTATTTTATGTTTTAAATAAATATGTTATTGTTATTGTTAAAATGATACAGTCAATGAGTATTATAATATTATAATACTTAATGATTCCTTTACAGGACTCGCAAAAGTAAATAATTGGAGGGTTTATAGCGCGGCACAACAATGCAATGTACGATTTCAATAAATGAGCCCACTATGTATGAATTTACGGCCATATTAAGATATGATAGATTAATGATAATTGAGCTAAAAGTTCAACTTTAAGCTCTCTTTTTATTTGGTGCCACAGATACATTCAAGTTTTAAGGGAAGTAACAAAATTTCCAAAAAATACCTTTATAAAATGCTTTTTCGATGATCAATAATCGTAAAAGTTTATAGTTCTTTCTATCATAAAAGATTATACTTCAATGCATACATGAATCCTGTCTTTGTAGAGTCATAAACGAAAAACACCAAATCCTCCAGAGAATAATATTTTATTGTCTTTACTCTTTCTAGACAATTATATCACACTTCTATTACAGTGATATATCTATAAAAGTGAACAAGAAACTCCTCTGGGAAAAGTAATCGTTGTTTTAAAATATCTGAACTTATTTCTTTTAGTTTCATCGATAGTGAAACAATGCAATTTGCACTTACTTATTATGAAAAGGATAAAACTTAAATAAACTTAAATTTTATCGACTAACAACTGTAAAGACATAAAAATTACTTATTATTAATTTCTCTACATACATGGTAAGATAATCATATATTGGGAAGATATTGTGAAGGTGTCCAAAATTCGAATTTCAGTTGTCGACAGAAAATCATGTTTCTTTGAACATATTTGAACTCGTATTGGATGTTTATAGGGTGAAGTTTGTCTGTGTGTATGTGTCTCTCTCTCCATGTGTGTGCATTAGTGTGTGTATATGTACTAGTGTGTGTATATGTACTAGTGTGTGTGTACTAGTGTGTGTGTACTGGTGTGTATGTGTGTATATTAGTGTGTGTATAATAGTGTGTATGTACTAGTGTGTGTATGTACTACAATGTGTGTGTGTTAGTGTGTGTGTTAGTGTTAGTGTTAGTGTTAGTGTGTGTGTTTTAGTGTTGTGTGTGTATTAGTATGTGTGTGTGTGTGTGTGTGTGTGTGTGTGTGTGTTTTAGTGTTGTGTGTTTTAGTGTTGTGTGTGTGCGTATTAGTGCGTGTGTGTATAAGTGAGTGTGTGTACTAGTGTGTGTGTGTATTTGTGTGTGTATGTGTATTAGTGAGTGCGTGTGTGTATTAATGTTTAATGTGTGTGTATTTGTGTGTGTATGTGTATTAGTGTGTGCGTGTGTGTATTAACGTGTGTGTTTATTAGAGAGAATGTGTGTTTGTATTAGTGTGTGTGCGATTCTGTGCAAGCGATATCTCATGAACGAATAGATCGTTCCTTAGACTAAGAAAAACTAAAAGCAGGATTATTTAATGATGCTCAAATTCATAAACTCGTAAACATCGATCACAATCGATCATCGATGATGTTCACAAAATCAATAAATAATGTTGAAGTTTTTGCTTAGTGCAGTTATGTCTGAGTTGTTAAAAACTTCTTACGGAAACACGAAGCTGACAGTTATGAATAATTAGCGCAAAGAATGCTCGTTGAATTTAGAACTAAGGATACTGATATAAACAAAGAAGGTGCACTGCCTACATAACAGCTTAGATTTCCATATAATCTTGACGATTTTAGTAAGCAATAAGGGGTTAGGTTCTATCAAGATATCAAGTTTAAAGGAAATGTATCAAGGCAGATGTGACAGACACATAGTGGCAGGCTACTGTTAGAGTCTCCAACATGATTGTCAGGATGACCCACATAAAGGAAAATCGTACAAACAGTGTTTTTCTATGAATTAATTATGATTATCTGAATAAGTTTAATTTACGTTTTTGTTATTGTATTGAATACAACGAATATATCATATTTTTACTTTTGGATGATTTGAGACTATTTGCATGTGATGAGTGCCTGCCAATAAGCTTTGTTTGCATTTTTCATATTTTTCAATGGGCCATCCATTATCTCAAAAATCAGAACTCATCTAGCAAAGCCGATGACCTACCTATTCGGCATCAGCGTCACAAAATTATCCAAAATCTACTCTAATTGGCTATAAAATAAATGTTGACCAGTGTTGTGAACATGCCAAAATGCTATGCATCAGAAGTGAAGATCCATCCTTTTATTTGTATTGAATATTAGAAGGTCAATATATTGCATGAGGAGGAAAGTAATTTTTATACAGTTTAATCGTAGAAATTCTAAAAATGTGAAAATTACAAATAACCTTGAACTAAAAGTAACTAAGTAAAAATTACTAAAAAAATTAACTGAAACTATTAATAGTAATTACAAATTTACCCGAAATCTTTATATCCAATAAATTGGATATAAAATTGATTATTGATCTTATAAATACAGGAACGGCTAAAATACTAGCAAAAACTTATCTTTACTGATCTTAAATTTACAAATTATCATAATTTTAAGATGTTTGAACCCCCGATAGAAGAAACAACAATACTTTAATAAAATATTACACTAAAGATCAGTAGGCATAATATATTTTATAGTTCTTTCTAACATAAAAGATTATATTTCTAACGCATCAATAAATCTTACCTTTACGCAGTAATAAACGAAAATAGCAAACCTTCTAGGGCGCCATAACATTTTTTACTTTTTTTATTCCTCCAAGAGACAATTATATCACACTTTCATTACAGTGATATATTTGTAATAGTCAAGTAGAAACACCCATGGGGAAAATAATCGTTACTTTCAAAAATCGAAACTATTATTTCAAGTGTTCTTCAGTAGTGAAAATATGCCCTTTGTATCTAAAGATACTTATTATTAAAATACTGATATAATCCGTTATAGAATGACAACTGTGATCAAAAATTGCTATTTAGTTTAGCAGTACCATTGTATTATTTGTTCACTTATGTACAAATTCATAAATTTTGGCTTGATGAATAGATATACCTAAAGACAAAACCATATTCAAGAAAGGGGAGTCGCCAAATATATAGGAGGTACTCCTATTGCAGATAATGGTATCCATGGACCGGTTTCGCGCTGTCACTCTTCGGCATGGAATAACTTTTAACTGTAATGCTAGCAAAAAAAATGCCTATTTGCCACAATTTTGCAAACTTTCATGGGAACTAACTTATTCAGCCCTACCATGTAGTCGACATAAAATTCCTATACATTTAGCTCGGGTAATACGAAGTTCAAAATCACAAAATCGGTCAATGGATACAGTTATCTGCAAAGGGTGTGTTTTCATATTTTGGAGAATGATTTCTTGTGATTTTGAACTTGGTCTTTTCAGCTTTCTGTTGACCGAGCAAAATTGTATATCGATTTTGTGTCAGCCACGTGGATGGACTAAATTTGCCAACTTCGATTCAAGTTTGAAAAATTGGGACAAACTGCAGTTAACGGTTATTCCTTGCTGTTAAACGCTTTATAAAAACGAAACCGGGCCATGGATACTGTTATCTGCAGTGGGAGTTTCTTCTTTATACCTAGTGGTTATTTTAAGCAAGGTTCTTTAATATTAGTTTAGGTACTCAGTCCAGTCACCAATCACAAAGCTGTCAGCTTGACGTAATGCGAATTTAGTTTCCCCATTCTTTGAGAGCAGTTGTCAAAATCGAAAAGGTTTTCACATTATTACAGTTAAAATAGTTTGTGAATTTTCAAGGGACAATATCCAGGCATAAACAACTTGCGCAGATTTTAAATTGTACTGTGCACATACGATCCAACGGCACCCAAGGAAATTTAGTGACGGCGTTAGAGTAAGATGACAGTAGCAGTTTTGCAATGGTAAGTCTCTAAGAAACCAAGATGGTTGTTCAAATTCAAGTTTTATTAATTATTTTCGGATTTGGTTGATTTTCGTCTTTTAAGCGTACTTTCATTATTTACAGTAATTATTATATATCGTTTCAGGATCTCAGATGTGTAGATGTAGTCTCTGATCAACAGAAAAAAAGCCGCTGCACTCTCCCGTGATTATGTCAAAAATTTTCTGACTAGCTGGCTCTAGGAAGGAATCAACATCCGTCTAAAGTAAAGACTAGACAAATTGGAATTTATGTATGGTATGCCAAGATATCACCAAGGAAAGGAGTTATATGTCCTTAATATTAAAAAAGAAGATGTATAGAAAAGAATGCCTCTGTATTATTGATTGTGTCCCTTGAATCTTTCTGACAGTTTCAGGAGCTTAGAAAATTTTCAGATCAAACACTGGCAAGACTAAAATCAAAAGGTTAGTATTGAAGCTTCTACGGTGGTCAATATAGCTAAATACTATCAGTATAAAATAAACTGTTTCAACATATTTCCTTTCTGAATATTCAGGATTGAAACCGAAATCCAATCACATCTGACAGGAAATAACAACATTTTAATTTTCAGTCGAGGTTTTTATTTTATGGGCCTTTTGATTGTTAACGTTGAATTCATATTCAGCACCGTCAATGCAGGTCTATACTGAAAATCAAGTGAATGAGATTATAATTAAAGAAAAATAGAAATTTCGGCCGCTATTTTGAAATTCAAAGGCCTTTTTGGTACACTGAAGTGGTCCATTATTTTAAAACGACCCATTACCTTAAAGTGACTCATTTATCGTCAAAATTATATTTTTTCATATGACACTGAAAACATTGAAAAAAATCTGATGTGGGCAACACATGACTTTCCTTATATAATGTAATGAATTTACTACTTTTACAGTAAAAAAAAAATAGGTTTTTCTTATAGTAGATACTAATATTCTTTCCAAGATATTGAATTTTCGACAATTAGTGGTCATTTTCATTGATTTAGCGTCATTTTTATCCATTTGGCAAGATTTTCGTTAATTTAGTAACATTTCAAAAAGTCGCCAAGTTGGCGACATTCCGCCAATTTCGTCGCCAAATTCTCGCCAAGCGTTATGGATGAAGAAATAAGTTATTTTTACAGCAGATAAATGATGATTGACGTTCAAATACAAAATGATTACATAAAGTATCTTTTTTCATGAATGGAACGAGCTAAATCCACGAGAATGATGGGACCCAATTTATTGCATGATATTGCATATGAAAAATGAACATGTTTCTCTACGATACATTTTTTTAAGTAAAAACTACGCTCTATTTTCTTTTGGCATTTTTTTTTAAATACATTTTGGATCAGTAAGGTGCCCACCTATGTTTAAAAGTCCCTTTTTACTTAAAACTATAAGTTACGGTCAAAGTAGTAGTCATGCTTATGAAAAAAGCAATTGAACGCTAGAATAATCTAATCCAGTCCAAATCGAAAACTACAAGAATCGATCGAAGAACGTTTTAATATTAATTGGATAAAGTTGAACTGTAAACTACTTGATATAAGAAGAAAACCTTCATCTTTCTACAAGATGGTTTTGTGAATATTTTTCCAGGTAAAATAATCTGCTACGATATAATTTAAAAGAGTCAGACATAAATAATTTTCTAAATAAAAACTACGATCTTTTTTCTTTTGTCATTTTTAAGAAAATATATTTTGAATCAGTAATGTGTCCGCCTATATTTAAAAGTCGCTTTTCACTTTAAACTATAAGTTCCGGTCAAAGTAGTAGTCATGTTTATGAAAAGAGCAATTGAACACTAGAATAATCTAATCCAGTCCAAATCGAGAACTATAAGAATGGACTGAAAAACGTTTAAATTTAAATTGGATAAAGTTGAACTGCAAACTTCTTGACATAAGAAGAAAACCTTTAGCTTCCTACAACATAGTTGGGGGCATATTTTTCCAGGTTATAGTAAAACAATCTGCTACGATACATATAATTTAAAAGAGTCAGACATAAACATTTTTTTAAGTAAAAACTACGCTCTATTTTCTTTTGGCATTTTTTTTAAAAATACATTTTGGATCAGTAAGGTGCCCGCCTATGTTTAAAATTCCCTTTTTACTTAAAACTATAAGTTACGGTCAAAGTAGTAGTCATGCTTATGAAAAAAGCAATTGAACGCTAGAATAATCTAATCCAGTCCAAATCGAAAACTACAAGAATCGATCGAAGAACGTTTTAATATTAATTGGATAAAGTTGAACTGTAAACTACTTGATATAAGAAGAAAACCTTCATCTTTCTACAAGATGGTTTTGTGAATATTTTTCCAGGTAAAATAATCTGCTACGATATATATAATTTAAAAGAGTCAGATATAAATAATTTTCTAAATAAAAACTACGATCTATTTTCTTTTGTCATTTTTAAGAAAATATATTTTGGATCAGTAATGTGTCCGCCTATATTAAAAAGGCGCTTTTCACTTTAAACCATAAGTTCAGGTCAAAGTAGTAGTCATATTTATGAAAAGAGTAATTGAACACTAGAAAAATCTAATCCAGTCCAAATCGAAAACTATAAAAATGGACTGAAGAACGTTTAAATTTAAATTGAATAAAGTTAAACTGCAAAGTGCTTTAAATTAGAAGAAAACTTTCAGCTTCCTACAGGGCAGTTTGGGAGCATATTTTTTCAGTTTATCTTCCAGGATACTCATTATTTAAAAGAGTCAGACAGAATTTTCTTTTCCTAAAACAAAATATGTGATCGATTTTTTTTTTTTGACATTTTGAAAAAAATACAATTCAGACATTTAAGGCGTCCGGAAATTAAGGTATAAAGAAAAACATGCACATATGTATTTTGTCGCTAATATATTTTTGTTCCGAAAACATTTTTCATTTTTATTGCATGTCAATTAGATTCAAAATCGTAGCCATTTCGAACCATATCATTAGCTGCGAATTGAAAGCAACAAATACATTTAATTGAGTTTTTCTCATAAATGTGTTTTGCAGGGAAATTCTATGCATGATATCTCAAGTAATAAATATGTAATGTATATATTTGCCCGAAAATTTCAGTGGATATTTTTACTACTATTGACGGAAACGGAATGTAGAATTTTCTATTATCGAACTTATCTCGCAACGAAATCTCCAAAAGAAAAAATGTAACTAGTCAATTAAAAGTTTATAAGTATCTACGTATACAAATCATTAAGTCTATAGAAGTCCAGTTAAATCATTTTAAATATCACTTTAAATGTGTTAATGTCCTTTTTCCCTAACAAAGTCAGGGAAATATGTGGATGATGAATTTTTTGAGCTACGCTGCGTCATTGATCTGCCCGGGGCCCTTTCAAACATAGTTTTTAATATAATTTGAATTAGCACATTTTTATTTTCGTAGTTTCATTTCAGATACTTTTCTCTTCTGAAAGAAATGATCGAAACCCATAATATTAAAAAATAAGTAGCAAATGAAAAAGTTCGCCTTGCACAAAAAAGCTAAATTTCAATTTACTTCGTGTTGATTCATTACTAAAGACACCGAGCCGTGGATCTTGTAGCACAAATTTTTCGCCTTCGAGAGAAAAAAATCGGATGTGAGACAGCAGATGACTTTCCTTGCAGACTCATATTCATTTTTTCTTCTTTTAATAAATTATTTAATTGAGTTTAGTTACATCAAATAACGCGTATAATTAATTGAAACTACACTTAATTTACACTTTTAATTCAATTTTCGCTTTCATTTGGTAACTGCACTTATTTTTAAAAGTGACTTGGCGAAATGCAAAAAAACAAGAAAGATCAATCATGCTTAAAGCATTGATTATGAAACACTTTCCAACTTCAATGCAATTTTATTTAAAAAAGTCTAAAATGCAATACATTCCTCGGTAATATTTTAAAACTTATCACAATACTACATTAATTTATTATATTTGAAAACTTAAACCTTCATTGAAATAATAGCACTTCATTCAAATGACAGCATTGCAATATAAATTTCCTGGTTTAAATATCTCTAAAATGAGATACATTCCACGGTAATATTTTTAAAACTATCATAATACTATGATAATTTATTATATTTGAAAACTTCATCGTAAACAACTGAAATTAATTCAAATGACGTCATAGAAAAAATAACACGCCTGGATCTCTCTATAAAAACAGCATTTCATTCATAACTTTCTCCCATTCATTTCATTCATCACAATACAATACTAATTTATTTTATTTAAACATTAAGACCATGGAGCTACAAGTAATCAAACTGTATGCGTAAAACTTCATCGAAAAAAATCATCCTTCTCTTATAAAATCAATGAATATTTCATCCATATCAGCTACGCAGACTCCATGGACTAAATGATTTTGTGTTAAAGAAATACAAAACTTGTAATACAACTCATTCTACATATTTTGCTGTTTACATTTTACATAGGTGAAAAATTTACTTAGTTGTAGAAATAATCAAATTTCGATGAGCATTTAAACTCAAATATATTGTCATTGCGTTGTTTCAGTATGTAGATGCACAGAATTTAAGCAAAAATAAAGTTGTTTTAGGACGGATACAACACGCAATATGAATTAAAAAGAACTTAAAAAAATCACGATTTTGAAACAAGATGGATGCCATATATCATTTTGAAGTGGTTCATGTGATCGTTTCATATCATGGTCACGTGCTCGTTTCATATAAGAGATGTAATTATTATTTTAATTTTTATTTAAAAAACTACTGAATATATTTCGCTGAATTTTTTTTTATATATTTTATGGAACAATTTGAATATTACCAAAAATTTTTGAAGCAATTTGTGAATTTTAAATCCGCTTAAAAAATGTTTGAAAAATTAGGTCCCATAGAGCTCAATGTATTTCATTTTTTCATCCCGGGTTCAATCCAAAACTAATTGGGTGATATTATTCATTTATATTCCCATAGGTCCTACAGACCGTCCGAACCACATACTTAAATTTCATTTTGATTAAGTCATTTTTACGGCAGTTATCGTGCTAACGGACAGACAGACAGACAGACAGAATGAACAAAGTCATAAACACTTTTCAACTTTGTTGCAAAGTGTTAACAAAAATATCTCGTGAGAGAGAACAGCTGGTCCTAGAGTGATGGGGATGGTCTTACTCTTTTTATCGTCAAAATTTAAGTAAGACTCATATTCATTTTTTCTTCTTTTAATAATTCAATGAATTGAGTTTAGTTACATGAAATAACGCGTATAATTAATTGAAACTACACTTAATTTCCACTTTTAATTTAATTTTCGCTTTCATTTGGTAACTGCACTTATTTTTATAGGTGACCTG
Organism: Amaurobius ferox; assembly: GCA_951213105.1. Taxonomy (NCBI): domain Eukaryota; kingdom Metazoa; phylum Arthropoda; class Arachnida; order Araneae; family Amaurobiidae; genus Amaurobius; species Amaurobius ferox. Next base: position 94,503,621 of record OX578139.1, on the reverse strand, counting down.
GCGAAATGCAAAAAAACAAAAGTATCTCGAGAACAGCTGGTCCTAGAGTAATGGGGTTGGTTTTATTCTTTTTATCGTCAAAATTTAAGTATAAATAAGGCATTTAACTGATATATTTGAACATACACGATCTTTTATTTTAGATTTTAATGATTTTTATGGGATATTTTCCAAAGAAGGCAGGTTATTTTTTTCCGAATCATGCAAAAATCTAATCAGCATCAGGGTAACCCACAAATGACTTATCTACTAAAAGTTGTGAAATTTGGTCTACTAGTTTTTGAGTTAGAGTGATTACTGTGGCATATAAAATATGAAAAAGGAAACTTACAGTTAAATTTACAATTAACATTAATTGTTTATCTTTAATTTTAATGATTATAAGCGCGTTGTGTTTAAGCAATAACACTCCAATTATTTTTACCTTTTGTGTAACTCCTGAAAAGAATTATTAATTAATATACAAAGATTAGACTATTTAAACTTAAACAATATAATTTATTAACAACATCAATTTATCAAAAGCACCAATTTTCATAAATATCAATTTTCATTTATTATCAATTTTCATTTCATTATTTTAGCAAGGGGAGATATGCGACTAGAATTATTAGTTTTACGATGGTGTCTAGGACCGGTAACAATCAGAGCACATACCTTCCAGTTTAATCTTGGGCTTATCATCATTCTGAGGCTTGCATCAGTCTTATACTGCCATAACTCTGTGGTGTGTGGCTCCTCCTCGTACTACTAATGCACTCGCCATTTGATCTACCTCCATTAATTTGGAACATATACGGAACCTTTACAAATCTGTTGGATTTATATGCTGCATCTGATTTCGTCTACAACTGCACTCTTTTCGTCGATATCTGCTACTCCTTGTCTTTCGTCTCTTACTGCACTCTCATTTTGTCTATATTTCAAACTCGTGTATTTCGTCCACAACTCTGGGGTGTGTGTCTCCGAACTCTTATTTCTTTCCTCTTAAGTCATGACAGTGTAAATACTCGTACTCTAACTGCAACTCCTAAGTCATGTCTACTAGGTCATATTCACTTCGCTCCTTTTGTAAATCTGTTTTAGACTTGTGGTTCCTTCGGCGGGCTGGGGGGGAGAGGGGTAGCTCCGCCCTTCTTCCCCTTGGCGCTCATTGGTTCTTCTGAACCCAATGGCATCACTTCACAGCCCCTCTCAGCCCCTGTGGCCTGGCACACCCAAATTTATAGCATTTGACCTAAAACTTCAAGTTGTCGTAAAGTTCGGCGCAAGCCAGACTCAAGCTTTCTTTTCCTTAAAGGACACCATAAATAATTAAATAAAAATGTCTCATGTGAGAACAATTTCTGGTCTCACATATCTCCCCACAGACAACAACAACAACAAAAAATTCTACAACATATAGAGTTCGAAAAAAAGTTCCAATCAGATGCCACTTTTTAATTGGCATTTTTCACTTTCTTGGGGACAAAGTTCGCCCAGAATTAGTTCAACAGTCTTGTTGTAACACAAAAGTTTTTTAGCACATTATATACACTAAATAAACATAAGTTATGTACTCATGAACTCTACCAGGTCCAGCTTTCAATTGAAGCTAAATTAAATTTTGACTATGTAAAAAGATTTTTAAACATATGCACATTCACATTGAAATGTTACACACTACTATCTACTTTTATATTTTTAACACCATTACACATTTTTTTGTACAAATTACACAGTATACCATTTTTTCCACCAAATTCTTTTCATACTTCATTAATTTCCATAATTGATAACTTCATCACATATATAACATACTGTCACATCAGCCTCTTTAAGTAACCTTAACTTTGTCATTGGGAATGACACATTTTTACATTTCCCTTTAATAGGCCATCTTGGCCCAGAATCTAAACAAACAACAACAACCCCTTGCACTTGATGACAGCAATTGATTGATGTTTTCAAAAAGATCATTAGAAGAACCCTTCTTAAAGACCCCTTTTTCTCCATCGGTAGTGAATAACCGGAAACGGCGTTCAACTACCCTTTCCGAACTTGGAAAGTGACCAGCTTGCAAAGAGACCCTCGACAACGATTCCTCTTTTTTAATCGCTTTTTTAACAGCGCTTAGCAGCCGGAATTCCCTCAACTTTACTCTTTTTGCAATGACAGAGCAAAGTTGAAATGGACAACGTGCGGCGCGAATTCAAGCGGGCTGAAAAAGGATATTGCCAGCGTGTTCACGGCTTGTAATCAAGTATTGTACATATTTTATTAACCCACTCGGCGTGTTATATAAACGTCGACTTATTCTTTTAAATATATTTTCTCCTTATTAATTTAATTATTAATCATATCTGATATAAACTTTTTATGCTTTATATAGAATGCTCAGACGGGCTTGTACATTATATTAGCATTATATAGCTCTCTCTCTCTTTTTTTAAACTCAACTTAAAAAGCCCCTTATTTAAATATTATTCTGTTGGTTTCTTTGAGGTGGCTTGTATCAATTATCAAAGCCATCTTAATGTTGCCTTCTTTTACTGCACGTATACGTTTTATATTAACATTATTCAACATTTCTGAAAATCATTTTACTGTATTATTTATTATTTAAATTTCACCTTTCCATTTGATGTTGAGATTCTCTTTTATTTATTTTTGTTTTTTCTATACCTTCCATTTGACTTTATGAAATTAAAAAAAAAATTGAAATTATTTTTTTTTTGAAATTAAATTTTTTTTTAAATTTTTAAATTTAATTTTAAACTTTTAAAGTTTTTGATATAGTTTGTATAAATTTTATTTATTTTAACTCCTTGCTTAATACTTTCATAACTTTTACATTTTATATAAAATTATTTCATCTTTTTAAACACACTCAAGTCTTTAATTTCTTGTCTGAAAACCTTTTATTTACTTAATTGAAAATTTTTATTTTATATTTTTAACAATTGAAATCCTTTTTATTTATTATTTATATATCCTTTTTAATTATATCTCCTTTTTAAACGCGGATTTATTTACTCACCGTAACTACAAAATTTATCATATTTATGTATTTCAATATATTTTAATCCTTATGACTTTGAATACCTGACGTTTATAACCATTATATGCCCGATTGATTATCATTCTATCTCACACATTATTATCTAATTATTACTTATCTTGACACTTAATTAACTGCGGCTAACCCCTTTATCGCCGTAATACCTATTATCATTTATTTATTTATTTATATGACATTTCTTGCATCAAAATTCATTTTTATTTATAATAATATTTCTCAACACATTATTCAGACTAATTTTTCATAAATTTTCACATTTAAAAATACCTAATCATCAATTTATATTACATTACTAACAGAGTATATATATATTTTTTTTCTTTTACGTAGATTGTCGTTTGTTTACAAACACTTCTCAATTACTATCGTATCTCATCGATTACTTTAATGTTTTTATTTCCATTCCCCACTGACATCTGAGTGACCTATTATTTAACATATTTATTTATTCATTCAATATTTATTTATATTCATTATATATGTATTTCACATTTATTTATTATCGTACTATTTTCCTCATCAATACTTACATTTTATTTTCATTTCCATATTTATTTACATTTTATTTTCATATCCATAATTTATTTATACACATATTATTAACGTAACCTTTCCTTACGTTATAAATACGCAACAAAAATGCTTTATTTTGCTCTCAAAATTTTTCAATTATTTTTTTTTATTTCAACCCTTTTTTAACACGTTCTGTGAATTTATTCATTTATTCACTAAACAAAATTTTAACTAAATTTAATACATTTATCCTCTCACTTTAGGATTAATTTAGTTATTTAAATTGCTTGTACAATTTATATATTCCTCAAATATTTATTTACTTCAACAATTTCAATGCATTTCACATTTGAACATTCCTACGCGAGATATCGTGCCCTCGATTGCTTTATTGCAACGGACGATTTACAGCTACTTTTACTGTTCGTAATTTAACATTTTAAATTCAAATTGATTTAAAATTTTCAATTATTTATGCCTTTGTTTACTTTTGACATAAAATTTATACTATCTAGGACTAATCTTTAATATTCTCACTTTCAGCTCATTACTTATTTTTTCACTTTACTTAAATCTGTCATTCAATTTTTAAGTCTCAAGACTCTTCCCTCAAAAGACCTAAGATTTTTGCCCTTGAAAACAACTTGAAGTGAAGCGCTACACCTTATTTTGAGCTAACTTATTTTGAAACAAGAAGCATTTGACTGGACTGGCCCTTAAACACAAAGACCTTGCCTGGATTTGGCTCCAGACCTTTCATCTACCCAAATAGGTAACATATTTGATTTTACCTTTCATTTTTGTAGATTTATTTGCATAAATAAATCTCTGCATAATTTTCTTATCATATGTCATATTTTGAGTTGTATTATATAAATTATATATAATATTATTTTTGAAACAGGACCATTTGTACAATTATTATCAATTTTTGTAAACTTCATACCATGTTCATTTTTAAACCATTCCATGATTATTCATTTTTTCCTTAGAAATTTATACCATTTTCATTCATAAACAATTCTTTCATTATTGCTTTTTTTTTTTAATTCATATCATTATCCACTTTTTCATTTTTAAAATTTTTTCCATTCCATATCATTTTCCTTAGAATCATTTGATTTGCTATCCTTTTTATTTCTCTCTCATTTTACAATTCTTTAAATACCAATCATCAGCAAATTTTGAATTTTTAAAAATCCTTGAATTCATGAAACAATTTTGACCAAGCTTTCTCTCCCTTTGTTCATGAATGTTTTCAATTCCATTTGTGCTATAAATATGTATTTCATTTAGTAACTCTAATTTCTGCCTAACATACTCTTTATATTTGCTTTGACTTTGAATTATTTCTGAGTCTACTTTTATAATATCATTACCTTCATTATCATTGTGATTAACATCCCTTATTATTTTATTATTTTCATTTCGAACATTTTTACAAACATTTGCATTTTGTATTTCTTGACAATTATTATTTTGATCAACCAAATCATCCATTATTTTATTTTCAAGTGAATTTTGCTTATCACTATCATGATTTCCATTTTCATTTTCATTTTGAATTTGTTGAAAATTAACATTTTGATTTTTCCTTTCCAAAACTTCCATTATTTTATTGTCCTCTGAAATTATTCTTCAAACCTTTTATTTTCACTTGCATTATGTACCCTTTGAATTTTAACATTTTCATTTTGCATAACTTCATGATCAATATTTTCAAAATTCTTATCAGCTTTCTGATTTTGCCTATTTTTTTTTTTTAATATCCTTCTTCCCATAAATTGGAATTTACAAAAACTCTCGGTCTCAAGAAATATCTTGAACTATGCTTGTCCGTATGCTCTCTTTCGTTGGTGTTATCAGATATATCAATTTGATCTTTACTAATTTCCTTTACTTCTTCATTTTCACTTGAATTTTCTTTACTTTCATTACTTAAATACTATTTTCTTTCACTTGCCACAAAGCATTTATTAATATGTATTGTTATAATTTTGGTGGCACCTTTTTCTCTTATCATAATATTATTATTCTTTATTTTTTTTATCACTCTATATGGTCCTGTAAATTTGTCGCTTAACACGGGTGGTTTAATCAGTTTTTTTAGGAAAACTGTATCGCCGACCTCTATATCTTTCATACGGACAATCGTATACATTTGTGCTTGTTCTTCAGCAGCAGTTCTTTGTAAGCTTGCAGTATCTTTCATTATCTTATTGAAAAATTTCAGGTTTTGTTTACATATTCTTTATAGTTGTTTCTATTTTCCAACTTCAAACTCATTTTGCTAATATCACTGTCTTCACTTTTACTTTGAATATTATCTCCTGGCAACTGTAGGTCCCGTAAAAAAAAACAAAAATGCTGGTTCCCCGTAGTCTTGTTTTTTGTATTGTTCACATAAAGTTTGAACCACTTTAGGGATTCGTCCCAATCGAAGGTCTTGTTTGCAATGCAAATCATGGACTCCTTTATTAAATAATGCGCTCGTTCCAATCTTCCTAATGAGGATGGCTTTGCCACACTGTTATAACGTCTTTCTATATTTAGGCTGTCTGTAAATTCAATGTATTCCTTACTTTTAAATTGACTTCCATTATCACTCTGCATAGTCCTAAAAATCCCATACGAGGTGCAATATTGAACCAAAATGTCCACTATAGTTTGTGCTGAGATGTTTTTGACTGGATATGCTTCCAGATGTCTGGAGAACATATCCAACATTGTCACAATGTAACAATGCCCTCGGTTGCTCCGCGGTAGCTTCCCAACAATATCAATTTGTATATGCTCGGCACAAGCAAAAATCGGGCTCATAATCTGCGGCTTGGCAGGAGGGATATTTTTGTCTTTCATTCTCAGGCACTTATCACAGGATTTGACAAAATTTTCGACATCAGCCGACATGGCGGTCCAATAGTATTTCTTCTGTACAATTTGCAATGTCTTATCTACACCAAAATGAGGAAAATGAGCCAATTCCAGCTCCTCCTTTCTCAATGTCTGTGGAATGACAATCTTGTTCTCTTTATTGCTCTTAAATTCATCTTTTTTATTTTTCTTTGTAATCATGACCAGATTCGTTGCATTATCTATAAAATACTTTTTCTTATTTTGCGTTCTTATTTTGCCTTCCGCGATTGCCTTCCTAATATTTTTTATTTTTTTATCTTTAAGCTGCTCTTTTACTATTAGTTTGATATTGAAATCCATTGTATTATATTATTTACCATTTTCTCTTGATTTTCTTGGTCAAAAATATATCTGGAATTATAATCTGCTGGATTATATTCTCCAGGTTGGTGTTCAAATTTGAAAGTACTAATTTCCATTAGCCATCTGGCTATAATACTTGGTTGCTTTTCTAGTTTTAAATGATGCATTAGTGACTTTGCATCACTTAATAAAACTAATTTTCTTCCAAAGATATATTCACGGAAGTGTTGTATAGCCCCATAAATTGCCAACAACTCCAACTTGTTGACTGGATATCTTTTCTCGGCATCATGTAGCCCTCGTGAATAATATTCGATGACATGTGGCACTCCATTTATTACTTGATATATATTTCCTGCGATCCCGGTATTACTTCCATCTGTGTTTAAAATAAACTGTTTATTAAAGTCCGGAGCCCTAACCGTCGGTTCGTTGAAAATTGCTAATTTAATTTATGAAATGCCTCTTCACACTTGCTATTCAAATTGAATTTGGTGTTTTTCTTAGTTAAGTTAACTAAGGGTTCAGCAATTTGCGCATAATTTTGAATAGATGATCTAAAATAATTTGTGGTGCCCAAAAAACTTTTAATTTGTCTTATTGTAGTTGGATTTTAAAAATTTTGAATTTCAGCACAATTTTGTTTTGATGGGCGAATGCCGTCGTTGCTAATTTTGTCACCTAAAAACTTGATTTCCCTTCTGCAAATTTGCACTTTATTAGGATCTAAAGTAAGATTATTTCCTTTCAACCTGTTAAATACTGTTTGCATTTTTTGCATTATTTCCATGTTAGAGTTGCCGCATATGACCAAATCGTCCAGATAAAAGTAAATATTTTGATCTCGTAAATCGCCTATAACCTCGTCCATTAAAATTTGGAAATATGCCCCAGAGTTCTTTAATCCGAAAGGAAGACGATTAGGCGAAATTGCCCTAAGCACCCACTTTCAAAACTCAGTTTTTCCTTGTCCTTTTCTTGTAGCTTGATTTGAAAAAAAGCTGACTTGAGATCTAATACCGTATATAACGTGTGCCCTGAAATCTTATGTAATATGTCCTTGATCAGGGGTAATTCCACCGGTAGCGAAGGAATGAACGTATTTAAGGCTCTATAATCCACGGCCATTCTATACTTGACTTCCTGACCCTCTTTTTGTGGTTTCTTTACCATCAAAATTGGGAAGCAATAGTTAGACTGTGACTTCTTAATCAATCCATATTTTAATAACTCCTGTATCTCTTTCTGCGCGGCAATTTTCAAGGCATTAGGTAAAGGATAAGGCTTTGTTTGAATTGGAAAATCGTGCATCAATTCAATATTTGGAATAATTGCATCCGTTTCTCCCAAAATCTGATACGATTTTGAAAATACCGCATAATTATCTTTCAATAACTTATACATTATTTTCCTATCCTCGCCTTGTAGATGGTCTAGGTCAAACTCAGTGTTTTCCATTTCGGTTTTCCTAACTTCAACATCTCTTCAGTGCAGGCATTTTTGATTTTATTTACATCCTGAATTTTAACATTATTTACATTTTCCATTACATTCATATTTATTACTTCCATTTCTTTATTTACCATTCCTATTTTCATTCTTTTGTTCAACCAAATAGTATTTTTATTTTTATTATAAAATATTGTGTTAATACATTTTGTATCAGTTACAGGTTGGATAGAGAACTCCGGCAAGATTGCCTTAGCGAGGTTTAATGGCTCCAGCACGACTTCCTCTGAATCAACGTTTTCTGACAATTGCAATTGAACCAGATTCGATTCTCCTGCATCAATTTTAACTTTCTTTTTTAGTTGAGCATAAATTGGTTTACTGCTAGTTGTTTTCTGCATTTTTTTATTTATAAATTTTTCTTTACTATTCTTACTCTGTGTACATTCCTCACTGATGTGAAATCTAACCTTCTTTTTTGTATCAGTCATCGAATTAGATTTATTTTCTGCATCACTATTTAAATTTAACTCTGCGTTACGCGCATCATTTTTATTTCTTATTAACATTTCTATATTTATATTTTTACTGCTTGATTTGTTTTTATCTCTATTACTCTTGTCATGCACCTCAGTACTGATTTCTTTATTTTCTTCCTTATTATCATTGTTTTGTTTTTGTATAAGAAATGTATGCATCATAACTTTATTTGCCTCCTTAATTTGTTCCGAATTTTTGCTTCCAATTAAAGATATAGTTACATTACCAAATTTTAATACTTTGTTTCTAGTATCTAAAATTCCTACATTGGTTGCTAAGAAGTCGTACCCTAATAAAATTTCATAGTCATTTCCGAAGTGTTGCTCAGTTATAAAAAAAGTATTATTTACCGCTTTGCCTCCAATTTTAAAATGCATTTTTAAACATCCCGAGAATTGAATTTTTTCCTTAGTAAATGTCTGTAAAGTTACTTTTCTTGTCACATAATTAATTTTTACGTTTGATTCATTTTTCAGCTTCTGAACAAACTGTTCCGCAATCAGTGAAACCATGGATCCGGAGTCCACCATGGCGACCGCGGACACTGTGCTAAACTGCAACAAGACTTTAGGTAATTGTATTATATTTTGCATGTTTTCCATACTAATTATCTCTTGCTTGTCATTTTTATTTCCATATTCATTATGTTGCTTTGCTTTAATCTGGGGAACAGGGCTTCGCGTGCGAACCTCCCTTTTATCATATTGCATTTTATTTGCATTATCATTGTAACTCGATAACTTATTTCGCGTTTGCAATTTTTCTTCTTTCGATTGGGACTTTGGTCTATTTTTTAAATTTTGACTTGGCCAAAGCCCCTCCGTCAGTTTAAAGACCCGCTATGGTTTCTTTCTTGTCCCTTAAATCCGTCTTTCGCAAAAGTTTGGGTATTTGACCGACTATCATTTCTTTCTCTGAATCCGCTATTTTGCGTATTACGAAATCCATTACTTTGCCCATTTCTAAATCCGTTACTATTTTCATTTCTAAATCCGTTATTTTGATCATTTCTAAATTTATTTCTTTTATTCCCATATTTATTTACTTCATAATTATTTTGTGCGTTTTGGTTGTGCCAACAGGTAGAAAAGCAGTGCCCTCTTTTTCCGCATCCTATACAATATATCATTTCATTTTCTGATTTTTCCTGTCTTCCCCGTTGATTAACATTAAATTTTCTGCCCATATTTTCGTTGCGATCAATTATATTTATTTCTGAACGGTCACCTTGTTCCTCCATAATTTTCTCCAAATGTTCAGCAAATTCTACTGCTTCGTCAAAGTTATTAATATTTATTTTTTTAATTTCAAATGCAAGATCTCTTAAAGTTTCTAACAATTTTGAAGGCATTAAATTGTTTTTAATTTCAAACATTTCATTAGTTGAGCTATTTCCTACAAATTCATTTGTTGCACTAAAAATATTTAACGCTAGCTCAGCTACCTTCATACCTGGCTTCATCTTTATTTTATTTAAATTTATTTGCTTTTGCAGCATAGTAACAGGTGCTTTAAATTGTTTCATCAAAATTTGTCTAACTTCTCCCATATTGTTTGCATTCTGTAATTTCCTTTTTTTTGTCAAAAATTCTAAAGCCTTTTCCTTTAATCTCGTTTTTACAATTATTACTTTATTCTCTTCTGACCATTCGGCTTTTCTGCAATATTTTGAAATTGCGTTAAAAAAAATTCAATGTCCTCATTTTCTTTTCCATTAAAAAAAGGCAATACATTAATCAAATTAAAGTTATCCATTCTTACTCTCTGATTTTCACTTCTTTCTATTTGTGACCTATCGGGAGATATTTGACGTCTTGAATTTCGGTTATTCCTTTGAGGCATTTAGCACAAAATTATCCCTTCCAAAATTTTCTTACTTAATCTACATGACATGAATACACTTCAAAAATACTGCACATAAAACACTTCATGCTATAAAAATATTCTTAACATTATAATAAATTTTTCACACACTCTTTTCAATTAAAATATATGCAACTCTTTTCATTTTCAAAGTGGTTGTGCATATTTATTTTTTACCAATGCAAAAATTTGGTCAACATATGCTCCTCCAAAATTTTCATTCATTTCTTTATTTAAATTATTTCTATCTATCTCAATATTATTCACCTTATAATTATTTATTAAAATTTTCATTTAAATTTATGACTCACACAAAAGCGTCACGGAAACCAAAATGTGGCATATAAAATATTTTATGTTTAATTTATAAGTTTAAATTATAATAAAATTATTTGTTAGTCTTTATTTTAATGATTATAAGTGCGTTGTGTTTAAGTAATAACCCTCCAATTATTTTTACCTTTTGTGTAAGTCCTGAAAAGAATTATTAATTAATATAAAAAGATTAGACTATTTAAACTTAAACAATATAATTTATTAACAACATCAAATCAAAAGCACCAATTTTCATAAATATCAATTTTCATTTATAATCAATTTTCATTTCATTATTTTAGAAAGGGGAGATATGCGACTAGAATTATTAGTTTTACGATGGTGTCTAGGACCGGTAACAATCAGAGCACATACATTCCAGTTTAATCTTGGGCTTATCATCGTTCTGAGGCTTGCATCAGTCTTATGCTGCCATAATTCTGTGGTGTGTGGCTCCTCCTCGTACTACTACTGCACTCGCCATTTGATCTACCTCCATTAATTTGGAACATCTACGGAACCTCTACAAATCTGTTGGATTTATATGCTGCATCTGATTTCGTCTACAACTGCACTCTTTTCGTCCGTATCTGCTACTCCTTGTTTTTCGTCTCTTACTGCACTCTCATTTTGTCTATATTTGAAACTCGTGTATTTCGTCCACAACTCTGGAGTGTGAGTCTCCGAACTCTTATTTCTTTCCTCTTAAGTCATGAAAGTGTAAATACTCGTATTCTAACTGCAACTCCTAAGTCATGTCTGCTAGGTCATATTCACTTCGCTCCTTTTGTAAATCTGTTTTAGACTTGTGGTTCCTTCGGCGGGGAGGGGGAGGAGTAGCTCCGCCCTTCTTCCCCTTGGCGCCCATTGGTTCTTCTGAACCCTATGGCATCACTTCACAGCCCCTCTCAGCCCCCGTGGCCTGGCACACCTAAATTTATAGCATTTGACCTAAAAGTTCAAGTTGTCGTAATGTTCGGCGCCAGCCAGACTCAAGCTTTCTTTTCCTTAAAGGACACCATAAATAATCAAATAAAAATGTCTCGTGTGAGAACAATTTCTGGTCTCACAGTTACAGCCAATTTTTGCTGGCTATTTCGTAAAAACAGGCAGATTCTTTAAATTCGCATCATACCAAAATGTAAACGTCACCAGGGTCACACACAAGGGACGTTTCAACCAAATTTCATGAAATTCGGTCAATTAGATTTTCATTTAGAGTGGATGCATACATTGTACAGAGAGACATACAGACATAAACAGACACACACAGAGATGCACATACAGACACATACAGAGAAACACATACAGACACACACAGATACACGGACACACACACTGACGTCACGCTAAAAACCGTTTTTTCGTGCTCAAGAGGTCCCAAAGTTTGTAAATCCGTCGAAAACTCGAGTTGCGTATTTCGTCATGATTCCAATACTTTCCTTATACATTGCAATGTCTTGCAGGGAAAGTAAAAAAATCTGATGTGAGCAGTACATGACTTTCCCTGCAGACTCATGTACACGTTCTCTTTATTTCTTCAATAATTCATTGAATTGAAATTCATTGAAAATTTTCAAAGGTGGCATAGCGAAAATGCGAAAAAAATAAAATATCCCGAGACTGGCTAGTCCTAGGGTAATGGGGTTGGTCTTATTCTTTTTTATCGTTTCAAATTACGTATAAAAGAAGCAATGTAATTCATATATTTGAAGTGCTTTCTGTATGACTGCCAATTATTGTACAGAAGATTGTATGGAATTTGGCATCACCCTATATGAATTTCATTGTATTTGTAAGTGTGGTGCTCATTTAAAAGAGAGAAACAGAGATTGATGTTAATTAATTTCGCAAAAAAAAGGTAGTTCATTTTTTTCCGAATCGTAACTAAATCTAATCAGCACCAGAGTAAACCACAAGCGACTTATTTACCAAATTTTGTAAAATTTGATCTATTATTTTTTCAGCGAGATTTGATAAAGTTAATTTTTGCGGGCCATTTCGCAAAAGAAGCGGGTTCTTTTTCCCTGAATCGTACCAAAAACTAATCAGCAGGTAATTCATCCACAAGTGACTTACCTACAAAATTTTATGGAATTTGGTCCATTAGGTTTTGAGTTAGATTGGATATATACATTGCACAGACATACATACAGACAGACACACACACAGGCGTCACTCTAAAAATAGTTTTTTTGCATTCTAGAGATCCCAAAACGTGTAGATCCTTCGAAAACCCGAGTTGCGATTTTCGGTATGACTCCAATACGTTCCCTACACATTACCATGTATTACAGGGAAAGTACATAAAAGTCATTGCATTATATAGGAAAGTCATGTTCCATACATATCATATTTCAATACCATGTTTATAGACCTTACCAATCAGGTGCGTTTATAATGTTAGGATCAAGCTCTCATTTCAGGTAAAGGCATAAATGCTCCGATTTAAGGATGTTTGGGAAGTCGTCACCATGTACAGCTGCTGAAAAAAAAAAACCCTCCCTCAGTTAATTGAGCATCGTTCATTGTAGAGACAATTGAAAGATACCATTCAATTAGGAATAACATCCTCTACAAATTAATGTGCGTAAAATTTGCATAAGGGGCCTTTTTCATATCTAAAAGCGTAAAAACCTTGAAATTTTCAATGGCAACACCCAAGTTTGACGCAATATTTCGAATATAACACTAAAAATTAAACTCGGATATTAAGTTTCAAGTTACTGGTGAAGCGTTTCCGAATTATGAATTTGTAAAGTTTTGAGCTCTTAATGGTAAATTAGTTTCCAAGACTTCCATTCATATCTTCTGTAATAATTATCTGCTCCCGCTGATTATTTGTATGACGTTACTGCTAAACAACCCAAACACATTTACGTTATTTTTATTTTTGTGGAAATAATTGTTTATATGAAATATTAATTATGAAATCAATAATCGAAAAAATATGAATACTAACCCGGACATGTTTTGATAAAAATCGATTCACAAATACTTTTCATTTGTTCATGTATAATTTCAGGTGTTTCCTCCCTCTAGTTCTTTCAAAATGTTTAAATATTCAGCATTACGATGATTTTAGGGGTCGTATATTAGTTTAAAAAAATGACTAATTTGAAAAAGTTATATTAATTGTAAATTAATATTTATTTTAGAAAACGGGCATTTATTTTTACCCAGTTTTAATAAAAACTGTGTATAAACAGTGTTGTATAGATGCAACCTAATCAACGTAATTCTGCTACTGTATTGAAGGGTAAAAACTTGTATTGTTATAAATAGGACTTACTTAAGTTACTGTCGATTAATTGTTCCGGAGCTACTGCGAGTTAAAATCGCCTACAAAATGTGATAATTTTTAACAAAAAATATTTATATAAAACAATAACAAATTATAAAATTATGTGATACTAAACACCATAACACGTAGCTTTATATCAAAAGACGAATTTGCATAATTGCGGTTTAGTATGATAAATATTACAACAACATAAGAACCTCTTATTTGAAGGTAAAATGATTCCATAATTTTATTCTCAATTTATTTTCGTTTATTTAATTGTATTACAAAGCAGAGTTATCACACCTAATAACATTCTTAAAGTTTTACTGCGGTATATATGTTCGAAAGTCGGGTTTGTCTTATACATTTTTTTGAAACAGCATTATAACATAATATTTGAAAATGAACATTTCATTCTTCTTTATTACTTCTCTTTTTATTGACCCTTGCACGAATGCTCCATTAGTTTTTAGCAACGTACACCGTACAGCTTTTTACTCCTAATAATCGTGTCCTATTTGAGGCTCACATAATCCTACCCATTACAGGTCCACTGCGTTAGTAACACACACACACACACACACAAGACAACACCACACCCAGTCACGAAAATGCTCACCCTCTCATGCAGGAATCGAACCTGCGACATTTCGGCTGTGAGATAAACCCTAATGCTGAGTGCCAAGAGGATAGTTCAATAATTTACAACCGTGCTGTGGTCAATCAGCGAAACATCGCCTTTCAAATTGCGGTTTTCAATATGGATCTGATCCCCGAAAATTGCACATTCCAGAATATTGAATATCTTCGGATATAAAGATAGAAACGTCGTGAAAATTTGAATTTGGACTCATTTGGAGGTCTGGAACTTGTGGGAGACGTCAAAATTGGGTGTTGTCATTGAAAATTTCAAAGTTTGTGCGCGTTTAGATATGAAGAGGGTCCCTTATGCAAATTTTAAGCACATTAATTTGTAGAGGATGTTATTCCTAATCAAATGCTATCTTTTAATTTTCTCTACGATGAACGATGCCCGATTAACATACTGTGAGGCGTTTTTCTTTTCCGCAGCTGTACTTTTAATGGCAACTAGATAACTTACTTTGTACTGCAATTTTTCGAACCTGTGGCAGAAGACGACTCTGCTTCTGCCAAAGACATCGATCGAATATTTTAGGAACGTGTACCCGAATTATAAGGTCGGAGTTGAAGCTAGCTTTTGCTCTAATCTTATAATGTCGGTTTTGTAAGCACCGGGTCCCGAGTTCGGGCCTGGTTCAGGACTAGCAACATCAATTCCTACAATGATGACCCTAGACATACGAGCACGCAACCTTCTCTCTTCAACGATCTCAACACTAGATAGCAGCACCACGCTGAATCAGAGGTGCCTACCACTCCCATCCTGATTGACCACGACTGACGTCACGACACCGCACGTTGAGGTACGACACGCCTTCTGGCTATTCAGCCCCTCGACTGAGTTTCGGATGGGGACACGCGAGGGGGTTTCTGGGTGGCCCCCCTTCTCACCGAAATTCGACCGGGCTTCTCAACAAGGGGTGGAGTGTGTGGCAACAGACGTCTCTGCTCCTGCCAAATACATTGATCGAAGATGCTAGGAACTTGTACCCGAATTATAAGTTCGGAGTTGAAGCTAGCTTTTGCTCTAATCTTATAATCTCGGTCTTGAAAGCACCAGATCCCGAGTTTGGGAATAGTAACATCAATTTCTACAATCCTACATGGAAAACGACAAATTCAGTCTTACTACGTAGACGATATGGAAATTCTTAAATAAACTCGAGCTGCATTCAGCTACAACGACCAAGTTCATATTCACAGAACTCGCCTAAAAGTAAATGTTCCCCACATATGAGTTATATTTTATTTCTTCAGCGACTTTGTAATCTTTCTCGAAATAATTAAATAATTTTCATGAAATTTGATATGTTTATTTTAATGGTTAAAAATATGAAGTGCGTATCATATAAATTTTCTTTTAAAATTCAATGAACTTACTTTTCTAACAGTGAAAATATGGTCTGCAAGATGCAAGACTCAGTGTCTTTGGCACTGAATTGGCACCAAATAAATTGAAGTTTATTATTTCATTTTTTGAAACTTATTAGTACAATCAGAATGACTTATTCATACTCACGTGCAAAATTCATCGAAATGTTATTATCATTTTACGACTATCCCGTAAAATGATTTCTTGTTGGTAGATTGTTTGGCGTCAAAATACAAAACTATTAGAAAAAACACATTGCTCACAAATAGAACGTATTAGATTCACGAGAATAATGTTAACAGAAAATGATGCTGTTGCATAATATTTCGGATGGAAATTGAATTAATTTGACGATACTTACAATTTTTTTTCATATTATGTAATATTTTTGATAAATTTAATTGAGAAACTTGCTATATCTAGAGAACGGTCCGTGTTTATGTTCTAAAACAGAACACTTTCCATATACATAAAGCTATAAATGTGGGAAAAGCAATAAAAAAATCTGATGTGGGCAGCACATGACTTTCCTTATATAATGCTATGAATTTACTGCTTTTACAGTAAAAAAATATATTTTTCTTATAGTAGATACTTATATTTTTTCCAAGACATTGAATTTTCATTAAGTAGTCGTCATTTTCATTAATTTAGAGTTATTTTTATTTATTTGGCGAGATTTGCAAAATTTAAAACAGTCGCCAATTTGGCAATATTCTGCAAAATTCATCGTCAAAATCTCGCCAAAGCGTTATAGACTGAAAAATAAGTTATTCTTATAGGAGATAAATGACTATTGGCGTTCAAATGCAAAAGTATTACTCAAAGTATATTTTCTCATGAATGGAACGAGTTAGATTCACGAGAATGATGTCACCAAATGCATGGCACGATATTGCATATGAAAAGTAAACATGTTTTTCAATAGTTAATATTTTTTTAATTTGTGATTTTTTGATAAATTTATTTGAAAAATCGGCAATATATTGAGAACGGTTCATTCTAGCGTTCTAAAATTTATGCCTATGGTTTTCAAAGAACAAATTACATAAGAAATGTATATTTGCGTAACTTTATTAAAGGTTTTGATTTTTTGATTATTTTTTAAAAATTTTACTCGAAAATTTAGGGCATTTCTGAACATTTGATTGTGTTTAAAAACACCAGGCTGCCAATATTCATGGATTGTAATTTTGGTACCAAATTTCATTCGAATCGCTCTATTTGTTCGTGAGATATCGTCACCACATGCTCACTGACACACATACACACACACACACACACACACACACTCACAGAGAGAGAGAGAGAGAGGCATCACCTCAAAAATGTTCGATTCGTGATCAGTGATGCTTGAAACGTGCACTCTCGTCGAAAACTCGAATTCGAATTTTCGACCCCGTCACAATACTTTCCTTATACATTATTGTGTATAAGGAAAGTAAAAAACTGTATACCTCTAGAGTTTCAGCGAGACTGAGTTATAAGAAATTTCTAATGCGTGGGTTTTCACAACAATATCGAAATTTGTTAATCAGCAAAGCATTGTGTTGTACATATCATATCTTTTAATATACAAAAAACTGCCTTTTTAATGTATAAATAAATTCTTCCTCTACGCAATCATAAGCAAAAACCATCAAAACCCCAGGAGCATAATATTTCAATATTTTCACTTCTCCTGTCAATTATATCATACTTCCCTAGCAATGACATATCTGGAACAGCCGAACAGAAATTCCCTAGAGTAAATTAATCCTTGCTTTAAAAAAATCTGAACAATTATTTTGAGTGTCGTCTATAGGGGGCCAGTGACATTTGCACGTACTAATCACTGACAGATTAAAACTTAATAAATGTTTGAAGAATAGCGCTAGTGATCGCACTTTCAATTACTGAAGACTGTTATTGTTACCTTGCCTCTCTTTTTACCGGTGTTTAAAAACTTTTGTATGTGTTGGTATAAACAAATGCACTGTGAAATATTTAAAATATATATTAAATTTGACATTTTATCCCTAGTTTATAGGCTGAAACAATGTGACGCAAATTAAAAACCTTTGTTGAAAATTAATATATGGTACATTGGTATCGTTCAGAATTACAATTCACTCAAATAGAGATATTTTATGTGGAAAAAGTACAATTTTTAATATCTTGAGTACCTCTTACGATAACCCAAAAACATTGGTATCCATTGTGGTAAAGTAAAATTATCATAAATACAATACTAACGCTTAGCAATAGTATCCCCCAGTCGACTCAGTAATCGTATACGTGAAAATTGAAAAGATTGAGTACATTGCGTTGGATTCAGAAAACAAGTCGATTTTGTGTGCCACTGACACTTTTATTATACACATAAATTATGAGACACACTAATAATACACAAACATTATATACTTAAAACGTACCTCACTTGAACTCGGGTGTACTGACTTATTACGGTAAATGTTAATTAATATTACAATTAATTTAAATCTCGGTCGGATATAATAAGCGAGGATATAGTAAGCAGATATAGTAAGGATATTTTCCCAAGCTCAAAATTTATATTGATACAATTTGAGTTAGATTAAGATACACATGTTTGCACCACAATTGACTTTCAAGAAACACAATACCTCCAACACAGATGAAATGGCTTGTTAATACCAAAAGATCCTATTCACAAGTCCATTTGGTTAAGGACCCGGGATAGGCGAGGCAACACAGTTCACATTGACCCACGGTTCAGAAAATTTTACTGAGATCGATCGGGAGTCCATCAGGGATTAGTTATCAACGTCTGCTATGCTCTCCACCGTCCAATTGCCGGTTGGTCCCGCGATGTTTGGAGGTCCGGGTACTTATGTGAAGGCCGATGCTGGTCATAGCAGTATCCCGATAGAAAGGTTACGGTCGCATACTGTATTCTCATTGCGAACCTATGACGGTTGAATCCTTCAGATGAAGCGTGTTGCATGCTGCGTAGGGACGCAGAATCGGCAGTAGTAAAGAAGTAGCGGTTTTGCGGCAATCCGGAGCAGTGACGTCATCCCCGATGACGTCATCGGATTATCTTATCGGATGACGTCATCGGCTTATCTTATCAGATGACGTCATTGGCTTATCTTATCGGATGACTCATTCGATAAGATTATCGGCTGACGTCATGTACTGACACAGACAGTGAGGTTGAAGAAGACCTTTGCGGCCAGGCGACCTTTGCGTATAACAGGTTTACTAATATCGCTTTTTAAAATAAAATACAAAAAAAAAAAAATTAAAAATAAATTTATTCGAATCATATAAAATGTTTACAGTGTGAGTTTCGTAATGAACGATATTTGCACTTTACAGAGATTAATTTATAAAATTTATATTCAGCGTTAAAATTCTGAAATTATATACCCTTATTCATTAAAAATAAATGCTAAGTTATGTTCCATTCTCTAAAAGTATGAAGATTTATAAAGAATGTGGTGTTTCAATCTCTAAGAATAGGTCGGCCACAGAGTTAGTTACCGTAAGCTTTAGGGTTGGTCGTGTGGTCTCGGCCTTCCAATCTCTAAGAATAGGTGAAAATTCAGCCCTAGTTTCCTAAAAGTCTACGAAGTTGGGATTTATTTCGTAGGAAGTGTAAAATTTTGTCTCAGTTTCGCCCTATCATTTTCCAGGTGTTGTTAAATATGTACATTCAAATGTGGGCATTCATTATGAATTGAATGATTTTATGGTGCACCTACAGCCGCGAGATCATGATATTCCTATTTGTATGTTAATAATGTCTCCTATTAAGATATCAAAACTCATTACATGTTTCTTTTAAAGTGTTAAATGCATATCTTTCACATTTTAATATTATTACAATGTACTACACTTGGCCTAGAGGGTCAGTCTTTCATTTAAATTCAATGTTGACAATCGCATGTCCTTAAAAAAAATATCGTTAAATGATATTCTATTCCCCTAAAATTCATGACAGTTTTAAAAATATACCGATTTAAGGGCTTTAGATATTGCTGTAACATTAAAAACATATCTCTTATTCAGTAATTATCCACTAAGTATTGTGCAATTTTTGCAAATTTTATTAAAAAATCATATTTTTAAGCGCTAAAGGAGTCTTATGGCTTATGTAACATTAAAAAATTCATTCTTAGTTCCCCAAACATATGCTAAGAACCAAACAATTCACTAAATTCATGAAATTTTAGGGTCTTAGACCTCTTGGAATATCGAAAACACATACTTCTAATTCCTCGAACATGCACTATGTGTTGAGTAATTTTTGCTAAATTTAATTTCAATGCTATAATTTTAAGCGATAAAGGAGTCTTAGGCCTTGTGTAAGATTAAAAAAAAAAAAAAAACTCCTAGTTGATCAAACATTCGCTAAGAAGCAGACAATTCGGTAAAATAGTAAAATACACTCATGTCTGTAAAAATGCTCGATTCGTGTTCCTTAGCTTGTTAAATTCTAAACTTCGATGCTAAAATTACATCCCTCACTTTAAAAATGGTTAAATCGTATACAATGCGCTATATCGTTAAAATCATGGATGAGATACACTATTTCACTCTTTACAGTTAAATTTACCTCATTTTTAGAACACAATTAAAGTTCATTAATATCTCAGCGTCAAAAAAAAAAAATAATAATGATCATACTGTGTATTCCGTAAACATTCGATTCTTCATATAATGTTTGTCGCTAACATCATTTAAACCCTAACACTGAAAATTTGTCACAAAATTCACTCATTAGTGTCTTAGCTTTAAAAAATTAATTAGCAACGCACTTAACATAATTAAACCGATCCATTTATACCGAAATCATCCAAGTACCCTAAAATTCATGAGTCCTCTATTCAATTAAAATTCACTCAATGGTATCTTAGCGCCATTTTTTTTTCTAATGTATAACATTTTACAGGATACTTTAAAGTAGCCCAGTAATCTTTTCAAAATAATATGGATTCCCTTTTTAGAAGACATTGGTAAGAACATCCATGTCACAATACATATGCAAGTCATATCTGTGTACAACATTAACTTGTGAAGCTTTCAGTACTCTGCATTTTAAAAATATCTCCCAATTATTCCATTCACTGATAATTCAGTACACCTATTCATTTTAACTACGTCCTTCAATATAGCAAAGTCTTGAATTTCCCATATATGTGAAAAGAAATCAATACAGCCAATTTTCATAGCTAAAAAAAAACAGTCGATACGGATTCAGCAGGTTCTGATACTAGTCACAAAAATAGCGTGGCATACACAATCATTCTGAAAAGGGTCGAGTCATGTTCAGTCAGTAGTATAACCTAGCATTAAAATCTTGCAGGGTTTTAAAACATAAATCTTGGCTGATACGCCGCTTCTAAAAGGGTAAAATCCTGTTCCCAACTTGTTGTAAAAATTTATAACATCAAACATGCAATATGCTAGTTCACTATGGAAATCCGCCATTCCTTCATCCAAAAATACCACATAAATTATTTTATTAAAATTAATAAAATTCAAAAACATACACCCCGTCCTTAAAAAATCACTGATGAATGATCAATGTAAAAAAAAATTAGCTTCATTCATTAAAACATGTATGAGTGTGAAGCTAAAATTAATAAGTCATCGTCCGACTACCTAATTAAAAGAACACAAAAACCGCATTCTGAAATTAATTCTATTATTATTCGTCGCATGTATTTCATTCAAGTGCCAATAGATGGCGCCATCATCGCCATCTAAAATTTCGTAAATGTCTTCAAACATTTTCCTAAACATTCCATAAAAACAATAATTACTAAATCATTTAAAAAAAATAATCCTCTTATTAAAATTCAATTATGACTATATTCCATTTTTTTTTTCGTAATATATTTTATTCATTTATTAAAAATTAATTAAAATTTTAATTCACTCGAACCATCCCCTCGTAGGAATTCAGAAAATATTCTAAGTACCCAACTCCTTTCGCAGGGAAGACATCATTCATTATTTCATTCAAGTGCCAATAGAGGGCGCCATCACCGCCATCTAAAATTTCGTAAATGTCTTCAAACACTTTCCTAAACATTCCATAAAAACAATAATTACTAAATCATTTAAAAAAATAATCCCCTTATTAAAATTAAATTATGACTATATTCCATTTTTTTTTCATAATATATTTTATTCATTTATTAAAAATGAATTAAAATCTTAATTCACTCGAACCATTCCTTCGTAGAAGTTCAGAAAATATTCTAAGTCCCCAACTCCTTTCGCAGGAAAGATATCATTCATTCACCATCTGCCTACAAGTCTCAAAGTGTATACTGGTTAAAGCACTCTCCTACGGTGCAAGGGGTCCCCAGTTTGAATCCAGCTCAGTCCAGAACCAATTCTTTCCTTTTAGCCAACACAGTTCTCCAACCTGTCAATAGAGGGCGCCACCAAAATTTCCAAGATGGCCGCAAAGGTCTTCTTCAACCTCACTGTCTGTGTCAGTACATGACGTCAGCCGATAATCTTATCGAATGAGTCATCCGATAAGATAAGCCAATGACGTCATCTGATAAGATAAGCCGATGACGTCATCCGATAAGATAAGCTGATGACGTCATCGGGGATGACGTCACTGCTCCGGTGCTCCGGATTGCCGCAAAACCGCTTCTTCTTTACTACTATCGGCACCTCGCAACACTCCGCCAGTGCATAGTTGTCCCAGTGCTGACATCGCCACTGAGCTATCAAATGCCATCTACCGTGCAGTCCATACAGTTGTCATGGCTTTGATGTAGTAAGAGACCCCGCTCGGTACTTAACTTTGATATTCGGTACTAGGAACGTCCCACCTTAATCAGTTGATATTAAAGAAAACTCGCGATCTTTGGTTTTCTACAAAATGTTTAAAATCCTAAACTGCTAAAATGCTAGGTTACCCTCAGATCTGCATCAACCCCCCCAAACTGCTTAAACTCTTAATGTGCAACAAACTGCCACACTAGGAGCTAGAACAAATAATAAAAACAGTAAATCAAAAACCTCGAACCTCCAACTATGGACCAATGAAATAATGTCACAGTATGAAGATAAGAACCACACCTAGAGATTGGAGATTAAAGGCACTTCGCGCCTGGTGCTCTGTTCTGGACGAAACTCTATGAGGCTTTGATGTAGTTTATAGGGTCCAAAAGGTATCCCAATACTACGTCGTCTATTTTCACAGCTGTGTGACCCATTCTTGGCGAAAGGGCAAACTCCTCGCTGTTCCGATGACCGCCATTGCCAGGTGAGTTTAGCAAATATCAACCTGGTTCATCTTTAGCTCGATTTGGCTTAGAATGGTCATTGGACTTCATGGCTTAATAGCCGCGCTTGGATACGATCTACAGTTTAGTAAATGTGCTCGCATCAGGGTATCAAAATACTCCGGTTCCTTGCTGTTTGCGGTAATTGTTAATTAATATTATAATTAATTTAAATCTTCAGCGGATATAGTAAGGGGATTTTACCAAGCTCAGAACTTATATTTATACAATTATAGTTAGATTAAGGTACAATGCTCACGGAACATGGACATCGGAAGCATGGAAATGTATAATATTCTCTGACGAGTCGTTTTTCGGTATTTCCCAAGTTAGGTCATCACCACTTAAAAAATATGGTGTTGACTGCTGGAAACTCACTGTCAAGCATGACGGAGGTTCCTGTATGATTTGGGGAGCCATATCATGGGAGTCATTGGGACCAATATTTCTTCTCGAAGGTATAGTTACAGATAATAAGTATCTGCATATACTGAAGGATGGATTTCATCCTATGGTCCAGTTCAATCTTTGTTCCCACAAGGTGATGCAATTTTCCACCATGCCAATCCTGTCATCCACACTGCTACATGCGTACAATCTTGGTTCGAGAAGCATGGTAGCGAAGTAAAGCCTCTACCCTGGCCTTCTCAATCTTTATATTTAAATATGTATTGTTAAGTCTGTACGGAGTATCCTTGAAAGGAAGGTTAACAGCAGATTTCCGTCACCTGCGTCTGTCAGGGAATTAACCTCTATTAATTGAAGCGTGGTACAATATTGGCATTCATGTTATTCGAGATTTATATGAGTATTCCTCGACGTATTTATCTTTATTACGTGAAAGGGGAACCCCTACTCTTCATTAATAATAAAATCGTGATATTTTGTTGGTGTTCGAATTATTTTGTCTAACTCCTGTATAACGGAACACTGTATATATTATTACTTTCCCTATCATAGTATAATGTATACTATTATAAAGTAACTACTATAGTAAAGAAATTAATTACTATGGTAAAGTATTTTAAAGGAATCGAAAATTCGAAATCGAATTTTCGACGGGGGAACACGTTTCAAGCATCCCTGAACTCGTATCGAACATTTTTGAGGTGATGTCTATGTGTGTGTGTATGTTAGCGCGTGTGGCCGTGAGTCTGTAGAAGCGATATCGCATGAACGAATGAAACGTTTTGAACGTAATTTGTGCTATTATTACGATCCGTGTATACAGGGAATCTGTTGATTTTAAATGCGATTAAAACTTCAAATGTTTTAATGCATTTATGAAAAAAATCAGGAAATTTAATAATGTTCCATAAATAATTCTTTGTGCGTATTTTTTATTATAAAGCGAATGATATAAATTTTTAAAACTCTAAATCAAACCGTTTACGACATATCGCACGTTTTTCAAATAAATGCATCTAAAAATACATAAAATTGAACAGTAGTGCGTATTATCAAACATGTAACATCTGGCGAAAAATTTGGCAACGTTGGCGACTAATTGTTTTAAATATTGCCAACTTGACTACATTTTAATGTGGGGCCGAATTGTCGAAACTGCCACCAAATTGGAGGTTATGAGGATAAAGTTGCAGAAATGACGTTAAATTAATGAAATTACAATTAGCATATTTTAATATAATGGAGTTTGCTGTTTAGCAGATGATAGTATTATTTCCAATTATCAAGATACATTTGCGCGAAATATAAATAAATTTGATACTTTGAACTGATTTTAAATGCTATCTATCATCGAGAAAGGCGTCAAATATCAGTGCTTTTTGAACATTTTACAGCGTACTTGAAAAGTGCTCATGACTTGGTCCTTCTGTCTGTCTGTCTGGTCCGTGCACATGATAACTGCTGTAAGCATGACTTTATTAGAATAAAATTTTAGTATGTTGTTGAGACGGTTTGTGGTACTTATAGGAATGAAAATTAATATTACTACACAATTAGTTTTGGATTTATTACGGGTTAAAAAACTGAAATACATTGAACCCTATGGGACTTAATTTTTCAAACATATTTTAAGTGAAGGTAAAATTCAAAAATTGATTTGAAAATCTTACGAAATATTCAAATTATCACATAAAATGTGTAAAAAAAGTCAGCAAAACATGTTGGGCGTTGTTTTAAAATAAAAATTTAAATAATAATCATATACATGATATACGAATAGTTCACGTGGCTCATTGCAAAATAAAATATGTCTTCTATTTTGCCGTAGATGTTTAAAGATCGATTAAATTTATATTAGTGTTGCACCCGTTATGAAACCGCTTCATTTTTGCGTGCTATTTGTGTATCTAAATTGTGCTTTAACCAAGGTTGAAAAAATGAAATACATCGAACCTTATGGAACTTAATTTTTTCAGACATTTATTCCGAAGTTAAAATTCACAGATGACTTCAAACTGTTTAGGAAAAATTCAAATTATCCCGTAGGATGCGTAAAAAAAATTTTCTGCAAAATATGCTGGAAAGTTTTTCAAATAAAATTTTAAATAATAGTTATACCCATGATACATGGAGAGATCATGAGACTCATAGCAAAATAAAATATGGCATCCATTTTCCCACTATGTAAAGATTGTGATGTTTAAAGATCGTTTACATTTATTTTTAGTGTTGCATCCGTCCTAAAACAGCTTTGTTGTTTCACATTGACTGTGTACATAAATTCTGTGCCCACTCAATTACAATATTTTTTGTTTTAAATGATCACTAAACTTTGATTATTCCCACAACGAAATCTAATTTTAAATCTATACTTAATTTAAAGCATGCAGAATGTTCGTTACTAATTCCGTCGTGGTGAAGGAGGGCCTACGCACCACATCCACAAAACCCCCCAGGGTATCCCATGGCGAAGGGGAGGAGATTTGCAGCTTCACTTTTATAGAGGCTCCCCGAAGGGCGGAAGTCTGACTTGGCCTCGACATGACAACATCCATGCCCGCTGGCGGGATTCGAACCCGCAATCCAGCGATTAGTTGGAAACGCATGCACCTGACCGCTCGACCACCGGATCGGCATGCATAATGCAAACAAATTAAGCGATTATAAGGTGAGTTGTATCAGAATTGCTGAAATTTTTTCATGCAAATGTATTCAGCTCTGGAGTCTAGAATATAAGTGATATGAATAAACGTTCATTGATATTTCATAGAGAGACAGGTGATTTATATTCCGATGACATCATTTGAAAAAAATTCATTTTGTGTAACTGGCATTGCCTGTTTCGATGAAATTTTAAGTTTTTAAATAGAATAGATTGCTTCAACACTAAGTGTAATTTTAAAAATATCAGTGCTGAATGTATCACATGTAGAGATGTTAAAATAAAATTGCATTTCAGTTTGAGTGTGTTTCATAATTAAGGCTTTATGCATAATTAATCTTTCTTGTTTTACTTTAAAATCATTGTGCCGTGCACTTTGTCCCTTATTATTTTGCATTTAAAGAAAAACGTATTCGCATTATGTAGGAAAAGTTATGTGCTGCCTACATCATATTTTTATGACATATTGTGACTCACAGATTTCAATAATCCTACACTGCGGATATCAAATCAACGAATATTTATGCTAACACTTTGTAAAATGCACGTACAAAGCATCAAATCAATGGAGACTCTTAAGCTTTTATACAAGCTTTGCTTCATGAAATCGAAAGCAATTTTAACCCCATTGAACCTTCATATAAGTGAATGTTTCTACTAAAGAACATAAACATATATAAAAGTAATGCGAACAAATAAAGGCTGTTCAGAGAAATAGAAACTCTAATAGTTTTGCTTACCTTCTTAGCTGGAAAAGAATGAGATCATTTAGGCACCAGTCTTGCTAGAATTCCCCGGAATATATTGTTACGAATAAGCAAAATCAATTGGCGCTTGTCTAAAACGGAAATTGTCTATTTACATGAGAATAGTGCTGTTGTTCTTTTATGGATCAGAGTGCACTTTCGTGAAAGTTATGCAGTTTAGAATCATTTTCTCAATTCTTAGGGAATGTGTATTCTTTGAAATAGTCACTCTTTGTTTATGAATTTCCAGCGTAGATATTATAAGTATTTTATTTGTATAGTTTATCGTAAAATACTTTCCTGCGAGCCAGTTGTTCATTTATTTTGGGATTTAGGACACGTTGCATTGTAAATCGAAAAAAAAAATCTAATGTGGGCAGCACATGACTTTCCTTATATAATGCAATAAATTTACTATTTTTACAGTAAGAAAAAAAAGATTATTTTTATAGTAGTTATTTATATTCTTTCCAAGATATTGAGTTTTCGTCAATGAGTTGTCATTTTCCATGTTGTCATTATCAATCAGTTGCCATTGATTTAGCGTCATTTTTATCCATTTGGTGAGTTTTTCGTTAATTTAGCAACATTTAAAAAAGTCACCAATTTGGCGACATTCCACCGAATTCATCGCCAAAATCTCGCCAAGCGTTACAGGCGAAGACAGAAGTTATTATTACAGCAGATAAAGGACTATTGGCATTCAAATACAAAAGTATTACTCAAAATATCATTTTTCATGAATGGAACTTGCTAGATCCACGAGAATGATGTCACCCAATGTATCGAATGGTATTACATATGAAAAGTGAACATGTTTCTCAATAGGAAATATTTTTTTTATTTTATATGACATTTTGATAATTTTTTTCAAAAATGTGCAATATCTCGATAACGTTTTATGTTAGCGTTCTAAAATTTATATAAATCGTTTTCTAATGAAAAATTACATAAGAAATGTCTATTTACGTAACTTTTTTAGCGGTTTTGATTTTTGACGATTTTTTTCAAAATTTTACTCGAAAATTTAGGGGGGGTTCTGAACATTCGATTGCGTATAAAAACAATCGGCTTCCAGTGTTTACGGATTGCGATTTTTGTAACAAATTTCGTTCGAATCGGTCCATTCGTTGGTCAGTTATCGTCTCCACAGGCTCACTGACACATACACTCACACACACATACTTTCACATACACACATACTTTCACACACACACAAACATCACTTCAAAAATGTTTGATTCGTGATCAGGGATGCTTGAAACGTGTTCTCCCATCGAAAACTCGAATTCGAATTTTCGACCCCGTCACAGTACTTTCCTTATACATTATGTATATAAGGAAAGTAAAAATAATTTTGAAAAATTGCTCAGTGTTTAAAGCCCTTCGCATTTAAACGTTCAGATTGAAGAAAAACACATGATTGCATCTGTTAAGGATATAGCTACTCTTGGTGTCGGGTTCAAATTTATAGGTTCAAAATCCAATTTTAGGTTTTAGGTTATAATGCCTGTAGAAATATGTCAAAATATTGTATCATTAGTAATAGTAAACTTAAGATAAAAGTTACTAGTTGATTGATGATGAAAAACGTGTGATATGATGGACTAAAAGGACTACGCAGATTGCATTAAATCAGTCGTAAAACTAAGTTAAAAATAAAAGAATATTTTCTAAGCCCTATTATTACTTTCCTTATATATATAATGTATAAGAAAAGTATTGTGACGGGGTGGAAAATTCGAAATCGATATATCATGCGATAAATTTGGTGACATCATGTTCGTGGATTTAGCTCGTTCCATTCAAGAGAAAATATACTTTGAGTAATACTTTTTTATTTGAACACCAATAGTCATTCATCTGCTTTAAGAATAACTTATTTCTCCTTCTATAACGCTTGGCGAGATTTTGGCGACGAATTTGGAGGAACGTTGCCAACTTGAGGACTTTCTTAAATGTTGCCAAATTAACGAAAATCTCGCCAAATGGTTAAAAATGACGACAATTCAATATATTGAAAAGAATATAAGTATCTAGTATAAGTTATTTTTTTGCTGTAAAAGTAGTAAATTCATTGCATTGTATAAGGAAAGTCATGTGCTGCCCGCATCAGATTTTTTTATATGGTAGCGAATTCTGGATACTTAGCAAATCGCTTGAGAACAAAAAACATATTTGAGAGGAACATTTTCCGAAATATATTTATTTCAGTGTGTGAATATGGAGTATGTTGCATACGTTTCAACCATGAGTTGTACAAACGCTATACTGAGCCACTATAGCGTTATTAAATCTGACGGAGTTACGTGAATGGGATTCTTATCGAGATTGCCAGACATATATCTCAGCAAAAAATTGACCTTTCTTGAACCAGAGGGATGAGTAAGACTCCCGTTTATGAGACGAAGACTCCTTAAAGAATGGTTCAACAGCCTTGTAAAGGTCTTACATAAGCCGCTTGAAGTCTAGGGCTGTCAGACTGCCTTCCTGTATAGGGGATGATGGAGACGTGTTTATTGGAGAGATAGGGATCTGCAGCTTGCTGTAGCACCAAAAAAGAAGAAGTAGAAGAAGGCGAAATATTTTAGAGTTACTTTTTTAATTTAACAGCAATTCCAGACGCAGATAGGTGCATTTGTCAAATTTGCGTTAATATAAAATATTTTACTATTAACAGCCATAGCGGCACTACCCTAATTGATTGCACTATCACTAGCGCTCCTGTTTCTCCTAAAGAAATAAAGAAAATAAGGAAAAAATATCCTCAAGAAATCACATCTCAAATTATGTTTAAATAATTTGAATTTTTATAATGAGATCTACAGGAAATGCTATGTTGATTGTCTGAGCCTCTATGTTTACTTGAAATACGGGCATATTAAATCTGTAAACTCGAAAGTCCTTTAAAGTGGTTGATGGCAGGAGATGGAGGGTGCGGTCCCTGTGGATGTTGCCCTGTGGATGGCCTGGTCCAAATTATGTGGCAGTGTCTCGGCTACCCAAACAGATACTTGACACCTACCGGTAGAGCGGATGGTCTGAGTAAAAAAACAAGAAAAATCAATCATGCATAAAGCATTGATTATTAAACACTTTCCAACTGCAATGCAATTGAATTTAAACATCCCCAAAATGCGATGCATTCAGCGGTAATACTTTAAAAATTATCACAATACTACAATAATGTATTATATTTGAAAACTTAAAACTTCATCGAAAAAAAGAAATTTATTCAGATGACGTCATCGAAATATAAGTCGCATGCCTGTCTATGTAAAAGCAGAAAATATTTCATTCATTCACTTTTATTCCATTCCTTTCATTCATCACAATACTGCAATTATGTATTTTACTTAAAAACTTAAAACCATGGATGTAAAAGTACTTAATGCTTAAAACTTCATCGAAAAAGGCAATGCTATAAATTCGTCTGTTTCTCTATATAAAATCAATGAATATTTCATTCATATCAGCTTTATTTTAGACTCTAGAGCTAAATAATTTTGCGTTAAAAAATTCAGTAATACTTATACAACTCGTCTTACTGCTTGATGTGTTTACATTCTGTATACGTTAAAATTGGGCTTCGTTGTAGAAATAATAGAAGTTTGATTATCATTTAAACTCTAATATATTATAATTGCGTTGTTTCAGAATATAGATGCACAACAATTAAACAAAATAAAACGGTTTTAGGACGGATGCAACACTAATTATAAATTAAAAATAGCTTTAAAAATCACGATTTTGATACAAGATGGATGCCATATTTCATTTTGAAGTGGGTGACATAAACCTCTTCATATTATATGGGTTGTTGTTGAGACCCAGACCGTCCGACCTACCAGTAAGGTATAAGGTAACCGTTTGGACGGCCGGGAAGTGCAACCCACTTTAGAACGGAACCCAGTGGGGGAGGCATCCACAGGGACCGTACCCTCCTTCCCCAACCACCAACCTCTCGGAAGGACTTACGGAACCACATGTTTAACGTGGTCGTACTCCGTATGAACACGGCTGCAGTTGTGGCAACGTGCAAATCCAGCGCGCGTTGTTGACCGTTGCGCGCGTTGCAAAACCACCGGGCTACCGCGCCCGAAATGTGCCAACAGCACGCGGAGTTCCCATGTGGTCACCCACCTAAGAACCACATATTATATGGGTGTAATTATTATAATAAATTATTATTTTAATTTTTATTTAAATTTCGCAGAATTTTTTATACGTATATTTTATGGGATAATTTGAATATTGCCTAAAATTTTCGAAGCAATTTGCGAATTTTAACTTCGCTTAAAAAAGTTTGAAAAATTAGGCCCCATAGGGTTCAATGCATTTCACTTTTTCAACCCGGTGTCAATCCAAAACTAATTGGATGATATTATTAATTTACATTCCCATATGTTCTACAGACCGTCCGAACAACATACTAAAATTTCATTTTGATAAAGTCATTTTTACGGCAGTTATCGTGCGAACGGACAGACAGACAGCCCGACAAACAGTGTTAAAAATGATATATTTGTTCTTTCGTCTATACTTAGGAGGAAATTTATGCAATAAGTCATTATGTGAATATTAACTGGCTGGGAGTAAATGTTATATGACATGTGTCATTGGACTAACCCTCATTTACTCATTTGTTCAGTTTTGATATACATAAAATTTGCAATATTTGTGTATTGCAAGCATGTAAGTGCTTATGGATGTAATGATAAAAACAAATAAAAAACTTTGATGTGGGCAGCACATGCCTTTCCCTCATATTCACGGTCTCTTTATTTAATTAAATTTAATTCACTTGAAATTCAATTTTCATTCGTACTAAAACCCAAATCGCACTAAAAACTAATCAGCACCAAGGTTACACCTAAGTGACTTACCTACCAAATTGTATGAAATTCGGTATATTGGTTTCTGCGTTAGAGTGTATACATGCATTGCACAAACTGTCAGACACACAGACACATAGACAGACACACAGACAGAGACACAGACAGACACAAACACACACACACAGGCGTCACGTTAAAAAGAGTTTTTCAGTATTCTAGAGATTTCGAAACTTGCAGATCCGTCGAAAACTCGAGTTGTGATTTTCGGTATGATTACAATTCTTTCCCTATACATTACCATGTATTGCAGGGAAAGTAAAAAATCTGATGTGGGCAGAACGTGACTTTCTCTGCAGACTTAGATCCACGTTCTCTTTATTTTAATTAAATTTAATTCATTTTTAATTCAAATTTCGTTCTCATTTGGTAACTGGACTTATTTTCGAAGGTGGCGTAGAGAAAATACGAAAAAACTAAAATATCTCAAGAAAAGCTAGTCCTAGTGTAATGGAGTTGATCTTATTCTTTTCTTCGTTAAAAATTACGTTTAAAATAAGCATTTAATGGATATATTTAAGCATACGTAGTTTTTATTATAGATTTTGACGATTTTTGCGGGCCATTTCGCAAAAAAAGGCAGGTTATTTTTTCCGAATCGTACCGAAATCTAATCAGCACCAGGGTGACCCTCAAGCGACTTATCTACCGAAGTTTGTGAAATTCGGTCTATAAGTTTTTTAGCTAGAGTGGATATAGGCAATTTTTGCGGGCCATTTCGCAAAAAAGGCGGATTTTCTTTTATCCCGAATCGTACCAGAAACTAATCAGTACCAGAGTCGCCAGCAAGTGACTTACCTACCAAATTTTATGAAATTCGGTCAATTAGTATTTTAGTTAGAGTGGATACAAAATCTGCATAGACAGACAGACACACATCACACAGACAGACACACAGACACAGACGTCAAGCTATAAATAGTTTTATCGTATTTTAGAGATCCCGAAACTTGTGGATCCGTGGAAAACTCTTGCGATTTTCGGTATGATTCCAAAACCCTCCCTATACATTACCATGTATAGCAGGGAAAGTAAAATTAATTTAAATTCACCAATTTGGCCTACATTTCCATTTTGCTAAGCCTCGGATGTCCAAACAGATATCATGCTTCTTTGGGTAGGTAGGATGGTTCTGTTCTGAAGCAAGAAAAGCGAAAGCTCCTGAGTTTGGAGCTGCTTATCCTAGAGATCAAGGCACGGGTATTGCACTCGAAGGACTGGAGTTCGATTCCCGGATTTGCCCAAACTTCACCCGTTTCCAAGTTAAATATATGGATTCGACAGTCCTTCAGAAAGGTTGGTGAAAGAAAGAAAGAGTTGAGCTTCTATTAGGTTGATGCACTTTTTGTAGTAAAATTGGGGTCTTTAGTGCGGTGAAAAATAGGTCGTTGTGGTGATCTTTGTTAAATCAGTGAATACTGAATGATTGTGAACGCGTACATTGCAGTTGCGGTAAGAAAAGTTCTAGCACATTTTGTAAAATATTTCTTAACGTCGAAACCCAATCTTTTCTGCAGTCCGTCTAGGCCTAGAGAAAGTTATATGTGCTAAAATATAAACAAAATCATGCTGAATACTTAAATGACGACACGTTGTAATTTTTATTTATTTATTTAAACGTTTATCTTTCATTTTAAACTTATATTTGACAATTTCAAAAACCATTCTGCAGGTTCTAATCCTAATCCGGAGTTTAGGGTGATGATGTACATGGTTTTTATGACATTCATTCTTTACCGTTGATTATAATGAGTTTTCATGGTAGTATAAAGTATCATATATGTTAACATTTCTCTCTCACATCATACGGTTGTAATCTGTGCACAGATTTAACTTCTTTGGCAACACCAAACTTATCAATTTTTATTTTCTGGTTTTTGAAAACCGGTCATGTGTAGAACTATTTGAGAGTCTCTGTATCATGTAATTGTTTTGTCAATGTTTTTGCTCTTCCTCTGGAAGTTTTTGAG
The DNA here is from genome assembly GCA_951213105.1 of Amaurobius ferox. Classification (NCBI taxonomy): domain Eukaryota; kingdom Metazoa; phylum Arthropoda; class Arachnida; order Araneae; family Amaurobiidae; genus Amaurobius; species Amaurobius ferox. The sequence continues at coordinate 94,469,400 of OX578139.1, read as the reverse complement.
ACATTGTTTGACGTTTTCCCCTTCCACCTCCCAACTCTCCCCTCATTAGCCAGAGAAACACTAAAATGCAATTGCTTGCTGTCCTCCTGGTCAGCTAAGATTTGGTTCTTGTTTGCCGTGTGTGGCAACTTGTATGATGCCCAACATAATTTTTAGGGAGTTTTAACTCAAAATCTAGCGTCTGGTTAACTGGGTACATTATTCCAAGCCTTGTAAAGTTTATTGCTTGTACTTTTGACAGTTTGCCATTTTATTTTGCTAAGAACTGTTCTAAAATATTCAAAGATTCAAATTGGTAGAATCGTGCATATTTACCATCACAGTTAGTCAGAGTAAGATTACAAAAATATAGCACATTTCTTTTTACCAGAGCAATTAAGAACACGTTAGTGCTGATGTACTGATAACCTTTAACCTGCACAACGTCAGCTCTCTGGACCTATTCTGGTTACTGAACGGAGAGTTCGCTATCGAGCTTGAGAATTACCCTTTGGGTAGGCTTTTTTAACTGCTAAAAGTAGATTTTACTTTAAAAAGTATAATTGACAGCGAAACAAGTTGTTCATAACGAATAACACAGAACACATTCTATTTTCATTAAAAAAGTTTAGAATGTAAAAAACCAGTAAAACGTTTAAGTTATTTTAGAGTATGGCAGGTGTAACATTGCAACAAAAATTGAACTCTATTTTTTTGCGGGACAAAGCCCTTCATATAACTTTCTTGTAGAACCGCATTAGTTTCTTGAAGTTTTTTATTTACACACAGTATACGTAGAGCAAAAAAACCCACTAGCCCGTCAAATGTTTCAGCAAAATATATTCATAATCTATGGTGATAAAGAAAGTATTTTTTTACCTTAAGTATTATTGTGAATATATATTCTTTTTTAGACTTAAAAGATCATCATTGCAGCTTTTTATAACACAGAGCTTTCATCTCCCGGATGAGTAACTTCTTTTATCGTATGTTTTTTTTTTAATATTTTGAAAGCTATATGACCAAATTTCAATATCATCCAGCTCTTTAAATCTCCAAATCGCTCCAAATGGTAAAATACTTTTTTCTAATCATTGAACTTTATTCAGTTCCATAAAACTGAATGAATGAGTTATTTGAATGGAAAAGTTTATACGAAATAGCTAAAAATAACTATTTATTGATATATTTATAGTTTTTCAATTATTGAGATAAATGGAATAAAATCCCACATAACGAGCAAAAGCAATAAATTACAATATTTGCATATAGTAATAACTTTTGATAAAACGTGTTTATTATTATATTGCTTATACGTAATAAATCCTTTATATTTTATTGACGTATTTCTTTTATTTATACATTAATCATATACATGAAATAAATAGTTTTTCGTAATTGAATTTTAAAAAATAGCTGCTCCAACTGAGTTATGATTCTTTTTAACACTTTACAACAAAGTTGAAAAGTGTTTATGACTTTGTTCATTCTGTCTGTCTGTCTGTCTGTCTGTCTGTCTGTCCGTTAGCACGCCAATAACTGCCGTAAAAATAGCAATAACTGCCGTAAAAATGACTTAATCAAAATGAAATTTTAGTATGTTGTTCAGACGGTCTATAGGACCTATGGGAATATAAATGAATAATATCACCCAATTAGTTTTGGATTGAACCCGGGTTGAAAAAATGGAATACATTGAGCCCTATGGAATATATGAGCCCTAATTTTTCAAGCATTTTTTAAGCGGATTTAAAATTCACAAATTTCTTCGAAAATTTTAGGCAATATTCAAATTGTTCCATAAAATATATAAAAAAAAATTCAGCGAAATATATTCAGTAGTTTTTTAAATAAAAATTAAAATAATAATAACACCTCTTATATGAAGCGATCACGTGTCCATGATATGAAACGATCACATGACCCACTTCAAAATGATATATGGCATCCATCTTGTCTCAAAATCGTAATTTTTAAAGTTCTTTCTAATTCATATTGAGTGTTGTATCCATCCTAAAACTACTTTATTTTGGCCTAAATTCTGTGCATCTACATACTTTAACAACGCAATGACAATATATTTCAGTTTAAATGCTCATACAAATTTGATTATTTCTACTATTAAGCCTATTTTTCACCTATGTAAAATGTAAACAGCAAAATATGTAGAATGAGTTGTATTAGAATCGCTGTAATTCTTTAATAAAAAATAATTTAGTCCATGGAGTCTGCATGGCTGATATGAATGAAATATTCATTGATTTTAGAAAGAGAAGGACGATAATTTTCGATGAAGTTTTACGCATAGAGTTTTACTTACTTGTAGCTCCATGGTCTTAATTTTTAAATAATATAAATTATTATAGTATTGTGATGAATGACATGAATGGGGGAATTATTTATGAATGAAATGTTGCTTTTATAGAGAGAGCCAGGCGTGTTATTTTTTCTATGACGTCATTTGAATGGATTTCAGTTGTTTTCGATGAAGTTTTCAAATATAATAAATTATCGTAGTATTATGATAATTCTAAAATTATTACCGAGGAATGTATCACATTTTAGAGATGTTTAAACCAGGCAATTTATATTTTAATGCCGTCATTTGAATGAAGTTAATTTTTTTCGATGAAGGTTTAAGGTTTCAAATATAATAAATTAATGTAGTATTGTGATAAGTTTTAAAATATTACCGAGGAATGTATTGCATTTTAGACATGTTTAAATAAAATTGCATTGAAGTTGGAAAGTGTTTCATAATCAATGCTTTAAGCATGATTGATCTTTCTTGTTATATATTCTCCTTGGAAACTTCTAGAAATATCTTGTATCTCCTAGAATATTCGTTATTTGGAGGTGTTTCACAAACCTCCGAAAAGTCGCCAAATGTCACCAAATTGGAGATAAATCACTAAATTTGGCAACCTCAGATTCACGTCATAGGGAATTTTGTCTGTATGGGTGTTTTCCCTCCCGTCCAGTTTTCAAAAGGGACTTCAATGAGGACACTTTACACGTTCATAACAATATCATTTAGTTGTAAATTTAATCCTTTGCATTTTGTCTGTTTAAAGGACTAACTACACTCATTTAAAATACTAGCTACATCTTCTTGACTTTTTGGTTTCAACTTGATTGAAAGCACAGATTGAAAGCCCAGGTCGCCTGACTCATTCGAAGATTGGAGCAACTAATTAGGTGACCGGTAACTTGCACAGATTGAGAAAATATTGAAGCTCTTGTTATATTTTGAATCAAAATATATTGATAAAATTGCCATCAAAAATACTGTATGATTAAACACAGCTTTTCAACCAAACCTATCATCGTTAGATTTGTTTCATGTTGCAAACTTTTCATGAAAGTGTACAAAATGAACCGCTTATATCAGATTTTTGTTGCTGAATATTTTGATAGACAAATCCTAGTGCCTCATACACATTTGTATTTAAAATCCTTTCTGTATAAGAAAGTAATTCATTCTAAGAATATAATTTTATTAAATGTTAAGAAAAGAAAATATATTTATATTTGAAACATTTAAACTATATGTATTTAATGTTTTGATAAGTTGCACTCCAATTTGCAAAAGGGCAGTGACGCGTCAAATGTACTGGCAGGGATGCTACACTATAGATAGCAAGATATGCGACACTAAATGTTGCAAGAGATACCGCACTATAGATGGCAAGATATCCCTCACTAAAGAGGGAAAGAGGTTCCTCACAACAATGGACTAACTTTATTACTTTCCTTATATACATAATGTATAAGAAAAGTATTGTGACGGGGTCGAAAATTCGAAATCGAGTTTTCGACGGGAGAGCACGTTTCAAGCATGTCTGGTCACGAATCGAACATTTTTGAGGTGATGTCTGTGTGTGTGTGTGTGTGTGTGTGAAAGTATGTGTGTGTGTGTGAAAATATATGTGTGTGTGAAAGTATATGTGTGTGTGTGAAAGTATGTGCGTGTGTGTGTGTCAGTGAGCCTGTGGAGACGATAACTCACGAACGAAAGGAGCGATTCGAATGAAATTTGGTACAAAAATCACAATCCGTGATTACTGGAAGCCTATTGTTTTAAAAAGCAATCGAATGTACAGAAGCCCCCTAAATTTCCCAGTGAAATTTTGAAAAATCATCAAAAAATCAAAATCTTTAATATAGTTACGCAAACAGACATTTCTTATGCAATTTTTCCATAGAAAACGATTGACATAAACTTTAGAACGCTATCATGAACCTTTCTCGAAATATTGCATATTTTTCAAATAAATTTATCAAAAAATCCCATAAATTAAAATATATATATTAACTGTTGAGAAACATGTTCACATTTCATATGTAATATCGTGCGATAAATTTGGTGACATCATTTTCGTGGATCTAACTGGTTCCATTCATGAGAAAAGATACTTTGAGTAATACTTTTGTATTTGAACGCCAATAGTCATTTATCTGCTATAAGGATAACTTATTTCTCCTTCCATAACGATTGGCGACGAATTTGGCGGAATGTCGCCAACTTGGCAACCTTTGAAATGTTGGGAAATTAACGAAAATATCGCCAAATGGTTAAAAATGACTCTAAATCAATGAAAATGACGACTAATAGACGAAAATTCAATTTCTGGAAAATGATATATCTACTATAAGAATAAGCTATTTTTTTGCTGTAAAAGTAGCAAATTCATTGCATTATATAAGGAAAGTCATGTGCTGCCCACATCAGATTTTTTTGTTTAAAAAGTGTGTCAAAAACCGAGTTTTATAAAAATCTTTGATCCAGCAAATATAATTTCTACCTTTTATAAAAATAGCCCAGAGGATCGAAGAAATATTTATGGGGTTTGTCGGAGGTTACAGGAAAACGATATTTTGTTCATAAAAAATGTATTTTAATACAGTATTTATAATTGAACTCTGAGAAAAAGAATAAAGTAGAGAAATTCAAATGAAAACCCCCTTGGAGCAATTTGAGTTACCGTTGGAATCTCTTTTGCACGATTTAAGCTAAAATTCTTAATATCTAAACGCTGAACCAAAATTATGAAACATTTGTGTCCTAAATTAAATATAATGTATTTCAATACATTTTGTAAAAGTTTCTATGATATAATAAACATGTTCCCTTCGGTTATTCGTTTGCTTTATTAACTAAATTTTAATTCATGCGTTTTAATTAATACATGTTTTCTTGGAAATAACAGGGCAATTTACAAATGAGAGGTTTTTTTCTAACAGACTGCATTTATTCTGGCTTCTCCGGGAAAGACGCCGATTAAGAAAGCTCTTTCGATATCATATACGTGTATGAGACATTTTTGATTGCTTTCTATGTTTTACTTGCAGTTTTTTTATAAATAGATGTTTGGAAATTTATATACGAAGTCGTATTCGCCATTTAGCTCCCACAGTGAAGCCAAAAATGGCAAAATGTTAGACATCATTCCCGGAATTATTTAATATGGAAAATTAGTTCTTGTGATAATTTGGTTTTTAATTTGTCAGTATTATATAGACGAAGATATGTTTTCCACAAAAATTTTTATGGCAAGTGTTTGGCGAAAATATATCGTACTCCATTAAAATGTGTTTTTCTGTATATTTTGCCTATTTTTGTATAAATATTTTCTGAGCTTTTACGAGTTTATTTTTTCCTATTATATATCGAAATTTTCGAAATCACAAGAGTGCAAGGGCATATCAGGTAAATAATTTAATTATTTTTCTTTATATTTAAAAAAAAAATCTGAGGTGGGCAACACAGGACTTTCCTTATATAATGTAATGAATTTACTACTTTTACAGTTAAAAAAATAGGTTTTTCTTATAGTAGATACTAATATTCTTTCCAAAATATTGAATTTTCGACAATTAGTGGTCATTTTCATTGATTTAGCGTCATTTTTATCCATTTGGCAAGATTTTCGTTAATTTGGCAACATTTCAGAAAGTCGCCAAGTTGGCGACATTCCGCCAAGTTCGTCGCCAAAATCTCGCCAAGCGTTATGGACGAAGAAATAAGTTATTCTTACAGCATATAAATAATTATTGACGTTCAAATACAAAAGTATTACTCAAAGTATCTTTTTCATGAATGGAACGAGCTAGATCCACGAGAATAATGTCACCCAATTTATCGCATGATATTACATATGAAAAGTGAACATGTTTCTCAATAGGATTTTTTTTTCTATTTTATATGACTTTTTGAGAATTTATTTGAAAAATGTGCAATATCTCAAGAACGGTTTATGTTAGCGTTCAAAAATTTATGTCAATCGTTTTCTAATGAAAAATTACATAAGAAATGTCTATTTGCGTAACTTTATTAGTGGTTTTGATTTTTTGACGATTTTTTCAAAATTTCATTCGAAAATTTAGGGAGTTTCTGAATATTCGATTGCGTATAAAAACAATAGGCTTCCAGTGTTTACGGATTGTGATTTTTGTACCAAATTTGGTTTGAATCGGTCTATTCGTTCGTCAGTTATCGTCTCCACAGACCCACTGTCACACACACACACACACACTTACTTTCACACGCACACACACACACACATACACACACACACACACACACACACACACACACACACACACACACACAGACATCACTTACAAAATGTTTGATTCGTGATCAGGGATGCTTGAAAGGTGCTCTCCCGTCGAAAACTCAAATTCGAATTTTCGACCCCGTCACAATACTTTCCTTATACATTATGTATATAAGGAAAGTAAAAATTAGTCATTATTCTTAAACGATTTGTCCTCAGTGTATTTTCTCTCGAGTATTTAAATTAATATATTTCCTCTCGAAAATTGAAATTAATGTATTTTCTTACTATTAAGACGTGTAATATTTAACGCAATAACAAAAATCCTTATAATATTTAAGGCAATAACAAAAATCCTTGTCAATGTGGGCTAAACATTGACAAGGATTTTTGTTATAATAAATATGCTTGTAAATTGAGCCTAAAATGTAATTGAAAGAACACGAAAATTGTGTGAAAGACCAAAAAGTTAATAAAATTGTTGCAAATCACTTTAAAACAAATTCTCGGATTGGCTTGTCTTTAGCAACTTTCAATTAAAATTGCTCTTCAGTTTTTAATCTTCATTTCTTTATGCTTTCATACTAATAAAAATTAAAAAATATGTTAATGATCCGGAATATTACAACATATTTGCCAGTGATAGTAACGATTATATATTTTTATTGTGTATGCTTTTAAATATATAATTATATTTCTCTGAGTTGTACTATAACTATGTTTAATTTGTTTTATTATATTTCTTTGTAACATTCTCCTTCATATTTTCACTTCTTACATTCATCTGTTTCATTTACGTGATAATTTATTTCCCATTTAGCTTCTAGATGGAGCAACAACTTCTATATTTAGATGAATGTCCTTTTTCCGTTTGGCGTTCATCTATTAGGAGAAATTATCCAAGTATTTATGAAAGAACGTGGTATGAAATAATAAATGTATTTGCACTGCTATGCACATTATTAATCTTTGTTTAATTGATTTTTGGGATAAATAACATATAATAAAGCAAAACTCAATATAATATTGTATTTAATAACAGCATATTTGAGCCATTAAATTCTTTATCATAATAATAAAAATCTGATGTGGGCAAGACATGACTTTCCTTATATAATGCAATGGATTTACTATTTTTACAATAAAAAAATAGGTTTTTTTTATAGTTGCTATTTATATGCTTCCCAAGAAATTGAATTTTCTTCAATTAGTCGTCATTTTCACTGATTTAGTGTCATTTTTATCCATTTGGCGAGATTTCCGTTAATTTGGCAACATTTAAAAATTCGCCAAGTTGGCGACATTCCGACAAATTCGGCGCCAAAATCTCGCCAAGCGTTATGGACGGAGAAATAAGTTATTCTTATAGCAGATAAATAACTATTGGCGTTCAAATACAAAAGTATTACTCAGAATATATTTTCTCATGAATGGAACGAGCTAGATCCACGAGAAGGATGTCACCCAATTTATCGCATGATATTACATATGAAAGTGAACATGTTTCTCAACAGTTGATATATATATTTTTTCATTTATGGGATTTTTTTATAAATGTGTTTGAAAAATGTGCAATATCTCGAGAACGGTTCATGCTAGCGTTCTAAAGTTTATGTTAATCGTTTTCTAAGGAAAAATTACATTAGAAATGTCTATTTGCGTAACTTTATAAGAGGTTTTGATTTTTTGATGATTTTTTCAAAATTTCATTCGAAAATTTAGGAGGGTTTTGAACGTCCGATTACGTATAAAAACAATAAGCTTCCAGTGTTTACGGATTGTGAGTTTTGTACCAAATTTCATTCGAGTCGGTCCATTCGTTCGTCAGTTATCGTCTTCAAACCCACACACACAGACATCACTTCAAAAATGTTTGATTCGTGATCAGGGATGTTTGAAACGTGCTGTCCCGTCGAAAACTCGAATTCGAATTTTCAATCTTTCATAATACTTTCCTGATACATTATTTTATATAAGGAAAGTGCAAACGGAATCGTTTTAGGCAATGAAAGTAATACTACAAAAAAAGGAAGTTGTAAGTGATACACCATTTAGATAAAATTTGCATTAAAATATTAGTATCAAAACCATTTTCTTCATTTTTGTATTTTTTATGTCTAATTATAGAAGGTAAAATAACATATTATTTAACATTTAAAAAGTTCTCTAAATAGGGACAACTTTAAGTAACACTTTCAAAAAGCAGAGTAATAAAGACATACTAATTCCTTTCCAATCATAGATGGGGACGGTAATTACGTGAAACTCCAACGTTAATCTGATACTCTGATTTACCTTGATTGAGATAATTAAAGCAACTATAAAAATTTTTATTCGTCTCTAAAGGACAAGTGCGTGTTTAAATGAATTGAGTTAACAAATCTTTATTAAAAGTACGTGAAGTGAAAGAATTCCTTGAGCAACGCCTTTGAGTAATTTAACTTTCCAAGTCCTTACACTTTAATTATAAAGTATCTGTATTAATGATCTAGTTACTAGAAAATTTGTTTAGAACAAGTTAAAACACAATTTTAGAATTCGTTTTAGAAAAATTACGTTGCAATTGACTAATTTCGTATCTGGAAATTGTTGTCTTGGCCCAAGAAGAGCAAAATTGCTTGTAATATATATTTAGAAATAAATGCACAATAACTGTATTATTCCAAAATGACATAAAATTTTAACCAGTAAACTGCATAAATAGTTTTACTGTTACTATCTTATAAATAATGTATCGTTATCATTTTTTAAATAGTAAAGCATTTTATGCAAGAACAAAAGGTGAAATTGTATTTTTAAACCATTTCAATGATACAGGATCAATTTATTTGGTTGGGATGGTTTTTTAAAGCGTTAGATATAGTTATGCATGGTTTGGTAACGATTTTTTAGGTGATTCTGCTTAATTTACAGATTAAAATACTTCGTTATTATAATTTTAAGCATAATTTGGTTGGTTATACGTATGGATTTTTTTCCAAAATAAAAAAGAACTTTGTTCGTCATGCAGAGGTAGCAGTCACTTCAGCACAAATAGGGAGACGTGATCGAAAAAGATAGGCTTTGCTAGTTAGAGGGAGTATTAATGAATAAACAAGAAAGATCAATCATGCTTAAAGCATTGATTATGAAACACTTTCCAACATCAATGCAATTTTATTTAAACAAGTCTAAAATGTTTACATTCCTCGGTAATATTTTGAAACTTATCACAATACTGCATTAATTTATTATATTTGAAAACTTAATCCTTCATCGAAAAAAATGAACATTCAAATGACGGCATTGAAATATAAATTGACTGGTTTAAACATCTCTAAAATGTTTTACATTCCTCGGTAATAGTTTTAGAATTATCATAATACTACGATAATTTATTATATTTGAAAACTTCATCGAAAACAACTGAAATTAATTCAAATGACGTCATAGAAAAAATAACACGCCTGGATCTCTCTTTAAAAACAGGATTTCATTCATAACTTTCTCCGATTCATTTCATTCATCACAATACTATAATAATTTATTTTATTTAAACATTTTGTTTAAGACCATGGAGCTACAAAAAATTAAACTCTATGCTTGAAACTTCATCGAAAAAAATCGTCCTTCTCTTTATGAAATCAATTAATATTTCATTCATATCAGCCATGCAGACTCCATGGACTGAATTATTTTGTGTTAAAAAAATACAGGAATTCTAATACAACTCATTCTATATATTTTGCTGTTTACATTTTACATAGGTGAAAAATAGGCTTACTTGTAGAAATAATCAAATTTAGATGACCATTTAAACTCAAATATATTGTCATTGCGTTGTTTCAGTATGTAGATGCACAGAATTTAAGCAAAAATAAAGTAGTTTTAGGACGGATACAACACTCAATATGAATTAAAATGAGCTTAAAAAATCACGATTTTGAAACAAGATGGATGCCATATATCATTTTGAAGTGGGTCATGTGATCGTTTCATATCATGGTCACGTGATCGTTTCATATAAGAGGTGTAATTTTTATTTAAATTTTTATTTAAAAAACTACTCAATATATTTCGCTGAATTTTTTTTATATATTTTATGGAATAATTTGAATATTACCTAAAATTTTCGAAGCAATTTGTGAAATTTAAATCCGCTTAAAAAATATTTGAAAAATTAGGTCCCATAGGGCTCAATGTATTTCATTTTTTCGACCCGGGCTCAATCTAAAACTAATTGGGTAATATTATTCATTCATATTCCCATAGGTTCTACAGACCGTCTGAACAACATACTAAAATTTCATTTTGATTAAGTCATTTTTACGGCAGTTATCGTGCTAACGGACAGACAGACAGACAGACAGACAGACAGGCAGACAGATAGACAGAATGAACAAAGTCATAAACACTTTTCAACTTTGTTGTAAAGTGTTAGAAATAACCAAGATGTTTAAAAGAGAATAAAGCGAACCGAATAACTTTAATTGCTTTATATAAGTTGACGTTTTAATTAATATATTCCAAGAGAGTTAGGATTTTTATTCTTAAACAGCATAACCACAATCCTTTACAAACTGTTATACTAGTGCACTGAAGCAACTTCTGTCCTATAAAATCTGCCCTTTGCAAAATCTGCACCTTGCGGACCATCAATAGTCACACAGATGGTGAAGAATGATTAGTTGATTGCTTTCTTTCTATTTTACAACCTCCAATTAACGGGCAGAAGTCGCTTCATTGAAATTTCTTGAGCAGCTAGAGTTTTGATGTGGAGAGTACAGCCAAAATATTTATCGCCCCTGACGCAACATTTAAAGTTACGCCACTGGGTATAGCTTCTCCGTTTCATCCATCCAAGCGAAATAAGCTTGTTTTGCTTATAAAACCGGTTAGTATTATAAATTTTGTTTTATGTTAATTATGTAATTATTTTGTTTTATGCTATAAATATTGTTTTATGTTTGTTATAGTTGCTTTATAAAATAGTACATTTTACAGAAGAGCATAGACAATAGTCATGGCCCTATCATTTAATGCTTGATATATAGACAGAAAACTTCATTTTTCTGTCAAATATTCCACCAAAATAAAACTAAATCTTTGTTGATAAAGGAATTTCTACCCCAAAGTACTACTCTGAATAGACGACGCTCCCAATTCGGATCAAAGGCTTATCCTTGGAGCTTTTTATAATACAAACCTTACATAAAAATGTCCCGCATGAGTCTCTTATTTTATTGGATTCTTTTTAGCTAAGATTTAGAGAGCTAAAAGATCAAATCTTCGTTCATCTCGGGTTACTGAAAAATATTTATTTCAAACGCGCGATTCTATTAAATGCTAACAGAATAGGAATTATGTATTTTTGATATAAAATTTTGGAATACAAAAAAAATATTTATTCTTTTATGCAATCAATGATATTCCTTTTAAGATGCTCCAGGTGGTTGTGTTGAGTTAGAAACGATTGAAATATTCCAATTAAGTGTAATCAGTTATAATTTTGATCAGCAAATGTTAAGATTGCGAGACCAAATATACAAAATTTAATTCAGGTAATACACCAGTGAAAATAAGCTGAAAAAATGTGATGTACATAATGTACAAAGAAAGTATTGTGACTGGGTTGAAAATTCGAATTCCAGTTTTCGACGAGCGAGTACGTTTCAAGCATCCCTGATCACGAATCAAACATTTTGAGATGGTGTCTGTGTGTGTGTCAGTGAGTCTGTGGAGACGATATCTTACGAACGAATGGAGCAATTTGAATGAAATCTGGTACAAAAATCACAGTTCGTGAATACTGGAAGCGCATTGTTTTTAAATGCAATTGAATGTTCACAACCCTCCTAAATTTTGGAGTGAAATTTTGAAAAAATCATGAAAAAATCAAAACATTTAATAAAGTTACGCAAATAGACATTTCTTATGTAATTTTTCCTTAGAAAACGATTGACATAAACGTTGCAACGCTACCATTAAACTTTCTCGAGATATTGCACATTTTTCAAACACATTTATAAAAAAATCCCATAAATTAAAAAAATATATTAATTGTTGAGAAACATGTTCATTTTTCATATGTAATATCATGCGATAAATTGGGTAACATTATTCTCGTGGATCTAGCTCGTTCCATTCATGAGAAAATATACTTTGAATAATTATTTTGTATTTGAAACCCAATAGTCATTTATCTGCTATAAGAATAACTTATTTCTCCGTCCATAACCCTTGGCGAGATTTTGGCAACGAATTTGGCGGACTGTTACGAACTTGGCGACTTTTTTAAATGTTGTCAAATTAAAGAAAATCTCGCCAACCGGATAAAAATGACGATAAATCAATGAAAATGACGACTACTTGACGAAAAGTCAATATCTTGGTGCTATATGTTTTTTTTTTCTTGTTTTTATTTTGAATTATAAGCAAGAAGGGAACACTGTAATTAACGTTTCCAGAAACTTCGGGAAAGAGTTAGAGAAAGTTCAGGAACGGAACAATTTCAAAAGTAGAGGAACAGTTGAGGAATGAAGACAAGGGCAATAACGATTCTAATTTCTTTCCTATGACAGATTGAGAAGGAAGATAATTTTGAAAGTGCAACGTCAAAGTCATCAACCTGATTTACCCTGATTAATATAATTACAGTGAGTTTTAACTTCTAACTGCTCTAGAAAGGAGTTTATGCTAACAGCTTTACAATATCTCGATTGAAACAATTTACAGTAAAAATTTATCAGAAAATTAAATGTGAGTGAATTAAAAGGCAATTTTAGAACTCATTTTAAAAAGGTCGTTCCCTCAGAAAAATATAATTGCTTCGGAACCAATTATTGTTTCAAGCACATATACTTTAATTTCAGGAATTAATATCAATGATCAAGTAACTAGAAAATTATGTAGGTATTAATTAAAAAACAGTTTTCGTGCCTTATTTTATAGATATATATCCCTAAAAAATGACTATTGTTTTAAAAATAATTACTATACATTAAAAGAGAGTCCAAAGTGATAGAAAAATTTAAATTACGTTCTAATTAATAAATTTCTGTACTTATTTCTTGTGCTAGTTTTATTATTTTGAATATCAACCATTGTAAAAGAAAAGTTCCTTTTCAACTAAATAAAAATCGGCGGTGGCTCAAGTCCATTTGAGCCTAATTGTTTTTGTGTGAATTAGTATTTTCCTTGTGTGCTGTTTGTCGGCTTTATACGTTTTCAAAACAGTTCAGAGGGTGGGACAACACAGTGGTTAGCTCGCTTAGATTGCACTCGTACGACCCAATTTCGATTCCCGGCTCTGCCGAAACTATCCTCGTGTTGGACGTGGAGAACTGATACGTATGTGGATCCGTAAGGCCTTCCGTGAGATTCATGGTAATGGAAGAAAGGAATGGTTTATGTAAATGCCGCCCTCACTGGGTACCGGTCTAATTTGGGTGGCACTTCTAGGCCGTTCAATTAGATATCTTACAGCTTCGGGTAGGTCGAACTGTCTGGGTCGAAAAAGTGAAGGAGGCAGTTTAGAATACTGACACATTCAAATCAGAACCTCTAATATATTATTCAAAGTATCAAAATATTAAAATTATAACTACTATATTTCGGAAACTAAAAACCTTGTGTGAACAAGAAAGTTAAAGTTGGGCTTTTAGCCTTATTATCATTAATCTATCATATCTATATTTTATCTTTATATCTTAATATGGCCGTAAATTCGCTCATAATAGACTTATTTTTATTGTACATTGCTTTGTTGTGCCGCTATATAAAACTCTCCAAATATTTTACCTTTCGTTTGAATTCTGTAAAGGAGTATTAATTAATGTAGTACTAAATGGATTACACCACTTTAACTTTAACAATAAAACATTTATTAACAACATAAACTACTTATTAAATTCATTACACAATTAATTATATTATCTCGGCGGCGGGAACATGTGAGACCAGTACGAAAATGCCTAAAATGTGGTTAGGACCAGATATTATTTATCAATGGTCACATACGTTTAAGTCTGTTTTGAACATAGAGCATAATGCTTGCATCAGTAACTTGTACCGGCCATAACTCAGGGTGTTTGGCTCCGTGTAGTACGTCTGATTTACACTGCACACATCAACAGATCTAGCCATTATTTTGAAACATCTACGGAAGACTCTGCATCTCTAGTACTGTCGTTTTATCATTATGTCGTCCGAGTATCCCTCTGAGAACAAGTGTCGTTCATAAGTCACAGGCTGTGGTTCTTTTTCCTCGGGGGTGTTACTCCCACCTTTCTCTGATTTGTAGCATTCAGGTGACGCAATAAGCACCTTTCTCCATTGGAAAGCATTTCTATCCAATGTCGTGTTACTTCACATTTTCTTAAGAGTTCGACCCCTCTTCTGTCTTGACACCCCTAAATTTATGGTTTTCTGACCTTTGGGTTCACATGTCGTAAACCTTGGCGTTATTCTGACTGGAGGCATTGTCCGAAGTTTCAGATCAATAAATAATTGGCATAAAACTGTCTCACTAACATGCGAGATCTATTTCTGGTCTCACTAACAAGTGAGATCTATTTCTGGTCTCACAAGCCTAATTCAAAATTCAATTATTCTACAAAAAATGAGAATATTTACGTTTCATAGTGATATTTTTTAATTTTGAGATTAAAAAAAATAATATTTTTGCCACAATTTTGTAATTTAATTCTGATTTAATTATAATACAGTGGACTTAAAAATTGTTTACAGGTTGTTAAAAATAGCAAAGCGATAAGATGGCCCCAGCCATTCCACAAAAAGGCGTCAAACTATATTATATGGGCGGACATTAATTTATGATTACAGTAAATAAATGGCGACCAAGGCACATGATGTTCATGGACTCAGTTGACTTTGCGGGCTATATAAGATATTATTCAATAGAGCCCGGACCAGCGCCTCCCAGATGCCTGTTAGCCAATGGGCAAACAGATGCATGAGAACCAATGGACAGCCGGGGAGGGGAGTGTGCAGATAACCCCATGCAACAGATGAAACATTCATTCCAATTAATACCATGCATTACATTCACTGCGATAGTGTTATGGAGAGGTCGTGGTGAAATTATTCATCGAATTCAACACATTACATTATGAAGAAGTGATACGGTTGTGAGTGATGTTAAAAGTGCAACTACCTATCTCAAAATGGACGTAGATGCCTTACCATTAACGCCGCATGATGTGCATAGAAGTATCACCAGGTAACCTATTTTTATCTTATATGAGGAGTAGCATAAATCTGACTCTAAGTGAAGTAGAAAAATACACTGTATCACACATGCAGCATTCCAACAGAATGCTCTGTAATTAGTAGTAGTAGCAGATCATTTGTACGAAATCGAATAACAATTGTGAATTTAATCATGAGAGTATTTAATATAAGTAATATTTATAATAGAATTGAAATTTCAGTATAATTATGTCTTTTCATTGTGCTAGGCTGAATAATTCATTGAATGTTTAATAAAGCGTTTTACTTTCAGTTAACACCGGGCAACACACAATTGCGAGTTATCACAACAGCAAGTACTATGTAAGTTTACGACACAGCCGCAACAAGAAGCAATCATCTATAATAATTTACGTCACGTTCAACTACTATTATTAATTTATGACCACAGCATTTAAGTACCTGGTGATTATTCTATTCATTTTTATCACCATACTAATATCCCAAAACTTACATTCTGATACCACGAAAACAGTTAGTTCAATAAAATGACAGCCACATTCCATGTCCCGTATCTATGATTTGCATGTTCTGATGTATTTATTTAACAGGAAAGATCAATCATGCATAAAGCATTGATTATGAAACACTTTCCAACTGAAATGCAATTTTATTTAAATATCTCTAGAATGGGATACATTCAGCGCTGATATTTTTCAAATTTTAACATTACTACCGTAATTTATTATATTTGAAAACTTAACTTCATCGAAACAGACAATGCCAGTTATAAAAAGTGAACTTTATTCAAATGACGTCATATACATATAAATCATGTGCATCTCTATGTAAAATCAATGAATATTTCATTCATATCACTTATATTCCAGATTCCAGAGCTAAATAATTTTGCCTGAAAAAAATTCAGCAATTCTTATACAACTCACCTTATAATCGAATGATCTGATTAAATTCGGCATGCATTGAAATTAGGCTTTGTTGTAGAAATAATCAAAGTTTAGTGATCATTTAAAATAAAAATATTTGTAATTGTGTTGGCACAGAATTTAGACACATAGATAATGCGCAAGTATAAACCGGTTTGACTATGAATGCAACACTAAATATAAATTTAAATGATCTTTAAACATCTCGATCTTTACACAGCGGAAAAAATGGATGCCATATTTTATTTTGCAATGATTCTTGTGATCTCTTAATGTATCATGAGTGTAATTATGATTTCAGATTTTAATTAAAAAATTACCTAACATATTTTAACGACAATTATTTTCACAGATTTTAAATAATAATTTGAATATTTCCTAAAATTTCGAAGTAATTTGTGAATTTTATCTTTGCTTAAAAAATGTTTAAAAAATTAAATCCCATAGGATTCATGGTATTTCATTTTACAACCCGTGTAAAATCGAAAGTGAATGGGGGTTATTATTCATTTTCATTCCCATATATTCCACAGACCATCTCGACAACATACTAAAATTTCATTTTAATAATGTCATTTTTATGGCAGTTCTCTTGCGAACGAACAGACAGACAGAAAGATAGCTTAACAAATTGAACAACCGAAGTCTAAAACACTTCTCAACCATGTTGTAAAGTGTTAAAAAACAAAAAGTAAATTATTTTCATCTTTTTTTCTTCCAATGCATAAATACGTGGGATAAATGTTAATCATAAAAATGTAAGCAAATCTGATGTGGGCAACACATGACTTTGCTTATATAATGCAATGAATTTACTACTTTTGCAGATAAAAAATATTATTCTTATAATAGAAACTTACATTCTTTCCAAGATATGGAATTTTCTTCAATTAGTCGTCATTTTCATTGATTTGTAGTCATTTTTGTCCATTCGTCGAGATTTTAGTTCATTTGACAACATTTAAATTAGTCGCCAAGTTGGCGACATTCGTCGCCAAAATTCGTCGCCAAAATTTTGCCAAGCGTTATGGACGGAGAAATAAGTTATTCTTACACCAGATAAATGCCTATTGGCGTTCAAATGCAAAAGTATTACTCAAAGTATCTTTTCTCGTAAATGAAATGAGTTAGATCCACGAGAATGATGTCACCAAATTTATCGCATGATATTACATATGAAAAGTAAACATGTTTCTCAACAGTTAATATTTTTTTAATTTATATTTTTGGTAAATTTATTTGTAAAACGTACAATATCTCGAGAACGGTTCACGCTAGCGTTGCAGCGTTTATGCCAATCGTTTTCTAAAGAAAAGTTACATACGAAATGTCTATTTGCGTAATTTTAATAAAGGTTTTGATTTTTTGATGATTTTTTCAACATTTCCCTCGAATATTTAGGGGGGTTCTGAATATTCGATTGAGTTTTAAAACAATATGCTTCCAGTATTCATGGATTGTGATTTTTGTTCCAAGTTGCACTCGAATCGCTCTATTTGTTCATGAGATATCGTCTCGACTCCCAGACACACACACACACAGACATCACCTCAAAAATATTTGATTTGTGATCAGGGTTGCTTGAAACGTGCTCTCCCTTCGAAAACTCGAATTCGAATTTTCGACCCCGTCACAATACTTCCCTTATGCGTTATGTATATAAAGAAAGTAATGAAGCATAAATATAACCCCAAAAAATGAACTTAATATTTGCCACAATGATTTTTAGCCAGCCATATGCGTGACTGAAACATAGGTTATTTTTCTGAAGGAGCGGACAATTTTAGAACTGGCAACAATGCTATAAAACAAGTAGTACAGTTTCTTGTTGCAGAAGTTGCCTTTTGCTGTTTTTCAAATATTTTGTGATTAGCTATGGACTTTACATCATTTTCAAAGTACGTGGTTCTATTCCTTATTATAGACATATACAAAGCAAAGAAAATCTTTATATATGGGATTTGCTTATGTGATTTTATAAACATTCAACTTGAAGGTATTCGGCTGATGTAAGCCATGGACGCTTCAGGGACAGTTTGTAGAGAACCACAAGCTCTTTATTTTGCCATCCACATATTTTTCATGCCATCCACTTGTCGCAATTTTAGGTTGAAAACTACTTACATATTCCGTTTAAGTCATTTTAAGTTTTATATTTTTATTCATCTTATATTACGAACAATTATAACAACCTGCTGTTTTGATTAAAATCAGTTTAATATATTTAACCATTGGTATTTTAATTGAATTATCGGAAAATGTATTTTCCATCAAATTTTGGAATGATTAAATTATAAATTATATGGTGTTTTATAGCACAATGTAAACCCGGGTTACATGGCCATACGGGCAAATGGCCCGTCATTATAATTTGTTTAGTAGCCGGTCGATGGTAACTCGAACCACACAGTTATGAGTCAGATGTTCGTGAAGAAGGTTGGTGTTGTCAAGCGCTAAAAAAAAACAGCGGCATTGTAAGTATATAACGTTTTTTCATATTTCATCCCCTCAAAAATTTTCTGTGTCCAATAACCTGCCTTGTGATTACGATTTATACCGAGTTAAAATCTTGAAATCGAGCTTAAACGAGGAACTAAACATTGTATTTGTATGCCTAACCTCCATGCGCTTCATTGACGTCACGTTTACCGTATAAGCGCCATGGAAATATATCCAGTTTGTTAAGGATAGATGGTCCACACTTTTCAGTGTTAGTTGGCCAGTCTACCTAATAGTTTATTTCGGCATGTATGCTCTAAGCAGTTTCTCGCTTTCTTTTCAGGTGCCAAATATATCTGTTAAGAAACGGGGTGGCAACCGTGGCGAGTAGATCCGAGATGATTTATGTGAAGCAATTACAGCAATACGTAATGACACGTCAATACGACAAGTTTCCATTGAATTTCCTGTGCCAAGAAAAAAACTGGAGAGGAGATGGAAAACTTGAAACATCGTCAGAGGTTCGATGGGCTGAGCCTAGCTCCTTGAATCTAGTTCTATTGAGAAAGATGCTGGACCACAGTTCAACACTTCCAAGCAGAGTGGGACAAATGTGTAGTCCCTCACAAAATTTTCGACCGATATTGCACATGCTCCATAGATTAGCAAAATTTACACTACATCCAAACGCCAAAGCTGCCATGCTAATAGTCTAACGTCATCCAAAAATATAAATAAAGTAAAGAAGAAAACAAAAATTAAGAACTTTAGTTTCTCTGCCTAGGAAAAATCAAAATAAGACGAAACGCTGTTGTAGAACTTTTTCCAGCATCAGCTCTGAAGAGAAAATCGAGATTTACTATGCATCCAGTGGCATATCCAGTGATGATTTTGATTACACTAGTGAGTCTGTAGGATGCGGAGAAGATTATAATTGCACGAAGATTAAAGCAGACTGGATTAAGTGCCATCCCTAATTGCACGAGACATACTCATCATTTATCGATGTATGCCAGTCCTGTGGTATTATTATATCAAGAAAGAAATGGCATTTTAAAATTTTTCCATTAATGCTTTTATTTTAATTAATTTTTTTGGAAGTAATCATCTCATGTATTTTTGTAATACATCATCTGTAGTATTTTGTTCTTAAATTAAAATCTTGTTTTCAAATTAAATGCGAATACTCTCTTAAGCTTAACACGCACATATTTTCCCTTAAAATAGACATGGCCATCTAACCCGGACTCCAAAGGGATAGATGGCCGACAACATAGTTTTAAGATTTTGGAATGTTTGTCTTTCTATCAATTGTTTTATTTCCAAAAGTCCATATAAATATAAAAACCAAACTCCACTGAGTGTGTAAAAATTTGTGTGATCATGTATTTTAATAATACATGCTCGTAATCTTCAATTTTAAGAACTATTAACGTCTAATCCGGATATATCCTATAGGCCTTCATTTTTCTAGCACATACATTCGTGTCATATTAAAACATTAAATGACATTAATATATATTTTTTAACTTTTTATCGGGCTTGGCACAAATTGTCTTGCATTTATTAACTAAGAGACAAGACTTAAAATACTTACTACTATATACAGAAAAACGTAATATTATTTAATTTGATACAACTTACTATAATCGCTAATATATACATAAAACATTACAACTCAATAAGACGGCCGCCCAGGCGGGGAAATGGATAGAGTCTTCGGCTGCTGCCTTGTGGGCTAGGGTTCGAATCCCGAATAAGGCATGGATGTTTCTCGAGGATAAAGTCAGTCGTCCGCCTTCTGGGTCCTCGTCTAAATGTGAAGCTGCACCCCCTCCGACTTTCGTCAGCTATGCGTTCTTGTAATACATTGTGTTCTCTCGTCTTGTGCTTGTCTTCGTTCTTTCCTGCGTCACTGGTCCTGAATCGGCACCGCCGAAACAGGAGGTCATCAGTAACAGCAACAACAACAACAACAACTTAATAAGACGTGTTCGTGTCAACCACTCTTTGAATGCATGGCGGCATAGAATCAAGCTGCCGTCAAGATCGGTTTTCTCCTCAAATAATTCTCACGTTGCATAAAGGGATCACCAAACATAACTCCCGTATAGAATAGCTTACTTTTAAACATAGCTAGAGAACACAAAATTTGATTACATTTTTTCTTGGCTGCCATCGTTTTTTTTTTCTAAATTCAATTAACAAGTCAAAAGTATTTAAAACAATTTGTATTATTAGTTATATGTTTGACGATTACCAAATCTGTTGTGCAAAGTAACCAAAAATGGCGTCAAAGATTTCTAATTTAGTCTTTGCCTACATATTGTAGGACTATCCTCACAATGAGGAAAATTATGTATTTTTTTAGTTTTCAATTTTACCATTTATTATTGTTGATTTCTACTTTTAAATGAAATTCGAAATTAAGGTTATTATGTACACTGACTTCCAAGAGTTAAGCACGGAATGCAAATTTTCATTTTCCGAAAGCGTATTTGAATCTGAGTGGCGGAAAATCGCTGCAGATGAAGATGGTAGTATGCAAATATCGCATGTTACAGCCAATGACGATTGACTGTCCGAATAAATGCTAATTACGCAGTCATTGCAGAAATCAGCATTCTGAAGGGTTTGAGGAGTTGCATTTAAATGCTGATATGAAGTGTTTATACCATTTGTAGGATTATTTTTGATGATATTGGTATTTATATGGCTGAAAGAAGACGATTGACAGAAAGTGAGCGCCGTCGTGATGTCGGACGCATTAAAGCAGGGCAGTCAATCATATATTTCGCTATTTTTTTGGCGTTGATCATTCGGTAATTTCACGATTATGGAAACAATTCCAAACAAGTCAAATAGTTATCCGGAGACCTGTGCCCGGTAGTCCAAGGGTTACCACCCCTCTGATGATCAGTAATCTATAGTAGCCAAGCGGAATCGACAAGCGACCTCCATAACTGTTACATCCATGGTTGCAGCGGCACTTGGCAAAACAATATCTGCCAGTACTGTGCGCCGAAGGCTCGACGTGAAGGGACTGTACGCCGGAGTGTCACGTTTTTGTGTTCCACTAACCGTCCAAGTCAGGGTGGCAAGATTAAAGTGATGTCGTCAATTAGACTGTCTCAGATTGGTGCAACGTCCTATTCACGGACGAGTCCAGATTTGCCCTGGAATCAGATTATAAGGGTCTAAGGATCTGGAGAGAACGAGGCACACGCAATACGACATCACGTATCGAACGTATATCACGTATATCACGTCATCGAACATCACGTATTCAGAGGTGGCAGCGTCATGGTGTGGGTTGGAATTCCAATGGGGTATCGCACAGAGCTGCACATCTTTAAAGGCGGTTCCTTGTCGACTGCACGGTATTGGGATGGAGTTTTAGACCCCATTGCGAGACTCTACGCTGCAGCAGTTGGTCCTGATTTCCTCCTTATGGACGATAATACCCGTCCCTATGGAGCTAACATCGTTGACGAATACCTGGAAAGTGAGGGCATTTCTCATATAGAGTAGACGGCGTGTTCCTCCCACCTTAATTCCTTTAAAAACTTTTGGGATACCCTTGGTCGTGCTATCTCTACATGTTTACCTCCTGCAGTCGGTCTCACAGAGATGGAAACTGCCCTATTGGAGGAATGGCCATTGCTCGCATCTTTCAATGATCACCTCATTGAAAACATAGAAAATCGTTGTAAAGTTTGTGTGAACGTCTGGGGTGGTCACATACCATATTAATGTGAGTTTTGTTTGCGTTTAAACATTATTTTGTTAATGACCAAATGTGACGTCATCATATAACAGTAAATATTTTTACTTTCCTTATATACATATAATGCATAAGGAAAGTATTGTGGCGGGGCGAAAATTCGAATTCGAGTTTTAGACAGGACAGCACGTTTGAAGCATCCCTGAACACGAATCAGACGTTTTTGAGATGATGTCTATCTGTGTGTGTGAAAGTGTGTGTGTGAAAGTATGTATGTGTGAAAATATGTGTGTGTGTGTGTCAGTGAGTCTGTGGAGACGATAACTGACGAACAAATCGACCAATTCGAGCGAAATTTGGTACAAAAATTACAATCCATGAATACTGGAAGCCTATTGTTTTATACGGAATGTTCAGAACACTCCTAAATTTTCGATTGAATCATCAAATTTAGAATACTAGCATGAACCGTTCTCGAGATATTGCACATTTAAAAAAATATCAAAAAATCATATAAAATATAAAAAATATTACCTATTGTGAAATATGTTCACTTTAAATAAGTAATATCATGCGATAAATTTGGTGACATCATTCTCATGGATCTAGCTAGTTTCATTCATGTGAAAAGACACTTTAGATAATACTTTTGTATTTGGGGGCTAATAGTCATTTACCTGCTACAAAAATTACCTGTATCTTCGTCAATGACGCTTGGCGAAATTTTGGAAGAATGTTGGCAACTTGGCGACTTTTTTAATGTTACTAAAAAACGAAAATGTCGCCAAATTTTTAAAAATGACTCTAAATCACTGAATATGACGCCTAGATGATGACAGTTCAACATCTTGGAAATACCATAAGCGCAGAGTATGAGGATAACACATTTCTCCGTCCGTCCGTAACTTTTGGCGAGAAATTTATCCGGATGTCGCCAACTTGGCGACTATTTGAAATGTTGCTTAAATGACAAGAATGTCGTCAAATTGATAAAAATGACGCTAAATGGGAAGTAATGTTTTCCAAATTCTAATTTCCGTCTTATGACTGGCATACCTTCTAGTATATAGGAAATACTCTTCTATCTTTTTGTCTGTAACACTTGGCGATGAGTTTGGCCAACTCAGCGAATAATTTAGCAAAGCATTTCCAACTCAGCAACAGTTCGCCCCAGATTGAAAAAGATATCATCGTCAAAATACTATATTTTGAAATATTTGCATGTTGTTATCAAGGAAAATCGCCAAATGTACAATTCAACGATAAAAACATAGCGCCGTGGATCTTATACATTATCTTTTGACTCTAAAACTAGTAAATTCATTGCATTAGGAAAGTCATGTGTTGCACACATCAGATTTTTTTCATCTTCGTACATAATTCTTGTTTTATTTAATGCATAAGCACATTTGCTACTTTCAGGAACAATTTTGAGTTAATCAAAGCTTTACATTTCCATTTTTGTAGGTTTAACCGCCCACACTTAACTTTTGGAAGCCAGTGTATAATAAATTTGTATAATATAAAACGTTGTCATTGCTCTTTTAAATATGGATTGTTTGCTAACACAAATTCAATAACAATGTTACATTGTCACATGCATTGCACTACAATTTTGAAATGTTTCTTCGGATTATTTCCTAGCAGCAATGGATGAGCGGCCCCAAACATTTTCAAAAGGATGCAGTTTTGTATATAAGTTTATATTTCAATAAACATTAAAAGGAATGAACTGTATTGAATGTATACGAATTGAAAGGAATTAGTAAATCCGTTTCAATTCAATAAGCACCATTCATTCCTTTTAATAAGTATTGAATGGAATGAAATACCATACCTATATTTCCGACAGTACTGAATTGATTGTCGTCAAAGTTAACTCACGTTTCTATTCATATATATTTTTTTCAAACATGATTTTCATGGTTATTACAAAAATTTGTTTGAAGATGAGAAATGATATGTATTTCCTTTGATAATTTAATATCACAATATAAAATAGGAATTAGTTTTGTGCTATACTTATTCCCTTATTCCGTAAATTATAATTAAATAATTGCAGTATTCATTTAGCATTAGGAGCACGAAATTTCAAGCCGAACTCCCCAACGGCTTGAGTCATCTATATAAATTTTATATAAATACGAGATAGTTTGTCCTAAAGAATCAAAATATGTTATTAAGAGTTGGTGTTACTGTTTTATAAAATCGATTTGGTGCAAAGTTTTATATGATCGACTTATAGTGATATTTTTTAAATCTGATACACTTTTATGCAGTGGTGGGATTAAGGGGCTCTTAAAATTCGGCGCCTGGGTGTTATAGATTATATAATTCGTCTGATACTGGAAAATGTACCCAACATTTCTAGGGCTTTAAAGTAGGTAAATAAATTGCATTCATATATTTAATCTTTCAAAATACTGGGTCACGACGCAACTACGTGAACATACGTGCGACTGCCTACCCCAGCCCTCTAGCTACGTGGGCTTAATATGTTCTAAATAAGCGGCTATACACGTTTTTGCCGGTTAACAATGGACAAAACGTTTCAGCAAGCGGAATATTTTTTCAAAAAATAAAAATAAAATTTTATGCAACCATGAAGGATGAGAGTCTTTTACGACCATTTACCGCTAGCTTAGACCACACAAAATGCATGGCCTTAGTGTTTTCTTTTAACCGGGACTAAACCAGAGACCGTTCGGGACTCCGGGACGCGATTTTTAAACCGGAACAATCCTGGTTAAACTGAGAAGTGTGGTAATCCTATATGAAGACGACCATTTATGTAAATTAATTGCTCCTTTATTTAGAGTTGATATTATTACGAGTGTAATAGTAAATTTGGTTTTACTTCACGACACAAGGAATCGGAATAAAAAGCGGTGTTCAGATTTTGTTTTGGTTGACTGTACAATTCAATTACATCTTAGATCTTGTACTTTACTGTTAATTTGTGAAATAAGTAATGCATCGCCATATCTAAGAAAGTCATGTACGAAAGGGAATGTGTAATGTGTAGGAAAGTATTCATATTTTTTCTGGTAATGAAATCAGGGATTAGGCATAAAATACACGCTTGTATAAAGCGTATGTATTCATATCCAGATAAATAAAACAACAAATCACGCTGCTTTAACAGATTCTATTAGTACTCTTCAATCCGATATAGCAGATATTTGCAATATCAGTGTTAAAATAGTTCCATAGTTTATGAGTCTCTGCTGACATCAGCACATTCAGTCTTATCACTCAGCTGTCTTATCACATTAAATTTCGTAAATATTGAACTCAAACTGCAATAGAAATGAACACACTCACAGAACCCGCCTAAAGGAGGAGTACTCAAAATTAGAATTATTCCCTCTATTACAACAGATAAGAGCATATGTTGTTGTTGTTGAGACCCAGACCGTCCGACCTACCAGAAAGGTGTAAGGTAACTGTTTGGACGGCCGGGAAGTGCCATCCAATTTAGACCGGAACCCAGTGGGGAAGGCATCCACAGGGACCGTGCCCTCCTTCCCCTACCACCAACCTCTCGGAAGGACTTACGGACCCACATGTTTAACGTGATCGTACTCCGCGTGAACACGGCGGCAGTTTTTGGCAGTGGCTGGAATCGAACCCGGGCCTACCGAGTGCAATTCCAGCGCGCTAACCAATGGGCTACCGTGCCCCAGATAAGAGAATATGTGAAACAGTTTTGTAATTTTCAAAGTTATGCCACACGGAAGATGATATTTCCGAAGATAGTGCTATCTAAGTTTTAGGAGTAACTTCTGTGACTATGAGTTAAAAGAATATTAAATTTTAATTTGGCAGCGAAAAAAATGCGAGTTGCATGTAACAGTTTTAAAATATCTTCATATAAGTATTTGCATCGCGCCAGATCTTGAAGTGTATTAAATAATTTAAATGTTTAAGCTCCTATTATTTAATTATTATTTACCAGCTGTACACCCATTCTTCGTGTGGATACTATAATGCAAATAAACTTAATTAAGAATTTCCGGTGAATTTTTATTATCTGGAGATTTTTTTTTGAAATGCTGAGATAATAAGCAAACATAAAGAAGTACTACCTACAATTTTATTCATAAATATAATAACAATGTTACAATGAAGTAATATATACTTTATGAACTATATTTTTGGCCTTATTATATTGTCCAGAAATACATAGATATTTTTCATTTATGGCTCTTAAGCGATCAACAAACACTTGGTTATGTGAAAAGTAGCATGTATTTATCTGTATGTCCACAGTGATGAATGTCTACCTCCTTTATACGTTTCTATATAATTTTATACTATTTATAGTTTTTATACTATTATATCTTGTATTCTATTATAATTTTTATACTATTACATAATAAAATATTTTGAACTTCCTTTAAATTGTAGATAATTCTACAAACTATCGAATTTGCATACACATAACATATATTTAATAATCTATTCATTTTATTCTTTACTTTAGCATAGGTTTTAAAAATAAATGTAGCAGACTGAGTATTGTTTGTATAAATAAAAGTTAATGAAGTCATATTACATTTACCAGTTTATTTTCACTAAAATCTGATTTATAAATGTATATAAATAAAGGATTTTGACAATAAAATACGCTAAATAAATAAACAGAAATAATGATAAAAGTGTTTTTAATACTAATATAACAATCATCAATAAATACTACAATTATATACTCAAAGACCTATTCTTCGGAGAATTTTATGCATAGCAAAAAACTTTCATATAACATGTTTTTCCTTAATAGGATTATTTTTCATCGAATATTTTGATAGCTGTACGATCACATTTTCATATATTAATAACCCTTATGCTTCTAAATCCCACATGTGCATAATAATTATCGTGATCCGAAAGATAGATTAAATTAAATTTAATATAAATATGGTAATAGTTAGTTTTATTTAAAGAAAATAATTTACATTAATGAAAGCTTATATTAAACTTTTATAACGTTAAAAAGGTCCAATAATTTATTTCATATGTTACGCATGGGTCATACACAGGCTCTTATACGAGATGTTACACTGATATCTGTAATAAAAATATAAACTGTCCACACTTGAAAAAAATATGATGTGGGCAGCATATGTCTTCCTTATATAATGCAATGCATTTAATAATTTTACAGTAAAAAAATAGATTATTTTTATAGTAGATATTTATAGTCTTTCCAAGATATTGAATTTTCGTCAATGAGTCGTCATTTTCATTGATTTAGCGTCCTTTTTATCCATTTAGCGATTCTTCCGTTAATTTAGCAACATTTAAAAATGTCGCCAAGTTGGCGACATTCCACCAAATTCGTCGCCAAAATCTCGCTAAGCGTTATGGATGGAGAAATAAGTTATTCTTACAGCAGGTAAATGATTATTGGTATTCAAATACCAAAGTATTACTCAAAGTATCTTTTTCATGAATGGTACGAGCTCTAGATCCACGAGAATGGTGTCACCAAATTTATCACATGGTATTACATATGAAAAGTAAACATGTTTCTTAATAGACATATTTTTTTTTTATTTTATATGACTTTTTGATAATTTTTTTAAAAATGTGCAACATCTCGAGAACGGTTCATGTTAGCATTCTAAAATTCATGTCAATCGTTTTCTAATGAAAAATTGCATAAGAAATGTCTATTTGCGTAACTTTATTAGAGGTTTTGATTTTTTGATGATTTTTTTCAAAATTTCACTCGAAAATTTAAGGGGGGGGGGGGTTCTGAACGTTCGATTACGTATGAAAACAACAGGCTTTCAGTGTTTACGGACTGTAATTTTTGTATCGAATATCGTTCGAATCAGTCCATTCGTTCGTCAGTTATCGTCTCCACAGGCTCACACACACACACAAACGTCACTTCAAAAATGTTCGATCCGTGATCAGGGATGCTTGAAACGTGCGCTCCCGTCGAAAACTCGAATTCGAATTTTTGACCGCTTTACAATACTTTCCTTATACATCATTGTATATAAGGAAAGTAATACGTTTAATTTATTTCTTCTTCTGTCATAATTTAGCTAAATTCACATCCATAATAAAGTAGTAAAATTTACTATAATTATATGAATTTATAAAAGCGGTAGCCTTCTGTCCCACAATGTAGTCATGTTCGACGCTTTCAAGTCTATATTAAACAGGAAATGATAAAACCCGATATTAAGGGATCTCAGGTATATCTTTCTTGGGTAGCTCATCCAAAAGGAAATCTATAGTTGTGTTTATGTTTTGTTTGTAAATCCACTTCAAAGCTGAGAAAAACAAAACAAAAAAATTAAACCGAAGAACAAAAGCATTGACACTTTTTATAATTGTCGTTCCGGCCTTTGTCCTTCAATGTTGATTGACCTACAACCTCAATAGCTGTACCTATTTTATGTGTTATGGCGGAAGATGTATACTTTTAATTTAAAATTTGAATAAACATTTGTTTTAGATTGTAAAAAAGCGTGAATAAATTGTACTCTGCGGTAAAGTACTTGCAATGACTGCTATATTATTGTTACATTATCTGTTCAAATTTTTTTTTTACAATCAATATTGAAATCTTACATAAAACACAATTTCATAGTAAACAGCACCCCTCCAAGTACAAGACACATAAATCTTATTAAAAATGTTAAGGAATCTCAAAATTGCGTAAAATTTACGTAGGACTGAAACTGTATTTTCAGGATTAGGATCTCCTATTGAAGGATCTTAACCGTTCTTCAAATCAGAGTTAAAATATTCTGGATTGTCCAACAACCTCATATATTTAAATATTTTGTGGCAGCACTATCTTCATTCTCCATTGGGATGTTTAAAACCACAATGAATGTTCAACGTGCGGTCGTATAAATAAGAAACAAAATCAAAAGTATTCTATTGTAAATAAAAGAGGTTAACGTATGTCTTTTAATTCAGTACATTTGATAATTTCAGGTTTGACATAAATTCACTAACAGCAATTTATTTCTTTGTTTTGGATTTACTCATAGAAAGAAAATAAAAGTCAAGGTTTGTTTGTTTAAACCATATATACGAAATATACTAAATACCCATACTGATAAAACCTCTCCTAATAACAAGTGCTGTGAATTGAAACCTACTTTTCCTCTCAAAAAGCCATTGTTGAAGCGTTTTATAATACACGCCCTTAATATAATGTCTCACAGCAACGGCTTATTTTATTTTCTTCTTTTTGCAGAAGATTTAGAAAGCCATAAGATCAAATCCTCATATCCTTAATACTCGAAATCGTATCAGTTTATTGTAGAAAAAGTATATTTACTAAACAACATATTTTATTAAATATCAACAGAATAAAAGCTATTTTTTTTCAAGTAAATAAGGAATAATTACTTTAATAGTATTACACTTACTATTATTTTAGAAATACATTTGACTGAAACCTGGAATTGAACGCTGGGTCTCTTGAATTGCAATTCGCAAATGTTGAGGAAGATGAAATACAAAGATAATCATAGTACTCATAAGGTCCACTATGCCCCATCTTATGGGGCAGACAGGACAATTCGTGTTACTTTACATTCGCAGTGTAGGAAAACAAACGAAAAATATCAAAATATATAGATTCGATAGCAAAAGTGATATTATAAACTATTGCATATTAGTTTTACTTAATTATTGCAGCTGTTTGCATTTAAGATATAATTTTGCTTCTTTTACTAGGTCCTCCTGTTCCCCAGTCTCACCTATATGAAAATTATTATAAAACAATTACTTTAACACTGGAAAATGTACCAGCGCTGCCCGTTATTTAAGTTGCAAACCTCTAAAACCACAATGGAACTCACAGCGAATTCGAACAACACGCAAATTATCAACTTTATCAAATCCCGTTTATTCCCTAAATCCTCTTTATCAAATTAGAAAATACTTTCTATTAGAGGGAAGATAACATAAACATTGTGCATGTTTGGTATAGAAAGCAAAACTTTAAGGTACATATGTGTACACATTGGAGAATAAATCTAGAAGATGAATTTTAAATAGATAAATAAAAATGAATTTTTAGTTATAATATATTTGTATATATTTAGAAAACCTGAACAGCTTTAGTATACGGAATGTCAGCATAATCCGCCATTCTTTTGGAGAGATATAATATTTCCCAGCAAGATGGTGTTATTTGTATTGCCCAGCAAGATGCCCAGCAAGAGATGACAAACATTATGTTAGTTCTTCGCGTGTAAATAATTGAAAAATATGTAAGTAAAATTAAAAGAAAATACATAAAAAATGTAAATATGCAAAAAACGAATGATAGCACATGTCAAAATTGTAAAAATTGATAACATAATGTAGAAATAAGAAATTTGTGCAACACTTGAGAAGTAGAAATTTGAACATGGACCTACGACCGCTTTGCGGTCTTACCTCACTATGCTCATCTGCTAAGAAAATTACACAATCCGGTCTTTCTGGCTGACGAGCTCGTACTTAGCGAAAGCTGTTTGTGCAATAGGTGTTCCGTAGCAATTAGAACATGGACCTACGACTTCTCCATGGTCTTATCTCGCTACGCTCGCTAGCTAAAAAACATTACAGAACCCAGTACCGCTGGCTGTTGCACGTAGCTAAAGTCGTCGCAAGTAGCAAAGCTGTTTGTTTAACAGATGTTCCGTGGCTCATGGAGCAGTATAAAAGCGTAAATTCAATGAAGATAACACAATAATTATCACCTCCGATTCCCGAAGAAAATCCACGAAAAGCTGCTTTTCTTCGCAAAACAGCACACAAAACCTCCGATTAGCAACTCCCCACACCCACAAGTTTGTATTCCACTCGAGAAATTAAACTTCAAATGATCTGATAAAACACCCTTAAAGTTAGCTATAATACTGTTAACAGAAACTGTAACAGAAGTCGAATCAAAATACATGCTTAAATCATAAAATTAAAATACAGGAAGCAATATAAACTGATTAAATCAAAAATCAAAAAATCAAAATACACGGAACAATATATGATTATTTAACGATATCCAACACTGAAAATCTCCTTCCAACTGTTTGATGTAGAAAGAACTAGAGAGAAGTTCCAAACGGAAAGCTAGGAGGGGTTGCCATAAATCACCACATCTCACAATTCAGAAATGATCACATCGCACATTTCATCGCTTGCACTTGGAGATCGAAATGCAAGTGAAATATAAATTCCGTATACAAAAGCTGTACCGAAAAGTCACATAGCACTAGCTGTACACATGCAGGGCATTTGCGCTTTAATGTCTTTTAATGCTCAGTATCTGCCGGTAACTTACAACTCAATCTCAGTTTAAGTCAGCATTTGTCATTTTTAAACATTAATATTCCATAGTATTTTGTCTCATAATGCTTATGAGAAAGAAGGTATAAAACAATTACACTCACATTATTCCCAAACACATGTGGACAGAGCACCTTTCTCAATCAATATTATTATTGGTCAGACTGTATTGTTGGGTTTGCGCCAAGTTGGCGCCAGATTGCGTTAATGTACTTTCCAAGGTAATGGTCAAACTATGTACTGTACTGTAGTCAAATTTATTAATTAGTACTAAGAGTATACCCGTTCTTCGTATGGAATATGGAATATAAAGAAACTTGAAATTCGCAATTTGCAGTGAATTATTAATAATTTTAACAAAAAAGAAAACGTCGAGAGTTCTCCTGTTGAAGTGTTGAAGACCCAGACCGTCCGACTCGTCCAAAGGACTAGGAGCAACTATTTGGACGGCCGGGAGAGTTCTCCTGTGAAATATTAAAATTGTAAGCATAACAAAGATGACACAATTAACATACAGATAAAAGCACAATTTGTAACTTTATTTGGATAGCAGTATATTCAGTCACAACTGCATGCTGTTCAGTTAAAAAAATATTTTATATCCATTTCTTCATTATTTAAATCGAAAAAAAAATAATAAACATCATCTGCCGTATAAACACTTTGTATTTAATTCTGTTGGTAAGTAACATGATATATTTTTCTTCAGATATATTTGTAGAAAATATGCTTGCATAATGATATTTCTATGAAAGGTTAAATTTTTATTAATATCTCGATAACCTCTGAACTTGAAGCCTCGAAACAGGACTAAATTTAAAGTAGGACTATTTACGGCTACCCACGAAACGTAATGGAGATCGAGGCCGTCGTTCTCCTGTGATTCCTCACACATACATACACATAATACACATAGATACACATATTTTCAGTTTTACTTATATAGATTATGCGATCATTTAATGATATACATAAACCATGTACTTGTTTAAATTAAATTAACTTCAGATCAAATAATAGGAGATAAACTTTTGATAAACATTTTAAATCATGGAGATAGATTATCCCTTTACCTTCGCTGATTATATTCTGAATCATCCCATTCCTTTATCAGATATAAAAAAAACTATTAGTAAAATATTATATGATAAATGGCAACATTCATCGAATCAGCAAACACAAAATAAATTGTATGAGATAAAGCCTTTAATACAAAAGTGGACTAGTTTTCAGTGTAGGAAACTTGATGTTATATTAACTCGTTTGCGCATTGTTCATACTCGTTTTACTCATAGACACTTACTTTTAGGAGAAATTGAACCCTTTTATAATAGTTGTCAGACCTCAGCAAGTATCAAACATATTTTAATTGAGTGTTCAAAATATATACAGTTTCGTTTTAAGCATTTCAAGACTACTATACATTTGGCAAAATTGATCGGAGAAAATCCACATTTGAGCTTTTCCCATTCCTATTGGACATTGATTTTTTCCATCATTTTTAACTTCACTTTTATAACCTTTTAGCCATTTTTCATCTCGTTTGCATTGTTGTACATGTGTCATAGTCATATTTTTTTCACACATTATCACTCTTTTAAATTATACACTTGCTTTCATCCATACTAATTTATGTATCTTGGTACTATATGTCTGGCGCAGCATGTCCACTTTGGATCTTGTGCCATTAAACCATAATCAACCAACCAACCAACCCTTTAACTTCGTGTTTTAAACAATGTTATTAAGAATTAGGACATTGTTTTGCGCAACGTACTTGCGCATCTAAGTAAAATACACACACATATATATATATATACGTTAGCATTTTTTATGTTAAGGTTTTATGATTCACAACTTCTCTCTTTTCTATCATTGGAATCTCATATATAATTTTATTATTTATATATATATATATATATACGTATTTTTTTTGCTATATATATATATTTCCTAGTTTTTATTTTGAATTATAAGCAAGAGGGGCTCACTGTTAACATTTCTAGAAACTTTGGGAAAGATTTAGAAAGTTCAGGAACAATTTCAAAAGTAGAGGAATGATTAGATTCTAATGTCTTTCCGATCACAGATGGGAAAGAAAGACAATTGTGAAAGTGCAACATAAAAGTGATCAACCTGATTTACCCTGATTAATATAATTAAAGTAACTTTTAACTTTTAACTGTGCTCGAAAGAAGCAAGACTTTAAGTTACTATATTTACCAAATCTTCATTAAAACTATTTGCAGTGTAAAAGCTCTTGAAGCGACATTGTTTCGTAATTTATATTTTTAAACGCCTACACTGTTATTCTAAAATATCTATATTAATGATCAAATTATTAGAAAATTAAATGGGAGGGAATTCAAAAACAATTTTAGGACTCATTTCAAAAAGGCTTCTCCCTGAGAAAATTATAATTGCTTCGAAAGCAATTATTATTCAAAGAACCTGTATTTAATTTAAGGAATCAATATCAATGATCAAGTAACTAGAAAATTAGGTGGGAGTTAATTAAAAAGCAGTTTTGGGGTCTCATTTAATAGATAGATTCCTAAAAATGAAAATTGTTTTAAAAATAATTACTATAAACTAAAAGAGTATATTTTAAACAATGCTTGTAAGAGTCCAAATTGTTATATAAATTTAAATTATATTCTAATAAATTATTTTCAGGACTTATTTCATGTGCTAACTTTAATATTTTGAATATAAACTATCTTGAAAAGAAAACAAAAACATGTGGATAATCCTCACATTGAAGATATATATGCATCTTTTTCGATTTGCAGTTCCACCATTTATTGTTGTTGATTTCTACTTTTAAATTAAATTCGAAATTAAGGTTATTATATATAATAAGTTTGTATAATGTAAAACGTAAAGTTACATAACAAGAATCCAGCATAGTGCGCATTTTGCTAAGCTGTATAAACTTTTAATTAACACATTGACACTGTTGTTAAAATATATTGGCACTTTTTACAATTGCATCCCGGCCATTTTTTTTCAGTGGTAACTGACCCTCAGCCTGCATTACTGAACCGATTTAATGTGTTCTGGTGGCAGATGCATACATTGAACTTAAAGCTTCAATATGTATTCGATACAGAATGTCAAAAATTAAAAAATAACAAGAATAAATTATGCCGAGTAAAGTACTTCCAATGCCTGCTATATATTATGCCTATTATTATATTACCATGCTGATCAATATTTCTACGAAACGTATTGAAATCTCATATAAAACACCACATTAAATTATCAATTTTTACTTACACAAATGCTATATCATTGATTGATCACTCGTTACACTAATTTCAATTGTCCAAATTTTGCATTGCACTGAAATTTTGAAATTTTTCATAATTATTTTCCAGCAGCAATTGATGAACGGTTTGCAATAATGTTCAAAATGCTACAGATTCTTATGTAGTTTTACATTTCACTACGTACTGAAAGGAATGAACTATAATTTAGCACACCTAAGTTTTCGATAGTGTCAAATCGACTATTCTGAATATTTAATCAAGTTTCTATTCATATTTTTTTAAATATAACTTTCATAGTTAGTTTAAAAAATTTCTTTGAAGATGAAAGATGTATGATTTTTCTTTGGTTATTTAGCATCACAATATAAAATAGGAATTAGTTTTGTAATATACTTATGCCGGAAATAATAACTAAAAAATTGAAGCACACATTTAATATTAGGTGCTCGAAATTTCAAGCAGACATAACTCCCTAACGGCTTGTGTAAAATATATTCATTTTATATAAATTCGGAGTGGTTTGTTCTGGAGAATCAGAATCTGTGATCAAAAGTCGTGTTATTTTTAGGAAAAAAATGATTTGGAATAAAGCTGAATGTGATAGGCTTACCATAGTATTTATTATAAAATTTATCTTTAAGACTGCGTGGACATACGTGTATCTGGTCATGCCTATCCTCTCACTACGTGGGCATAATACTACCTAAATAAGTGCCTAAACACGTCTTCGCTGGTTTACAATAGACAAAATGTTTCACCAAAAGAAATAGAATAAATA
Source organism: Amaurobius ferox (assembly GCA_951213105.1). NCBI lineage: Eukaryota > Metazoa > Arthropoda > Arachnida > Araneae > Amaurobiidae > Amaurobius > Amaurobius ferox. The sequence goes on along the minus strand of OX578139.1, from coordinate 94,433,200 downwards.
AAATATTATCCCACACTGAAGAATGGAAAAGCATTTTACGATCATTTACCACTGGTTTAGAACACAAAGTAACACAGATTTATAGTTTTTATTTTAACAGGGGCATAACGAGAAACCGGCCTAGGCTACGATACATGCTTTTTAAACCGGGACAAACCTGGTAACAACCGTTACGTATGGTAATCTTATATGAAGACGACCTCTTATGCAAATTAGTTGCTCCTTTATCTACAGTAGACATTATTATGAGCCTAATGATGTACCGGGTCCCCATAAAATAACGTGAGGTGTTCAGAGCCCTCTAACGAGTAATGTATTGGACGAAACGTAAAAATAGTCGGTGGTCGTACACAGTGGCTCATGCGGTCTCGATTTCTAAAAAAATAGTTTCAAAAGTCCCCTCCAGGGGAAATTTTGGCGCTGCAAAAGTGTAGTAGTGTGAATAATGAATGATTAAATGCAAATCAATTTTGTTAACAATGTATTATAACGTTTATTGTTAATTTCAAATGAGGTTCAATATGACCACCATTTTGATGTTCCAAGAACTGCATGTGTTGCACGACATTTTCCACCGGTAGTTTTAAATCGTTGAATCATATTTCGTAAGTTTGTTAAGTTCATCGGTCCTCGTCCTAACTTCCAACAGCCGAAATTCAAGAATGTCAGCACTGGCATTCTCGTTCCGCTGATAATACAGCTTGACTAACAAAGCGCGGTCATGTAAAGAGAGCCATTGAAAAGAGCTATCCATCAAAAAGAGCTATCGAAACGTACTAGGCAGTTCGTCTCCGAATGATGATATTTATCCTAGCCTTTCCTTTTATCCACATGATCGCTACACAGAACGAAATTATGCAAATTAGTACATTTTACACGGTAAACAGCGCCATAAATTCGACTTTTGAAACTATTTTTTTTTTTAGAAATAGGAACCGCATGTTCCACTGTGTACGCCCAACAAATTTTGTTACGTGTCGTCCAATACATTACTTGATAGAAGCCTCTGAATACCTCACGTTATTCTATGGCCACCCGGTATTTATTTTTACTTCATGAACCGAGGATTGGGAATAACGAGTGGTGTTCGGATTTTGACTTGGACGACTGTTCAATTCAATTCTATTCTGTCTTTATATCTTTCTGGTATTGACTTCAGGGATTAGGTATGTATGAATCACTCGTTTGGATAATGCTCATTTATTCATATTCAGATAAATAAAATAACAAATCATGATTTTTTTATAATATACTGTTAGTACTCTTCAATCCGGAATAGCAGATATTTACAATAATATTAAAATAGTTTCATAATTTATGAGCCTCTGTGAACATCACCACATTCAATTTTATCATGCAGCCAGCATTAAATTTCATAAATACCAAACTGCAATAGCAAAGTTCATACTCACAGAACCCACCTAAAGAGGGCGTTCCCAAATTTAGAGTTGTTTCCTCCATCATTGATCAGAAAATATATGTTGTTGTTGTTGAAACCCAGACCGTCCGACCTACCAGAAAGGTGTAAGGTAACTGTTTGGACGGTCGGGAAGTGCCACCCAATTTAGACCGGAACCCAGTGGGGGAGGCATCCACAGGGACCGTACCCTCCTTCCCCTACCACCAACCTCTCGGAAGGACTTTCGGACCCACATGTTTAACGTGATCGTACTCCGCATGAACACGGCGGCAGTTTTGGCAGTGGCTGGAATCGAACCCGGGCCTACCGAGTGCAACTCCAGCGCGCTAACCAATGGGCTACCGCGCCCCAGAAAATATATGTGAAGCAGTTTCGTAATTTTCAACATTAGTAAGTACTAAATAATAACACGGAACAGGGGATACTTTCAATGAAAGACCCGCCTTAGTTTTAGTGCGGCCCGTTTTGTGGTGTCCGTGAGTATGAATTAAAATAATATTAAATTTTTTCTTGGGCTGGAAAAGCAGGTGCCGGTTGCTTTTAACAGTTTTAAAATATCTACACTATAAGTATTTGTATTTATTCAGATTTTGAATTGATTCAAATAATTTACATTCTTAAACTCCTAATCTTTAATTATTATTTACTAGTTGTATACCCGATTGTATAATGTAAAAATACTTAATTACGAATTTTCGGTGAATGTTTAATACCTGGAGACATACTTTCTTGAAATGCTGATAAAATAAGCAAACCGAAATAAGTACTAAATACAATTGAATTTGTATAGATAATAACTATGAAACCATGATACAATACAATGAAACAATAATAATAATAATGAAACAATACATTCGTTATAAACTACGTTTATGGTCTTATTATAATTCTCAGTAATATAGAGATATTTTTCATGTATGGCTACTTAAGTAGATGAGAAATGAGAGTTGAAGCACAGCAGGAGCAGTGAAACAATATTGCGCATACCGATGACTCGTGATAAGGGTGTATGAGTCATGAGGAGGAAGTGACCATTGAACGGATGACGTAAAGAGGTAATCTTTCAATAGTTAATCTGATCGTATGAACTTTGGACTGATGACGTAATGAGGAGGCGGTATTGGTAAATATTTGCATAGTTAATCTAATTGTAGACTGATAATGAGATAGTTTGAGCAAGTGAGTTGGACTTTGAACGATGTTGTAATGTGGACACTCTTGAATTTTAGATTATGACGGCATGAGGTAACTTTGAACTTTGAGCTGTCATGAGGAAGATGAATATGAAACATATTAAAATATTTTAAACTCAAGGGAGATGTGAGTGGCGCTATCTATCGGTTTTTTTTAAAGTTCTGAATTTAAACGGTTATATCGGCAGAGGTTCTGACCAAACACCAGTAGATTGGTAGCAGGACGCGCTATCCACTACTCCACGACGAGTTGATGACGGATATCTTCAGTGGGAATTTGAATGGGGGAATGTTTACGGTGGAATGAATGGATTGATATGAATATGAAAGAATGTTATTAAAATGATACGTATTATGAAAAATGATTTTTAATTCTTTAATTTTAGCGAATGTTTCGGGAACTATGAGGTATGTTACAGAGGATCTAAATTTTAATTATGTGAGTGAATCGTCCGATACTGAGCGCATTTTCGGAGATGCTAATTGTTTTAATGAAGCAGTTATAACTGAATGGGAAAATATGATAATTAAATAAGCAAGAAAGTGTCTTATCAATCCTATCACAACTTGATATTCGAAGTGGTTTAAAACTCTAAAATTTCATTATTTTTAGTGAATTGATTGATACTGAGCGTACTTGAATCTATTCAATTTTTAAAGGAAATTCAGTAAATTGTTCGATATTTACGGTATGTTTGGGGAGATATTGGATATGTTTTTCTTTAAATGTTACAGGAAGAGTCAAATATTTAATTACTTTAGGGAGTCGTATGATAGTGAGCGATTTTTCGAAGATGTTAATTATTTTAATGAAATGTTTAAAGTTATTTTTTTAGTTGTATTAATTAAAATATAATGAAGCATATATTTTAAAATTAAAATAATTAAAAATTACATTTTAAATTTAAACTCTCACTCAAAATTAAGAAACAAATTATCCACCCTCGTTTAAACAGCTGCCCCTAGTTCACCTAACATTCGCTAAGTGGCAAACAAATCACCAAGAAATTTTAGACCCTCTGTAACATTAAAAACGTACCTATAATATCTCCAATCACTCAGTAAATATCGTGCAATATGCTAAAATAATGAAATTATAGAGTCCGGCCTCATGGTATATTCAGTGGTACGGTGTGGTAAGTTTGAAAATACGCGTTCTGGTTTATTGAATATTTTTTGTTATGCAGGTTATTTAATTAAAAAATAATTTTAACTAATTTGTTAAAAAACATTGAACAAAATAGAGACTTGCCTTTTCTACGCTTCCAACCTCCGCACAATATTATACAATCCACTACAATAATAAAATTGTAGGTCTTAAACGCCTTGTAACATTAAAAACGCACCTTCCATTTCCAATTTATTCAGGAAGTATCTTGCATTCCAAAAAGAAAAAACAATAGAAGTCCCATGGATAATCCAGTGGCAAGTTGTGGTAAGTTTGGAAAGACTCGTTCTGGTTTATTGAATACTTTTTGTTATGCAGAATATTTAATAAAAAACATATTTTAACTAATTCATTAAGAACTTTGAACCCAATAGAGAGTTAAATTTTCTACACGTCAAACAGTCACACACTCTATGTAAATGGTTTATTATATTTTAATGAATATAATTAACTTTCACATATTCATAATATTTTTAAAGAATGTACTTAACTTTCAATGTTTCATGATATTTTTGAAGAATACACATAAAAAATAACTGTTTTATTAAAACAAAACAGTGAACACACTGTATTTTCCACGCTCTAAATATTAAGTTATTTATTAAATGTAAATGTTTCATTAAATTTTAATTATATAATTAGAAATATAGCTTTAACTGTGTCAATGAAACAATTAACATCTCCGAAAAATCGCTCACTATCATACATACTTCCTAAAGTAATTACATTTTAGACTCCCTGTAGCATTTAATATAAAAACATATCCCATAGCTCTCCAAACATTCGATAAATATCGTGCAATTTGCTAAATGTCATCGCTCAGTATCAATCCATTCACTAAATATTAAATTAATATCAATCAATTCATTAAGTACCAATCAATTCATTAAAACTAATAAAATTTTAGGGTTTTAAACCCCTAGGAATATCAAGTTGTGATAGGATTGAAAAGAAACTTTCTTGTTAATTTAATATTCATATTTTCCCATTCAGTCATAACTGTTTCATCTAAACAATTAACATCTCCGAAAATTCGCTCAGTATCGATCAATTAATTCACTTACATAATTAAATTTTAGGCAATCTGTGCCATTCCTTATAGTTCCCGAAACATTCGCTAAAATTAAAGTATTAAAACCAGTTTTACAAAATACTTATCATTTTAATAACATTCTTTCATATTCATATCAATCCATTCATCCAACCGAAAACATTTAACCATTCAAATTCCCACTGAAGATATCCGTCATTGTTACCATCGCATCAACTTGTCGTGGAGTAGTGGATAGCGCGTTCTGCTACCAATCAACTGGTCTTCAGTTAGAACCCCTGCCGATATATCATTTTTAATTCATAAATTTAAAAAAATCCCGATAAACGGCGGCACTCAAATATTCCTTGGATCTCAAATATTCTGAAATGTTCTAGATTCATCTTCCTCATGACGGCTCAAAGTTCAAGGTTACATCATGAAGCCATCGTCCAAAGTTCAAGTGTCCTTACTACGTCATCGGTCAAAGTTGAACTCACTCGACCATATTATTTATCTTATTATCAGTTCACAATCAAAACAACACATCCAAATGTTTACCAATACTTCCTCCTCATTACGTCATCGGTCCAAAGTTCATACGATCAGATAATCCATTCAAAGATTCCCTCATTACGTCATCGTGCGAAAGAGCCTTTCCTCCTCATGACTTATACACTCTCCTCATGAGTCATCGGCAGGAACAATATTGCTCTATTGCTCCTGCTGAGCTTCAACTTTTGTTTCTCTTCTACTCCCTTAAGCGTGCAACATGCAGTTGGCCAAGTGAAAAGTAGCATGTATTTAGGTGTACGCCTACAGTGCTGAATGTCTATCTTCTTTATACGTTTTTATATAATTTTGTACTATTTATATATTCCATGCTATTAAAGTTTTTATACTATTATAGTTTTTAACTATCACTATTATCGTTTTTATACTATTACACGATAAATATTTTGAACTTCCTGCAAATGGTAGCTAATTCTATCGAGTTAATAATAACGAGATAATTCTATCTATTCGAACAGACGATCGAGTTTTCATATACATCATAATACACCATATATATTCAATATAACATTTATTTCATTCTTTCCTTAGCATAGGATTTGAAATTAAATGTAACAAATTGAGTATCGCTTGTATAAATACAAGTTAATAAAGTAATATTACATTTATCCGTTTATTTTCAATATAATCGGATTTATAAATGTAGATACATAAGGATTTTCCCATTAAAAGTACTCTAAAGAAACATAAAAAACGTATTTCTAATACTAATATAACAATTGTTAATACATATTGCAGTTATTATACTCAAAGACCTATTCTATGGAGAATTTTATACATAGCGAAAAGCTTTCATATAAAATGTTTTTCCTTAATAGGATTAAATTTATCGAAGATTTTGAAAGCTATACGATCAAATTTTCATATATTAATATATGTTACGCTTCTGAAATCCCACATGTGCATAATAAATATCTTAATCGAAAAGACTGATTTAATTTAATTTAATGTGAAGATGATAACAGCTATTATTATTTAGAAAATATTTTACATTATGAAAACTTATTTTAAAATTTTATACAGTTATAAAGAGGTCCAATAGTTTATTTCGTATGTTACACAGGGCCATACACAGGTTCATATGTTACACTGATATCTGTGGCTCAAATATAAAGTGTCCACAACAGAAAAACACTTTTAATTTCTTACTTCTTCTTATATAGTTTAGCTAAATTCACATCCATAATAAAGTAGAAAAACTACTATATTTATATTTTTTATAAAAGTGGCAGCCTTCCGTCCCACCAAGTCATCATGTTCGAAGCTGGCAAGTGTATTTTATACCTAGGGAGAAAAGCCCTGATTTTCAGAGGTCTCGGTTTTATTAACACTTTACAACAAAGTTGAAAAGTGTTTATTAACACTTTACAACGAAGTTGAAAAGTGTTTATGGCTTTGTTCATACTGTCTATCTGTCCGTTAGAACGATAACTGCCGTAAAAATGACTTAATCAAAATGAAGTTTTAGTATGTTGTTCAGACGGTCTTGTCACAACGGGAATTCTGAGGGCATCAAAAGTCGCAACGGTTTCCCGCCAGACACTGCTGACCGAGAAAGTCTAACTTTCTCAGAGAATTTTTTTACCCAGGTTCAAAACACACCTCTCGTCAGTTGGACAATCCCAACTGATGACCTGCGGAGAACCCCAAACAAATTCCAAAATAACCAAAGAAATACCTTTACCCTTAAGGACTCAACAGCAGCTGAAAACACTTAAATCAACACAAATACTACACAAATAAATACTCATAATTCCATTTAATCTTAGTTTATTATAAGTCAGATAATAGGAGTTATCACATAATACAAATGCAGATTCGCATTCTGCCCACCTACCACTGGACCACATTTACTAAAATCATCGGCTCTTTGCCGGAATTAAATATCCATTTCTATAAATCATTAAGTAACAGTATAATACATAAATATCTCATATTCTACTATTAAATAAAATGGCATGGCCAAAAGAGAGGAAACACACTCGAGGAATCAACTAAGAATTCAATTTAACATCATTAACTTAATTTATATTATTATAGATGTATTAATCCTTAATTAAAAAGGATGGAAGCTGAAGTTAAATGATATATATATATAATTAATGATGGCAGCTGAAATCAAGGGCGAAGAGTTCTTCGGAGTCGACGCTCAAGTCCAGACGACTGCCAACGGCACGTCTAAATATCCAAGGTTTACCTCATAAAATTCTTGGAAGGACTCATGGCAGAAAGACCACAGGCATCCACTAGTAATTTCCCTCGGGGCAAACATTGCCCCGCTCCAGCAGGAACGGCAGAGCCGCAGTTTCCGCAAGGTACCGGATCAGGCTTGCCAAGGGACCAGTATCATATTTTGCTTCTTCTGGTCCTGGTACACGATCAGAAATATGAGGTCTCTCTTCAACGTTCACACGACGGTCGACGAGGGAAAGACATCAGCAAATCTCAGCAACGGCGACGGTTGCGGCAGTGGCAGCTCTCCCGAACTCACAACTGCGGTAATCCAACCTGAGGGTTGAGTCCCGAGCCGTACGTGAGTTCGAAGATGTTTTTTCAGGGAGAGAGAGAGTCCAGAATCACACTTCACACCACTTATAAGCATTCCAGGTGGATCCAGAGCCCGGCCAATAGAAATTTACGAAGGGCTCACATCATCTCCTTTCCACCAATGTAAAAACGCGTGACTTTCAAATTCATCCAGGGGTCCGCCCATTCAACGACAAATTTCCCAAGGCACGTGCAGAACAGCATGAAATTCAGCACAAGGTTGCTTCACCCACAACCGAGCAAGGGCGAAGACATCTGTCTCCACCAGCAAACAAGTGCGACCTTGAACAAACGGTCGCTGTTCCTTGAGTGTGAAAGAGTTATTAAATGAAATAAAAATGGCCACAATTCTGCACAGATTTAGTTACATTGAGATAATAAAATATATACAACGACATGAGGGTTCCGGGTCACAAATTAAATAAATATTAATACAAAGGTTTAAAAAGTAATGTAATTTTATAATTTACATGAAAGTCACGAACTCCGTCACGACAGTCTGTAGGACGTATGGGAATATAAATGAATAATATCAGCCAATTAGTTTTGGATTGAACCCGGGTTGAAAAAATGAAATACATTGAGCCCTATGGGACCCAATTTTTCAAACATTTTTAAAGCTGATTTCAAATTCACAAATTACTTCGAAAATTTTAGGTAATATTCAAATTGTTCCATAAATATATAAAAAAAAATTCAGCGAAATATATTCTGTACGAAATATATTCTGTAAGTAGACAATATATTTGAGTTTAAATGCTCATCTAAATTTGATTATTTCTACAACTAATCCTATTTTTCACCTATGTAAAATGTAAACAGAAAAATATGTAGAATGAGTTGTATTAGAATTGCTGTATTTCTTTAACACAAAATCATTTAGTTCATGGAGTCTGTGTAGCTGATATGAATGAAATATTCATTGATTTTGTAAAGAGAAGGGCGATTTTTTTCGATGAAGTTTTACACATAGAGTTTAATTACTTGTAGCTCCATGGTTTTACTTTTTAAATAAAATAAATTATCATAGTATTGTGATGAATGACAAGAATGGGAAATTATTTATGAATGAAATGCTGCTTTTATAGAGAGAGCCAGGCGTGTTATTTTTTCTATGACGTCATTTGAATGAATTTCATTTGTTTTCGATGAAGTTTTCAAATATAATAAATTTTCGTAGTATTATGATAATTCTAAAATTGTTACCGAGGAATGTATAACATTTTAGAGATGTTTAAACCAGGCAATTTATATTTCAATACCGTCATTTGAATGAAGTTCATTTTTTTCGATGAAGGTTTAAGTTTTCAAATATAATAAATTAATGTAGTATTGTGAAAAGTTTTAAAATAGTACCGAGGAATGTATTGCATTTTAGACATGTTTAAATAAAATTGCATTGAAGTTGGAAAGTGATTCATAATCAATGCTTTAAGCATTATTGATCTTTCTTGTATTTCTTGCGTAGCTCAAACACATTTATAGATAGAGATGTGATTCTTTTTTTTCTGTAAAGCAATCTCAAAGCTGGAAAAAAAGGTACAATCGGTGCAGTAGCATTGCAGACACATTGACACTTCTTACGATTAACGTTTTAGTATTTTTGCTTCAATGTTGTCTGATATAAAATCTCAATTACTGAACCCAGAAGCATTGCATAACACATTGACAGCTTTTACGATTATCGTTTCAAGTCTTTTTGATTCAATGTTGTCTGACATAAAATCTCAATTACTGAACCTGTTTTATGGGTTATGATGGCAGATGTATACTTTTAATTTAAAACTTGAATATACATTTGATTTAGAATGTCAAAAAAAGATGAATAAATGGTATTCGACGGTAAAGTACTTGTAATGCCTGCTATATTATTGTTACAATATCATGCTGATATATATTTCTATAAAAACTATTGAAATTTTACGTAAAATACCACTTCATGGTAAAAAACTCCCCGCGTAGTGCACAGAAACATTTTTTAAAAATAATATAAACTCAAGAGTGCTCTAAATTTCCGGAGGACGGACGCTATACTTTCAGGTCATGAGTTTCCTATAGAAGGTGTGAGACCAGTAATCACGTGTACAGATTTTTATGTAGATTTCTGATGTCTGGCAGCTCAGATAATGGCACCAGACTGAAAGACGCCAATGTATTGCAGACCTGACCTGAGAGGTCAGCAAAAGTCATAAATTAGGGGCTTCAAGACCGGTTGGGTCGAACCGTAGCTTTAACTCGAGGCTAAAGGAAAAACCATGGGATTGTTTCAAAGTTAAACCAATATGGAAGATGTCTTGTCGCATTGCCCTGAGGTCAACCAATGATAGCAGAAGAGTCGTTTCAGACCTCAGGCAAAATGAGGTGGCAAACGAAAGGGTCTACAGATTCAGGGAGCATATTCAGAGTAACAAGTCGAGTGCAGTAGTAGATCACTCAGAGTAATGTAGTCAGACAAGTAATGTAGTGAGACATCAGTGATGTGTGTCAGCGTTCAGACAAGAGTCAGTAGTGTTCCGTCATGAAATGGAAGCAAAGGTTGCCGATGAGGCAATGTGCAATAGCAAATTGTGTTGTTGTTGAGACGACCTACCAGTAAGGTGTAAGGTAACCATTTGGACGGCCGGGAAGTGCCACCCAATTTAGACCGGAATCCATGGAGGTGGGCATCCAAAGGGACCGTACTCTCCTTCTCCTACCACCAACCTCTCGGAATGACTTACTGACCCACATGTTTAACGTGATCGTACTCCGCATGAGCACTGCGGCAGTTGTGGCAGCGTGCAAATTCAGCGCGCAAACCACCGGCCTACAATAGCAAATTGTGTGTCATTGTCCAAAGACTGACTTGGAGGTATGTGCAGATCAAATGTTATAGACGGTTATATTCAGTTTAGGTATTTTTAACTTATCTGGTCTCACATGTCCAATCTCCTTCTTAATTGTATGTGCTAATTAATATTGTAATTAATTTAGTAATGAATATTATGTTCTTAATAAATAATGATATTTTATTACAATTTTAAAGTTTAAATGGGTGCAGTTAATTATGAGTAGTATTATGTTAATATATTATATTCAAGGAACTTGTGCTAAAGAATATATGGCGGGTTTTAAAGCGACACAACGCAATTATTACACAACTTACGATCAACGGCCAGAGTTCAATTTAAGATATGCTTTGCATAATTAAATTTAATTTGTGCACTACAGAAGGATCCTAATCCTTCTCCAAATCAGAGTTAAAATATTCAGGATCTCCCAACACCCGCAAATATTAAAATTGTTTGTGTGCAACACAACATCCTAATATTCCATTTGAACTTTTAGAATCACAATATATGTTCAACATGGGATTATGTAAATAGGAAGATGAGTCAAAAGTATCCTATTGTAAATAAAAGATGCCAACATATGCCTTTTAATTCAGTACATTTAATGATTTCACATTTACCACGAATTTAGTAATAGCAATTCATTACTTTCTTTTTGATTTACACAAAGAAAAGAAATTTAGTTTTCTTTTGTTCAAACTCAAAATACCAAATATTCATACTGATAAAATCTATCCTAAAAACAAGTATTGTGAAGTGACATCCTCTTTGCCTCTCAAAAAGCCATTGTCACACACCTATCATATAATATATCACAGCAACGGCTTATTTTATTTTCTTTCCTTTTACAGAAGATTTAGAAAGCCATAAGATCAAATCCTCATAAGAGTCCTTATTACTCGATATTGTATCAGTTTATTGTAAAAAAGGTATCTCTACCAAACAATATATTTTGTTAAATATCAGCAGAAAGAAATATACTTTTACTTTAAGCAAATAAGTCAGAAATATGTGAATAGTATTAAACATGCTATTATTTTAGAAATACATTTGGGTGAAAACCATAATTGAACTCGGGTCACATGAATTGTAATTCACAAAAGTTGAGGACGATGAAAAGCAAAGAAAAGTATATTACTCATAAGGCCCACTGTGCCTATATAATGGAGCACAGCCATCTTATCTGCCAGGCTTCTTTGATCGGGGTCCACAGTTCATTGGTGGTGACTGTTGAGAACAGTAATGGCCCAGTCGCAGAGTGAACATATTCCATGCATTTTAAATCGGTGACATATCTGGCGAATCCAAGGATTAAGCAGCATCTGACGTGCAGTGATGGTGGATTGGACACTTCGGGTAACATGTGGTCGGGCGTTATTTTGTTATATTATATCTCCAGGGAAGGGTGCAACTTCTACCTCCAAATCCTATATGATGTAGCGTTTACTGTTAGGAGTACCCGCAATGCGTAGCATCTGAGTTCACCTGAGATAGCCAATGGCATCTTACACCATCACGCTTAACGTTCGTGCAGTATGACGTTCTGAAACGTATGCCGAAAGGTGGCGCTCACCACAATACCGTATAACGCATATGCATCCACCATTGTAGTCCGGGTTGTATCGACACTCGTTCGAAAACACGACCTGGTGCCAATATGCACACCATGGTGTGTACTCCTGCACCCATTGTAACTTGAAGCGTCCATGGTTCAGGATCAACGGTATCCTCCGCAAATGAATGCTTGTACGGAGATCTCTGCACAGAAGATGCCTCCGAACCGTAAAAGCAGACTATTCCACACTTGTAACAGTGGTCCAGTGTAGCACTAATACTCCAAAACAAGCTGTACGGTTCGTCACCGTCATGCGGATGAGATGCCTATCATCACGTGTTGTCATCACATAGCGTGGTCCATTGCCGGATTTTCGACTCGTCCAGTTTTCTTCGGTCCACTGTTTCCATACTCGCATTTATGTTGTGGAATTATGGCCCGTACGGGCAGCAATATCGGTACGAAAATCCGCCTTCCCGCAAGCCGATTATGAGTTTCCGTTCAAACTCTGTGGTTTACTTATAAGGAGTATTCTGACGTTAACGAGGCATAGTGACTGTCTCCAATAGAGTAGTTTTCAACTCGCGGACACCGATACCGTATTTGTCTGGTTCTTTCACAGTCCTTTACTTATACTCTTCGCACGACCGTTCAAAGGGCTCTGTGGAGCCCGTGCATGCGCATTCATTCTTCATTTCTAACCAATTGCATGTCCTACCCAGATTCACATGTCCGGTACGTTTCATTCTATTCTGATACTTACTTCATGGTGTTGCAATTTGCATAAACATGAGTGTATGTTTGCATATTGGAAAATCAATCTAGATGCAGAGCCCAAATATTGTGGCTGCCATATAGGAAAGTAGCCGCTATCTCTGAAAATATGATGTCCATTTAAAAGCAAGCAGCATTAAATACTTATAAAACAAGATCGATTCTTTAGAAAATAAACCATAAAATATAAAACAAGCATTAAATATTGGTCTAATTAAATCTAAACCAAGCATTAAACACATGCCTTACAGGATGAAGTCGACCCTAAATCAAACATTACGAACATCTCTTGCGTTATCCCATTGCCAGCTTTAAGCCGATGGTTTCCAGTTATGTGGATGAATTTGCCATTGGAGCATTTCAGCAAAAATCTTCTAAGCATACAATTGAATGAGGCATCCTAAGTGAAATGTGTCTATCTTACGTCACTGGCATTGGTGAAAATGTGTTTGTATGTCCTGAGTACTCACCATAAAACTTATAACAATGCTCGACAAGCAGCATTAACATTTCCACGATACTTCGGTTACAGCAACGATAATGTACTACATTTCGCTCCATTTATTTATTCATGATGATACACTCTAAAATAAAAACAAAGAAACTGTGTAGCTGGATTTAAATTTTAGAACATTTTTAAACAAAATTAAATTCATAAAATGCTTCGAAAAGTTTGAAAATATTTAAAATATCGCTTCAAATGTGTAAATATATTTTCAGCAAAATATGTTAAGTAGTTATATAAATGAAAATTGAAATAATAATTACGCTTTTGATATATAAAGAGATAACGTAACGAATAAAATATGGTATACATTATTTTCCCACTGAGTAAAGATCGTGATATTTAAAGATCGTTTAAATTTATATTTATTGTTGTATACTTCATAAAAACGCTTTATTTTTGCTTATTATCTGTATCTCTAAATTCTTTGCTAACGCAAATTACAATATTTTTTTATTTTTGATTATTTCTACTATTTATTATTTCCACAACGAATCCTAATTTTAACTTATTCATATTGTAAACAAATGAAGCGATTGCAAAGTCAGTTGTATAAGAATTGATGAATTTTCTTCACCCAAAAATATTTGATTTTAGGGTCTGGAATATAATTGATATGTATGGAATATTCATTGATTTTACGGAGAGAAGTAGAAGATTTATATTTCGTTTAAGTTTTCAAGTATAATATATTACTGTATTACTGTGATAATTTAATAAAATTCACCGCTGAATGTATCACATTGTAGAGATGATTAAATAAAATTGCATTTCAATTGGAAAATATTTCATAATCAATGCTTTACGCATGATTGATCTTTCTTGTTTATATAATCTTTCAGTTATGCAGTACAGTAATAGATTGTATAATTTAATTTGTAATAATTTGATTGAGACAAAAATTATATACAGCAAATATATACAATATTTACAGTGAAATTTTTTCCTAACCTGACGAAGGTGGCTCATAATGTCATTGAAACGATTGTTGTAATGTAAGTTTCATTTTTTTTTATTTTATGAAGAAATACAAATCGTATGTATAATGAAGGTAAGCTAAAATGATTCTTATATCAAATAGTTCCAATAAACAATTCCCTTGTAGACTCGCTTACTTTCAACCACATGTTCTTCCTCCTTTTGAAAGCCTAATGATAGATCCACAACTTGCTCTCATTAAACATTTTCACAAAGTTCGAAAAGAAGTTACGAGGTTAAATAATATTTTAACAGAGAGGGAGAATGTTATTTAACGTCGTAACTTCCTTTTGAACTTTGTGAAAATGTGTAATGAGAGAGAGAGAGAGAGGGAGGGAGAATGAGAGAGAGGGAGGGAGAATGAGAGAGAGAAAGATAGAGAGATTTATAATGAATCACTGATTTCTTTCCGATCATAGCCTGGAACGATTATCAGATGAAATTGTAACGTTAAACTAATTTACCCTGATTCAAATAATTAAAGCCACTTCAAACTTTTAACTCGATTTCAAAGAACAAGTAGGAATTAAATTTCCAGCGTAAGAACACTTTCATTAGATGTGTTTAAAGTGAAAGCTCTTGAAGCGATGCAGCCGAGTAATTAATTTTTATTTAATGGGCTTCAATTATAAATTCTCAATATATATGTTCAATATACTAGAAAATTGTTTGAGAGTAAATTTAAAAAATTACGCTTTGAAGAAAAGCTGATGTTAAAATTTAATTATTTTATCAGTGGAAGAATATCGCCCATTTATAAGATGGGAAAATAAGGGCATTTGACGGGATATTGTTCAGATATGGAAATACTACCGAACATTACATGCATTCCATGAGAACTATATAATACTGAACAAGATAAGAAATATTATTTATTTACAATGTTCTGATAAGAAAAAAACTATAATTCCATTTATAATTTGAATATATCATTTGCAATACAAATTTTCAGAAAATGATGCGGAACTTTTACCTCCATCAAATTGTACTTTTAATTTATTTCCATATTAGAATAGCAGTAATTGGTTGACCGACGGTTATGTGGCCATAAAAATATCTGAGGAAATATTATAAATTCCTTTTTACTTTCCTTATATACATAATGTATAAGGAAAGTATTGTGACGGTGTCGAAGATTCGAATTCGAGTTTTCGACGGGAGAGCACGTTTCAAGTATCTCTGATCACGAATCAAACATTTTTGAAGTGATGTCTGTCTGTGTGTGTGTGTGTGTGTGTGTGTGTGGGTGTGGGTGGTATGTGTGTGTGTGTGTCAGTGAGACTGTGGAGACGATAACTGACGAAAGAATGGACCGATTCGAACGAAAGTTGGTGCAGAAATCACAATCTGTAAACACTGGAAGCCTATTGTTTTATATGCAATCGAACGTTCAGAACCACCCTAAATTTTCGAGTGAAATTTTGAAAAAATCGTCAAAAAATCAAAAGCACTAATAAAGTTACTTAAACACATTTCTTATGTAATTTTTCATTAGAAAACGTTCGACATAAATTTTAAAACGCTAACGTGAACCGTTCTCGAGATATTGCACATTTTTCAAAAAAATTATCAAAAAGTCATATAAAATGAAAAAATATATATTTCCTATTAAGAAACATGTTCACTTTTCATATGTAATACCATGCGATAAATTTGGTGACATCATTCTCGTGGAACCAGCTCGTTCCATTCATAAAAAAAGATACTTTTCGTATTACTTTTGTATTTGAACGCCAATAGTCATTTATCGGCTATAAGAATAACTTATTTCTCCGTCCATAACGCTTGGCGATATTTGGGCGACGAATTTGGCGGAATGCCGCCAACTTAGCGACAATTTAATTTTAATGCGCTAAATCAATGAAAATGACGACTAATTGAAGAAAATTCAATATCTTGGAATATAAGTATTTACTATAAGAATAACATTTTTTTTAACTGTAAAAGTAGTAAACTCATTGCATTATATAAGGAAAGTCATATGTTGCCCACATCAGATTTTTTTACTATACTAATATATTTTCTTTTTATTGGGTGGAATAATGGTGCTCCTTTTACCAAGACGCAATTGGATGAATCTGGAGAAGACAAAAGAATGCTCTATGGCGGAATCTATTTAGAAATCTGCAGAAGATTAAAGATTGGTCCATGACAGTCATTGTGTTGGATTCTGTAGGAGACAAAATATTAATCTAAAACATAGACTATGGGAGAATCATTAGTAATAATTAAATTATTTGCGTGAAGAATTACATTAGCTGACCCGAAATATAGATATCTATTTTTATTGAGCGCAAACTTACGAAAATTGTACTTTGCATACTTGGCTCTCACCTACTTTAGATACGTGTACATCTTTTTTAGTAAGTATGATAGAATAAAACTATGTCAAATTATTAACAAAAATGATAACGATATTGTAATTCAGAATTTTTATCTTGAAATATAATTATAGTGTCAAAATAAGTCATACGAATATTTTGTAGTTTTATATGTTACACGAATAATAGGATTTACATGTATATAAGACTAGAGATTATCTGGAAAATCATACATAATTATGTATGATTTAGATTATGCAAGATATTGAATTTTCATCGATTCGGTGATATTTCGATAAATTTAGCGTCATTTTATCAATTTGGTGACACTTTCGTCAATTTAGAGACATTTAAAAAACCGCCATATATACGCCAAAAAATCGCCAATGGGACTGTAGAACTGACAGTCACACTTGGCGACAAATTGACGAAACATCACTACAATACTCTCCACTAACGAAATGCAATTAATTTTATCTATTTAGCGCAATTTTATCAATTTCAAGATATTTTTATGAATTTACAAACAGTTTCATCAATTTGCCGACATTTAAAAAATTCGCTAAGAAAAAAACCATGCGATTTTTCAAAAGTAACCTATAAGCGCAATACACTCCCACCAAACTCAGATAGAGAGTTTTAATTCACTTTCACCTTTTAAACCAGCGATTTCCAATCTTTTACGTTTGGATTAACTAGGGACTTAGAGAGTAGAACGGCTAGGAAAAAGTTTCGTTTGCCATTACTATGTCGACAAACCCTAGTCCTAGAAACTCGAAACATAGACTACATTTTAAGTGGGGCTATTTCAAAACTACCCACATACTTCCATCAAATTCGGTTCAGCTGTTGTCCCGTGATGGTCAGACAAACATGCAGACATACAGACAAATATTCAATTTTATTTCTATAGATTTTAAATTATGTATGAAACATACGATTCAGATGGCTGATTTTGGTATATGTAGATAAATAAATTTACATTCATGAATTTTGAGATTATGTTAAATAGTGTATTTCTTACATTTTAATTCCAATAATAGATTCAAATACATGTAACGAATTTTATAAATATTAATTAAAGCCCAAGAATTAAAATAATCGAAAATATTTATTAAAATATATATTAAAATTCATCATCTGAAATATATTAAATACGGCACACCTGCTTAGTTTCAAAATTGTTCCTTCAAAGAATATCTTGATTGGCAAAACAGGAACATTTAATAATCCTCCGCGTAGAGGAAGTCTTAAGAAAAATTTAAGAGATTTAGAAAATTAACGTATAATTAATGTAAATGAAGATCTAATTTATTTTCTGACGGAAAATTAAAAGAGGGACACGTTGAATTAAGACATATCTGTGTGGAAATTAAATTTCAATATAACCGAATGTGTAAAATAAATATTTTATCTTCTTCATAAGTCATAAGAATTAAAACAGTGTATATTCAGTTTTTGCGAATTTGTTTTTAATTAGATATAAAGAAAATCTTACTCCAACTCGAAGCTGGCTTTGATCTCGCTAGACAAATAACTGGCTAGTTATCTTGCAAGAGGAATTTTATCTGCATTATAGAGTGAAAGCACTTTTGTACAAAGTATAAGTAGACAGTTGTTATTGTTGAAACCCAGACCTTCCGACCTACCAGAAAGGTGTAAGGTAACTGTTTGGACGGTCGGGAAGTGCCACCCAATTTAGACCGGAAACCAGTGGGGGAGGCATCCACAGGGACCGTACCCTCCTTCCCCTACCACCAACCTCTCGGAAGGACTTTCGGACCCACATGTTTAACGTGATCGTACTCCGCATGAACACGGCGGCAGTTTTGGCAGTGGCTGGAATCGAACCCGGGCCTACCGAGTGCAACTCCAGCGCGCTAACCAACGGACTACCGCGCCCCATATATATAAGTAGACAGTGTAATCAATGAGAAAACAGTATAAGCAATGAGTAAACAGTGTAAGCAATGATTAAAAACAGTGTAAGCAATGATCAAACACAGTGTACGCAATGAGAAAATAGTGTAAGTCAGTGTAAGCCAGTGTAAGCAATGAGTATCCAATGTAAGGAACGAGTAAAGAGTATAAGCAATGAGTAAACAGTGTAAGCAATGAGCAAACAGTGTAAGTAATGAGTATTAAGTGTATATTGAGTATGAGTATGAGTATTAAGTATGAGTATTAAGTGTTACCGCTATAATTAAACAGTGTAAACAAACACGAATAAAAGTAAATGCTATAAGTAGTTTTTGAGGATACTCTAAATTAGTTTAGAGCTAAATATACACAAAATTAGTTTATAGATAAATATACAAACAATGCCAAAGTGGGGAAAAGAATTGGCCAAAACGTGACTTATGGCTAACAAAGAAAAATATATTTCAAACATAAATTCAAATTAAAAGCTCATGCTTTTTGTTAATACTTTACAACATAGTTGAAAAATGTTTATGGCTTTGTTCATTATGTCTGCCTGTCTCTCTGTCTGCCCGTTCGCACGATAACTGCTGTAAAAATAACTTTATCAAAATGGAATTTTAGTATGTTGTTCAGACGCTCTGTGGGACTTATGGAATATGAATGAATAATATCACACAATTTGTTTTGGACTGAACCCGAGTTGAAAAACATGAAATACATTGAACCCTATGGGACCTAATTTTTCAAATTTTTTTAAGCGAATTTAAAATTCACAAATTGCTTCGAAAGTTTTAGAAAATATTCAAATTACCCCATAAGAAATATGGAAATAATTTCAGCAAAATATATTCTGTAGTTTTTTAATAAAAATTAAAATATAAATTACACCCATATTATATGAAGAGATCGCTTTTCCCACTTCAAAATAAAATATGGCATCCATCTTGTGTCAAAATCGTGATTTTTAAAGTACTTTTTCATTTATATTTAGTGTTGTATGCGTTTTAGGTAAAATTCAAATTGTTCCATAAAATATATAAAAAAATTCAGTGAAATATATTCAGTAGTTTTTTAAATAAAAATTAAAATAATATTTACATCTCTTATATGAAGCGATCACGTGACCATGATATGAAAAGATCACATGAACCACTTCAAAATGATATATGGCATCCATCTTGTCTCAAAATCGTGATTTTTTCAGTTCTTTTTAATTCATATTGAGTGTTGTATCCGTCCTAAAACCACTTTATTTTTGCTTATATTCTGTGCATCTACATACTGAAACAACGCAATTACATTATATTTGAGTTTAAATGATCATCAAACTTTGATTATTTCTACATCGAAGTCTTATTTTCACTTATGGAGAATGTAAACACATAAAGATGTAGAATGAGTTGTATAAGAATTCCTGAACTTCTTTAACACAACATTATGTAGCTCTGGAGTCTGCAATATAGCTGATATGAATGAAATATACATTGATTTTACATAGAACACAGGCGATTTTATAGCAGTCTTTTTCAATGAAGTTTTAAGCATAGAGTTAAATTACCCTTACCTCCATGGTTTAAAGTTTTTAAATAAAATAAATTAATGTAGTACTGTG
Organism: Amaurobius ferox; assembly: GCA_951213105.1. Classification (NCBI taxonomy): domain Eukaryota; kingdom Metazoa; phylum Arthropoda; class Arachnida; order Araneae; family Amaurobiidae; genus Amaurobius; species Amaurobius ferox. Next base: position 94,412,770 of record OX578139.1, on the reverse strand, counting down.
ATAAATGAAAGGAATGGAATGAAAGTGTATGAATGAAATATTTAGAGCTTTTAGATAGAGAGTCGGTCGATTTATATTTCAATGACATCATTTGAATAAAGTTCATTTTTTTTCGATAAGTTTTAAATTTTCGAATGTAATAAATTATTGTAGTATTGTGATAATTTTAAAAATATTATCGCTGAATGTATCGCATTTTAGAGATGTTTAAATAATTACGGTGTTAAGCATACGCCGTAAAAGATGAATCATTCAAATACACACTATGTAATTGAACCGACCACTGAAACTGCTGCTCATACCTCAGGGTGAGTTGAGTGGTCTGGGTTGATAATTGATGGTACTTTGCTTTGGACAAATTAATTATGTATTTAATAATATTATTTTCACTTAAATTTTCAACTGATAATTTACAATTCTTATTAGTTAGGTTTCAATCTAACCTGGACACAAAGTGTGATGATAGCGCGGTACCTTTTATGTTTAATTGATTACTAAAACGTGACATCTTAATTGAAAATAAAAGGGCTACCTGTTGGTGTTGCAGCAATGGTTGCGAAGTTGTTTGTAGAAGTCACCTGGGTCAGATTCATGTTTAGGCGGCTGCCTTACTTATAGTTCTGACAGAATCCATAATGGCATTTTACAGTTCTGCCTGAATTGTATTATTTTTTTCATAATGAGGATATTATACAGTTCAGGCAGAACTTTAAGCTTTAGTTTAATACATAATAGATGATATAACGCTAGGTAGCATTTGTGTGGAATGAAATATATTCTATTAAATCCCGTTATCAAAGATCAATGCACCATTGAAAAAACCAGTTGAATAAAATATATTAATCAATTGCTCCTTTGTACTTTACAGTAAAAATGATTAACTAGCATTATCTAAATCCACAGTTTGTAATATTGACTAATTACAGATTAAGGTATAATTACCCAGAATTAAGGTAACAAAGTTATTTAAAAATATGAACGAAGGTGCCGTTGCAATCCAGGTAGCATGTCATAAAGATGCGATATGTGAAAGCAAGAGATAGTGGTATAACAAATTTTGAGCAACCTCAGTGCTAAGGTAATATAATTCAAAGATCAGCGCTAGGGATTTAGGAACCTATTGTATACATTTTTTAATCAAACCCTACACTTAGACTGGGCAGAGAGCAGAGTAGACTTGTAAATGTGGTGTAAAAAAGCAAAACATGAAATAATACTGTGAGGCCAGAATATGTTCTCACATGAGACATTTTTATTGCAATACTTATGGTGCCTAGAACGGCTAACAAAGATTTTAGTCTGGCTGGCGCCGGAGTCTACAACAGTGTGAACTTTTAGGTCAAATGCAATAAATTTGGGTGTTCCAGGCCACAGGGGCTAAGAGGAGCATTGATATATGTGAAGTGATGCCATTGGGTTCAGAGGAACCAATGAGCGCCAAAGAGAAGAAGGGCGGAGCTACACCCCCCCCCCCCCGGCGAAGGAACCACAAGTCAAGGAGTCTCATACGAAATGTTGTTGCAGTAAGTTTCATACGAAATGTTGTTGCAGAAGTAAGTCTGACACGAAATGTTGTAGCAGTTGGACGGATACCAAAGGAGTCGGGAGCAGATACTCATACGAAAGAGGTTGCATGTTGACTATAAGTACGAGATGCAAGCCACACACCAAAGAGTTGTGGCCGTACGGTTAGCAATAAGACGGATGCAAGCCTCAGCGTGATGAGCCGAAGATTAAACTGTAAGGTATGTGCTCATTTCCCCAGGTATTAGACACTATCGAAATCTAATATTTCTGGTCACATATCTCCCATTATTAAAGTAATTAAATGATAGTTGATAGTTATGATAAATTGTTGTTAGTGATCAATTGATATTGTTAATAAATTATTTTGTTAAAGTTAAATAGGCTGATCTTTTTATAATGATTAATGAATTCTTTTCAGGACTTACACATAAGTTAAATTAATTGGAGGGTTATTGCGGCACAACGACGAGTGATGTACTTTAAATTGTAACTCCACTTATGAAGTCAACGGTCATATATTAATATTAATATAATCTAGAAATACAACTTAAATTCCAATTCCACGTCCCACGTTTGATGTTTTTAATGAATTTAATAATTAAAAGTGACTTATAATTTCGTATTGCCACATTTGGTTTCCGTGACGCTTTTGTGTAAGTCAAATTTTAAAGGAAAATTTTAATGAATAATACTGAGATGAATAAAAATAATTTAAATAAAGAAATGAATGAAAATTTTAGAGGAGCATATGGTGACCAGATATTTTGCATTGGTAAAAATAAATATGCACAATCACTTTGGAAATGAAAAATATTTTGAATATTTTATAATTGAAAATAGTGTGTGAAAAATTTATGATTAGTTAAGAATATTTTGTTGCATGAAGTATTTTATGTGCAGTATTTTTTAAGTGTATTCATTTGTTTAGATTAAGTTAGAAAATTTTGGAAGGGAAACTTGTTGTTGTAAATGCCTAAAAGGAATACATGAAATTCAAGACGTCACATGTCTCCGGATAGGTCACAAATAGAAATAAGTGGAGATCAGAGAGCAAGAATGGAAAACTTTAATTTAATAAATCTGTTACCTCTGTTTAATGGAAAAGAAAATGAGGACATTGAGTTTTTTTTTTTACGCAATTTCAAAATATCGCAGGTATGGCCGAATGGTCAGAAGAGAATAAAGTTATAATTTTGAAAACTAGATTGAAGGAAAAAGCTTTAGAATTTTTGACAAAAAAAAGGGAATTGCAGAATGCAAACAACATGGGAGAAGTTAAACACATTTTGATTAAACAATTTATGCCATCTGTTACTATGCTTCAAAAGCAAATAAATTTAAATAAAATTAAAATGACGCCAGGCATGAAAGTAGCTGAGCTAGCGATAAATATTTCTAATGCAACAAATGATTTTGTAGGAAATAACTCAACTAATGAAATGTTTGAAATTACAAATAATATAATGTTAGTTAAATTTTTAGAAACTTTAGGAAAAGATCTTGCATTTGAAATTTAAAAAATGAATATTACTAATTTTGACAAAGCAGTAGAATTCGCAGAAAATTTGGAGAAAATTATGGAGGAGGAATGTGACCGTTCGGAAATCAATGCAGTGTATAGCAAGGAGAATTATAGTAGAAAAGTTAATGGTAATCAACGGGGAATACAGGAAAAATCACAAAACGAAAATATATATTGCATAGGATGCGGGAAAGAGGTCATTATTTTTCTACGTGTTGGCATAATCAAAACGGACAAAATTATTATGGGGAAAATAAATATGGGAGTCAAAATATAATAAATGGGCAAAGAAATGGTTTTCGCAATACTCAAAATAGCGGATTCAGAGAAAGAAATGATAGTCGGTCAAATACCCAAACTTTTGCGAAAGAAAGAGTTCACGGACAAGAAAGTAGTCAAATTCGCGGGTCTTTAAACTGAGCGAGGGGCTTTGGCCAAGTCAGAATTTAAAAAATAGACCAACGTCCCAATCTAGAAGAGATAAATCGCAAACGCGAAATGAGGTATTGAATTATAATAAAATGGCAAATGAAATGCAAAATGATAAAAGGGAGGTTCGCACGCGAAGCCCAGGTCCCAAAGTTAAAACAAAACAGCATAATGAATATGAAAATAAAAATGACAATCAATATATAAATACTGTAGAAAGCAAGCAAAAATTTACACGTATTTCCTGCTCGAGAGATGCCGTGCTTGAGACTGCTGTAGATGTGTTGGCGCAGCCCGATTGGATGAGGTGCGATAAAAAATTTGTCCAAAGTCTAAAAAGTGAGACAAATATTAATAAAAAGAAAATTGAGGAAAATACATGTGAAGAAAATATTATAGGTAAAAACATTATATGTAATGAAAATACAGGAGTAAAAGGAGTTATTAAAAATAAAAATGATGCGTGTGCAATGCAAAAACAAATTTAAATGATGAGTACAAAAATGAAGTTAACTCGAAATCAACTCAGATCGATAATAAAAAGTATGATGAAATTATGGAAACTAGTTGTAAAGTTTCGCAAATTGATACACAATTTTTTAAAGGTAGCCATGTTAATGACTATACTTGGTCAAATGATGAAAATAATGAAATTGTTGATACAGAAAATAATTTTAAAATTGTTACGAAGTCTAAAAAGCCAATTGTCACACATGATGAATTTACCGGCCGTCCAACTAGTTACTCTAAGTCCTCTGGACGAGTCGGACGGTCTGGGTCTTCAACATGATGAATTTAAATGCATATTTGAATTTAATGAAAATATTAAAAATGGTTATTATGGCAGTAAAAAAATTCCACAGGTCGATGAGGCCAAATTTCCTAAAAATGAAAAGGTTAATGATTTTGCTGAAAAAGAATGTGTTAATGAAGAGTCAAATCTTGACGGCCAGGTCTATATCACGTTCACACGCAGGATTTCGTTGCAACCGAATCAGTTGATTTCCGAACAATTCGACATAAGTCAAGAAATTCAGGATAAGGAAGTTATCTTTATCCCCACAAAACACGCAAAATTACTCTTTCCATTTGGTGCAATTCGAACTGTAATAAAAAATAACAAAATTGATATTGTAATTAGTAATCAAAAGAAAGTTAAAATTACATTTAATAAGAATATGCGAGTAGGAGTTAATAAAATTTAAAAAAAATTACTAATCAAGTAATGAAAATAGGAGATACAGTATTTTTGAAGGAAGAAAATAAACCAAATATGTGTCAAGATAGGTTTCAAGGACCGTTTCGAATAATCGAAATTGGAAAAGCAAATATATTGACCATTACAAATAAACATAGAATAAAAGATGAAACAATTAAAGTTCACGCTAACCAATGCTATATCGCACAGGAAGTGCAAAGTGAAAGTAAATTATTGAAAGATAACCAAACTCAAAACAAAAATCATGAGGTGGAAAATACTCAAATTGTTAATTTTCAAGAAAATCAGAATGAAATTCTTAATGGTCAGAAAATACAAAATGAAAGTCAAAGTTATGATAATGCAGATACTCAAAAATTACTTGAAATTAAAATAAGGGATATTTTGGAAAATAAAAGTCAAAATGTGAATTTTCAATAAAATGAAAATAAAAATCATGATAATGATAAGCAAAATTCACTTGAAAATAAAATAATAGATGTGTTGCAAAATGAAAGTCAAAATCGTGATAGTGAAAATATTCAAAGTTCAAATGAGGTTAAAATAATGGATATTTTGGAAAATAAAATTCAAAATGTGAATTTTCAAAAAAATGAAAATGAAAATCATGATGATGATAAGCAAAATGCTCTTGAAAATAAAATAATGGATGTTTTGGTTAATCAAAATAATAATGTTCAAGAAATACAAAATTCCAATGTTTGTAAAAGTTTTCGAAATGAAAGTAATAAAGTAATAAGGGATAGTAATCACATTGATAATCAAGGTAATGATATTCTAAAAGCGGATTCAGAAATAATTGAAAGTCAAGGCAAATATAAAGAGTATGTTAGGCAGAAATTAGAATTCCTAAATGAAATACATATTTATAGCACAAATGAAATTGAAAACATTCATGAACAAAGGGCGCCCGAGTTTACAACAGTGTGAACTTTTAGGTCAAATGCAATAAATTTGGGTATTCCAGGCCACAGGGGCTAAGAGGAGCATTGATATATGTGAAGTGATGCCATTGGGTTCAGAGGAACCAATGAGCGCCAAGGAGAAGAAGGGCGGAGCTACCCCCCCCCCCTCCCGGCGAAGGAACCACAAGTCAAGGAGTCTCATACGAAATGTTGTTGCAGTAAGTTTCATACGAAATGTTGTTGCAGAAGTAAGTCTGACACGAAATGTTGTAGCAGTTGGACGGATACGAAAGGAGTTGGGAGCAGATACTCATACGAAAGAGGATGCAGTTGACTATAAGTACGAGATGCAAGCCACACACCAAAGAGTTATGGCCGTACGGTCAGCAATAAGACGGATGCAAGCCTCAGCGTGATGAGCCGAAGATTAAACTGTAAGGTATGTGCTCATTTCCCCAGGTCATAGACACTATCGAAATCTAATATTTCTGGTCACATATCTCCCATTATTAAAGTAATTAAATGATAGTTATGATAAATTGTTGTTAGTCATCAATTGATGTTGTAAATAAATTATTTTGCTAAAGTTAAATAGGCTAATCTTTTTATAATGATTAATGAATTCTTTTCAGGACTGACACATAAGCAAAATAATTGGAGGGTTATTGCGGCGCAACGACAAGTAATGTACTTTAAATGTTAATTCCACTATATATGAATTTACGGCATTATTAATATAAATCTTGAAATATAACTTAAATTTCAATTCCACGCCCCACATTTGATGTTTTTAATGAATTTAATAATTAAAAGTAACTTAATTACAATTTCGTATTGCCACAAATACGCCATACTATTTTAGTGATTCAGAAAAATAATTTTATTATATTTTTCTATTTCATACTACGTTTTTGGAGTGTTGTGTATACATCATATGTATATATATATATATATATATATATATATATATATTATATCTTACAGCTGAAGCTTGAAAGCCGTTAATGTGCACATTACCTGGCTAATCCACATATTAACTGATTTGTTCCGTTAACGTGCGGAATTAAGAGTTTTCCGCATTTTACCTAGGTAATGTGCACATTACGGCTTCCGTATTGTTAAAGTTCAAGAGTTTGTTTCTCTCATTTCCTTTCCCTACTCCTTCCACCTCTCCCTCCACTTTTAGTTTGGTTTCGCCAGCGTCTTGTCGTCGCCGGCTGTTTATATTTCTCATAATTTGCGTCGGCTGCCAGTGCGTAGCATGCCTACTTCTGGTTACAAATTCGTTTCTGCCTGTTATCTCGTGAATTTGTGTCGCGATTTTTTTAAAGCAGATAAATTTAGGTCCTAGTATGCAAACAAGCACCGAGTTGGTGAGTACAATGAAGAAAAGAGTCTTCGCAAACCCCTTTAGCCGCAAACCCCTTTAGCGAAGATTCAAAATATAATAGTGTTTTAATGGCAAAACGAATGATTCCTTAATTGAAGATGTAAAGCGAATAATAGTTTCCAAGAAGAAATAATCATCTCAAGATCATCGAATAATTCAAAGGTATGATGTGTTGACTGTACAAGGCTGTGAAAAACTCATTGAGCCGTTGTCAGATGCGCGAGAAAGTGTGAAAGGCCCAGACCATACAGCCAACCCAGGGGTTTACGGCAGTTTAATGTATGGCCGGGCGCGAGAAAGTGTGAGTGTGAAGACCCAGACCGTCCGACTCATCCAAAGGACTTGAGTATCTAATTGGACGGCCGGGAAGAAGGCGCGAGAAAGTGTTGTTGTTGTTGTTGAGACCCAGACCGTCCGACCTACCAGAAAGGTGTTGAAGACCCAGACCCACCGGCTCGTCAACAGGGACATGAGCAACCGATTAGTCGGCCGGATACCAGAAAGGTGTAAGGTAACTGAATGGACGGCCGGGAAGTGCCACCCAATTTAGACCGGAACCCAGTGGGGGAGGCATCCACAGGGACCGTACCCTCCTTCCCCTACCACCAACCTCTCGGAAGGACTTACGGACCCACATGTTTAACGTGATCGTACTCCGCATGAACACGGCGGCATTTGTGGTAGCGTGCAAATCTAGCGCGCAAACCACGGGGATACCGCACCCGAGATGGCCAACAGCACGCGGTGTTCCGAGGTGGTCACCCACCAAGTACTAACCGCGCCCGATGCTGCTTGACTTCGGTGATCTAACGAGAACCGGTGTTTTCAGCACGGTACGGCCGTTGGCCCCCGCGAGAAAGTGTGAAAAAGTTTATCCATGCCGAAGAATTTTTTTTTTTGACATATTGTATTCTACTCATTTGTCAATTGGCCACGGTGAAAGAGACAGAATGATCAAGCAATTAAATGCACTTTATAGAAACATAACCCAAAGACAAATAACCCTAGTTAATCTGCACATAGTTAACAATAGTTCCAGAAAAGATCTACAAACAACATGCAGAGTCATAAAACACGTAAAGAGTTCCTAGGAATGTCCTTAACATTACTAACAGTTATGTAGATAATTTAAAATCTATATCGGTAATATAATCTTTGTGGATAATCAAGTGGATAATCTAGTGGATAATCTAGTGAATAATTTACAACGTTAGGAAAACTAACTTAGCTACACAGCAAAATAGATCAAAAAATTGTATTGCAAAATTGTAGAGAATTGCCTAATCAGCAGGAATCGACACCAGAAACGAATGAAGCGGGCATATGGAAGGCAATACATATCTGCCAAAAATCCTATTATCAGGGCCTATAACACGGGGACATCTGCACTGATTATAAAAGTGTGCAGTAATACCCTTTCTTGCATTCGAATGTGCTTTGTTGCTAAAATGCTCTCCGACAACATAGAACAATTTGACAACTCCTGCTGAACAGGACAACAATTCGCCGACTCCTTGTGAACAGGACAACAATTCGCCGACTCCTTGTGAACAGGACAACAATTCGCCAACTCCTGGCGAACTGGACAACAATTCGCTAATAACAACATTGTGTCAAATAAATGCCTCCTTCATTATCCTAATTGTTTTAATTCCTCACTAAGGGTGTTGCAACCACTTTTAATTGATCACATATGGTCACTTCAGATAAATCTAATGAGTAATTTATTGGGGTGGTGCTTAAGTAATTTCCTGGGAATTCTACATATGTACTTATTGATGTACATTTTTCGTAATTAATTCAACAATAAACTCTACTTGAATCATAAAGTAGCGGCTAGAACCTGGGAACTAGCTTGTATAGGCTACTTTTCGCTCATTAGCTTGGGATATTTTTTGATCAGCATTGAGGTTTTCAAAATTAAGGCATTTAATTTGTTCTCTATCTTCAAGTGAAATTAATGGTAATTTTATGTCATATATGCTATGTATTTTATATTATATATGTAATTTTAATTTCACATTATAAAAAATTCCAAACCTGTCCATTCTTGGTGGTTGCTGCACTAATAGAGGGATTTTAAAACGTTTGTTATCTTACGACTGTAACTGTTGTATGACGCTTTTAACAACTGATTAAAAATAATTATATATTTCAAAAATATATAATATACTAAGGGGTCTTCAATATTTGCAACATAATTTATCTTCCACGGAAATAAAAAATACATGTATCATGCTCAATTACGTACAATTTTAATAAAATATATATACAATATAGGTTTAGAAGAAAAATAGAAAACAGCATTTTATAATACATTAAGTGACCTTGGATGATTTTGAACTTTTTGTTGTTTGACAAGCGAATAAAATTTCAATCCTTAAATACTTTTGTTTACACAAGAATAACAAAAATTGAATAAAAATATTAAGTTCTTCGTAAAAAGTTTGCCAACACGGGAAAAATCTCATATAATAAAAATTAAGCGTAGTACCGCTAAATTCAACTTTGAAAAGTATTTGTTCGAAAACTAAATTAAACATTTTTCAATATATTTAAAATTCCTCAACTGTTCAAAAATACCAGAATCACAGTTCTTTGAGATTCTTATTATAACGTAAACTAATCTTTCAATGTGTTTTTCTTTAGTTCGGTTTTTAATTAAAAATATTTGCTTTTCTGAACAGCATGAAAGAAAAATATGTTAATGTTTTTGAAGAAGCGAATTCTTTATCATTACCGAGTACTAGAGTTAAAAGTTACTATGGTTACGGCTATAACCTTTATTTATAAACAATAGCGAATCTTAACAGTTTTGGGCTTCGATTATTTTTCATATAGTGCTAATGAATTATGCGTCAATGTTTACGTAAAATTAATTTTTCCTAGTTTTGCATTTTTTTGCATAAGTTTTTGCATTTACCATCAAGAAAACTGTACTTTTTTTAAACTTTTAACGAATAATTATATGTTTTACGTAAGATACCGACAATATAGTAAAATTCGAATACTTCCATTAGATGATTAATATTCAAACACATAAAGATGAAACAGACATATAATGGATTCATTATTATTTTGTTAACACAATAAAATATGGGACATCAATTTTATGTTACTAAGCATAGATGTGCTTCAACATTGTGTGTTTCTTGTATACCAATAAAAGCTAAACTCGTGTTTGTAAAAATTGCAACACCATGAAGGAATAATGCGATTGAGATGAAACTTACAGCAAATGCAAATTTGGATGTGTTATGCAAATGATTAGCATTTCAAAGTCACCGTTCAGGCGTGGGCTAAGCAGCGCACCCTGGACTGCTGTTTAGCCGTCTAAATAGAGAACTGTATTGGGACGTTGGAAATAGTCTCTGGTTCTCTGCCAGCGTAAACTTTTCATGAAAATTTACTATGCCTGTACGGCGACAGAAGTCGCCATATGAAGAAGTTACGGAGTTAGAACGAGGAAGAATAACCGGCCTTCGTGAAGGGGGGGGGGGGGGGGCGAGGGTTCTCTTATCGCGCAATAGCAACTCTAATAGAGCGCTATGCTACCACGGTGATGCGAGTGTGAAAGTGGTAGACTGAAGAGAACTGGACGAGTCTCAAATCTTGCAGTGGACGACGAAATGTTACGTCAGCACGGTATGATAATCACCTCATCTGCATGACAGCGATAGACCGTACAGCTACATCTCGACAGTTGGCAGAACGTTGAAGCACTGATAAAGGTGTCGAAAACCCAGACCACTCGACTTACCCTGAGGTATGAGCAGCTGATAAAGGTGTTGAAGACCCAGACCGCCCGACTCATCCGAAGACATAGAGCATCCATTTGGATGGCCGGGACTGTTAAAGGTGTGTCGTTGTCTGCTTCAACAATTCGTCGGCGTTTGCTGCACCGTGGAATGCGTGCAATAATTTCTTTGTAGATGATTTCCATGACGCAGAACCCATCGACGCTTGCGGCTACAATGGGCTCATCAACATAGACACTGGCTTGTCGATTGGCAACAAGTCGTCTTTTCCGATAAATCATGTTTTAATTTGAGGTACAGTGGTGGTACATTGATGGGATACAGTGATGGAAATAGTGGTGAAAGCTACCTTACTGAGTGCGTTATCCAACGTCATACAAGACAAACGGCAAGCGCGATGGTCTGGGACGCCATTGGGTATCTTGGACGATCTCAGCTGCTAAGAATTATGGGTAATCTCAACAGCAACCTGTGCTTTAGAGAGCTTCTGGAGATCGAAGTTGTACCCTTCTTTCAACGCATTCCTGGATCTGCATTTCAACAAGACAATGCTCGTCCACATGTTGCTAGGAATGTTCAAGACTTCTTTTCAGCACAATGGATAAACTTCTTCCTTGGCCTACCTATTCACCGGATATGTGGCCTATTGAACATGTCTGGGATTTCGTCGGTCGGCGTCTTGCTCGGGACACTCGTTCCGCAGCTAATGCAGCTGAACTTTGGGTTCGCATAGAAGCAATCTGGAACACACTTCCTTAGGTACAAATTAAACATCTGTTTGTTTCGATGCCACGTCGTATAGAAGCACTTATTGCAGAACGTTGTGGCTTCACCAAATGCTGATTTTCGCCATGTAATATTATTTTTTTTGCTTTGTAAATTTAATCGTTTATTTGTATTAATACAGGTCGTTTGTGAAATAAATTTCATTCAATTCCGATGATTCCTTCATGGTGTTGCAATTTTTAGAAACAGTAGTTTAGAAGCTGATCAGTAAATGCTGTTTAATTTAAAACTCAATCCGCACTTCCTTACATCCATGCAATTCTTCATAGAATTTCGACAAATTGAATACACCTTCGAACCTCCAGAATTTGCTTGATGGGAAGTGACACTTTTTGTTTTATATAAAATTTCCAGCTTAAGCAGTTTGGAAGTTAGTGACATGAAAATAGAATGAACCTTTTTCTTCCCCAATGGTAAGGAATTTGACATACACATATTGTAGCAAAAATGAAAATTGCAACAAAAACGAAACAGGCATTATTGCGTTTTGGAAATCCACCACAGAACCTTGCGTCGCTGGATCAGGCAAAATTGTAATAGTGAAAAAATTATTCTCCGATGACCTGAATAAAAATTGACAGAACTTCAAGGCGTGGCCAATTAGGTACACCAGTCTTAACTAGATGTCTCTAAATTTTTGAAATGATTAAATTTGACATTACTTGGCGAAATATATATATATAAAGAGAGAGAGAGATTTGTTGTGGTCAAGCTAAACAGAGTATAAAAGGATGTTTCACTCCCTGCTAATTATTAAATCTTTTTTGGATTTCGGAAGCACCATTCTATACTAAATACTATAATGTCCGTGTATCCACTGAAGAATAATACACAATTCTGCATTTTTAATTTTTTATGTTCCATAAGATAAGAGCAATTGTTTGATCATAAAGATTCAGAACTTTCGTACGGAATTGATTTTTAAAAAATATACCCAAAATTTGCTAAGAAATACTATTAACGCTTTATTATAAAGTATCTTATTGAATGACCTAGCGCGTTATTCAAATATTACCATCGTTCATATTTCCAATGTCATAATAATATAATCGAACACTAAAACCTTCCTTATCTTTCGCATGTTGTCGCATATACAATGTTTGACCAAAAACAAAACAAAAATATCGGAGCATCCGATAACAAGCGCCCTTTCGGAATGAAACTTAGGACGTGCAATGTAGAGGAAGAGACACGTAAATGATTACAATATCAAATCCAAAAGACTATTTATTTTAGAACAGCTGCATCATGATTGCTATACATATTAGCAAGTAATAAAACCTTATTGCGATGCATGCCGATATATAGCGTAGAATGGAGTCAAACAAAACCTCATATATGTTATCCTCTAACGGATTATGCCAAACGTTCTGCAATTGCTACTGCAAATCGATAGGATTGGTTGATGGCTGTGATTGACATCCAAGCACATCCAATATATTCTCGATTGGGGACTGGTGTTTTGACCTAACGGGCGAAGTAGGGGTTTTAACACCAAGAAGACATTCTGGGAGAGGTGAACCATATGCTGACATATAGATATGAAATGACAAGCAAACCGACGAGTCACCCTACTAAGGAGTGTGAGACCATAACGTAGAACATTAAAACTCCAGTAGGAGTTAAATGTAAAGATAATTTGCCAGAAGATATTCAAGTTACATTAAATGCAACACCCCGGCAAAGCCCCCCAAAAGAGGGGGGGGGGCTTAGTTGGTATTTTAGTACTGGGGATCGGCGACTGTTTAGAGTATGTGATAATTGCTGAGGATAAAATATTTATGCATTTGTGAATGAATATATATATTTTATTTTCTAAATTAATTGAAGGTTTTGACATTTACGTATTATGTGTAATTATAAAATAACAGCTATAAATTTGATATAAAGCCTAAATGCAACCAGATGTTTGAATGAAAGAAAAGTACAAAACATTTTGTAAACATCTGCTAAGTTGCGTTTGTTTGGATTATGGATCTCATTTCTGAAATAGTAAAAAAAAGCCTAAAAAAAGGGCCCTTTAGTTCAAGCCGTCTGGGTACAGATAGCTTCAGTGTCATTGTGTTTAGAATCTGTCGATTATTTGTTGTTAATAATGGGGAGGTCAACAAGGCAATAAACACCGATCAGGGAGAAATTTTCTAGAATTACACCTAACTAGATACGTTTATAACCCTTGTGGGTAAGTTTGGGCTTCTTCATTCATTCATGTTTACAGCTCATATCAATCACGTCCAGCTAACTACTGAGATGACCCGTCTACTGGTTTCTTTTGAGAAATTCCATGGTGTCCGACAGTATACAGAGATGTAGAAAGAAAAATTCTTGTTTCTTCCTCCTGGCATGAACTTGCTTCCCACGTTGATTTCAGAGATAGTCGATATTAGAAATTCTAAAAAGCAAATAAAATTAAGGACAAAACGTCTTTAAAACGAAATGTCATTTATTAAAACATCTTAAAAGACGTGCAAAGAATTTTAAAACCGCCAGGGTACTTTCGGGCGTTAATACACCTTCATCAGAGGCTACATGAATGGTAAAACATGGAAGGTTCATACATGGCAACCAGTTATTACAGCAAATTTGCATAAAAATATAAAATGACAAATAAACATACTATTAATTAATACAAAATAATCCAAAAAATATACACGGAAAATGCAAAAATTACTTTAAACGCTTTCAAATTGAAAAAATATTACAAGAAATGTACTATGAATATATTTAGTTACAGGAAAAGCATAAATTCGGACGAATCGTCAAGCGTAATTTTCATGAGAATGACGCCATAAATAACTATTAAGAGATTTGAATTGCATAGAATCGTACAGTCGAGAATGAGTCGCCAAGCATAACTTAAAATTTGAACGGAATCAAAATTACAAATCGACTCTCGGTAAATATAAATAAAGAGGGATTAATAAAGAATAATATTTCGTGGATTGTTACAATGAACTAAAAGGAAAGTCATTTCAAAAATGGGCAGGAATTTATCATTAACTACATATTGAACAAGAGCTGTAGAAAGTGTACTACATTTGACATCGCGAGCGTGTTCCGCTAAATGGATGCCAACATTACGTTTTGTACTACCAATGTAAAATTTATAGTCACCACCAGGAGATAACAGGGGAACTACACACACCCCAGCAAAGTTTTTAAAGTCATCAATATACCCAAGTTTATCAGAAAGGATATGATTAAATAAAGTGGTAATATCAGAGCAAAGATTACACAAAAAGCAAGTTTATTTTAATTTCTCCTGCAATTATATGGTAATCTCATATGTGTTATCAGTGCCAGTTGCTAGTGCATCTTATAAAAAATGATTCGCTGAAACAAATCCCAATACTATCATCTAAGATTGAAGGTAGGTTCAAAATAATTTTCTTATAGTTTTCAAATTCTATTATTTTCAGATATATTAAACTTAAAACAAAGTTAATTTTAGAATAAATTAAAATTTATTTTATCAAATTTCTATGCTGTTTTGGAAATCTAAAATAAGTATAATTAAATATGTGCAAAACTTCAGAGAACATTTTGCATTATGAAAAGAAAATGAATACTTTTGTGTTTGTAATGCTTTTTAACACTTTATAACAAAGTGGAAAAGTGTTTATGACTTTTTTCATTCTATCTGTCTGTCTGTTAGCACGATAACTGCCGTAAAAATGACTTTATCAAAATGAAATTGTAGTATGTTGTTCAAACGGTCTGCGGGACCAACGGGAATATAAATGAATAATATCACCCAATTAGTTTTGGATTGAACCCGGGTTGAAAAAATGAAATATATTGAACCCTGTGGGACCTAATTTTCAAACATTTTTTAAGCGGATTTAAAATTCACATATTGCTTCGAAAGTTTTAGAAAATATTCAAATTATCCCATAAAATATATAAACACATTTCAGTAAAATATATTCAGTAGTTCTTTAAATAAAAATTAAAATAACATTTACACCTTTTGTATGAAGCGATCACGTCACCTTTGCATGAAGAGATCACGTGACTCACTTCAAAATAAAACCTGGCATCCATCTTGTGTCAAAATCGTGATTTTTAAAGTTCTTTTTAATCCATATTTAGTGTTGTATCCGTCCTAAAACCGCTTTATTTTTGCTTAAATTATGTGCATCTACATACTGAAACAACGGAATAACAATATATTTGAGTTTAAATGATCATCCAACTTTGATTATTTCTATAACAAAGCCTAATTGTCACTTATAGAGAATGTGAATACCAAAAGATGTAGAATGAGTTGTATAAGAATTGATGCATTTCTTTAACGCAAAATTATTTAGCTCATGGAGTCTGCAATATAGCTGATATGAATGAAATATTCATTGATTTTACACAGAGAAAGACGATTTTTTCGATGAAGTTTTAAGCATAGAGTTTAATTACTTGTATTTCCATGGTGTTAAGTTTTTAAATAAAATGAATTTTTATAGTATTGTGATGAATGAAATGATTGGAAATAAATTTATGAATGAAATGCTGCTTTTATAGAGAGAGCCAGGCGTGTTATATTTCGATGACGTCATTTGAATAAATTTCATTTGTTTTTGATGAAGTTTTCAAATATAATAAATTATTGCAGTACAGGGTGTTTCAAAATGGTTGACCCAATTTCAAATGGCTGTAATTTTGTAACAATTAATTATGTATTAAATTAATATATATCACGTGAAAGAAGAAATTTCCGAGTTTTATAATGTCACGTTCTGTTGCGTTTGTGGCTTAGCAACAGACAGTAAACAGTTTTTTTTTCAAAAATGTCGACTGTGCAGCAGAAAGTTTTTTTCATATTGCAGTTTTCGAAATGTATATCGGCAAGTACCGTTCAACGTCAGTTCCGTAGATGTAACATAATTGAACCACCATGTATTAGATGCATTCGTAGAAGCATTCCGTATCAGCAATTCTAACAAACGGGAAGTGTGTGCAAAGGCAACAGCACAGGACGTCTGAGTCTACCTGAAGAAAATGTGGAAAGGATCAGAGAAATCTTCTTAAGTAGCCTAACGAAGTCAATAAGGCGCGCCAGTTTAGAACTAGGAATTTATGTGTCTACTGTTTGGAATACTTTGAGGCAAGAATTGTTTTGCTGAAGCCATACAAGTTCCAGTTCCTGCAAGCTATAACACCAGACGATAAGCTAAAATGACTAAACTTTTGCCATTTCATTCAAGAGATTATAGAGGATGAGGACATTTTTGCTCGATTGGTCCTCAGCGACGAAGCGACTTTTCATGTAAGTGGCAAAGCAAACCATCACAATCTTAGAATATGTGGCACTGAAGATCTGCATGCAGTAATAAATTGAACATATGCGCGATTCACCCAAAGTTGACGTTTTCTGTGGGGCATGTCTCGAAAAAAGATTTATGGGCTTTTCTTTTTTCGAAAGCACAGTAACTGGAGACACATATCTGGATATGATACAGATCTGGTTATTTCCGAAATTGAACAAGGATTCCACTGATTACATTTTCCAACAAGATGGCACGCCGCCTCACTTGAATTTGAACGTTCGTCGTCACCTTAACAAAGTTCTTTCTCATCATTGGATTGGTCGTAGTGGACCTGCAGATTTGGCATCAACAAACTGGCCTCCCAGATCCCTGGATCTAACGCCGAGTGATTTTTTCCTTTGAGGATACATAAAGAATACTGTGTTCATACAACCTTTACTCAAAAACCTGCATGATCTCAAAAACCGCATTACTTTAGCTGTGGCGACGGTAACACAGAATATTTTGGATCAAGCTTGGTGAGAATTTGATTATCACCTTGACGTTGCTTGTGTAACTGAAGGAGGTCACTTTGAACACTTGTAGATAAAACTTATATATTTTCCCTTTAATTTCATGTATGACTTTTCAATGTAAGTTTATAAGTTTCAAAATTAAAGCCATTTGAATTCGGGTCAATCATTTTGAAACACCCTGTATTATGACAATTCAAAAAATATGATTGATGAATGCATCGCATTTTAGAGATGCTTAAATCAGGCAATTTATATTTCAATGCCGTCATTTGAGTGAAGTTCATTTTTTTCGATGAAGTTTTAAGATTTCAAATATAATAAATTAATGCAGTATTGTGATAATTTTAAAAATATTACAGAGGAATGTTTCGCATTTTAGAGATGTTTAAATATAATTGCATTGAAGTTGAAAAGTGTTATAATCGATGCTTTATTCATGATTGATCTTGCTTGTTTAAACTTTCGCTTTATATTGTATGATTTTATGTTGAACTTGGTAATTACTAGGAATTGTGATCTTGAAAGGAAAATTTACACATTCTCTATTATATATTTATTACATTTCTCAAGGAATATCCAATCACCATCAAAGTCTGGATTCAAAATTAAATTTCATTTTCTACTTTTTTCTGACTTACGGATCAAAAAATCTTCCTTGCGTCATCTATTTCTTGATATTGGATAAGGATAGAGCTCAGACGATGACAAATTTTGAAGGGGGGTTCAGAAATTCACTAAGAATTTTAACTTCTGGATATGGAAGTGTCACTTCAACTTAAAAAATTTACATTTTCCTTGCAACATCTATTTTTTTTTAAAGCTGAGCTTAGATGATGACTGATATAGATTCAGCATCATATTTCAGAAGAAATAGGGAACCTCCTGCCCTCTCAGGAATTTATTTTAAAGATTTCCACCACCGGTTTTTCATCTTACGATTTTACATATTGGAATTGGCCGAGGATAGAGCTTAGACGATGATTTATGCAGTATCAAATTTTGAAACGGGTTGAGGAATTCACTAAGAATTTCAACTTCTGGTTATGGAGGTGTCACCCCAATTTAAAAAATTTGCATTTTCCTTCCAACATCTATTTTTTTGTAAAAATGAGCTTAGATGATGACTGATATAGCTACTGCATCATATTTCAGGGGAAATAGGAAACCTCCTGCCCTCTCTGGAATTTAGTTTAAAGATTTCTACTTGTGGTTTTTCATCTTACGGTTTTGAACATTTACTTGAAACTTATATTTTGATTGACTATAGAAATTAGATGACGACTGATAGGAATTTAGCATCGAATTTCAGTAAGGGTAGGGGTTGAGGATTTACTATGGATTTTTACTTCCATTTGCTTTTCAATATTCTGGATAAAAAGAAAAACTTCATTTTCCTTCACACATTTATTTTTCAAAATCGGCTATAGATAGAGCTAAATGATGAGTAATTATGTAAAAAATTGTTTAGAGGTTAGGAGAATTCATTAAGGATTTTCACTTCTGGTACTGCAGATGGCACTTCCGATTAAAAATATTACAATTTTCTTTACAATACCTACTTTTCAGGATTGACTGTAGGAATAGCTTGGATAATGACTGAAATGGATTTAGCAATGAATTTTGCAGAGAGTAGGGGTCACTAATGTTTTACACTTCTAGTTCCGGAGATGTCACTTCCGATTTTTCAAAAAATTCGTATGACTTTGCGAAATAAGTGTGCAAATGACTATAAAAATATTTCGTTTAAAATGAAATGGACGCACTACTTGCCATCATATGAACGATCTTTCATAAACTGTGTTATATAGTGTTATATTTCGTATTTGATCTATTTTATTAAATTGTCTAAAATTTGTTATTTTTCTGTGTTATATTGTATTACACCTCGTACTTGATATATTTTATTAAATTCAACTCTTCTTCTAAATAATACATAAACGGAAAAAAAAGGTACCCCTCCCCTTGTTTTCATCTAGGGCCCGCAGCTCGACTTAGTCACCCCCCCATGTGGGGGACCTGCACCTCGGCAGTAGATCATAAATAGTCACACAACCCCAGCAAGAGATACATATTTGTGAAAGCAGGAAGCTGAATACAAGAAGCGGGAGACTGAATATAAACAAACCTAGTGCTAGAAATGGAGAAAGAGAAAGAACGGGAGAGTGAGAGATTTAAAAAGTGAAAGTGAGAGAATGAGTAAAAGAGTGAGCGCGAGAGAATAAGTGAGGGTGAGAGAATGAGTGAGGGTGAGAGAATGAGAGAGAGAGAGAGAGCGAGATAAATTGAAAATTAGAGAAAATGATAAATGGAATAAAACAAAAGAAATAAATGCATATTGAGGAGTTAGAGAGGGAAAATGAGAAGAGGAGAGAGGGAAGGAGAAAGTAAGGAAGAATTATGGCAAGTATTTTTTTTTATATTGAAAATTAAGCTTTAAAGTAAAATCAAAAACAATAAGAGAAATCAACTGAAGTACGACATTTTAACCAGAACTATTTAAAAAAATAGTATATATATATATATATATATATATATATATATATATATATATGGATATATGTATACATATATATGTATATATATATATATATATATATATATATATATATACATATATATATATATATATATGTATACATGTATATATATATATGTATATATATATATATATATATATATATATAATATATATATATAATATATATATAATTATATAATATATATATATATATATATATATATATATATATATATATATATATATATATATATATATATATATATATATATATATATATATATATATATATATGTGTGTGTGTGTGTGTGTGTGTGTGCTTAATTTTTTTTATCTTTAATTTTTAGGATCATCTATCAAAGAAAGTTATGTGCGAACTGTCTGCTTTAACCTTTAAATTCTAGATTATAACCATGCAAATTTATTCACAGTAATCTAACTATATTGGTTATAATTTGGTATCTCATTAACTAGTTTAGAATAAAACATAACCGTATGATCTAATATGAATAAAGAGATTGAAAATAGTTTCATCTTTACCTGAAGTCTCTTGAAATCATTCACCAAGCTAATTTATTCAAATAAGATTAATGAAAACATGCTAATTATAAAATTCCACGCATATTAAAAATCTAAGTTCCTGGACGTCATAAAACTTTCTATAACAAATTGTCTTATGTTCTTGGTTTATAACGCAAGGAAAATTAATTATTCTACTGCATAATGCAATTCATTAAATCAAAGAGTTCTTCAGAATTATCATAGAGTTAATGTAAATGAGATGGTGATTTATTTTGTATGAGAAAATTAAAATACCACCGACAAATACGCATGTCGAAGGATGATTCAGCAGAACTTGTTGAAAATGGAATAAGTAAATATTCGTAATGAGAGTTTATATCGGGAAGTATTTCTTCACACTGGATAATTCTTTTAAATAGAAAGAATGACGTAAAATTGTTATTGCATGTTAATGCATAGTATACATGTAATAAAGATGTAGAATTATATAAATAAAAAAAATCTGTTGCGGGCAACACATGACTTTCCTTATATAATGCAATGAATTTACTACTTTAACAGTAAAAACAATAGGTTATTCTTATAGTAGATATATTCTTTTCAAGACATTGGATTTTCGTCAATTAATCGTCATTTTCATTGATTTAGCCTCATTTTTATTCATTTGGCGAGGTTTTCGTTAATTTAGCAGCATTTAAACAAGTCGCCAATTTGGCGACATTCCACGAAATTCGTCGCCAAAAGCTCACTAAGCGTTATGGATGGAAAAATAAGCTATTCTTACAGCAGATAAATGATTATTGGCGTTCAAATAAAAAAGTATTACTCAAAGTATCTTTTTTCATGAATGGAACGAGCTAGATCCATGAGAATGATGTCACCAAATTTATCGCATGATATTACATATGAAAAGTGAACATGTTTCTCAATAGGAAATATATTTTTTTTATTTTACATGATTTTTCGATAATTTTTTTGAAAAATGTTCAAATGTTCAATTTCTGTTTTTCCTTCGAGTTCAAAAAATTTGCCTTTCCTTGAAACATTTACTTTTTAAGATTGGCTATAAATAGAAATTTGATAACAATTGATATGAATTCAGCATTACATTTGGAGTGAGTGGCCTTTTTAAGGATTTCCACAACCGGCATTTTCCTAATTTCAGTTCAAAAAGTTTAGCTTTCTTAAGGCATATATTTATCAGAATCGGCTATAAACAGAGTTTAGAGGATGACTGATATGGATTCAGCATCAAGTATCTGAGGTGATTCGGGGATTCACTAAGTATTTCAACTTACGTTCCTATTTTATTTCCTGTTTAAAACAGTTCCTTTAACAAACTTCTTCAGCTATAGATAGAATGAACTGTTGAGCTTAGATGATGATTGATAGAGCAGATTGATTGAACAGAGCTTAGATGATGATTGATATGTTTACAACATTAAATTATGAGTAGGGGTCTTAAAAATTATTTAAACTTTCATTTCTGGAGATGTCAGTTCCAATTAAAAATTTACATTTTCCTTACAACTCATTTTCAGAATTTGCTATAGACAGAGTTTAGATGATCGCTGTATGTATTCAGCATCAAATTCTGGAAGGAGATATGGTTTTCACTAAGAATTCCTCCTTCCGGTTCTGGACGCGTCACTTCTGAGTTTTTCCGAAAATTCGCATGACTGTAGGAAATACGTGTGCAAAATAAAATAGAACTTCATAATAGTTCCATCGAAAATGAATTGCACTTGCTGTGGCGCACAAAAAAGTGAATCTAAAGCATATATAATAAAGACTTATAATTTATTAAGCTTGTTGATGTGTTGATTACAATTAATGCCACACCTTTCAGAGTAAAACATTAAAGTTTTTTTTCATAGTTGCGTTGATTATTTACTAATACCGCTTTAACCATCATATGAGGATTATGGAAAGCATATTAATTTCATTTATCTAAACTTGGCCATAATATCGTACTTATTGATCATTATATATGTTACATTTTAAACACATTACGTTGTTTGCCGCTATTAAAACCCACCATTATTTTCTTTAGTGCGAGTTCCTGGAATAGAATACTTATTAGCATAATACTACTCAATTAATGCTTCTATCTCACTCATCGAATTGCATCTGAGGAAATTTCTGTGGAATATCTACGGAATTATTATGGCATTCTGCTCTCTTGCTGGTACTGAGGGTCTGCGGTACCTTCGCTCTGCAGCTCTTAATTGAATTTTGCCTACTGATCTCTCATTGTATTCTCGTATCTCAATCTCTAGAACTTTTCATCTGTTGCCACCTCTTTTCGCCCGAAGTCTAACACGCCTCTTTGGCTCTTTGGCTCCGGCCGTCCATTCAGTTACCTTACACCTTTCTGGTAGGTCGGACGGTCTGGGTCTCAACGCCTCTTTGGCTCTGATTGGCGATACAGCCTCATTTTGACTCTGGGTTCCCCTTTGAAGCCCTTTGCTTGGAGAAAATCCTCATTTTTGGCTTTTTATATTCTTGAACATCGGTTTTTTCCATCATATTTAACTTCACATTCTATAACTTTTTAGCCATTTTCCATCTTGTTTCCATAGTTGCACCTCTCCCATTGTCATGTTTTATTCACACATTATCTCCCTTTTAGATTATACACTTGTTTTTATTCCTTGCTAATATCTGTATCTTTAGATCGGGTGCCAAAAAACATAATCAACCAATCAACCAATGAACCAACCAACCAACCTTTTGAAGCTCTAATCCTCTACTCTAGTAGCGTTTGTTGTTGTTGTTGAGACCCAGACCGTCCGACCTACCAGAAAGGTGTAAGGTAACTGTATGGACGGCCGGGAAGTGCCACCCAATTTAGACCGGAACCCAGTGGGGGAGGCATCCACAGGGACCGTACCCTCCTTCCCCTACCACCAACCTCTCGGAAGGACTTACGGACCCACATGTTTAACGTGATCGTACTCCGCATGAACACGGCGGCATTTGTGGTAGCGTGCAAATCTAGCGCGCAAACCACGGGGATACCGCACCCGAGATGGCCAACAGCACGCGGTGTTCCGAGGTGGTCACCCACCAAGTACTAACCGCGCCCGATGCTGCTTGACTTCGGTGATCTAACGAGAACCGGTGTTTTCAGCACGGTACGGCCGTTGGCCCACTAGTAGCGTTTGTGTCCTTCTATGGGTGGTCTTGCATTACAGGGGGAAAACCATATAAAGCCCTTAAGTTACTCAATTTAAACCGAAGCCCAATGTGGGTGGCACCCAAGGAGACTGTATACGGACCTCTGAACTAGTACATCTCGAAAGGACTTTCGGAGCTGCTAATTTATCGTTTCCATACTCCATTTGTTTTGTTCGCCTTTTAGCATCGAAATTTAGGCCGTCAATTGCGATCGTCTTACTTTAACAACTGGATAAACTCTCCCTTTGTGAATCAAAGTAGATTAGAGAACTTATAGCACGTAGTGAGTAAAACAGCAAAAACAAATATTTGTGGGGATGAAACGGTTATTGAAGAAAAATGTACTTGAATTGTCGGGCCAAATACAGAGCAGTCATTCCAGATAAATTGAGAAAATGTCTTGTCAACAACAGTGATGGTGACTGACCCTGAAAGTTTTATTTTCATTTATCCGGAAGGGAGAGACTCTTACTTGCTTATAAAACTAGTAGACACTGTTACAGTGTAAAGAAATATGATGTGGGCAGCACATGACTTTCCTTATATAATGCAATGGATTTATTACTTTTACAGATAGAAAAATGTTATTCTTATAGTAGATACTCATATTCTTTCCAAGATATTAAATTTTCTTCAATGAGTCGTCATTTTCATCCATTTGGCGAGATTTTCGTTAATTTGGCAACATTTAAAAATGTTGCCAAGTTGGCGACATTCTGCTGAATTCGTCGCCAAAATCTCGCCAAGCGTTATGGACGAAGAAATAAGTTATTCTTAAAGAGGTTAAATGGCTATTGGCGTTCAAATACAAAAGTATTACTCAAAGTATCTTTTTTCGTGAATGGAACGCGTTAGATCCACGAGAATAATGTCACCCAATTTATCGCATGGTATTACATATGACAAATGAACATGTTATGAAAAATGAACGGTTCAGGCTAGCGTTCTAATGTTTATGTCAGTCGTTTTCTAAAGAAAAATTACATAAGAAATGCCTATTTGCGTAACTTTAATAAAGGTTTTGATTTTTTGATGATTTTTTCAAAATTTCACTCGAACATTCAGGGGGGGTTCTGAACATTCGATTATGTTTAAAATCAATAGGCTTCCAGTATTCACGGATTGTGATTTTTGTACCAAATTTGATTCGAATCGCTCCATTGATTCGTGAGATATCGTCTTCACAGTCTCACAGACACACACACACACACACATCACTTTACAAAGTGTTCTATTTGTGATCGGGGTATGCTTGAAACATGCTCTCCCCTCAAAACACGAATTCGAATTTTCGATCCCATCACAATACTTTCCTTATATATTATGTATATAGGGAAAGTAATATCTTGCCTTACTGGTGTCGGTTTTGGAAACCAGATAGAAAAAACACCCTTACAGGCAGCCTTTCCTATGATGTGAAACTAGTGTTGAAACACACGTTGAAGGAGGATTTCCATATCTGGGGATTTATCACTCTTTTGGCGACTTTTTGGAAGTTCGAAAAACATTTCAAAATAACGAATGTTTTACGCGGTATGAGAGATTTCTAAAAGTATCTATAGAAAATCTATAAAATGAGACATCACTCAGCTGTAGAGCAGTTGACGTGATACGAACTACACTGAACTCCTACATTCGTCAATATTTTGTGAATAGTAACGGTTGTTTTGTGAAATTAGTGAAATATATAAGTGCTGTTTAACTGCATATATTGTTCCTGTTTAAGCTGTGCTTGTGAATAAACATGTTAGTTATATAGAGATGTGGACTAATTTTTGTGTCCTGGGCGTATCCCCACGGTTTCAGAGGATACTTCGTAACAACATCTTTAAAGGTTTGTTTTATGCATTTTTTAACAAAGTGTGTTAATTCGCAATTTAGTCATTATCATGAGCGAATTACTTCACAAAGTAGATTATCGATTATAGTTACACAACTCACCGAAAGGGGCAGATTTTGTTAATATGAATTTGGACATTCCAATTCCTAGCAACCTGAGCTCAGTTTTCTGTAAGATTAAAGTTTGATGAGTAGTACGATTGTCTTTGTATATCATCACAGAAGGTACCAAGATGTTTACACATAGAAGGATTTCTTGCCGCCACTACAATTATAAGATATTAAGTGTTGAACAGCGCCTACAAGCGCTAAACCATTTTACTGATTTCGATCGCTGAATTAGTGTCGTGATATCAGGTTATATTTTATTAAAGGAATGATTAAAATCATTAACCTTTTGCTTACGGGTGGGACAGTGTCAAACCCAAACGAAGAACCCTTCAAAAAGACAGGCATTTGACATATCCTATCCCAACCATTTCGATCCCCCTTTGCAGGCTTTGGCGTCCATCCGCTATCCCACTCGTAAGCAACAGGTTAACATTCAAATAAATACGTATCAAAAATTTCATTCCGCCTATAATCTTTAAAAGTATATTTCTTCATAATGTTTACTTTCTCATAAGTAGCATTTATTGAGAAAGTATTGTTTTCACGAAAATTTCGATTTCGAGATTTTGAGGCCAGTATAAGTTTTAAGACCTTCTGAATACGTTTTGACTATTTTTGAAATTATGTCTGTCTTATGTATCTGAGCGATTTCTTGCGCACGCAATAGCAGCAATAAATATTAATGGATTTTATCGAAATTTTATATCCGCTTTGTTATCAAAAAAATCTAGCACTCAATAGAACTTTTCTAAATTCGAGCGCAAACTTTGAATTTAATTCTAAACTTTATGTTTTTCTAACATGGCAGCATAGGACAAAATTTCACATAATTATGGATAGAAGGGTATATTTATGGCTCAATGATCTTAATAGTTTCAATCATTGTTGTGAAAAATAGCCGCCATACCCATTTTTATTGCTCGGCACGTCATTGGTTCTCCCTCGGAGGAGCATAACGCTTCCGCGAGTACATTATCAAGTATGGTATCAATTGAAAGATTTTTCAAGCCCTTTAAAGTGAATGTTAACACGATGTAGTTGCAATCATTTGAACCCAAGATACCGATTTTCAAAATTTTTTTGTAAAATTTGAAAAATGAATTCTGGTGTGAGAAGTTCAAATTGAGCCACTCTTCAGTTAATTACTTTCCTTATATACATAATGTATAAGAAAAGTATTGTGACGGGGTCGAAAATTCGAATTCGAGTTTTCGACGGGAGAGCACGTTTCAAGCATCCCTGATCACGAATCTAACATTTTTAAAGTGATGTCTGTGTGTGTGTGTGTGTGTGAAAGTATGTGTGTGTGTGTGTGTGTGTGTCTCTGTGTGTGTGTCAGTGAGTTTGGCGAGACGATAACTGACGAACGAATGGACCGATTAGAACGAAATTTGGTACAAAAATTACAATCTGTCAACACTGGAAGCCTGTTGTTTTTATACGCTATCGAATGTCCAGAACCTCCTTAAATCTTCGAGTGAAATTTTGACAAAATCGTCAAAAAATCAAAACCACTAATAAAGTTACGCAAATAGACATTTTTTATGTAATTTTTCATTAAAAAACGATTGATATAAATTTTAGAACGCTAACATGAACCGTTCTCGAGATATTGTACACTTTAAAAAAAATATCAAAAAATCATATAAAATAAAAAAAATATTTCCTATTGATAAACATGTTCACTTTTCATATGTAATACCATGCGATAAATTGGGTGACATCCTTCTCGTGGATCTAGCTCGTTCCATTCATGAAAAAAGATACTCTGAGTAATACTTTTGTATTTGAACGCCAATAGTCATTTATCTGCTGTAAGAATAACTTATTTCTTAGTGCATAACGCTTGGCGAGATTTTGGCGACGAATTTAGCGGAATGTCGCCAACTAGGCGAGTTTTTTAAATGTTGCCAAATTAACGAAAATCTCGCCAATTGGATAAAAATGACTCTAAATCAATGAAAATGACGACTAATTGTCGAAAATTCAATGTCTTGGAAAGAATATTAGTATCTACTATAAGAAAACCCTATTTTTTTACTGTAAAAGTAGAAAATTCATTGCATTATATAAGGAAAGTCATGTGTTGCCCACATCAGATTTTTTAAAATTTTAATTAAAGTAGTAGAACATGGCACATTATAATATTTAATTTATAAACACAATGTGTTGAACATTTCTTATTATAAACCGTTATGCAAGTTGATTCAAATGAGACTAAGAAATATACAATAATCATAAAATCCTTTATCCATTGCATTTTATTTTTAAAATCACGTCGATTCTAGATTTCAAAATTTGGATTTATAAAAATTAATTCATATATTTGACTTATGATCGAAGGAGAATTTACTATAATGTAATTCATTGCATTAAAGAACTATATTAATTTACTGTAGTGGTAACGTATATGAGATGCTGATTTATTGTGCATCAGAAAAATAAAACGCCATCGATAAATATGCAGGGATATGAATGTGTGTTTCCAGATGAAATCGAAATTAATATTCTTTTAATGAGTTAGTTTCTAAATTTAAATAGTTTTAGATACTGGTATTTAGATCCCCGTATTTAGATCCTGATACCTTGTGTGAGACATTAAACTTGGAATCATGTTACTCATGCATTTTAATTAAAAAAATCTGATGTGGGCAGCATATGACTTTCCTTATATAATGCAATGTATTTACTACTTTTACAGTAAAAACAAAATAGGTTATTCTTATAGTAGATACATATTTTTTTCCAAGATATTGAATTTTCGACAATTCAAATACAATTCAAATTCGGCGTTCAAATACAAAAGTATTACTCAAGATATCTTTTTTCATGAATGGAGCGAGCTAGATACACGAGAATGATGTCACCCAATTTATTGTATGATATTACATATGAAAAGTGAACATGTTTCTCAATAGGAGATATTTTGTTTTTTATTTTATATAATTTTTTGATTATTTTTTTTAAAAATGTGCAATATCTCGAAAACGGTTCCTATTAGCGTTCTAAAATTTATGTTAAACGTTTTTTGATGAAAAATTACATAAGAAATGTCTATTGGCGTAACTTTATTAGCGGTTTTGATTTTTATAAAAATTTCACTCGAAAATTTAGGGGGATTCTGATCATTCGATTGTGTATAAAAACAATAGGCTTCCAGTGTTTATGGATTGTGATTTTTGTACCAAATTTAGCTCGAATCGGTCCATCCGTTCGTTAGTTATCGTCTCCACAGACTCACTGACACATACACACACACACACACACACACATACTTTCACGCGCACACACACACATATACTTTCACACACACACACACACACACACATATACTTTCACACACACACACACACACACACACACACACACATCACATCAAAAATGTTTGATTCGTGATCAGGGATGCCTGAAACGTGCTCTCCCGTCGAAAACTCGAATTCGAATTTTCGACCCCGTCACAATACTTTCCTTATACATTATGTATACAAGGAAAGTAAAAAGTGCATGTAATGTACTTTAATGTAAACGTCAAGACAATGAAATTGCGAAGTGCTGAAGATTATAAGTTGTAAAATTATCTTTTACGTTGATTTACCCTCATAGCAATGAGTATTATTAGAATTGGAATCCTGACTTGTGATGAATTTAATCGGTAATGAATTCTCTAGAACATGAATTCACTAGGTGACAGAATATGAGTGACGTCTGTGTGCATGTGTCTGTCTAGTTCGCTTTGTGCTTTGAGTATACATGTATTTACTAAACAAAATCCAATCAAATTTCATGTCATTTTGTAGTTATGTTATTCTTTTCCGAATTGTGTTGGTTATATTTTGTTAAAAATAGAACTGTTTGCGAAATGACTTTCAGAAGTCGACGATTGCTTGTGCTATACATAGAGCTCAGATAATGACTGATTTGGGTTCAGAATCACATGAAAAACCATGGTGTATGTGTAAGGGTGGGGGTTACTAAGGATTTGCACTTATCGTTCTTTTTCCGTTTCCTGTTTAAAGTTTTTCTTTTTACTTTAAAAATATATTTCTTAAAATGGAATAAAGATCAGGTGATAACCGATGTGGATTCCCCATTCCCCATTAAATTCTGCAGGAAGCGTAGTTTGCATATAATTGTCAATGCCAATTCCTTTTCTATTGTCCTTGAATTCTCAATTTCTCCGAACCTGCTATAGATATAGATTAAATGGTGGTGGAAATAAACTCACATGGATTCAGTCTCAAATTCCGGAGATGAATGGGAGAAGGGTCACTAAAAATTTATATTCCCGGTAATTTTTCCACTCCAGTTCTTCTTCTTCTAAAGCACTACAGCCGATTGCCAGTCAATGCTGTCTCAGTCAGTTTCCACTATCGCGACCTATCCAACGCCACTGTCCTCCATCTATTGACGTCAACGCACCTCAGCCATTTCTCCATATTGCCCAACCACCTTGTACACGGCCTTCATCTCCGTTTCCCGGCCGCCCAGTTTTGCTGCTCTATATCTTCGGATGAGTCGGACGGCCTTCCTCTCCTTCTCTTTATTTCTGGCCTCTGGAAAGTTATTTTCTTGACTAAGTTATCCTCTCCATATCTATATATATATGGCCGAGCCATCTTAGTTGAGCCACTTTAATCACTTTTACTATGTTTGGTTCTCAAAATTTATATTGTAATTCTTGATTATATCTTATTCTCCATACTCCATTTTCCGTTACTGCTCCAAATATTCGTCTCAAGATTTTTCGTTCAAAAGCCATCGACTTATTTTCATCAGTTTTATTTATAGTCCAGCATTCACTTCCATATAAAACTATTGGTCTTACTAATGTCTTGTATAACCCTATCTTTGTTTCTCTACTTATAAATTTTGATTTAAACTGACACTCCAGTTCAGAGATTTTAATTTCTATTTCTCAATTTTTTCAATAGAGCTTAGATGGTGGCTGGTATGAATTCAGTATTATATTCCAACGGATGTAGGGCAAGTAGTAAAGATTCCCACTTCCAGTTTTTTCACTTACTGTTAAATTTAATCTTTGCAGCATCTATTTATAAGAATAGTCTATAGATAAATCTTGGGTGAGGATTGATATGGATTCAGCATCAAATGTTAGAGTGGATGTGGGTTTAACTAAAGATATTCGTTTCCGGTTTTGGAGACACCATTTCTGGTTTTCTTATAATTGTAAAATTTGCAGGACGCGTAAGAAATAAGTATGTAAAAGATAATAAAATCGCTTAATAATCCATTCAAAAGTAAAGTTTACACACAGTGTGACACCATATGAAGACTTCATAAACTTTTGTTGTACACTATGCCTAGTTGAAATCCAATATTGCCCAATATTTAGTCAGTATGAAAATGCGTACATTTTGACAGAATTTTTCCAATATTGGCTTAAAATATTGGGACAATATTATTCCGCCAATATTGGCATTTCAACTCCAATATTGGCGTTTCATTTGAAGTATTTCCAATGTCAGGCCAATATTGACGTAATACTGTAATGAAAATATCAGAAAATATTGGAGGCCAATGTAACTCCAATATTTGCACAATATTGGGAGTACATCGGAAATATTTCCAATGTAATGCCATGATATGCAATATTGGTCAAATGTTAAATGCTACTAGGGATAGTATGTAAGTAAAAAAAAATCCAAGCAAATAAAGAAGCAAAATGAATTCCAAACTCAAGTACGCATTTGTCTTTCATTACAGCTGAGACGAGAATTATACACACCATGTCATTAAAAACGCAAAAATAAATAATCCTCCCTTTACTTTGAAGATTTGAAAACAGCAGACTTCATTTCCTCATAAATTTAAATATCAATTCGGCATCCACCGAATTAACTAGGCGATCCAATTGAACGGTTTTAGAAATTCTTGGACAGAATTTAGCAATTTAGCCAAGAATCCTTTAAAGGTGGTATCCTAAAATTATTTTCCGATGAATATTTCATTCTGTAAGGGTATTGAATAGAGGATAACTCATCAAAGCAAAATGGAGCTATAAGGCGAATTGAAAAGCTTTCAAGTGTTCCTCTGAAGTGCTTCTATTCATCACCAACTTTAAACTGAATTTTAGTATTCTTCCCTAGAGGTAGGCATAATATTTCCATTACAAAGTCGATGCTCATTATTCAAAATAAAAGTTTCTTAATGCGATCTTTTGCAGTTCAATAATAATAATTTCTTCTTAAAATGGTCGTTGTCTGTCATATTTGTCCATTATTTGGTGGTATGGATTTCTATTACTTTATTGAAACATATATTTATTTTTTTTTGTCAGTAGAACAAATCACCTTGGTATTCTCATTTGCTTTATAACAATATTTATACTAAGAAATCTAATAATTTTTTCAGAAAAATTTGCAATTTCAAGATAGATAATTGTATTTTGGCTTCTTTTGAGAGTGAAATCACTTTAAGTCGCTTTTCACTGATGTCACTGCTGAAGGTTCATTATTATGTCCAAGTAAATGGTTACAGGGATTTCCTTTATTTTAATTTAAAATTGATGAACTTTTCTCGTTGGCATATATGCTTTGCCTCAGAATATCTTCATCTTTTAAGGAAATTACTTTAAAATGTCAGAAGGATTAGCCATGGGTAGTCCTCTGATTACCTATTGAGTGACATTTATATACACTATTGCAAAGTTTAAATATTTAATCTTGTTCAATTATATTGGATTGTTCAGGATTGTTTTGCTCTTTCTGACCAGTTCAACGTTGATTTTAACAATCTCACTCCCATTATAAATTCTATTGATCGTTGTATAAATATTACCTGTGAGTTACATTGCAATAGTTATTTTTCTTTTCTTGATGAGCGTGTTACACGTACTGAGCATTTATTTGTAATCACAGATTACCGAAAGCATTTTGCAGTTAAAATTTCTCTTCATAATAATTATTAGTCTTTCTATACAAAACTTAAATTATGTCTATCATGCTATTGAATTAAGTGCTATTCCTAACTGATCTCTCTTCTGAATTATTATATGGACTTTATAATCTAACGTTAATGTAATAAGAACTTTATAAAATTAGTCATAATATTTTATAATACTATTTTATAATATTATATTAATTATGTTACTTTATAATATTAACTATATTATGAACTTTATAATCTATATAAATAAAAATGAAAATCTGTCTGTCTGTCTGTCTGTCTGTTTGTCCCATCATCACGGGAGAACGGCTGAACCGAATTTGATGAAATTTTGTGGGTAGCCTGGAAATAGTCCCACTTAAAATTTAGTCCATATATGGAGTTTCTACAATCAGTAGTTCTAGAGATATTAGTAAAAAACGATATTTTCGTTTGTCTCATCATCACGGGAGAACGGCTGCTTCGAATTTGATGAAATTTTGTGGATAGCCTTTAAATAGCCCCCCATAAATTTAGCCCAAGTTTCGAGTATCTAAGACCAGGGGTTGTCGAGATTTTAATGAAAAACGAAACTTTTTCTTAGGAGTTCTCCTCTCTAACTCCGTGGTTTATCCAAACGAAAAGCTTGAAAATCGTTTGAAAGTGAATTAAAATTGTATCACAGAGTTTGAGGGGAGATTTTTTGCACTAATTAGTCACTTTCTGAAAACATCAATTGTTTGAAACATGATTTAAATGGGAAATCTATCTCCTTGGTTTATATTATACAAGCTTTTACTGAAAAATGAAAAGTATAAAGAAATAAAAATGGCTATTAAATTTTGCATTTTATGAGGAAGATTCTATCTTATATCATGTTGCTCGGCAACGGAATGAAATTAAATGTGTTGTTAATATTTATTATTATTTTTTCTATTTGAATAATAAATAAATGGATGTAAAAATATATTTTTAAATGAACGGTTTGATTGTTCTTTTAATTATATAAATTGCCGACCGCGTACACGACTTTCATTTACTATTTTAGCAAAGTGGTTTCCAGCTCATATATTGTGTTTAGCTAATAAACTCATATATTGTGTTTACCCAATAAATTCAATTAGCCGATTGTTGAAGCAGAAAAAGATTAGAACGGGTGTATCTTATAATACAATTTTAGTGTTTTCATTTAGTATATACAAACGGGATCAGGATATTTTATTCTTCAGATCTGCAAATTCAGAGCTACGAATTTAGCGGAATATCTCTAAATAACTTGGTAACTTCTCTTAATTTTTACCAAATTAGCGGAAATGTTTCCAAATTTATAAAATTGGCGAAAATCAATGATTTGCTTTTTAGAATAGAGTACTGAAATTATGTTTCGGTAGCATTTGTCGATCAATCCATCCATCCTTAGAAACACATTTAGCGAATTTTTTTAATATCACGAAATTGATAAAAGTATTTGTGAGTCCATAAAAATATCCTGGAATTGATAAAATCGCGCTTAATAAATGAAAATAATTGTATTTTGTTAGGGGATAGTACTGTGATGATGTTTCGTAAATTTGTCGCAAAATGTGTCTATCTGTTCTACAGTCCCACTTGGCGTTAAATTTGGGGATTTTTTAAGTTATCGCTAAATTGACTAAAGTGTCGCTAAACCTTCCATGGAGATCGCAATATTCAGACGATATGATTTCCATCAATTTATTTGAAGCAAATGTTATCATGTCGCTTAGCAACGGATCCAATGCGTTATGCCGCATACGATTTTATATTAAATCTTTTCCAATTTGAATAAAATAAAGATATGTATATAAAATAAATTTCATTGGCATTGCATTTTTGACTGGATAATATCAATTACGGTCCCTAGGTTTAAACATTATTATTATTGATATTTTCGGGGACTGTTGATTCAGGGATTATTGATATTTTCAAGTTATTATGCCATTGTTTTATTACGCCGAAAATTGTTGAAACTCATATATAGTACTTTGTACGAGTAATCTTCTACAAATGCATTATATCTTCTAATCTATGAGAATATAAGTAGTACAGGTATATTGGCATATATTTTGTTATATATTGGCATATATTGGAATCAATTACGCCTTCTGGTATAAAGATTACTGGGATTATTGATATTTCCAATTTATTACGTCATCCCTTTTATTTTGGCAAATATTTTTGAGACTCATATTGTAATACGGGGAATCTTCTACTAGCACACTGGCATATTTTCTAATCTGCGACAATATAAGTAGTACGGGGTTGCATATATTGATACAATTCCTTTTTTTTTGTAAATTTGCTTACAAAAGGGGCCAGGATGTTTTATTCTTCAGTTCTGCCCATGAAGATAATTTTGCATAGTGAGAACAGATATTCTTAAACTTCTCTTTAGGAGCAATAAATTTAATATCTTAACAGAATTTGCACATGATTGCGAATTATAAGTTTCTTTATATTATATATTCCGTACGAAGAACGGGTATACTGCTAGTGTTATTTAAAATCTATCACCTTAGATCATAAATAGATCTCACTTAAAATTTGCGATCGCGTCAAAATGTGTAGCAATAACATTTTTCTTCCATTTTGTCTAAAAATTTAAAATAGTGAAAATATGACAGTCCTTTTTTGTACGCCTGTCTATTAGCAGTGTACCGATAAATTTAATTAACCTAAAACCACGAAAGTGATATTTTTTTTCGTGCAGGTCCAGATATATCTAGTGATTATTTTGAATTCCAGATGAGTTTTTTAGTTATTTTACATTGAAGCGCAATTTTGCGTAATTTACACACGAATAGGTTCTTTAGTGATCAAAAATGTTATCACAGAATTTCCATCTTATCACCATTGGAGAAACCCACAAAAGCTCTTTCTAACGAGCTTTGAACCGACATCATTCAACAATTTCTTCATATTTAACTTTTTCTATCTGCATAAAATTGCGTGTATTTTAGGCCATTTTATATTTATTTTCTTTCATTGGAGAGTTGGAGACTCAAACAATTCCAATTTTTAGCGTAAATATGACTCAAGATACTTGCAATACATGTATGATAACTATTTTTAAATTATTGTGAAAATATCGCAATAAATTAGAAATATTTTATATATGAAAGTGTAATATGAATTACTTAATTTCTGAATTATTTACGAATTTATAAGAGAGTCGGCAAAAACTGCAATTTTCCATTCGAACGCTCGCTTTGATTGAATGAAGTTGTTTCTCGTTGGGGACGTCCCAACGGGAGGGAGCGTGTCTTTTGCTATGGAGAGTATTGACGTGTTTATATAGAAGTTATTAAATTGCGTTGTCTGGCATAATTGTGCATGGGAAAACAAAGAGTACGGGAATGATTTTTGTTCGAAACAAGTATTTCGAAAATCAAGTGGTGTTGTTTACATATGTGTTACTTACGTAGCGGGATCTTATTTAGAACCAGGGCGAGGCCGGGTAGACAGTTGTATTTAGCTATGAAAATACTAAAATTGTCAAAATGCTTGACTTCAAAGTGATTTTCTATTTCATTATGAAAAATTAAATTAAATAATATTTAAAAAAAATAGCTTAAAATGTACTGCTAAATAACATAATAAAAAATCTGATGTGGGCAGCACATTGCTTTTCTTATATAATGCAATGAATTTACTACTTTTACAGTAAAAAAAAATAGGTTATTCTTATAGTGTATGTACACTTATATTCTTTCCAAGATATTGAATTTTCTTCAATTAGTCGAAATTTTCTTCAATTAGTCTTCATTTAGCGTCATTTTTATCTATTTGGCGAGATTTTCATCAATTTGGCAACATTTAAAAAATCGCCAAGTTGGCGACATTCCGTCAAATTCGTCGCCAAAATCTCGCCAAGCGTTATGGACGGCGAAATAAGATATTCTTACAGCAGATAAATGACTATTGGCGTCCAAATGCAAAATAACTACTCAAAGTATCTTTTCTCATGAAAGGAACGAGCTAAATCCACGAGAATGATATTACCCAATTTATCGTATGATATTATGTATGAAAAGTGAACATGTTTCTCAACAGTTAATATTTTCTTTTAATTTACAGGATTTTTTGATAAATTTATTTTAAAAATATGCAATACCTCGAAAACGGTTCAGGCTAGCGTTCTAAAGTTTATGTCAGTCGTTTTCTAAGGAAAAATTACATAAGAAATGCCTATTTGCTTAACTTTAATAAAGGTTTTGTTTTTTTGATGATTTTTTCAAAATTTCAGTCGAAAATTTAGGGAGTTTCTGAACATTCGACTGCGATTACAAACAATAGGCTTCCAGTATTCACGTATTGTGGTTTTTGTACCAAATTTCATTCGAATCGCTCCATTCATCCGCGAGATATCATCTCCACAGACTCACTGACACAAACACACACATACATCAGCTGAAAAATGTTTGTTTCGGGATCAGGGATGCTTGAAACGTGCTCTCCCGTCGAAAACTCGAATTCGAATTTTCGACCCCGTCACAGTACTTTCCTTATACATTATGTATATAAGGAAAGTAATAAGTTAAAACTTAAATGCAGTATCTCTAAAAACATACATACTTAAACACAGTATTAAAGCATACATACTTAAACACAGTACTAAAACTTGCTTAAACACAATACTAAAACATACTTAAACACAGTTCTAAAACATACATACTTAAACACAGTACTAAAACATACATACTTATTAAAAATATGCAAGCATGCATACTTACATGCTTACTTGTACATACTTATTAAAAAATATACACACATACATACTTCCGGCCGTCCAAATAGATGCTCAAGTTCTTGGTGACGAGTCGGACGGTCTGGGTCTTCAACACATACATACTTAAACACAACATTATTAAATACGGCATACATACAAAAATTGGTCTACTAGCTTCAAATGCAAATAACAGGCTTCGTCTTCAGTATCCAATAGATACGTAACTTCTAAAGTCGGAGACAGAGGATGGTACACATGATTTGCTTGTAGAAGAAATTGAGTTGCCAATGACGCAAAAATAAATGAAAGCGTAAAGCAACAAACCAACTGGCAGGAAGCAACGATCGTACAAGACCAAATAGGAAAGAAAGAAGAAAATAAGGTGGTAAGAGAATTGGAAGCAGAACGAATAGAAAGAACTGAACTGATAAAAAACAGAAACGAGAGAAACTTGATACATTTAAATCAGCTGTAAAAATGAGTAAATTAATTTACTGTCAATTTCAACTTTTTCTACTTATTTTTACATCAGGTTTAGATGTCTCAGGTTTCCTTTGTTACTGTTATGTCTCCCTTTATTCAGTTATTTTGTAATGTCTGGATTCGAACCCGCGTTACTTCTGTGTAAACTCTATAAGTTCATCTAATTCTAAACCATTTAATTTAAAGCCATCTAACTATTTTAATTCTGCTTGAAATCCCCCTCTAGTCATGCATTTGTGTAATTTATGTATTTTAGGACTATTTAACCTTTTAAACCTTAATCTGAAATTTAATCGTACATTGGAAAGTATTATTTCAAGCGAGCACTCTAAGGACCATATCATTCCTTTGTTCCGAGGTCACCCGTTTTCACATGATGAAATCGGATTTTTAGTTTCATTTCCCCTTCGATTTGTGTGTATCATGCTAGATATAAATGTACAAACTCTGCCGTCACTAAAAGGTAGATGTTTTGTTACATGTTTAGAGTGCTAGACGGCCTGACGTGAAAATGTTTCTGACGGTTAATTTTTGAATGTGTAGGTTTCCTGACGTCCGCGTGGTGTGCATAAAAGCTTTATGAGCCCTCTTACCGGGCTTTTTCGTTCCTTGAGCTGCCTTGCATTAGAAAAGCATGCTGCTTCGGGTTTCAGACCGAGCGGAATTTTGATATTTGAGAGAGGCTGATAAATGATCCGAAGCCTTGCCGGGTCAAATATCTGATGTTCAGGAGCTGAACTGACAATGAGACGACGATTCCTGAAAAGGATGACCCGAGGCCATTGCTGGTCGGCTGCTGACGAAGCCGGATTTGTCCTGGCTGCTGTTATCTGGGAGAAGGAAGCGATTCCCTGTTCGTGACCATGAGTGCCTGTCCGGGCTATGTGACCTGTGTGGCACCGCTGGTGTGCCGGAAGATTTCCAATGGTCTTTTTGGGGACCCTCCTCCACTTCTCGGAGAAGGATTTTTTTTCTCTGTTACGATGCCATCAAAGTGGCTCAAGGAAAGCTCCTTTTTCCGTTTCTGTTTTCAGATCCCTGGTGTTCCTGGCATCCCCGATTGTACCAGCTGATGATGACTCATCAGGCGAACTGCGAGCTGAGCGTCTATTGTAGCCTTTGATAGCTCACCTAAATAAATTGGTTCATCTGTTACTTCTAAACGAACATTATTTCATTATATTCTAAATTTATATTGAAATCAGTAATTAATATTTAAGTTCTTCTATCGAGTGTTCGCCCCTGTTGTTTAATTGACCATACCATAATTTATAATACTGTTATAATGTTTTGCTACTGATTTATTACGATATTGATTACTATGACCTTGAAACTTATGGAAAGCTTGTGGCATGTTATTTATGGTATTTGGGCGATGGCTTCAGTCAGTGATGCTGATAAGAATTCACCTGATGTTTTGATAACTCCGTGCATAATTACGTGTAATAAATAATATTTGATTTGACTTCATTACAAGTGTCTTTATTTTGCTTTAACTGTGATATTTATTTTATTTATTTCTGAAGAAGATGAAGTTCCTCAAGGTAAGGGTTTAAGCTTTTAAGTGTATTTTGTTTTACTGGATTTTTAGGCAGGTCATCTTGGAGATTTATTTCTCAGGACAGGAGGGTGAATCCAAAAGGGTAATTGCGGCGTATTCGATCACGGGTTTGTATTGGTGATGCTGGTGATTGTGTGTTCCAAATTCTAAATTTATGGAGGTCGCGTTTCCGTCCAAACAATTTTAATTCGTTCTGCTATCCATTTTCTTACTGCCTTATTTTCTTCCTCCGTGGTTTTGTGTGTTTGTTGTCTCCTGTGAGACGGTTTGATTCTCCCCCCTTTCATTTCTTTCCGCAGCGTTGGCAACTTCTTATCATCTACTTGTCTCCACGTTTACCGTTCTCAGTCTCCGACTTTAATTGAGTGAGGTCGCGCTTCATGTCAGTCCTGAAGAAGGATGTTACGTGCCTTTGAAATTAGTAGACCAGCATCTTGAATGTATGGTGTATTTACGAAGTTTTTATTTATTTATTGTGTATATAATCTTTGATTCGACAGCCGTTTCTACATATATGATCAAATTTGAAATTAAAATGATTGAAGAATGATCTTTCTCATTATATAAAGATCGTGATATAGTTTTGATTCATTCTCCGTTGAAGAATCTAATATCATTGGAGAACTCAATATTATTGAAGAATTCGAGAAGAACTATCAAACAAATTTAGCGTTACATGTAGATAAACAAAATAATTCAAGGTATATTCAGATTTAATTTAAATACATTACTCCTCTTTATGCTCTACTACAAAATGAAATTAATTGAAATAAATATTTATTTTTAGACTAAATAAAAAAATAAAAAAATGAACCTCATTTTCTACCTCATATAAAATTTAACAGAAAACAAATTTAGTTTTCAAGATGTGCATAGATAACTTCATTTACGCGTAAATCAAATCTGAATAATTTTCTTTCAACATATGATAACGAAATATCGCCTAAATTTAGCACATAATCCTCTAAAATTAACAATAAAGAATTTTTGTTGATGAAAATTTCATTCTCAGTGTGAATGGGGCAGAATATATCGTCAAAGTAAAATGGTGATATAAGGCAAAGTAAAAAAAAAATCAAGTGTTATTCTAAAGAGCTACAATTCATCATTCACTTTAAAATGCATTTTAGTCTTCTTCTTGGCTTGAGATACGTATAATATTTCCATTACTGAGCCAGTGTTCATTCTTTAAAATAAAAGATCAGGATTAAAGTGATTTGGTGTTTAATAGCAGTGATATTTTTAAAAGCACCGATGATGCATTCTACTGTTACTATGCAAAATAATTTTACTATGCTCTAATATACGATACTATATATGATGCTACACTATACAACATGATACTACAATATTCTATTACTATATAATGACAATTCGCAAACATCATTTAGTTGAATTTTCTATGAAACACGAATGTGTGTTCATGTGTGCTTAATGCATGAAATAAAAATAATCAAGAAATTAGGTATTTTAAAGGCACTCACGATGTCTTCTCTGTCCAATTGCAGTAGTATGCTTTTATCGCTTCCGGCTCTTTTAATTTAGTACTTCCGCAGTCGATCTAGTGAGTCGCAAGTGAGTGAGTCGGCAGTGAGTCGGCGGCGTCATAAATTAGCGGAATAAAATCGACCTAGTGAGTCGGCGTAATTCTTATATGTGAAGTCTAAATACTCCGTTCATGTCTGCACCATGATATCTTAGTAACGAAACTGTCCAATGCAATTGAGGAAATTTAAGTTGAATGGGTTACATTTAAAGTTGTGAATGATGAATTATCTTAATGTTATAAGATACTTATTAGCTATAAACTTTTGAATAGTATTTGCAATTGAAATTGCTATTTAATTAGAGGTATACATTTACTAGAAACGAATTTTGAACATTAATAGAATTTATCCCTTAGAGCACGAATAAATGGAATATTAAATTTCTAAATTTATTACCACATCTTTAAAACTATAAGAAATATTAAAATTTTGTTTTTTTTCATAATTTGATAAAAGCATTCATTTAGTCAAAAGTGTAAATATCAATATTGTCTTTCTTCTTCACCTCATAAATCAAATGAATGACCATCGCGAACGGTATGATAAATTCCTGAACGAAATCTAGCCGAGATTCCTTTAAAATTATATGAAAGAATCACCAACTGATAATTATTTAATTACCAAAATATTGAACTGTATAAATCATCAAAGCAAAATGATTGAACTGTAAGTCCGCTTTAAAGTGTCCCCTTTAAGTGATTTTATTCATCATTGTCTTTAAACTGAAACTTTAAATTTTTCCTCTTATGGTATGTATAATATTTCCATTAAGGAAATTATATCCACCATTTAAAATAAAATTATATATATATATATATATATATTTATCCGCGTGTATACTCCGGTCAGATAATTTATTTTTATTTTCTCAATTCAAAGTTGAAATCTAATAAAGAATCATAATTTTATTTTACTACATTACACATTCAATTATTAATTCCAATACATATTTATATTTAGAACAAGAATGCATTTAATTTGATTACCATATGCATTTCGTTACAGCATTTAGAGTAATGGAAGAATTCGAATTTCTTATTTTTCATTATATGAAATTATGAAACATGCTTTAGTTATAAATATTAATAATCTATTCATCATCTTCTACATTTTCTGAGCAATCAATGCAAATGTTTTGATGAATTCTCGAACAAAATTTAGCAGACAATCAATCCTCTTAAGTTCGTTTCAAAGAATCATTTTCCGATGAATATTTTATTCCCAGAGCTATTGAGTAGTATGTGTCATCAAAGCTAACTATTCGACCTGTAAATGCATTGAATAGCCTTTAAATGTTTCTCGGAATTATTTTAAGTCATCGCTGCTTTTAAAATTAACTTTTTATTTTTATTACTTAACATTTACATTATCTATTAATTAATGAGTCTGTATTTATAGTTACAGACACCCTTAAATGGGACTTCAAAATTAAGATACCAACTTTTGGTCCGGTTTCTCGATGTTTTGCAAAAAACAACAAATTTCTAAAATACCAGCAAGAAATATTTTAAAGTTAACATTGAATTAAGTCTATTCGGGCCCAAAATGAGTAAAACTGGTCCACAGATGCTGCTACCTACAAAGGGATTACAATCCTAATATCTCGATCTTTTGCATTAAACAGCTAATTCCTGCAACAGCAGCAAAATATATTTTCTACTTGACATTAAGTCTATTCTGCCCTAAAAAAAGTAAATCTAGTCCCGCGATACTGCTATCTACAAAGGGATTTCTCGATCTTCGCATGAAACAGCTAATTCCTGCATTAGCAGCAAGAAATATTTTCTATTTGACATTGGATTAAGTCTATGCTGACTTAAAACGAATAAAACCAGTCCACGGATAATGTTATCTACAAAAGGGGTACAATTCAAATTTATCGATCTTTTGCATGAAACAATTAATTCCTGCAATAGCAGCAATAAATATTTTCTAGTTGGCATTGGATTAAGTCTATTCTGCCCGAAAGCGAGTAAAACTAGTCCACGGATTCTGCTATCTACAAAGATAGTAAAATCCTAATTTTTCGATCGTTTGCATGAAACAGCTAATTCCTGCAATAGCATCAAGAAAGATTTTCTAGTTGAAACTAAGTCTATTCTGCCCTAAAACGAGTAAAATTAGTCCATGATCCTGCTATCTACAAAGGGGGGTACAATCATATGCTTTAGTAGCTTCCTTTAAACATGTTTTGTGATTATGAACTTGGTCACTGCAGAGTCGTTCATCCTGAAATCAAAATTTAAAAAAATTGATGTCGGCTATCAGGTAAGACAAAATTCTTTTGTCTCCATACATCGTAACAGATAATTCCTGCAATAGCTGCAAGACAAATTTTCTAGTTGATATTAAGCCTATTCTACCCTAAAACGAGTTCACGGATGTTGCTATCTACAAAGAGAGTACAATCCTATGCTTTAAATGCTTCCTTTAAAAGGGTTTTATGATTATGAACTTGATCACTGCAGCGTCGTTCATCTTAAAATCAATATTTATACAATTTGGTGACTGGTGGCAGGTAAGACAGAATTTATTCGTATCCGTGCATCGTAAAAATCAATTCAGGAAAATTTACTGTTTGGACAAGGGATTCAACAGTGCTGTAGGTTAAAAGATATTTTCTTTTAAACAAGAAAGATCAATTATGCATAAAGCATTGATTATGAAACACTTTCTACCGAAATGTAATTTCATTTAAACATCTCTAAAATGCGGTACATTCAGCGTTGGTATCTGTTCAATTATCACAGTACGACAGTAATTTATTATACTTGTAAATTTAAAACTTCATCGGAAAAGACAATGCTAGTTACAGAAAATGAACTTTATTCAAATGAAGTCATCGAAATATAAATCGTCTGCCATTCTATGCAAAATCAATGGATATTTCATTCATATCTTCAGTATAACAATAAATATTTCATTCTTACTATGAACTAGCAATATACCCGTTCTTCGTACGGAATGTATGATATAAAAAAACTTAAAATTCACACTCATATGCAAATAATTATGCTTAAAAGATAATATGCTTATACAATTCTAAATGGCAGTGATATTCAAAGAATGTTATTAAAATATTTAAATTAATATTCCTAAAAAGAAGTTTAAGAATCTCTGTTCTGGCTATACAAAAATAATCTTCGTATGAAGAATTGAAGAATGAACTATCCCGGTCACGTTTGTAAACAAATTTACCAAAATATGAAATTAAATCAATATGTACCAAAATAAAAGGGCTAACATTGTATGGAAAGATATACCCTTACTACTTATATTCTCAAACATTAGAAGTTATCAAAACATTCAATTAAAATATTTCAATTAATGCTCCTAAAAAGAAGTTTAAGAATCTCTGTTCTTGCTATACAAAATTACATACTTGCAGATGTGGAGAATA
This sequence comes from Amaurobius ferox, assembly GCA_951213105.1. NCBI lineage: Eukaryota > Metazoa > Arthropoda > Arachnida > Araneae > Amaurobiidae > Amaurobius > Amaurobius ferox. The sequence continues at coordinate 94,368,662 of OX578139.1, read as the reverse complement.
AAACAATCTTGTTCCGTTTGTAAACAAATTTACAAAAATATGAAATTGTATAAATATATGCCAAAATAAAAGCTCTAAAACTGTATGAGAAGATATACAAGTATATTCCTGAATATTAGAAGAAATGCCCGTGTACTAGTAGAAAGTTACCAGTATATGAATTTCAAAAACATTTGTCAAAATAAAATAGATGACGTAATAAAGTGAAAATATGAATTATCCCCACAATCTTTAAACTTGAGGACCGTAATTGGTTCCAATATATGCCAACAAGAAATCGCTAACACTGTATAGGAAGATATAACCATACTACTTATACTCTCGCAGTTTAGAAGATATACCGGAGTACTAATAGAAGATTACCTATGCTACAAAGTTTTAATCGTTTTGCCAAAATAAAGCAGATAATGTAATAAATAGAAAATATCAATTATCCCAGTAACATTTTAATTAATATAAACCAGTCAAAAATGTAATTTAGATATAATTTATTGTAAATGCATTTTTACTTTCCTTATATACAGTAATGTATAAGGAAAGTATTGTGACGGGGTCGAAAATTCGAATTCGAGTTTTGGACGGGAGATCACTTTTCAAGCATTCCTGATCACGAATCGAACAACATTTTGAAGTGATGTCTGTGTGTGTGTGTGTGTGTGTGTGTCTGTGTGTGTGTGTCAGTGAGTTTGGCGAGACGCTAACTGACGAACGAATGGACCGATTAGAACGAAATTTGGTACAAAAATTACAATCTGTCAACACTGGAAGCCTGTTGTCTTTATACGCTATCGAATGTTCAGAACCTCCTTAAATCTTCGAGTGAAATTTTGACAAAATTATCAAAAAATAAAAGCCTGTAATAAAGTTACACAAACAGGCATTTCTTATGTAATTCTTCATTTCAAAACTATTTACATACATATTAGAACGCTAACATGAACCATTCTCGAGATATTACACATTTTTCAAACAAAAATATAAAAAAAATCATATAAAATATAAAAAAAATATTTCCTATTGAGAAACATGGACACTTTTCATATGTAATACCATGCGATACATTTGGTGACATCATTCTCGTGGATCTAGCTCGTTCCATTCATGAAAAGAATAGTTTGAATAATACTTTTGTATTTGAACGCCAATAGTCATTTATCTGCTGTAAGAATGACTTATTTCTCCATCCATAACGCTTGCCGAGGTTTCTGCGACAAATTTGGTGGATTGTCGCCAACTTGGCGACTTTTTTAAATGTTGCTAAATTAACAAAACACTCGCCAAATAGATAAAATAATGCTAAATCAATGAAAATGACGACACATTGACGAAAATTCAATATCTTAGAAAGAATATAAATATATACTATAAAAAATAATCAATTTTTTTTTACTGTAAAAGTAGTAAATTCATTGAATTATATAAGGAAAGTCATGTGCTGCCCACATCAGAGTTTGTTATTATTTAAATCGGAGAAGATTTAATAAAAATCGTTTGCCACAGAAACACATTAGCTATAAAAAAACCTTTGCTAAGCGACATAATATCATTTTCTACAAATAAATTTATGGGGAAAAAATATTGTTTGCATAATGCTATATCTATGGAAGATTTAACTGTGTGGTTTTAATTAATTTCCAGATATAACTGCTGTTCATAGAAACTCGAAACATGAACTGAATTTAAAGTGGGGATATTCCAAGGCAATCCACAAAATTTTAGGAAATTTGGTTCAGCCGTTCTCCAGTGATGATGAGACAAATATATACAAATATATATACAGGCAGACAGATTTTCAATTTTATTTATATAGGTATTCATTCATTCATATCGTCTGTAAATCAAGACTATAAGTTTCGTGATCATTTAAAATAACAAAAAAAAACCCCATTGAAATTACATAAGTACGGAAGTTATAAACACATATCATCGCAAAAATAAAGCGGTTTTAAACTTTGGCTGCGTTTCGAAACAATCAAAGTTTAGTGATCATTTAAAAAAAACATTGTAATTATGTAGGCACGAAGTTTGATACATCAGATAATACTCAAAAATAAAGAGATTTTAAACTTTGGCTTCGTTGTAGAAACAATCAAACGTTAGTGACCATTTAAAATAAAAAAAAAACATTGGAATTACGTAGGTACAAAATTTGATACACAGATAATACGCAAAAATACAACTGTTTTTTTTTTTTTTGGCGTCGTTGTAGAAACAAAGTTTAATGACCATTTAAACTAAAAAAATGTAATTACGTAGGTACGGAAGTAAGAAATACAGATAATACGTAAAAATAAAGCGACGGCAGCAACACTAGATATAAATTTACATGATCTTTAAAAATCACGATCTTCACACAGCGAAGAAAACATGGATATTATAATTTATATTGCAATGAGTCACTGATATCATAGGTGTAATTATTATTTAAATTTTTATTTAAAAATTCTACGTAAAATATGTAAAAACAAGAAAGATCAATCACGCTTAAAGCATTGGTTATAAAACATTTTCCAACTTTAATGCAATTTTATTTAAACATCTCTAAAATGCAATACATTCCTCGGTAATATTTTAAAATTTATCACAATACTACATTAATTTATTATAATTGAAAACTAAAACCTTCATCGAAAAACACAAACTTCATTCAAATGACGGCATTGAAATATAAATTGCCTGGTTTAAACAGCTCTAAAATGCTATACATTCCTCGGTAATATATTTTAAACTATCATAATACTACAATAATTCATTATATTTGAAAACGTCATCGAAAACAACTGAAATTCATTCAAATGACGTCATAGAAAAAAAATGACACGTCTGGCTCTCTATAAAAGCAGCATTCCATTCATAAATATTTTCCCAATCACCACAGTTAAAAAACCCATTCATCATAGTACTAAAATAATTTATTTTATATAAAAATTTAAGACTATGGAGCTACAAGTAATTAAACTCTATTCTTAAAACTTCTTAAAAAAATCGTCTTTCTCTCTGTAAAATGAATGAATACTTCATTCATATAAGCTATGCAGACTCCATGAGCTAAATAATTTTACGTTAAAGAAATACAGCAAAGAAATACAACTCATTCTACATATTTTGCTGTTTACATTTTACATAAGTGCAAAATAGGCTTCGTTGTAGAAATAATCAAAATTGGATGATCATTTAAACTCAAATATATTGTCATTGCGTTGTATCAGCATGTAGATGCACAGAATGAAAAAGAAATTTAGCAATCATGATTTAGAGACAAGATGGATGCCATATTTCATTTTGAAGTGGGTCACGTGATCTTTTCATATCATGGTCACGTGATCGCTTCATATAACAGGTGTAATTATAATTTTAATTTTTATTTAAAAAAAAACTACTAAATATATTTTGCTGAAATTTTCTTTTTTATATTTTATGAAATAATTTGAATATTACCTAAAATTTTCGAAGCAATTTGTGAATTCTAAACCCGCTTAAAAAATGTTTAAATAATTAGGTCCCATAAGGTTCAATGTATTTCATTTCTTTCAACCCTGGTTCAATCCAAAACTTATTGGTGATATTATTCATTTATATTCCCATAGGTCCTGCAGACCGTCTAAACAACATACTAAAATTTCATTTTGAGTAAGTCATTTTTACGGCAGTTATCGTGCTAACGGACAGACAGACAGACAGAATGAACAAAGTCATAAACACTTTTCAACTTTGTTGTAAAGTGTTAAACAAGAAAGATCAATCATGCATAAGCATTGATTATGAAACACTTTCCAACTGAAATGCAATTTCATTTAAATATTTCTCAAATGTGATACATTCAGTGGTGATATCTTTTACATTATGACAGTACTACAGTAATTTATTATACTTAAATACTTAAAACTGTATCGAAATATAAATCATCTGATTATCTATGCAAAATCAATGAATATTTCATTCATATAACTTGTATTCCAGACTCCAGAGCTAAATAATTTTGTGTGAAAAAAATTCAGCAATTCTTATGTAACTCCCTTTACAATCGCTTCAGATATTTGCATTCTGCATAAGTTAAAATTAGGCTTCGTTGAAGAAATAATAAAAGTTTAGGGATCATTTAAAATCACAACTATTGTAATTGCATAGGCACGGAATTTAGATACACAGATAATACACAGACACACAGATAATATTTGTGTGTATATGTGTGCGTATGTATTCAAAGTATTGGAATCGTGCCGAAGATCAGTACTCGAATTTTCGAAGGATCTACACGTTTTGGGACTTCTAGAACACGAAAAACTATTTTTAGGAAGACGTCTGTGTGTGTAAGGGTGTATCTGTTTATGTTCCTGTGTGTCTGTGAGGATATTACATTTACTCTAATTGAAAAACTAATGGACCGAATTTCATAAAATTTGGTAGGTATGTTTTTTGTGGGAAATCCTGATGTTCATTAGATTATAGCACGATTCGTAATAAACGAATCTGCCTTCTTTGCGAAATGGCCGGCAGAAATTGCCTTTATCCACTCTAGCTAAAAACTAATGCTAAAAACTCTAGCTAAAAACAAATTTAACAAAATTTGGTGTATAATATTTAAATAACCTACAAGTGATTTATGTACCAAATTTAACAAAATTTGGTATATAAAACATTTGTAGGTTAATCTAGTACGATTCGGCAAAAAGGAACGGGCTAATTTTGCAAAATGGCCCGCAAAAATCGTTAAATATAAAAATAAAAGACTACGTGTGCTCAATTATATCGATTAAATTTCTATTTTATACGTGATTTTTGACAACAAAAAGAATAAGACTAACCTCATTACTCTCGAACTAGCCGTTCTTGAGATATTCTAGTTTTTTTCGTGTTTTCGCTACGCCACCTTTGACAATAAGTCCAGCTATCAAATGAGAACCAAAATTAAGTTTAAAGTGCAAATTCAATGTCATTTAAAATATTTATGGCTGTTATTTTGTGCAGATAAACTCAAATTATTATTGAAGAAATAAAGAGAACGTGAATATGTGTCTATAGGGAAAGACATGTGCTGCCCACACCAGAATTTTTAACAATATTACAACAATGATTTATAGACGTGAACGGGGATTATTTGCAAGCCATTTCGAAAAAAATGTAGGATCTATATTTAAAGATCCACCAAATTTTTGTAGAATAAAATGTTCAACAAATTTAAGCTGTGTACCAAATTTTAACTCTCTAGAACGTAGGAAAGTGCATTAAAAATGCCGTTTAAATAAGTATATCACGAAGAGTTATATAAAATTAAAAAAAAATTGAAAAATTGTTATCTACCAAATTTATGTTAAAATGTGAATCTTCTCTCATATACAAAATGGACAAACTCTTAGAAAGATATTTATTATATAATATATCTCTTTTTTCTTTTTGGAGGTTATCCCAAAAGTCAGAAATTAATTGAATTTGTTTTTTTCCCTATATTAAATAATTTTAAATTAAAAAACTACTTAATATATTTTACTGAAATTTTTTTTATATATTTTATGGGATAATGTAAAGATTTCCTAAAAATTTCGAATCAGTCTGTGAATTTTAAATTTGCTTAAAAAATGTTTGGGAAATTAGGTCCCATAGGATTCAATGTATTTCATTTTTTCAACCCGGGTTCAATAAAAAACTATTTGAGTGATATTATTTATTTATATTCCCATAGGTCCCACAGACCGTCTGAAAAGCATACTAAAATTTCATTTTGATAAAGCCATTTTTACGGCAGTTATCGTGCTAACGGACAGACAGACAGACAGACAGACAGGAGGAACAAAGTCATAAACACTTTTCAACTATGTTGTAAAGTGTTAAAAAGCAAAATATGTTAGGTGATAATTTGAATATTTTCTGAAATTTTTTAAGCAATTTGTAAATATTATGTTTGTTTAAATATGTTTTAAAAATTAGGTTTCGTACTTTTCAATATATTTCATTTTTTCAATTCGGGTTAAATCCGAAACTAATTGGGAGACATTATTCATTTTCATTTCCCTATGTCCCACATATCGTCTCAACACCATAATAAAATTTCATTTAAATAAATTCATTTCTACGACTGTTATCGCGCTAAAAGGCAGACAGACAGACACAATGCTCAAAGTCATAAACACTTTTCAATTATCACTATTCAACTACGTGGGAATATGTCAAAAATAAACTTTTCTAAAAAAATAATAAAGTATTTTTTGTGATCTAGAAAGTTATACTTATTGAAACAACTTTTGTCCGAAATAAAATAATCATGTTTTGAATAAAAACAGTTTCCTTACGTATAAAGAAACTTTCTTTATAAAAGTAGATTTTATTTTTTGTACATTAAGAGCGTTTTGTTCATGAAAGTACATATTTTTATGAAATAAGAAAAAAGTAATTAATCTATGTTAAACAAGAAAATTTTCTGCATAGATCGAAATTCTTAATTTAGTGGAATAAATTGTATATCCAGAAAAAAAATTTCATTCACACCTGCATATAGTAAAATAATGTAATCTATGTCGAGAAAAAAATAAAAAATCTTTCTTTGCGTACAAATTAATTACACTTTATCTAAGTATAGAATTCTATTGGGCTCTCATTGCATATATAAGCATCAGTAGACTAATTTTTCTCCTTTATGTGTACTTCAGCAAAGAGAAGCCATCCAGTACCTTCAATAACTGGATGGCAATTGACATTACTAACAAACCAGGAGTTAAGTTTTAAGAGTTAACGAAAATAGACACATATGTAAGTGGAAAAAATCGACAATTCCTTAAAACAAGGAAGATGAATCCTGCATAAAGCATTGATAATGAAACACTTTCAAACTACAATGCAATTTTATTTAAACATCTTTAAAATATTATATATTCAGCTTTGATATTTTTAAACTATTGCAGTACTACAGTAATTTATTATACTTTAAAATTTAAAACTTCATTGGAAAAGACAATTCCAATTAAACAAAATGAACTGTATTCAAATGACGTCATCGAAATATAAATTGTCAGCCTCTTAATGCAAAATCAATAAATATATAATTCACATCACTTACTAGTAGTATTCCCGTTCTTAAAACGGAATATATAATACAAGAAATTAAAACTTCAATTATGTGCATATTCCTATCAGGTTTTAAATGCCATTGTTATTCTAATCATTTTAATAAAATATTTAATTTAATTATCATTAAAAGATGTATAAGAATATCTATTCTCGCTATATAAAATTATCTTCTTCAGATCTAAAGAAAAAATATCGTGGTCCCGTTTGTAAACAAATTTACAAAACATTATTAAATTCTTACAGAGCGACAGGGATTATCAAAGAAATTGAACTCAATTTTGCAAAATATTGAATTTTCATCAATTAGGTGTCCTTTTTATTAATTTAGTATCATTTTATCAATTCGGCCGCGTTTTCATTAATTTGACGACATTTTAAAAAGCCAAATTTGTCGGAAAGTGGGACAGTTGGACAAAGAGACAAACGCTACCGAAACATCATTACAATACTATCATCTTTTAAAATGCAATTAATTTCATTGATTTGTTATCATTTTTACGAATTCGGCGACATTATTATCAATTTGAGAACATTTTCATTAATTTGGCGACATTTTTAACAATTTGACAACATTTTAATCAATTCAGCAACATTAAAAAATGTAGCCAAGTTAGCCATATCTCGCGAAATCCCTCGCTAAGCGTTACAGAGACGAACTGACGGAACTCTTTATATTTTTGTATATTAGAAGATTATACCCATGTAGTAGAAGGTTTATCCGTACTATAATATATAGATTTTAGAAATGTTTCCCCCAAATGAAACAAATTGTGTAAGAATTTGAAAACATCAATATTTTCAATACACGTTAAACCCAAAGGCTTTAGTGGATATAATTCATTAAAAATGCAATTCCGATAAAATTTATTTACATATGCATTTCTTTATGGTTTAAATCGAAAATTATTTATTTCTGTAATAACTCATTGAATTTATTCCATTTCTTAGCAACACGATATTTTTTTTTTCAAATATAAACTTACTGGATTTAATTCCGTCTCTTAAAAACATTATATCATTTTTTATTTTCAAATAATTTTGCAGAACATATCGCTCACATAATGCTATCTCAATGGAAGTTTGTTTTCATAGTGCGTTTTTATTAATATCTCGATGATCCCTGGTCTTAAAACCTCAAAACCTGGACTAAATTTTAAGTGGGTCTATTTCAAGTTTAACCGGAAAATTTCGTCCAATCCGGTGCAGCCATTTCTCCCGTGAGGATGAGATAAACACACAAATAAACGCATAAACACATTTTCAATTTTATTTATACAGATATTCAAGACTCCAGAGCTAAATAATTTTGCGTGAAAAAAATTCAGCAATTCCTGCATAACTTACCTAACAATGGTTTCGATTATATTCTGCATACGTTAAAATTAGGATGCTATGAAGAAATAATCAATATCAATGATCATTTAAAATAAAAAATATTGTAATTGCGTATTGAATTTAGGTACAGATAAAATGCAAAAATAAAAGAGTTTTTATGACGGATACAACACTAAATATAAATATAAACGTTCTTTAAAAATCCTGATTTTGACACAGCGATAAAAACATTGGATGGCATATTTTATTTTCAATGAATCACGTGATCTCTTTATATAATATGGTTGTAATTATTATTTCAATTTTTGTTTAGAAAATTACTTACCATATTTTGGTGAGTTTCCGTTTTACACAGTTCACTGGATAATTTTAATATTTCCTAAAATTTTCGAAGCAATGTTTGAATTTTAACTCCGTTTAAAAAATGTTTGAAAAATTAGGTCCCATAGGGTTCAATGTATCTCATTTTTGCAACCCGGGTTAAATCAAAAAGTAATTGGATGCTATTGTTTTATATTCCCATATGTCCCACACGCCATCGCAACAACATACTAAAATTTCATTTTGATAAAAATATTTTTACGGCAGTTATCGTACGAACGGACAGACAGACAGAGTGAACAAAGTCATAAACACTTTATGTTGTAAAGTTTTAAAAAGGCGAAAGCAATAATGTGATTGTCTGAAACATAATTGTGAGTATCGCACAATTACTGCTTCTTTAAAGGAAGCAGACATATGGAACTTACTTGACAATAGTTGTTTCGAAGGAGTTTTGTTCCATCTTTATTACGTCAAAACACTGTCTCTACTCAACTAACCTAGTTTTATTTTACTTAACAAACCTAAATTTGTTAAGTAAAAACTTTTTTTACTTGGTAAAGATGAGTCAAAATTCCTTCGAAATAATTTTTGTCACGTAATTTACATACTTGTCTGCTTCCTTTAAGACACTAATTTCTCACAAGCAACAGTTCTATATTTTGACATAAATGCAAGTTTAAGGAAGAATTGCATTATTCATATTTTATTCGGATTATTTTTGTTCTATGTGATATATTCGATTTTAAATTATTCGGATATTCGTGAATTGGAAAAACATCCGGATCTATTTAATTTCGAGACATGCGCTTCTGCCGTGAATGGCATTTCGTTCAATGAAAAGAGCGAACACAATTATAAGATCTTCACTAAATAAATAGACATTCGAAGAGTAATAAATCTTTATATATACTCCACCAGTCAAAAATCAGCCATTAATCAAAGCACCAATGTACCTATTATGTATCAAACTTTGTCATGGGACTATTCTTAATTGCCCTTAAAGTGAATCATATGTTGTTTATCACGTGAAAAGCCTCCGTAATAAAATTCAGGTGCGGCGAGGCTTTACTAAAAGCTTTTGGCAAATTTTTCATACGGGGGAGGATTTTAAATGAATCATTCATGCTTCTCTCAGAACAGGCTTTCAAGAGATGGGAGGTATGGCATAAATATTTAGTGTCTGTAGTTTCTAGTATGGTGGAAAATAACTTTCCTGCAAGTGATGCAGTTTGGTCATGAAATATTACAAAGATTCGGTTGAATGTGACGGATTATTTCGTCCCTTTTAGTTTGATGCAGAACGATAAAATCTAATAATGGAAATGACACAAAAACTTAATAATGGAAATAACACAAAAACTTAATAATGTTAAACTTTTATAAATATAGCATAACACAAATATATACTATACATCCAGTTAAAACAGTTTTCTTCAGGTTCAACAATAAGCTCAATCTGACTTCTTTAAATAAGCTCGGTCGGCAACTGCGGTAGAATTGCAGATGAAGCTGATAATAGAAATACATTATTTTCACAGCGGGAAAAAATGAGGAAAACACTAAAGAGACAGGAATGTGAGATGGCGATATTACGAATGTACAATAAAAACCACAGAGAAATGAAAAAATAACTAAAAATAAAGAATGGACGGAGAGAAAACAAGGCGAGAAAAACAGATAATAGAGTAGAAATAATTGCAAATTCAGTAAGAACTACAAAAACAACAACAAAAGAATATGAGACGTATAAACTAACTAAAAAAAAATACAAAAATATGTAAAACATTTTTAAATGACGGTAAAGCAATTAGAACAAGTAGGCAAAATATAATTCGAAGAAGAAAAATTAAACTGATTTTAGAAGCTATGTGAGCTAACTCCGTTAAAATAAAATTGCGAAAAATAGTTAAAATCCGGAACAAAAAGACAATCAACTGAGAAATGAATTTCGCAAACCTGAATAGAAAAGTTATACCCGATATTTTAAAGTGGAAGGGATAATGTTCGTTAACAAGACAGTTTGATTAAGAAACAATATAAAAAATTTCAAGAAAATTTAATTCTAAAATATAATGAGGTATAACACTGACTTTGGCTTCCGAAAAGTTAAAACTATGAGTCTCAAGCATGTACAACAATAAAAGACTTGGATAATTCTTAAGTATATATTTTGTTTTAATGCTGTAATGCTGTAAATTTACAACGTTTTTATATTACAACAGTGTTTGAGTGTTTTTTTAACATAGTTATAGAGAACTCAGGTGAAACTAAAATAATTTCAGAACGCGTAATTATTGCAGTTACCAGTACCCATCGAATCAGAACCCATGGTAACAGTACCCTGGTTTTACGCATAATATACCAGCTCGTGAGTAAGTACTAACCGATACCTGAAATGGCCGCTAGAAAAATTGCTTTGTGCAACAATATTGTGTGCCTGTGTATCTATATTGTCATGTGCATCTATATTTCCATTAGAATTGCCAAATGTAATACTAAGCAGCAGGTGATATCATATGTCTTCAGATAAGATTGAACTTTAAAAAAGAAATGAGAAACTTATTCATCAGCATTATAATCAGCAAAGTGAGTGAGATTGTAACTTGTTGAATCACTCTCGATAAGAGAATGAACTATGCTCTGAAAGCATAAACTAGGACATTAAAGCCTCGTACAGCCCAATCTCATTCTTCCGAACTACAGGGCTGGTGAGTGAGCGTTAGCGAACAGGGGCATCTGCCCCCTAGTCATATAAATTAAAGATAAAAACTAAATTAAAACGTTAGCTGACTCTTCCATTTCTCACTTTAAATACTTCCAATGGTATTGTAAAATTTAAACAAGGATAAAAGGGGGGAAGGGATATTTTCTCCCGTATGTTGTCTTATTACGTAGATTGTATTTATACTCAAGTGCCAAAACTCATGGATACCTCTCTAATATCGTGTTGGGACATATTTAGCTCGACGAACTGCAGCAATTTAACGTGGCACGGATTCAACTAGTCGGAAGAAGTCTCCAGGAGAATTGTCCAGCTATGCTGTCTCAATAGCGGCCCATAATTGGGTGGTTGCGGTAGGTGCTAGAATTTGGACATGAAAGGTTCTGTCAATGATATGCTAGATATGCTCCAAAGGTTCGTGTTTGGTGATCTAGGTGACCAAACCATGTGCTGGAATTGTTCAAAATCCTCCTCAAATCAATCACGAACAATATGGGTCGGGAGACACGGAGCATTATCATCCTGGGACATCCCATCGTAACTGGTATACATGAAGTACACAAACGGCTGTAAATGGTCACCAAACAACTGAACATAGCGATGTCCTGTTAATGACCGGCTCAATTTGACCAGAGGACCCAATACATTTCGAGTAAACACTCCCCATATCATTATGGAACCACCACAAGCTTGTGTTTGTAAGTTGGATTCAAAGCCTCATGGGGTTTGTGCTGTACCCGAACGCGACCATCAGATTGCACCAACTTAAAATGTGACTCAGCGGACCAAGCTACCTACTTCCAGTCATCTAGGGACCATTGCATATGTTCGCGACCCTAGGTGGAGCGCTGAAGCCGATGATGTGTTGTGAGTAAAAGCATTCAAGTTCTTCTGCTACCATATCCCATCAACACCAAATTTCGTTGCACATACCTCATTCTTCTAGTGCGTCCTTTATTAAATGTGGTAGTCAGTTGAAGCACTAAAGCTTCTGCTCAGATGTTGCTGACCTCGATAACTCAGCAAACGTGAACGCCAACTGCGCCATCCCTTGTCAGGTACTCTCTATACACCCCTGGCACTAACAAGGGCGAAATCGTCAAACTCTCAACAACTTCAAAAATTCGGCGCCCCATGCGTCGAGGTCCAACTATAATTTCATGTTCAAACATTTAATTCTCGTAAGGGAGCCATTATCAAGTTATTGAATGTTTAACAAGACATTCAAGAGTACAATAGACAACTCTGGCAACCATCTGACTTTAATATACTCTTTCAACGCAATTCGAGCGCAACTTAAATTTGCATATTGATATCCCATGAATTTTGGTACTTGAGTGTAATTTGCCCATCATCGATATAAATGAGGAGGAAAATTCTCCTATTAAACTGTTGAAGGAAAGCATACCATCTCAATACCTCAATACGTAGTGTATGAATGGCCAAGTGAATATCTACGGCTTGAATGACGTCTGTGATATGAAATATTTACAATATATTAAATAATATAAAAGTGCATCTGTAATATAAAGTGTAATATAAAGTGTAAGTAATATGAAAGTCACTGCTCGTTACGGTGGCTAACCCAGGGAAGCTTTTCTGCCCTAATAATATAAGGCACCATCTTATACGACATGTGAATGTTCCGAATTATCCGCAACTGCTTCAAAATGCATAGCTTCATAATGCTGACATTTGGCATCCATGTTCCCAATAGTGAACTTCACTATATTTATATACGTTCCATAAGTGTTGTTTGCTGTATATATTCAGACAGTTTACCATAAGCTCTAGAAAAGTTTCGATTTTAATTCTTAGTACGATACAGTTGTTTGGTGGTATGTTATAATGATAATGAACCGAAACTGAGTTGTATTAATAACCAGGTAAATATTTAATTAGTGATGCTGAAAATTAGTTTTTGTAATTAATTTATTTATTTTCTAAAATAATCAACTGTAAGTCAAATAATTGCAAACTGCATTAATAAAACACGTTGAAATCATAGTTGGACATCATGGAAGTTGGCTGATGGAAATCATAGCTGGGGAACAGTTTGTTTATAAAAACCAGCATTAAAACATATAATTGTTAACTGCATTAATAACTACATTTTAGTTGCAAATATTCGTGGGAATCATAGTTGCAGAACACTATGTTTAAAAAATCAACAATAAGACATGATATTTTAAATGCATTAATAATTGTATTATAATCGCAATTGCTTATGGTGATCGAAGTTGCGAAATATTCCTACGTAATCAACAATAAAACATAATTGTTAACTGCATTAATAATTACATTTTAATCGCAATTGGTTTTGGAAAGACCTGTTTATAAGAATCAGCAGTAAGGCATATGATTTTTAGCTTCATTAATAATTGAATTTCAATATTAATTGCTCATACCAATTAAAGTTGCGAAATGTTTGTAAGTAATCAATAATAAAACATAATTGAGCAATCCCTAGCCGCCTTTGTGTCAATAAGCAACCAATCATAGAGAAGTTGAAAGTTGACTCGATCCATTAAAATTTTACTCTTACTGACAGTGTTAAATTTTATATTTATTAATAATTTACTATTAAGGCTGAAATCAAAATTCTAAACCATTATTGAACATTATTGTATTAAGAAATTTGCAATATTTCTTTTAATACAGAGAAACATTATAATTTCCTAATAATTGCTGCCAGAATTTTTATTAAAATTTGTTACTATATTATAATATTTACAATAATTAACCAAAATTGCCATTGCACTTCTGGCGCAGTTTCTGGACACTATGGTGCACTTGAATTATAGTATATATTTTATACATTTGCTTGAAATGTGTTGCCTTGAATAAAATGCATCAGACGTAAAAAACGTTAATCAGCTTTACTTTAAGTAGAATTATAATGTTGAATTAACAATATAAACACTTTTTCCTCTAATATTCAAACGTTTTTACTATACAAATATTTGTGTTTCTCTCCAGTGTCTTACTTAAAGTTCATTAAGTCATTAAGAGGGATTGTTTGCGGCGTGGTCTGTTTTTTATGTTTGCTTTCTTTCTCTGCAAATATTGAAACAAACAAATTACTGGCATAAGTTAATGCTTTTGTTTCAAAAGCAATTTATCACCAGGGAATTTTGATAATTCACTCAGTGGGACTTAGAAATCGTTTAAAGTAATTAAGAAAAATGCGGAAAGTTTTCTCCAAAGATAATTTTTGATAAAAAACCGTTTTTTGTGTCAGAATTAAATTGTTGCCATAAATGATGTCAATTTCTTTAATAAAATGACACATGAAAAAACTCTATTTATTTTTCCTTAATGTCCTACTTCCCCCAAAATAAAAATGATGAATCACTATGTCCTGTTCATTTCCTTAAAAACCATTAGGTCTTTTACGGTTTCCGATAGAAATTAGATAATTCCATCAAACCTATTAATTGTTTCAATAGTTATCGCATCCACAAACAATCGTTCATACTCTCTGCTGCGTGGGAAATTCCACAAGCCCGGTTTGGGCGCGAAAAACATGAACAAATTTCATTGAAACTTTACGTAAAAGGTGACCATGTCGTATAGTCCTAAAGATTTTACTCTGAAAAGTTAAGAAATAATCAAAATGTTAGAAAATGCGGACACCAATTAGATTTTAAAAGTAACTAAAAAAAGTTTACTTACACAAATAACATTTAAAAACATGACAAGATTAAGCCTTAAATCATGAGCTTAAAAAAATTGCTCCTACAAATTCTCATTATTCTCAAATTCGAACGAAATCATTATTACCATTCTCACCATTCTTAAGTTCTAATATACTCATAATTTCTACTACACTCAAAATTACAATTATCGGACTCTACTAATATCACACACTTAAGAGATTCGTTACTTTCAAAAATTCATAATATTACTCCTCGTATAGAGGTATTTATAAGAACGGGGAGAAGAGAAAGTCAAAATCTGAGTGCTGTGCGAAGTCAAAGGCCTTACCTCTGCACATGGGCCAATCGGTGTGTGTAGTGGGGACCAGGAGAGCATCTCGCTCCGGCAAAAATTGTACCACTTTACACCATCAAAACTCAAGAGGTACTCTCGACTTCTCCACCAAAAATTCACTCTCTCGAAAATCTTCCAAGTCGCTCTCTCCTCCCTCTTAAAAGTTATTCGTTGCAAGGCCCCCCTTAATATTATTGGAGGACATTTGGATCCTCACTTTCAGTAGCCAGTCCATGACAGGAAGGCTTGCTCAGTAGCCCCTGAGTTATTATTTGCAGTTGGCTGGAGTTCCACGCTCCTGTGTGAACATCTGGGCTTAACTGCGCCCCCAACGACCGCTTACCCCCGTTGAGTCTTCCTCCATCTTGAAGGAGACCACCCACAGGCATGAAGTCCAGAATCCACTGACCCTTTCCGTTGCAGGTGGTCAAAGGGGAACTTTATAAAAATTGTGTGGAAGCACAGGGACCATCTTTGTAGGTATGTGAAAGGCCCAGACCATACAGCCAACCCAGGGGTTTACGGCAGTTTGATGTATGGCCGGATCTTTGTAGGTATGTGAAATCTTTGTAGGTATGTGAAATCACTCTTGCGATGTTACATTACATGAGAGAAACCAATGTAACACTCTCTTAATCACACAGAGAGATATACAAACCTCATTGAATTAACCAGATTGTGGCTCAACCCGAGTTTCTCATACCAAAATTCATTTTCTTTTTCAAATTTTTCAAAAAAAAATTGAAAAATCGGTAACGTGGGTCCAAATTATTACAACTACAGCGTGTTACCCTTCACTTTAAAGGCTTGAAAACATATTACGATTCATACTATACTCGACAATGTACCCCACAGTGAGAACTTGCTCCCCAAGAATGGGTAATGATGTCATGAACAAAAAAAAATCTGATGTGGGCAGTGCATGACTTTCCTTATATAATGCAATGAATTTACTACTTTTGCAATTAAAAAATGTTATTCTTATAGTAGATACTTATATTCTTTCCAAGATATTGAATTTTCTTCAATTAGTCGTCATTTTCATTGATTTAGCGTCATTTTTATCTATTTGGCGAGATTTTCGTTAATTTGGCATCATTTAAAAAAGTCGCCAAGTTGGCGATATGCCGCCAAACTCGTCGCCAAAATCTCGACAAGCGTTATGGACGGAGAAATAAGTTATTCTTATAGCTCATTGCCGTTCAAATACAAAAATATTGCTCAAAGTATATTTTCTTGTGAATGAAATGAGCTAGATCCACGAGAATGATGTCACCAAATTTATTGCATCATATTACATATGAAAAGTGAACATGTTAATATTTAGCTGTTAATATTTTTTTAATCTATGGATTTTTTTAAATTTATTTAAAAATATGCAATATCTCGAGAACGGTTCATGCTAGCTTTCAAAAGTTTATGTCAATCGTTTTCTAAGGAAAAATTACATAAGAAATGTATATTTGCGAAACTTTAATAAAGGTTTTGATTTTTTTGATAATTTTTTCAGAATTTCACTCGAACATTTAGGGAAGTACTGAACATTCGATTGTGTTTTTAAACAATAAGCATCCAGTACTCATGGATTGTGATTTTTGTACCAAATTCCATTCGAATCGCTCCATTCGTTCCTGAGATATCGTCTCCACAGGCTCACTGACACACACACATACTTTCACACACATGCACATACTCTCTCTCTCTCTCTCACACACACACAGCCATCACTTCCAAAATGGATTCGAGATCAGGGATGCTTGAAACGTGCTCTCCCGTCGAAAACTCGAATTCGAATTTTCGACCCCGCCACAATACTTTCCTTATACATTATGTATATAAGGAAAGTAAAAAAATGTATCGCGGCTATTTTTCACAGTATTGAATATCGCGGCTATTTTTCACAACATTTGAAAAATATAAAATATCGTATAAAATTCAAAGTTCTTCATTCTATCTAGTTCTAGAGTTTTTGAACACAAAGAGTTTCAATATAAACTTTCGTGAAAATCCATTAATATTTATTTGTGGCTGCTAATATGTAGCTAAGAAATCGACCACAGACATCACACAGAAGGACATCACTCCGAAAATAGTTAAAACGTGTTCAGAATGTCTTAAAACATCAAGATCTCGAAAATTTTCAGGAAAACAATACTTTCTCAGTATTACATATGAAAATGTAAGCATTGTATGATTCGCATGAATTTATGCCCTAAACGTGCCACTCCACCAAACCTCCATAATTCAAATTTTTGATTCCACCCCAATATTTTCTTTTTACATACACTACATATTGTAGAAAAGTACAAATCATGGAGAACCGTAGGTTAATTTATTGTGTCTCAGAAATTGTTAGTGATTAATACTATAATATATATATATATATTTGATGATATGCTAGTATTTAAGTTTGCCAAAGACACTCAAAAAGCTTTTCAAATTTAAGTTGTAACATTTTTAAATACATTTTTATATTTAGCACTATATGATAATTACCTTTTAAAATAAGCATCCTAATCGATAATCGGTTTAAGTATATTCTATCATGAATTCAATACTACAAATATTAAAAATAAACAATAGTAGGGTGCACAAAACAAAATAATACTTAAACTTGGAATTTTAGATTATTATTTTCAACATATATTTACATGGCCGTAAAATCGTACATAGTGGAACTCATTATTATTTTATACATTCTGTTGTTTGCCGCTGATGGCCCTCCAATTATTTATCTTTCGCGCGAGTTCTGTAAAGGGATATTAATTAATGTAATACTAAAATTGATTGCACCATTTTAACTTTTAACAATAAAACATTTATTAACAACATAACATACTTATTAAATTAATTACACAATTATTCATATTATGTCGGCGGAGAGAGACAATATGAGACCATTATTAAAATTACATGAAATGTATTTAAGACCTGGTGTATTATTTGAGGAACACATACCTTCAAGGCTGTCTTGGCTTGGTCACCAGCATGTACTTCGCTGATCATATTTCTGAAATTAACTGTCATTCGCCGACACGTAATTCGTCGATCCTATTGTATTGCTGGCACGAAATAGAATATCTGAGAAACTGTTATTTATGACATCCTGAATAACCATTTATTACCTGAATAACCATGATTTATAGTGTAAAGTCACAATTTATAGTGTAAATTTCCTAATTTTCTTTAAAATTTGGAATGTTTAATAATTTTCTTTAAAAATAATTAAACACTCGATTATTTTAGAACAGTTCGTTTCAACAGTTTAACGATGGTTTAATTCGCTTCTTTGGGTCAAAATACATGTAAGATGGCAACTCGAGTGAGCAAGCATTTCTTTTTAATATAAATTCAAAATTTTAAAAATTTCCGCCATTTTAGTAGCGTATCCAGTTGTTTTCATTGAGGACACATGGGAAATATTTTACGACCGTCTAAGTTATAGAAAATCTGATGTGGGCAGCACATGACTTTCCTTATATAATGTAATGAATATACTACTTTTACAGTAAAAAAATAGGTTTTTCTTATAGTAGATACTAATATTCTTTCCAAGATATTGAATTTTCGACAATTAGTCGTCATTTTCATTGATTGAGCATCATTGTTTTCCATTTGGCGAGATTTTCATTAATTTGGCAACATTTCAAAAAAGTCGCCGAACTGGCGACATTCCGCCAAGTTCGTCGCCAAAATCTCGCCAAGCGTTATGCACTAAGAAAAAAGTTATTCTTACAGCAGATAAATGACTATTGGCGTTCAAATACAAAAGTATTATTCAAAGTATATTTTTTCATGAATGGAACGAGCTAGATCCACGAGAATGATGTCACTCAATTTATCGCATGGCATTACATGTGAAAAGTGAATATGTTTCTCAATAGGATTTTTTTTTTTATGTGACTTTTTCATAATTTTTTTGAAAAATGTACAATATCTCGAGAACGGTTCATGTTAGCGTTCTAAAATTTATGCCAATCGTTTTCTAATGAAAAATTACATAAGAGATGTCTATTTGCGTAACTTTATTAGCGGTTTTGATTTTTTGACGATTTTTTCAAAATTTCATTCGAAAATTTAGGGGGGTTCTGAACATTCGATTACGTATAAAAACAATAGGGCTTCCAGTGTTTACGGATTGTGATTTTTGTACCTAATTTGGTTCGAATCGGTCCATTCGTTCGTCAGTTATCGTCTCCACAGACTCACTGACACAGACACATACTTTCACACACACACACATACACACACACACACACACACACACACACACACACACACACACACACACACACACACACACACACACACACACACACACACACACACACACACATACACACACACAGACAGACATCACTCCAATAATGTTTGATTCGTGATCAGAGATGCTTGAAACGTGCTCTCCCGTCGAAAACTCGAATTCGAATTTTCGACCCCGTCACAATACTTTCCTTATACATTATGTATATAAGGAAAGTAAAAATTGGACTCGTATTATCGGGGTGGGATGCACGCAGCGATTCTCTGGCTCCCCTACTATATATGTTGTTGTTGTTGAGACCCAGACCGTCCGACCTACCAGAAAGGTGTAAGGTAACTGTATGGACGGCCGGGAAGTGCCACCCAATTTAGACCGGAACCCAGTGGGGGTGGCATCCACAGGGACCGTACCCTCCTTCCCCTACCACCAACCTCTCGGAAGGACTTACGGACCCACATGTTTAACGTGATCGTACTCCGCATGAACACGGCGGCATTTGTGGCAGCGTGCAAATCTAGCGCGCAAACCACGGGGATACCGCACCCGAGATGGCCAACAGCACGCGGCGTTCCGAGGTGGTCACCCAGCAAGTACTAACCGCGCCCGATGCTGCTTCACTTCGGTGATCTAACGAGAACCGGTGTTTTCAGCACGGTACGGCCGTTGGCCCTCCTACTATATATGTTGAAGACCCAGACCGTCCGACTCGTCCAGAGGACTTAGAGTAACTAGTTGGACGGCCGGCCTACTATATATGTGTAAAATTTCAGACTTCTGGGCCACCGAAAATGGGGCTACAAATAGCGTTCTGCAAATAGCGTTCTACAAATATCATTATGTAAGGTAGATACAGGGGAGGACAGAGGTCTGCATAATCCAAAATTTCAATTTCACTCTAAACTATTTTTCATTACATGCATTTCATGATATCAAATGTTACATGAATAAAAGCATCCCAAAAGTTCTTTAAATAGCGCCCAAGCAACATGAACCTGTAAGGTAGATAGATGCATGGGAGGACTGACAACTGAATAATATACTGAACAAACTTCGAAACAATAAAATCATATTATAGCATGCATTTCATGATCTCAAACTCTTCAAAAGAGTTTCCTACTAAGACGAACGTCCTTTGAATAGCATACTAGCAGCTTAATCCTGCAAGGTAGATGTAGGGAAGAACTGAGGTCAGAATAATCCAAAATTTTAAATTTCATTATAAACTGTTATTTATAATATGCATTTCATGATCTCAAACTCTTCAAGAGCACGCTATGCTAAGACAGACGTTCTTTAAATAGCGTCCAAGTAGCATAATCCTGCAAGGTAGATGTAGGGGAGGACTGAGGTCAGAATAATTTGAAATTTAATTTTCACTTACGAAGGATCCTACTTTACGGGTGCCATTGTACAGTCGCTACCGAGTTACAATGGCTGCTCGGGTGTTATTATAAAGTACTTTTAAGGTACTTTCCTACTACTTCCCAAAATCATGTCTTTGCACCAGTGTAATCTACTTCATTCAAACCGAAACTTCCAATAATCTAAGGACTAGAGTTCGACGGAGGAATTACGACATTGACAAACAACATAATTTATTACAGCTAACTTAACTGATAACTCAAAACACAATTACATATGCAGAATATTTACAAAGCTAGCAAAACCATATCTTAACCCGCTGACATAATAATCTATACCGAAATTCTTCCTTAACATCTTACTGAACTGAATCTATACTAATCAAACTATTATACCATAGATATATATATACTCACAACTTGTAGGGGCTATAAACTCTCTGGATGCCTTCATGGATGATTAGCACAAGGAATTCGCTAGCAAGGCAGAAGCTGAACGATGATGACTCACGATTTCATGCTGAAGACCTGACTTCTTGAAATCTGAGTACCCTCTTAAATTTCACACCTGAATTACCTTCGAATCTAACTTCTGCCACTTTCTTATAGTCCTGGCCAGTCGTGAGTACGTGATTCTAGAAATGAGAGTTGAGGAGTTTCGTACATAAATTAGCATAATAAAAAGTACAATTAGCATACATTAATCATGAATAATAGAATCCTCACACACTGTAAACTATTATTTACTGAAGAGGTTTCGTTCAACACAGGGTTACATCGAACAAGATGAAAATCTATTTTTAAAGCCAGATAAATATGCACATGCATTGTTTTGCTAAATGTTCAGCTAATTTTTGAGAAATTATTGTAAATGAAAAGTAACCAATTTTGTTCAGTTTTGAAAGATTTACTTCTTTAAATATACACTGCAAACATATGCTTATGATGTGTAAGGCATAAAATTGCCATTAAATGGCAATTCGTTTTAATTGCGTTATTTCAAAATAACAAATCGTGTTTATATTTCATATTTTTCTATTTTTCACTGCGTTTTTAAGATTAAAATTGCTTTGAAAAATTCTAAAGGGAATATAAATGTAGAAAGTTTATTGCTCAATTTTATAGAAAACTATTTGAGTGTTTGCTATGTTTCATAAATATTATTTTACTGACAAATCTTCAACGTCAGACATATTGTTTCGATACATATAATTAATATAAACTTAAAAAGTTTTGAATGAACAAAAGCTTATTATAACATGTATTTCATGATTTCAAACACTTTAAAATCCTTTTCAACAGGTATCTTTGAGTATCTTGTATTTGAAAAGTTAATAAAAGTATTTGCAATCAAAATAAAAATCAGAGAAAATAAAATGTAAATTAAAATGTATATCGCAGTCTTCTTTATAAATTTATTTCATAAAGATGAGTTCTTTATTACATTTCTGAAATGCAAAATAATTTCAAAAGTACGTGACTAGATGTGGTGTTGTATAATCGAACTTTAGAAAAATATTTAGTAAATATAAAGTTGTGTTTTTTATTTAACTAGCAAATATCACTGGCATTAATCGGGAATAAAAGTATGTGCAAATTTTAAAATATGTTTCAAAGCATTAAAGTTTTTTTAATCTTCATAGAAAATGTCCCTGACAAGAAGCATCGTAGTCTTTCTTTTCGCTGTACAAAATTAAATTATCTTCGCAGGCAGATTTTGAAATTTCTTCAATAAATACCAAAATGAAGACGTTAAATTGGTTGAATATATGCTTCCAACATTTATATCCTGTTTCAATAATCGGTAAAAATAATAGAAAATTTATGAATTTGAAAAATCTCAGCTGAAATAAAATACATGACATTAGAAATAAAAAAATCGGATGTGGGCAACACATGACTTTCCTTATATAATGAAATGAATTTACTACTTTTACAGTAAAATAAATAGGTTTTTCTTCCAGTACATACTAATATCCTTTCCAAGATATTGAATTTTCGACAATTAGTCGTCATTTTCATTGATTTAGTGTCATTTTTATCCATTTGGCAAGATTTTCATTAATTTGGCAATATTTCAAAAAGTCGCCAAGTTGGCGACATTCCGCAAATTTTGTCGCCAAAATCTCGCCAAGCGTTATGGACGAAGAAGTAAGTTATTCTTACAGCAGATAAATTGGTGTTCAAATGCAAAAGTATTACTCAAAGTATCTTTTTTCATGAATGGAACAAGCTAGATCCACGAGAATGATGTCACCCAATTTATCGCATGATATTATATATGAAAAGTGAACATGTTTCTCAATAGGAAATATTTTTTTTCTATTTTATATGACTTTTTGATAATTTTTTTTGAAAAATGTGCAATATCTCGAGAACGGTTCATGTTAGCGTTCTAAAATTTATGTCAATCGTTTTCTAATGAAAAATTACATAAGAAATGTCTATTTGCGTAACTTTATTATTGGTTTTGATTTTTTGACGATTTTTTCTGAACATTCGATTGCGTATAAAAACAATAGGCTTCCAGTGTTTACAAATTGTGATTTTTGTACCAAATTTGGTTCGAATCGGTCCATTCGTTCGTCTGTTATCGTCTCCACAGACCCACTGACACACACACACACACACACACACACACATACTTTCACACACACACACACACATACTTTCACACACACACACACATACTTTCACACACACACACACGCACACACACACACACACACGCACACACACACGCACACACACAGACATCACTTCAGAAATGTTTGATTCGTGATCAGGGATGCTTGAAACGTGCTCTCCCGTCGAAAACTCGAATTCGAATTTTCGACCCCATCACAATACTTTCCTTATACATTATGTATATAAGGAAAGTAAAAATATCAGTAATCCCAATTTATATCCCAAAGCCGTAACTCAAACAACCAAAAGAAAATATAATACCGTGGTCATTTATAATATTACGTTCCTTATATACGAGTACAATAATGTATAAGGATAGTATTGTGACGGGGTCGAAAATTCGAATGCGAGTTTTCGACGGGAGAGTTCGTTTCAAGCATCCCTGATCACGTATTGAATATTTTTGTCTGTGTGTGTATGTGTGTGTGTGTGTCAGTGGAGGCGACAACTGATGAACGAATGGACCGATTTAAAAGACATTTGCTACAGAAATTACAATCAGTGAATACTGGAAGTCCATTGCTTTTATACGCAGTCGAATGTTTTGAACCCCCCTAAATTTTTGAGTGAAATTTTGAAAAAAATCATCAAAATTCAAATCCTCTAACAAAGTTACGCAAATAAACATTTCTTATGGAATTTTGTATTGCAAAACGATTGACATACATTTTAGAACGCTAGCATGAACCATTCTCGAGATATTGCACATTAAAAAACATATATATAAAAAGTTACATTAAATAAAAAAAAAACATTTCTTATTGAGAAACATGTTCACTTTTCATATGTAATATCATGTGATAAATTTGGTAACATCATTCTCGCGGATCTAGTTCGCGGATTCTAGATAAAAATGACGCTAAATCAAAGAGAATGACGACTAGTTGACGAAAATTCAATATCTTGGAAGAAATATAACTACTATAAGAATAATCTAATTTGTTTTTACTATAAAAGTAGTAAATACATTGCATTACATAATGTCATGTGCTGCCCACTTCAGATTTTTTATATTTATATAAATGTCTATTATTTAAATCGTATAAATAAAATAACAAGAAGATCAATCATGAACAAAACATAGATTATGAAATACTGTCCAACTAAAATGCAATTTCATTTAAACATTTCTAAAATGTAATGATTTCAGCACTGACATTTTTTTAAAATATCACAGCATTACGATAATTTATTAAACTTGGAAACTTAAAACTTCATCAAAAAAGACAATGCTACAAATCGTCTCCTTTTCTATGTAAAATCAATTAATGTTTTATTCATATCACTTATACAGACTCCAGAGCTAAATAATTTTTCCTGAATAAAATTCAGCAGTTCTTATACAACTCACCTTACACTCGTTTGATTTGCTTACATTCTGCATGCTATAGAAATTAGGATTCTTTGTAGGAATAATAAAAGTTTAGTGATCATTTAAAACAAAAAAAAATGGAATTGCGTTGGCACAGGATTTATATTTACAAATAATAAGCAAAAATTAGGCGGTTTTATGACGAACGCAACACTAAATTTTAAAGATCTTCAAACATCATAGGGAACAAATTCGATTCCATATTTTCATACTTTTTCGCTCTTTTGTTTACAAAAATAAAAAAAGAAATAAACGTTATAATCGACAACATAGTTTAATAATTAAATTGAGAAATAATAATAAAATATTTAATACTAAAATTGCATTTCAACTCGTATATTAAATATGTGATATAAGAGATCAATCAATGGAACTAAAGGGAATCTATTCCCATAGATCAATAGATTTTACGTAGCGATACGTTCCAACTAGTGTTTATGAAAAATAAAAATAAAATTAACTGGGCCATGGCTAACAAGACTTTATCATACTAGAATCCCTTTTTCTGCAATACATGGTAATGTATAGGGAAAGTATTAAAATCATGCCGAAAATCGCAACTCGAGTTTTTGACGGATCTATAAGTTTCGAGACCTCTAGAATACGAGAAAACTGTATTTAGCGTGACGTCTGTGTGCGGCTCTATCTGTCTGTGTGTCTGCCTGTCTGTCAGTGCAGATTTTTCATCCACTCTAACTAAAAGACTAATTGACCGAATTTCATAAAATTTGGTAGTCACTTGTGGACGAATCTGGTGCTGCTTAGCTCTGGGTACAATTCGGGATAAAATAACTTGCCTTTTTTTGCGAAATGGCCCGCGAAAGGCCGTATCCACTCTAGCTGAAAAACTAATGGACCGAATTTCACAAAATTCGGTAGATAAGTCGCGTGTGGGTCACCCTGGTGCTAATTAGATTTTGGTATGATTCGAAAAAAGATAACCTGCCTTTTTCTGCAAAATGGCCCGCAAAAAACGCCAAAATTTAAAATATAAAACTACGTATGCTCAAATATATCCATTTTTGTTGTATACGTAATTTTTAACGCTAAAAAGTATAAGACCAATCCCATTACACTAGGACTAGCCGTTCTGGAGATATTTTAGTTTTTTCGTATTTTCTCTACGCCATCTTTGAAAATAAGACAAGTTACCAAATGTGAACGAAAATTGCATTAAAAGTGAATTAAATTCGATTAATATAAAAAGTACGTGGATATAAGTCTTCGGGGAAAGTTATGTGCTGCGCACATCAGATTTTTAGAATTTTTAGATGTGTGCTTTGCTTTTCTCATAGATTTTATAATTTTTTATTTTGAAAAATCGGTATCGTAAGTCCAAATTGTTACCATTATAATGTGTTATCCTTCTCTTCAACGGATTTAAAAAAAATTGATGCCAATTGATATCGATTAATACCATACTTGATAATGTACATCTCAGAGGTAACTTCTTCCCCGAGGAGGGGAGGAGGGCTAATGACGTCACCAACAAACAAGTGGATCGTGACATTTTACTTTCCTTATATACATAATGTATAAGGAAACTATTGTGACGGGGTCGAAAATTCGAATTCGAGTTTTCGACGGGAGAGCACGTTTCAAGCATCCCTGTTCACGAATTGCACATTTTTGAAGTGATGTGTGTGTGTGTGTGTGTGTGTGTGTGTGTGTCAGTGAGTCTGTGGAGACGATAACTGACGAACAAATGGACCGATTCGAACAAATTTGGTACAAAAATCACAATCCGTAAACACTGGAAGCCTATTGTTTTTATACGCAATCGAATGTTCAGAACCCCCCTAAATTTTCGAATGAAATTTTGAAAAAATCGTCAAAAAATCAAAACCACTAATAAAGTTACGCAAATAGACATTTCTTATGTAAGTTTTCATTAGAAAACGATTGACATGAATTTTAGAACACTAACATGAATCGTTCTCGAGATATTGCGCATTTTTCAAAAAAAATTATCAAAAAGTCATATAAAATAAAAAAAAAAATATTTCCTATTGAGAAACATGTTCCCTTTTCATATGTAATACCATGTAATAAATTAGATGACATAATTCTCGTGAATCTATCTCGTTCCATTCATGAATACGTTCATTCCAATACTTTCCCTATACATTATCATGTATTGCAGGGGAAGTAAAAATCTGATGTGGGTAGCGCATGACTTTCCTAGCAGACTTATATTCACGTTCTCTTTATTTTTATTACATTTAATTCACTTTTAATTCAATTTTCGTTCTCATTTGATAACTGGACTTCTTTTCAAAGGTGGCTTAGAGAAAATACGAAAAAACTAAAATATCTCGAGAACGGCCAGACCTAGTGTAATGGGGTTGGTTTTATTCTTTTCTTCGTTAAAAATTACGTATTAAACAGGCATTTTATGGATATATTTGAGCATACGTAGTATTTTATGTTAGATTTTTGCGATTTTTGCGGGCCATTTTACAATAAAAGGCAGGTTATTTTTTTCCAAATCATACCAAAATCTTATCAGCACTAGAGTGTCCCACAAGTGACTCACCTTCCGAATTTTTTGGAATTAGGTTCATTAGTTTTTCAGCTAGAGAGGATAAAAACTTTTGCGGGCCATTTCGCGAAAAAAGGCAGGTTCTTTTCTCTCGAATCGTACACAAAACTAATCATCACTAGATTCGCCCACAAGTGACTTACCTACCAAATTTTATGAAATCCGGTCAATTACTTTTTTAGTTAGAGTGGATACAAAATCTGCACAGACAGACACACAGACACACAGACACCCCACACAGACGTCACGCTAAAAATAGTTTTTTCTTATTCTAGAGGTCTCGAAACGTGTAGATCCGTCGAAAACTCGAGTTGCGATTTTCCACATGATTCCAATACTTTCCCTATACATTACCATGTATTGCAGGGACAGTAAAAATGATATATAGTTTTATATTGTTTATAACAAAGACTGATATAAAGTTTCGTCAAGACCCATAAATATGTGTACCCGCTATCGTGCACACAAGTAATTCGACATACATACATACAGGCAGACGGACATTACTCTAAAAATAATCAAAGCGTGTTCAGAAGGTCTTAAAACATATATTGACACCAAAATATCGAATTCAAAAATATTCCTGAAAACAATACTTTTTCCCTGCTGTATTACTTAGCAGGAAAAACTAAAAATAACTAAATTTAAGCGATAGAATCCGTATCAATGCATTCGTTTTATAGAAAAATACTGATTAGCGTGCGCACTGAGTATCAATACCCTCTCATTGACGTCACATGCTAGCGACCGCCATTTGGAAAAGTATTTTTGGACATTTTATCGCGAAATCAAATTTTCTCAGCACAGTGACCTATATTTTCAGAAAAAGGCATTCAAAATCTATGAAAGCTTTTCAACCACATATCAAAGTTAGTTCTTTTTACTGGATTTATAAGGTTGTCAAAAATATTTTTTCATTGGCGTCAATGGAACGAAAAATTCAATGTGTTCTCAAACTGGCCTCAATGATTATTTTTAGAAAGCTAGAACATAGAACTGTTATTCGTCCATACATGTTTTGATTCTATTTAGAGATACGAGCTCGAATTCGTGCTATGATTTGCGATTTGTCAAATCTGAGTGTGGATATTTTGCTTCCAAAACTAAACATGATTTCTTAAAAGAAACGACTTTGTTCTGAAATAGTGGTATTTAATCTAAGTATGTATACCGAGATGTCCATGACGCTGAGAAAAAATCGCTGTTTTTAAATAAAATTTCACTGTTTTTACAATATAAATATATAAATTTACAATATATATATTTTAAATATTAAAATATACTTCCATGAGGAAAATAGCCTATTTTTTGTGCACTTACCGATCAATATCTATATTGACAAGTGTACCTAATTTACTTACCCTAATTACATAGTGTAATGTATAGGGAAACTATTGTGACCAGGTCGAAAATTCTAACCCGAGTTTTCGACGAAAGAAGACGTTTCAAACATTCTTAAAATCGAATCGAACGATTATGAAGTGATCTCTCTCTCTCTCTCTCTCTCTCTCTCTCTCTGTGTGTGTGTGTGTGTGTAAATGAAATATCTCATGACCGAATGGAGTGTTTTGAACGTAATTTGGTACGGATACTGGATACTGATTACCGATTACAACTTCATTAATACTGGGCTTTATACCTATTGGCTTTAAATGCGATTGAACATTCTTTCAGAATATATCAATTTTCGAATTAATTCTTGAAAATGCATAAAAACTAAGGACATTCAATGACGTTAAATAATAATTTTATACTTATTTTTTTATTTTATGACATATGACACAAACTTTAGCACGTTAACTTGATAACTTTTTAAGATATTGCCCATTTATCAAACAAATTTATCTAAAAAATTTCAAATATGCAACACATGTTAATTTATATGAGCACATTGTTGACAAATTTGCAAAGTATCGCCAAGTTAGCAACGTTTCTCAGTATGGTGCTAAAAAGATGAAATGCCGTCAAACGGGCAAAACTATTTTTACAATTTCGAAAATGATACCAAATTAATGAATTATAATTAACATATTTTAATATAATGGAATATGTTGCTTAGCAGATGTTAGCAATATATTCAATTATGAACTTATATCTGTTAATTTTTTTTCGCATTAAAAATAATTTTACGTGTTGTCATCTAGAAAAGCGCAAAAAATCAGTGAACTTGTTAACGTAAAAAATGCTTTGTAAATATTGCAACGTAAAAAAATACGTTTCGTATATCATTGAAAGAAGTAAAGGCATTGCATTATGTAAGAAAAGTCGTGCCGTTCTGCAATAAAAATTATTTTGTGTTAGAATTATAGCATTAATAATAGCATTAATAATAGAATTATATTAATAATAGCATTAATAATAGAATTATATTAATAATAACACTAATTACCAGTATATATATATATATAAATGACTACACTGACTGCAAATCTATTGAAATTATGAAAACTTCCTTAGTGTTCGATGAGTCAATCATAACCCGTAGACATTTTCCCCAAATGTACAAAAAATGCAAAAAATAAGTGTAACAAAATGCATTATTTAAATTATATAGAATTTTTTTTACATTAGTAACGCATAAGTCTGAAACTCATGTACTCGTATTTGTCGAAATATCATTGTAGTTTATTCATAGTTTTAAATGAAGGATGTGTAAGATGAAATTAAATTTGCCAGTGTACCTATGGCAAACATGTCACGCGTAATGTCCATCCATTTCCGTATCTTTTCATCATCATCATCAGTCATCGGGCATAGTGACACAAAAGGCCTTCAGTTTGCATCGCTACAATGGTTGATCCTGTGCCACAGTCCATGCTGTTGACCAGCTCGCCCATTCCACCAGATTTCTTCTTTTGTTCTATTGGTCTCCTCCAAGTTAGCTTGGGTTGACCCCGAGATATTTTTCCCTCGGGCGCCCAAGTAAGTGCCACAGCAGGGATGTTATGCTGTGGCATTACTAAGACATGTCCAGTCCATTTCCATCTACGGTTTTATTTCCATCTCTATTGCTTTCTGTCCAGTATTCTTGTTGACTTCCGTGTGAGTAATAATACAAGGCCAAAATACACCCAACATTTTCCTCAGACATTTAGTCTGCCTGGCATTCGATATGTTGCATTGGCCTTCTGTTAATTTCCATGTTTCAGCTCCATACAATAAAACGTCCTTCACTAAGGAATTAAAAATTTTGATTTTGGTTTTTAAATTAAGGTTAGTAGCTCTCCATATACTTAATTTAGTTTTTTTAAAACAATTCTGTGAGCTTTGGCAATTCTTATTTTGATTTTTTCATCTGTTTCACCCCCCTTGTATACTAGTACTCCAAGGTAAGTAAATCTATTTAAATCTTCAACGGATTCCTCATCCAGTTTTACATTTTCAGATGTTTTTTCATTATTTTTTCAGACTTTTGTTTTACTCTTATAGATTCGTAAACTAGCCGTTTTAACAAACTTGTGAAGGCCACTAGTTTACTGTTGTAGATCACAAAATTTAGAGACCAAAAGAACAATGTCATTTGCAAAATCCAAATTTTCTGAAACTGATGTAAATTGTCATCTAATGCTTCTTCTCTTATCTTTGATGGTGTTTTTCCTGATCCAGTCAATAACTATATTAACAAAAAAACCTGACATCACACATCTATGTTTTACACCAATTACCTTCTCAGACCCAGTATTTTTCTTTTAATTTCAGCTTCACCGCCACATATGCTTAGTATACACCACCTTACGTTCCGGAGATATTTTCATACTAAAATTCAAATTTAGGGATGGTTAAAGTAGATTTGAAGTGCTTTTGAATAATAAAAAAGCAGGAAGATCCTCTATTAAATGAGTATTCGTTAAATGTCAAGAAAGGTCGCAATACTTTTAAATGTATTATTTTGATGAATTATAGACAGTGGTGTTTCGTATTCGCTCTTACGTAGTAAGTATTCATATATCGTCATAATTGTTCAAATGTTATCATTTGTTCATATGGTATGTTGCCCTTTTGCACTATTGTCAAGACAGGGCTACTGAGTGCTAATATACTTTATCTCATAGTAGTTTTTTCTTACTAAACGTGGTACACGCAGTGTATTATGCGATAGGGGTTTAAAAGTTGAAAATCTGAAAACTCAACAGGTCGGCTCCTGGCCCGTGTCAATTAAAGACGATATTTTGTTGAAGAGGATTCTAAAATAAATCTGCTGAAAAGGTGTTTGCGAAGATGACATTCTGTCGAAAGAGTGTCTTGGAAGAAAACAGGTCGAGAACTTAACATTCTGTTGAAATTGGTTTGATGTCCTGTTGAAAAAGATTTGTGCATGAATAAGAGATTGATATCGTTTCAGCATTGTTTTCGGTAATATAATCAGATAAGCGAAAAGTGTTTTGCAAAAGAGATGGTGACTAGAGTTCGAATGATGTGGTCGCTCAAAACCGGCGATGGAAGAATTAGATTGTTGGTGGTACCACGTAAATAAAATGCTCTTAAACAAGGGAGAAGCATAAGATTTTCCGATATATCAACTTAGATTTGTTATATTAACTTAATTCTGACATATCAATTTAAGACTTGTGTCGGGTGGGGATTCAGCAGCTCTAAACCTTTGAGTGAGCCTCGGGTTGGGTCGTGGAACTTGACTTGTGCATTGTTCCCATGGCAAGCCATATGAGTTGATGTAGTGAAACTGCGCAAAGAGGTATATACTAACCAACTGTTTTGGAAAATAGTCGAGTGTAATTCCTCTCAATGTATCGTCAATAGTTTAGGTCTCACATTCGAACCTCCTGATTGATTTCTTTAAATAATTCAATCAACGACTATCTTGAATCAATTAATTAATAAGGGTTATTGTAACAATGTGTGTATTAATAATTGAGTGTACATATTCAATATAATTTTAAAGATAAATTGTCTTATTAATGATCAATATATTGTTTTTTAGCTACGGTAATTGAACTCGCACGTATGAGGTAAATTAGTTGGGTTATTGTAACACGAAAATTAATTATATTTTTCATGGCATTTTGGTGCTACGGCTTGCATATCACAATAAGAAACATCTTGCTATTATGTTTTAATACTATTGCACAGTTTCCAATATCCTTTGTTGTAGAATATATATCGTGTTGTCTTCAGCAGAACTGAAACTAATGATCTTCTGGTCTTGATTAAAGACAAAATTTGAGCCTTTACGAGGTTTCTAGAATTTCAAAATCTTTCAATCGGAAGAGCAAGCGTGTGCGTCGTATATTGCTATTTCACCATACAGTCTCAATCTGCGTCATATTTATCTTGGTTTTATAACCTTCATTACTTTATTTATAAGAATCAGACAGTATAAAGTTTCGTCTGGAACCTGGGGAAACTGTAGACAGAAGACTTATTTTTGGTTGCGTAAAACAGATGAAATTGTGTTTTTTTCTTACTTGTTTGATGTGCATTTCATTTTAGATGGAAAAAGTATTAATTAAACTTACAATTGCCTAATTAATGAACAAGGTTTATGTGCTTAATATATAGCGTATATAATTTCAAATTAAAAAAATTAATGCGCTGGCTATTACCAATTGAATGAATAAATGTTAAGTACTTCAGAAATAAGTGAGTACTACTGCTCAAAAATCACCACAATTAGTTCTAGCGATATTAGAAATTTGTCTTTTTTTAAAGAGACCGATATATCTCTGGAAATATGATGATAATTTGGTAATCCGGGAAATTGGAAGCATCAGATTATTTTGTGATTTGTTTTCAGTTTAAAAAAAATGTTCGAATAGTTAATTACCGATTCGAAAGATTCAAAATATTAATTGAAAAATTCAGTTGCCTTTTTATATTGATCATTTGCAATAATCGTACCAAAGTTCACTTGGTTGTATAAATTATTTTTAGAAGTATCAGACTCACAGTCCAGCATATTTGTGAAAATTCTGCAGAAAATCTCACAGAAACTGTTCAAGAATTTAAAACAAAAATTCTGAAGACTATCTGTCTAATTCCTGCAGGTTTTCTGTAGAAGTTTTACAGAAAATAATGAAGAAAAACTGTAACCAATATGCCGGTTAATGGAAGGCAATACCTCAGAATCATAAAATCGATCTGACAATGTATTGCGGATGAGACCTGTGCTCTACGAGTGGTCTGTTGTTGATAACGACTGAAGGCAGATAAAATGATATTTTTCGAAATTTCATCAATCGTTTAGATTACTGTCAAGTGCAACATAATTTTTTTTTATCGATTTAAGCGATTTTTGTTACAATCAGGTGGAGAAAAATGTTTATTTTATTTAAGTTGATGATTTCTAATGAAAGTTCTCAAACAATTTTATTCGCAAAATACATTTAATTTTTACTGCGATTTCGAGAAAATCCATGTTTTTGTTACTTTCCCTGCAATACATGGTAATGTATAGGGAAAGTATTGGAATCATGTCGAAAATTGCAACTCGAGTTTTCGACGGATCTACACGTTTCGAGACCTCTACAATATGAAAAAACAATTTTGGCGTGACGTTTGTGTGTGCGTCTGTACGTGTGTCTGTCTGTCTGTGTGTCTGCGCAATGTATGTATCCAATGTAACTCAAAAACTAATGGACCAAATTTCATAAAATTTGGTAGATAAATCACTTGGATATGACCCTGGTGCTGATTAGATTTCGGAACAATTCGTGAAAAATTCCCACCTATTTTTGCGAAATGGGCCGTAAAAATTTCATTTATCCGATCTAGCTAAAATACTAATTGACCAAATTTCACAGAATTTGGTAGATAAATCAGTTGTAGGATACTCTGGTGCTGATTAGATTTTGGTACGATTCGGAAAAGAACAACCTGCCTTTTTTTACGAAATGGCCCGCAAAAATCGCTAATATCTAAAGAAAAGATTACGGATGTTCAAATGTATCAATTAAATGCTTGTTTTATACGTAATTTTTGACGAGGGAAAGAATAAGAACAACTCTATTACTTTAGGACTAGCCGTTCTCGAGATAGAGATTTTTTGCGTTTTTGTTATGCCGCCTTTGGAAAAATGTCCAATTGCCAAATAAAAGCAGAAATTGAATTAAAAAGGAAAATTTTGTGTTATTTTGTACAATTAAACTCAATTTAATGAGTTAATATTAATAAGTAATTTAATATTAATGAGCAATTTAATAAAAAATATAGAAAGAATGAATTCGCATCTGCAGAGAGAGTCATGTGCTGCCCACATCAGATTTTTTGATTTGTTTCCATATGTTCCAGGATTGATAGGCATTGTATGTATTTCAATTAAAAACAGTAACGCATTCTTATAACATAAATTTGATAATAGATTTGCAATAGGAAAATTGCATGAAATATTTAAAATTATAAATATTTTACCTTAAATCGTTTTATACATAACTACACATAAAATGAATTTGATTTTTTTAAAGAAAATACAATAAAAAAAATACATTTTTAAATTTTTAAACCGTATGGAATCAATAGATTAATTTCAGTGATTGTAAAATCAATTGTACAAATGGTTTTACCTGTAAGAGCACTTCAGCAAATATGTAAATTTAGTTGTAAAATACCTGTGTCTATCGAAGTGCCGTAGAAATTCTGCTAAAATGTGTGAAATAATTTATAAAGTACTAAAGTCATCAGAATTCAATATAAAATTTGTAAAATTCTTTATATAAAGTGGCAGTTTGCTCAGAATTTTAAAAAAATCTACAGAACATCTGCATGTTTTTCATACAGTACTAATGTCTTGTATGGAAAACATAAAAGTAACGTTATGATCGCCTCAGATCACCAGTGCTGTTTAAACATTCTGTCCACCTCATTCCCTACTCCTTTAAAACACTTCTGTGATTTATATAGAGCAGTATAGGGTGTTTCCCGAAGAAAAAACATCTTCAGAGTCGTAAGTTACTTTAATTATGGAC
Source organism: Amaurobius ferox (assembly GCA_951213105.1). Classification (NCBI taxonomy): domain Eukaryota; kingdom Metazoa; phylum Arthropoda; class Arachnida; order Araneae; family Amaurobiidae; genus Amaurobius; species Amaurobius ferox. The sequence goes on along the minus strand of OX578139.1, from coordinate 94,333,080 downwards.
AGGATAGCAGTTAAGGCACGGGAATTGCACGTCGAATACCGGAGTTCAATTCCTAGAGCTGTCCAAACTACTCAGTGTCTATGCAGATTATGACCATGTTAAATCTGTGGGTCCGTAAGTTCTTTTGAGAGATTCCTGGTAGGGGAAGTATGGTACTGTCCTTAAGGACGTCACCTCCACTGGGTTCCTTCTAAATTAGGTGAAACTTCCCCGGCTGTCCAAACAGTCAACTTACATATTCGGGTAGGTCGAGTGATTTAGTTATAAAGAAGTTAGTACTTTAATTGTGGAACTAATCTTTATAACATAGTTTAATCATAGTTTAATCATAGCTTTACATAATAGTTCGAAATAGCTATGTTATCAGAAAATCTAATGTAAAATGGCCTTTGATGGCCATTTCATATTTGCACAAATTAGTTATACATATTTTTGCAAATTATTGCATAAACGTACAATAGATATAGATGTGCAAATTATTGCATAAACGTACAATATATATAGATTTGCAAATTATTGCATAAACGTGCAATATATATATATATATATATATATATATATATATATATATATATATTTATTTATTTATCCACACTAACCACGTGCACCATGGCTTTCACCGTTTTGGCTTTTATGTCCTCCATAGCAAAAAATTGCATTTGCAGGAAACTGCTTACATTTGCAGAAAATCTATGAAATTATTTATTAAAGTTCTAGTACATGTAAAAAATACTGCAAAATTTTGCAGAAAATCTGTAAATCTCATGTTTTCAGTATATAATTTTTTAGCTGGTTATAGAAATAGTTGTGTATAGAAAAAGTATAGAATGTTTTAGCTGGTTCAGATAGACAAAACCAATCAAATGACCAGTAATTTTATGTTCAGTAAGATCCAAAACGCTTAAATCTACCAAAATTTGAGAGTTGAATTTTTGATCTCATAACAGTATCTTCGCTTTAAAGCACTACGTTTCGTAAACACAATAAAAAGAGAGAAGAAATCGAACACTTATCATGTATATATCATACACATCAATAATATGTCATTTAAAAATGACAGAATTACATACCATTTAATTTTTTAATCGCTTCCTCGCAATGATGCATTTTTCCGAAATTTAATCCAAATATTGTTAAAAACATCCGACGTTCGATTTTTACTCAAAAAATGGATAAAAATAAAGGGGTAAAACTCTCCAATAACCAGCCGAAAATTAGAAATTTTTATCGACCCAACTCTTGAAGCTTTTGATAAAAAATATGCGAGTGGTGGGAAATATTGCTTTGCCGATAGTTTTCCATTTTTGCGCCTTAACGAACTTATGAGAAGAAGGTCATAAAACTAAATGGTGTTTCATTAGGCAGGAATATTCGACTGGGAGCACTCAGGAACGTTTTGTATTCCATATGCCGAAATTTTACACAGTTTAAATGAAAAAAAATGACAGCGATTCCACTCCGATGGATGTATGGTTTTTGCGCGAATACCATTTTTTTGTAAAGTGGTTTATTTCCTTTAGACATTTAAAAATAATTCAAAATTATCTAAATTAGAAATACCTTTTCAAAATTGTTCAAGATATTAATACATTAAAATATGACCCACATTTTCAAAATTGTTCATACTAATAAATACACAAATTGCAACCATTATATTCCAAATACTGAGAACTTGATCAAAAATCCAATTACATAAGATTATGGGGCTTTCAAAAGCTTACAAAATTGAACTATTGAACTGCATATTACTTCTTATAGTTCAAAGTTAGGATTATTATTTTTTGAGATACACGCATTACAAACCCGAAAATAAAAAAAATGTTCAATCTTCTTGAACGGAGTAGATGATTCAGTCAAATCTATAAGAGTTTGGTAAAAACAAACTACAAATCATCAGATCAAGAAACTGCATTTCTTACTGATCATTTTATCGCTTACTATTTATATGTATTTTATGATTTAGAAATCATTTTCAGTGAAAGTAAGTAAAGTGAGGTAAAACTCACTCGGATAATAATTTTTATTTTTATTTTTTCGAACTCAGAAGTTCAAACTATTAAAACATGGAAATCATTTTTATATATTCATAAAGTTTTACCGGCAACGAAATATTTAACGCGACTTTTAAACAGAAAGAGTTTAACTATATTTTGTACCTTTTTGTAAAAGTATTCTATGAACAAACGTCCTCGTCGAGCACGTGTTAAAAGAGTTTTACCGGAGCAGCCTTAATTTTGTACCATTGAACCCTAAGTGTTCATATTGTACATTAGTCAATGTGAAAATTGTTTGTTAAATGCTAATTATCGAAAGTAAACAAAAACATTGCAAAATTTACACAAATAAACAATTCTTTTTAAAATTTATATGATTGAACGGTAAACAAATTCTGTTAATTTAAATTATCAAAAAATAAACAAACTTTTGAAATTATAAACAATAAAGAGAAAATAAAGGATTTACTTAATTCAAATTACTGAAAAATAAACAGAAGTCTTTCAATTATGAACTTCAAAAGAGCAAACAATATGTTTTTCGGAATTGTATTTTTTTTCTATGAAAACACTGTATTATTGAAATGAGCCAATTTTGTTATGCAATTGATGTAGTAAAACTTGTATTTCCATTGATTTGTATTTTATTATAGTATGGAATTTTGTTTCGTTGCGTTCTTCTAACCATATACTTCCTGATATAGAGAAAGACACCACGTTGAAACGTCAGCATTTTTTATAGTTTGACAACTGGTGTAGGTAAACAAGACAAGTGTTAAATATTTTTCTATATAATGAACTGGTTTACAATGCAAGATGCAATGCAAATGAAGATAAATAAGCATACGTACGTTTCTGAAATGAACTGTAAATTCTTCAGTGCAAAAAATCTGAACCATGCAGAGTTCACATTGATGATAAGAGCTTCCAATTATATCCCAGACCCCAGTGTAGAGCGTCAGCTGGTCAGTACGAAGATCCGTGGTTCGATTCCCCGTTTGAACAGTAATGCTATTTATAATGGTGTCCGAACAAATCAACTTTGTAGGTTAGTGTAAAGTTTTCAGAGATCTGGAATTTACTCTAATACGACTAGCACTAATTCAGATGCCTCTGGCATATTGAGCGGGATTTTAATTCGGGAGGTCAACGACTATGCGGGAATCTAACCTAGAGGATGAAAATTTCAGCAAGAGGCTAACCTGAAGTAAAAATAGCAGGATATGGTCAGTCATATTATCACTTACACGCCATTCTGACATTAGAGGGTGGAGAATGCAGAGTCTACTTCGAGAATAACAGCTTGCAATTCCATTCCAAGAACTCAACGGCAGAGAGTCAGCTGGTCAGTACGAATATCCGTGGTTTGACTGCCGGTCAGCTGAGAAAGTCTCTTTACAACCTGAACGCCCAAATAAACGAAGACTGTGTCTGCCAAACTGAAAATGCATTTTACTTTGTAAACCAGTTCATTACTTATTGTTGTGTAAAAGCCCGTGCTTTACTTACTTTCATGGATGTTAAAATGTTTATGCGTACACATAAATATTGAGTGTTGGTAAACGTACCCAATAATAGCAAAATATCCCAATAGTACCAACAGCCATAGTTAGTTTAGATATTTATGATTCTATACTGAATTTCATAGTTGTGGGGGGTTTCTTTTTTACTTTCCGTGGAATACATGGTTATGTATAGGGAAAGTATAGGAATCATGCCGAAAACCGCAACTCGAGTTTTCGACGGATCTACTCTTTTCGAGACCTCTAGAATACGAAAAAACTATGTTTAGCATGACATCTGTGTGTCTGACTGTGTGTCTGTCTGCGTGTCTGTCTGTGTGTCTGTCTGTCTGTGAGTTTGTCTGTCTGTGCAGATTTTGTATCCGCTCTAACTCAAAAAATTAATGGACCGAATTTCATAAAATTTGGTAGGGAAGTCACCTGTGGACGAATTTGGTGCTGATTAGTTTTGAGTTCGATTCGGAATAAAAGAACCCGCCATTTTTTGCGAAATGGCCCGCAAAAGCTTTTATCCACTTTAGCTGAAAAACTAATTAACTGAATTTCACAAAATTCAGTAGATAAGTCACTTATGGGTCACCCTGGAGCTGATTATATTTTGGTACGATTCGGAAGAAAATAACCTGCCTTCTTTTGAAAAATGTCTCGCAAAAATCGCCAAAGTCTAAAATAAAAAATACGTATGCTCAAATATCTCCATTAAATGCTTGACCAACCGCATTACACTAGGACTAACCGTTCCCGAGATATTTTAATTTTTCGTATTTTCTCTAGGTCACTTTGAAAATAAGTCCTGTTATCAAATGAGATCGAAAATTGAATTAAAAGTGAATTAAATTTAATTAAAATAACGAGACCGTGAATATAAGTCTGCAGGGAAAGTCATCTGCTGCCACAGCAGATTTTTAATTCTAATCAAATAATTAATGCAATCTTCTTATTAGCTATGAAAATGCAAATCTTCTTTTAGCTTTGAAAATGCAAACATCCTAATAGTTTTGATAGTTAATGAAACATTAATAATGTACCAACCATTTATATATTCAGAATTTTTACTTTTAACATCTTTGATGTAATTCATATTTCTATTAACTTCATTGGCTTCATACATTTTTTTCCAGTGTATGCGAATATATTTTTTATTCTGGTAAATATAGATAAGGTAATATTTTTCATAAATGTCTTGCTAGGTATCAAAAGGAGGATACGTGGAAATAACCCAGACATTGTCTGGTCTAAAATAGTTCAGAAATAGTTATTTTTTTACTTCGATTAAACAAAGGAAGATGAAGATAAATATGGAATATAATGTAAGATTTAAAATTATATTTTTTATTTATATATTTTTATTATAAAATCGAAATCAGGAACTTGAGATATGACATTTTACCTTTATAAATATTGATCAAAAGCATTAATATTCAAAAAGGTCAAAATGCACTTGTGTTTTAAAAGATATATATAACTCTTAAAAGCAATTGTTATTTATATGAAAAAGCTATATTAGTAAGCAATTATAAATTTTTAAACGTTAAAATTTTTAAACTAAATATTATTGACTATTAATTTATATCGGCCAGAAAATTAATTTGTTAGATACAATATCAAGTTGTTATTTTGATGAATCTTTATTACAACAATTAAAGCAAGAACAGGATCATTCTTCATTGGCGTTGTGAAGCGTTTTATTCTTTATTATGTATATACTATGTTAATGTGCATGTATGTTACTGTGTGCATCCGTGAGTATAATTTTTGAAGAATCTTTATTAGAACCCTTACAGAAAGGGCAGAATAAGTTTTCTTTGGAGATGTAAAGCTTTTTATTCTTTAGTCTATAAATATATATTAATGTGTATGTTTGTTACTGCGTGTGTACGTGATTCCAATATTCGAGTATAAATTACAACCCTTATTAAAATCACAGAATCGGATTTCTCTGGAGCTGTGAAGTGATTCGATATTTTGTATATATGTTAACGTGTATGTATGCTACTGTGTGTATTCGTGAGACAGTGGATGCGATGTCTGACAAACGATAAGAGCATTTCAAACAAAATTTTATATAAATATTTCATTCGATAATTACTGGAGTCTTATTAATTTTATATACAATCGAATTCCCGAAAGATCCTCAAATTTTAGAATGAAATTAAAGAAAATCATTGAAAAACAGATTTTTTAAAAAACAGATATTCTAGCATAACAAGTAATTTTCCATGTGATTTTAACTACAAAATGAATGGCACAAAATTTAGAAATCTAGCATGAAACGTTTTCGATATACTAAGAGTGGTAAAAATAAATTTTCAAAAAAATTGTACAAAATTAAAAAGATTCATTATTGCGAAATATACTTACGTTCCATATACAACATTTAGTCTAGTGGATCCAGTTCATTTCATTCGCAGTAAAAAATACTTTGTGTAATAAATTTGTGTTTTGAAGCCTCATCGAAAATAGTAATTTATTTCATGAAATATTAATTAAATGTCAATTTCACTTTAATGCGAATTTTGTATGTGAGTGTTTGTGCCCAACAAAATGTTGAACTGGGATATTTAAGCCTTATTTTTCTGACTAGAAAAATAAATGATAGCTTGCTCCTACTGTAATTACGTATCGATGTTAACAATTGACGTTACATAACATAATTTCCAATGACACGATGTGAAAAATTTAATGTTTTTCAATTATTTTCTTTATTGTTAGTGAGAATAAAAGAGTAGAGAATTATGATTTTAAATATTTAATAAAAATATTTATTGTCTGAAAATTTCATTGACTCCGCATTTGATGACATGATCACAAAATCATAATTTAATTATCATAAATATATTTTTATCCTAAAATACACTGTCAGAAAATAAATTTAAAGTAAATAAAAAACTCAAGACAAATTTAATGATATTTATCACACATAAAAAAGTTTCGCGTATTCCCGGAAAGGGGAATATTTTTGTTTTTGTTTTAGCAAATATAAAAATGAACACGCAGCGAAAGAACACTATCTCTTTCTGTCCTTTAAAACCATTTTCCGAATTTATGTTTGCTCTTGTCATAAGTTTAACGAAAAATCGAATTTATTTTTGTCGTAAGAAACTTGGAATACATTGGAGCTTGACTTTCCGTTTTGAACATTGTTCTCCTTTTGAATGTAGCACTGACAGAAAAACATAAATAGAATAAACTTCCTCAGAAAAAGGGGAACGTTTATCCATACATGTTATTGTTTTCTTTTGAAATGTAGATTCTTTAGTGTATATTTTCTTTTCATTTTTGGTTACTTATCGTATTCTTGTTTTCGTCTTGACAGTTAATATATGTTACACGTTTAAAGTTTTATTTTTTTGAATTAAGAAGTCTTTAATCTGCAGAATAATGCGAATTCAGATTTTAGTGTGATTAAAGAAATGAAGTGTGATGCTGCATATTCGATTCTATTAGGTTACCAATGAAGCTCCAGTGTAATGAAAACATGAAATTTATGATTGAACATGTACTTGCTGAAAAGTGATTTGAACTATTTAAAAAAAATTCCTATCCAGCCCTATAATATTAAGATTTGATAAAACTCGAGACCAAGAACATTTCAAAATAATTCACCCTGACCCGACCCGAAAACACTCAAATCCCTGCCCAGTTCGATTTTTTAAATACATTGAAGCCTGGTTAAAGCTGACCCACTGTTGTCTCATATTATGATCATAATTTACCATTTCAGGAATTAAACACAAATTATATTACATACTAGCCGCCTTTGGCGACCAGCCTGTTCGCTACCCTTGAAAATTCTGACCGTGGCAAACTCGTTGGCGCGACCTACCAGAAAGGTGTAAGGTAACTGCTTGGAAGGCCAGGAAGTGCCACACAATTTAGACCGGAACCCAATGGGGGAGGCATCCAAAGAGACCGTACCCTCCTTCCCCTACCACAAACCTCTCGGAAGGACTTGCAGTCCCACACGTTTAACGTGATCGTACTCCGCGTGAACACGGCTGCAGTTTTGGCAATGGCGGGAATCGAACCCGGGCCTACCGAGTGAAATTCCCGCGCGCTAACCACTGGGCTACCGTGCCATCCGCGACAATCTCCATAACTTTATTTTTATTCGGCAATTTTGGGAATCGAACCCGGGCCTACCAAGTGCAAATCCCGCGCACTAACCACTGGGGTACTTCACCCTCCGCGATATTCTTCATAACTTTCTTTTTATTCACCCAATTTAGACCGGAACCAAGTGGGAGAAGCATCCACAGGGACCGTACCCTCCTTCCCCTACCACCAACCTCTCGGAAGGACTTCCGGACCCACATGTTTATCGTGATCGTACTCCGCGTGAACACGGCGGCAGTTTTGGAAGTGGCGGGAATCGAACCCGGGCCTACCGAGTGCAATTCCTGAGCGCTAACCACTGGCCTGCCTCGCCCTCCGCAACTTTCTTTATATTCACCCAATTTAGACGGGAACCCTGTGAGGGAGGCATCCACAGGGACCGTACCCTCCTTCCCCTACCACCAACCTCTCGGAAGGACTTCCGGACCCACATGTTTATCGTGATCGTACTCCGCGTGAACACGGCGGCAGTTTTGGAAGTGGCGGGAATCGAACCCGGGCCTACCGAGTGCAATTCCTGAGCGCTAACCACTGGGCTGCCTCGCCCTCCGCAACTTTCTTTATATTCACCCAATTTAGACGGGAACCCTGTGAAGGAGGCATCCACAGGGACCGTACCCTCCTTCCCCTACCACCAACCTCTCGGAAGGACTTACGGGCCCACATGTTTAACGTGATCGTATTCCGCGTGAACACTTCGGCAGTTTTGGCAGTGGCGGGAATCGTACCCGGGCCTACCGCTAACTTCCCGCGCGCTAATTTACAATTTAAAATGACCATATGCTCTCTAAGCTCTTAATTCCATCATCCTCATTCCATTGTTCCATCATTTAAAATATCCATAAAATTTAAATATCCATCGTTCCATCATTTAAAATATCCATAAAATTAAAATATCCATCGTTCCATCATTTAAAATATCCATAAAATTAAAATATCCATTTAAAAAATCCATATCGTTCCATCATTTAAAATATAAATATAATAATTTCTACAGTGCATATGTTAAGCTCTTATTTCATTTAAAATCGGAAGCGCGGGAAACGGAAAGTAAAAACTAATTCGGTTTCTTATTGTCCCACCCATCGCTATCCATATACAGAACCGTGACGTCACCTCCACCTTGACGTCCCCACCCACCACCTTCCCTGCTTCAGCGGGGGAGATTACGAAGCGTCACGCCGAGCGGAACGGCGAGAAATTTAAAATCATGACGTCTTTAAAATTGCGATCCTGAAGGCAATTTTCATTATTTCTGGACCAGATTAGACTTGTAAGAATGCCAGATGTTTGACCTTTCTGAAAATGTAAATTATTAGTCGAAATTATGAGTACTTTTCACGATGCGAGAATTTAAAAACCAAAAATCGTTTTCTTGAGCAAAAAGTGACTTTTGTTTTAAAATCTTTAAAAAATATTAGAAATCGAAATTCAGATTTGAAATTGATATATTTTTACTCCAAATTCTCTGCTCTTTCCGATGGTGTAATTTGTTTTTTTCTACGACGTCTGGATCGTGGAGAAAAAAGGGCAAAAAGGGCAAAAAACGGTCGAAATCGCATAAAACATTAAATAAATAAAAAAATAATTAGAATTTTGAAAATCGGTTTTCACGTGTCCCCTTCCCTCCCCCCCGGGTCTCCGATTGCCAAATTTCGTAGCTCTCCGACGCGCGGTCGCGAAACGTATAGTGTATAAGACAGACACACACACAGACACACACACAGACACACACACAGACATTGCCTTTTATTATTTAATTTTACATATTACATAAAAAGATTCAAATCAATAGGAGAAAGTTAAGAAGAGCAATGTTTTATTTTGACTTCGAAATGTCTCCTTATAAATATATATTCAATTTACAATAGGAAGTTGCTATTTTTCTGTATATAGTTATAATTTACATATCTGAGTTCCCCATTCAGAGCAAAATTTTGTTATTTAATATGGGATAGATTAAGACCACCCCTCGTGGCGACCTTAGTGGTTTACGCCAGTACGAGAAGAGATGTAAAGAGATACATGTCCGCCAGCCAGAGAGTCTCACAACCAGGAGAGCAAGGGTCGGCGGAACGATGCACCAGGCAGGGCGAGGGCAACCCACCGAGATTCGACCCTAGTCGCCGACAGGTTTGGAAACAGGTCATAAGGAGCCTGTTCCTTTCCGCCACCTGGAAGCCTCTGCTTCACGGACCAAATCCCGTTAGCAACCGACTTATCCCCAGATTGATTTGCCACAGGAAATGAGGATCAGGGCTATGAGAAAACCAAGTACCTTACACATCCATCTTGTGACGAGCCTCCTGTGGAGAAAACTTAATATGAGACAGCAAGACTTTAATCTGTTGAGATTGATCCGACTGATGTTTTTTAAATGATTTGACACGAATTAACTCCTGCCCGATCAGGCCCAAAGTAAGTTTCTTTAAAATTCTGCCAGGTCCGGTCTAAATTCACCTACCAATTCACTTCCAACCCCCCGCAGAGTTTGATGTAAAATACATATCAGTCATCTTTTAAGTTTTACTTATAGCCGATTAAAAAATAAATGTTTCCCAGAGAAAAATTGAAAAGAAAATGCAACAAACAATTACGAAGTTGTAATTCTTAGTGAATTCTCCAACTCCCTACGGAATAATGACGTCATCTAAACTGAATATATAGCCGGTCCTGAAAAATAGATATTGCAAGAAAAATGCGATTTTTTTAATTGATGTGGAAATTCATAGTCAGCACCCCTACCCCCTCCAGAATTTGATGGTTCATATCAGTCATCATCTTAGTTGCAATATTTAATTTTCAAAAGTAGAGTTTTAAGGAAAATTTTGAAACCGGAAAGGAGTTTCTAAGTAAACCCCTACCTCCTCCAAAAGTTTATGCTGTATTTATACCAGTTTATATCTAATATGTTCCTCCAATCTTGGGAAATAAGTGTTTCAAGGCAAATGCACAATTTTGAACCAAAGATAGAAAAAGAATCGGACACGGAAATCCTTAGTGAACTCTATATTAACTCCTGAATTTGATGCTAAATTCATATCTGCCGTTCTATCTATGGGCAATATTTAGTAATAAATGTTTTAAAGCAAGCAAAACGGAAAAGTGGAAATAATTCTATGGCAAATCCTTGTCACAAGTTGCATTGTATTACTCATGTAATAGAAGCAATAAGCAGTTGCTAGTCCATTTGGACCTTTTTCAAGCCCATCACCGGTTCATGCCAAGAATTGTTTGATGTTTCAATTAAGTCAACATTCTACATATTCCATTCTCTGTAGAAATTAGACGAAAATTGAGTTAGTTTTTGCCCTCTAACTTTATTTTATCGTTTGCGCTAAAAATTCGTGTCAGGAACGATTATACATACTGGAATATATATCGAATATATATCGTATATATATACTGAAAAATTTATATGAGAATTGGTGGTAAAAGTTCTGCCATGTTACTGTATTTATGTGCATTTTTTCCTTGAAACATCTATTTCTCAGGATCGGATTTGATAAAGGTGAGATAATGACTGATTTGGATTCTCTATTAAAATCTAGAGAATATTAGGTGTTTCAATAAATATTTCTACTTCCTGTCACTTTTCATCCATTTTTGGTTAAAAAATTTGCATTTTATTCAAAATATATATTTTTAGAATTCATTATTGAATCACATATTTAAAAGAATCAAGTATTGCCTTAACAAATAAAAGATGATGTCTGTATATCCTTGTCGTTTGTGTCGAGCATCAAAGCTACCAACAGCCGAAAAATCCTGTATAGTAGTAGCTGAACTCCTGTGACGATATGCCAAGTTAAATTTTTTTTAATTCGTGTTAGTTCAAAAGAAATTAACTCAAAAGCGGAAATTCAACCGAAATTTCGTTGAAATCAATTCATTCCAGCAGACGATTTTCTGAGCATAGGAGATAAGATACGAATTGCGACCAATAATGCGATTTTTGTTGTGATAGGATCTGATGCTTAAAATGCAAAATTCTAATTTTATGAATTTTAAAGATATAATTGTGATTTTTAAATGTTCGATTACTTCATCTTTATAAAAGGTTCACAAGTCCTTCCACATCGCTTTAACTTTCGACTAAAGTGTTTTTCAGTTGAAGAAGTACAGTTTATGCATACGAAAGTGAATAAGATCTATCGACTTATAAAGTTTTCAGCGCTTCTTGTCGTGAATTGAAGAAGTTAATAAAGAAGTAATAATGAAGATAAACAGTTATCTCAAAGGCCAAGTACGATGTGCGAAAATTGTCAATCACAAAATTGTCGAACATCCTCTGTTTAATATACATAATACATACATAATACGTGTGTACATGTGTACATAACACGTGTGCAAAGTTAAAAATTTAGGTACGCGAAAACCGATAATTATGCATATGTATCGTTCATTTCTGAAGTACTTCTGAAGCAATTGGCTAGAAATATGCTCGAAAAAATAATCCCTTTGTAGTAAATAAATTTTTATTTATTTAGAATAATGATTTTTGCAGTAATGATGCAAAAATATGTTGCCTAAAATTGCAGACAAATGATGCAGTGCAGTAATTATTTATTTTCGTTGCTTTACTTACAGCCTGAGTACATGTTATAAGCAAATAGCACGTTTGTCTGTCCTAAATACAGAACGCTCTGCATTTTTCTATTTGTAGATTTTTGGCTTATTTCATTTCCGAGATAGGAATTCAAAGTTCTTTACTTCACTAAAGGCACTGCAATCTTTCTTAATCAATAGAGAATAGTGGCTTTCTTATCATTAGACACTGCTTCTGCAGCTCTAGTACATTTCAGTCAAGAGAAAAAGGAATGTATAAGGACTAAAGAGGGAATCCTGTAAGCTTTCTGATAAAATTTTACTTTAATCGTACGTCAACTTTTGAAAATAACATTTAAATGCTATTTTTTTACTTATTTCTTTTGAAAAAGAAAGTTTTTTGAAAAGTTTTAGCTAGCGAATTGTGATCTGATAAAGAAGCAATCTGCAGTCAATTTTTGAGATTTCTGTTTAAAAATGTTCCATTTTTAACTTAAATTTTAATATATATGCTAAAACAGTTTCTTTACAGAACTATCGACTGAATTCACAGTGTATCTTATCATTCTATTGTACTTCTTCTACTAATTTGATCTTACTTTAGCTTCTAATTATACCAGAGTGTAATTTTAGAGATTATACTTTTAGTGCGAGCTAATGAAGGTCGTGTACATGTATGATCAAAGTTGTGTACCTCGCTTCTTTATTTAGGCCTGTACAGCAAGATTTCGTTTAGTTCTAATGTTCTGGTGTAATTTTATTCAGAAGTTTGAATATTTTAAATCTCGGGCATCGTCAGGTATTTTTGCTTTCAATGTATTAAAAATCGAATATGTTTTGAGCAAGTTGATTGAAAATAAAATTTTAATAACATGTGAATAATATCTGAGAAATCTTCAATAATAAATATCATAAATTTAATAATAATTTTGTTGACAAGCAAGCATTTTCTGTTGACAAGCAAGCGGCTGCTTCAGGTTGCAGTGCTATGTTTATCTTTTTAACATAATTCCCCTTTTTTTCAATTTGCAGATAAAGAACAAAAGAGAAGAACGCTGTCTAAGAAAATTATAGGATATGTTTAACCATTTTTAAAACGAATTTTTTCTACTCACTAGAAAAAACAATATCTCCTGCAGACCTCCATATTCGTGGTTCGTATTTTTTAAATTCTGTTACTTTTTGTTATAAATATAAAAAATCAAAGTATTTTCTCCGTAATATACCTGGAACACATTGAAATCGACCCCCATTCTCTATTGCATTCCCCCTCCTTTTGAATGTAACTGGAAGAATAAACGCAAAGAAAGCTAAAATGGTTCCCTATTTATTTCTGTGCTGTTTTAAATGTAGATTCTATAGAAATACATTTCTTTTTACTGTCAAGATTATTAGAGTATCTAACTCGTTTCTCTCGGAGTTTTCAAGGGAAATTTAGAAAAGAAAAATATTAATAATATATGGAATTAAGATTTTTGTAATTATGTTGCTGTCAATTTTAAAAATGAAAATAAATTAAATAATGCTTTTAAATGGAAAAAATAACAGCTATTTACTACCAACATTCTGCTATCTTCACGTGGTAAATTTTTGCTTGTTTAAATATTTGGTAAACATTTAGTCCATAAATATTTCGCAAAAATTTGGTGACCATGGAAATTAATTTTTATGATAGATTTGGCGACGCATCACCGCATTCAGTGATTTTTCTTAATTGTGAGAGATAGTCGCGTACGCCCGCAGATTCACAAACAGTTACTAGCTAACGGCTTCGTGGGCAGAACTCCGTAGTTACTAAACGTCAGCGAACGTGCTACGCGATCAATCAGACACACGGCAGTTGGGTCGGAGGCTTAACGTATTACACCTCTTGGAGAAAAGGCTCCACAATTGAACCTGCATAACAGGCGGGTAGACAGAGTTCTAAAGCGAGCTCCTCCGAGGTAAAAAATGTGGTTAGAGAGCAAGCGAGCAGATAGCGGAGTTCCGTAGTACAACAGATACACTGGCCTTCAGAAAGTTAAGCAAGAGATTCATAGTCTTATGACATCCGTACTCCCATTTTATTAATTAATTTCTTCTAAATTTATTTTCGGAAACGCCATTTCAAAATTCCAGTTTGATCTATCGCATTCGGCAAATTCTTATTTCGTTTCGATTCTGAATTATGTTCTTAAATTTTATTCTAAATAGATAAGGCGCCGATTGTGTTACTTCGACCCTCTGGAGTCTCTTGGTCTGTATTGGTAACCCTTTGCGTTATGATACAGTTTTGGCGCTACGACCGTTTGACTTTTGTAACTTTTTTCGCTGCCGCCACGAGCACTCACGCATTGACCATAACACGTTTACTTATGAAAATTGTAATTGATTCCGTTGGCGATGGATTTCTTGTGGCGATGGAATCTTGACCAGGAAGGACGCGTTTGCCCTCGGGGCATAAAACGGAATTATGTATTTTAAAGTTATTATTCTGGAAATGTTTAAAATCGTGAACTTCTAAATTAATATACTTGCGCCTTCAGCGCAAATAAAGATTAGTCTTAGAAATTACGAATTTATGCTCTTTGAGATGTCGTTTGTTCTTTTTCGATTCAAGAATGTATTCGGTCACTTCCGTTTGTTCTCAATACAATCTATAAAATTGGCTGTACCATCTAATATTGGATCATCATAGTTACTGGATAATAAAAACAAATGAATCTTATTCTCCTGCCTCTTCATTTTTTTCCTGCTGATCCTTTATCTTTACAATTCGTCATCTCGACATTTGTTTGCCCTTCCGTACTCGCAAATGCTGACTTCTTAAACCCTGTTGTTGTTGTTGAGACCCAGGCCGTCCAACCTACCAGAAAGGTGTAAGGTAACTGTACGGACGGCAGGGAAGTGCCACCCAATTTAGACCGGAACCCAGTGTATGAGGCATCCACAGGGACCGTACCTTCTTTCCCCTATCACCAACCTCTCGGAAGGACTTATGGACCCACATGTTTAACGTGAACGTACTCCGCATGTACACGGCGGCAGTTGTGGCAGCGTGCAAATCCAGAGCGCAAACCACCGGGCTACCGCGCCAGAAATGTGCCAACAGCACGCGGTGTTTCTAGGTGGTTACCCGCCCAAGTACTAACCGCGGCCGATGCTGCCTGATGATATTACGAGAACCGGTGTTTTCAGCACGGTACGGCCGTTGGCCTCTCTTAAACCATGTTGAAGACCCAGACCGTCCGACTCATCCTGAGGACTTGAGCAACTATTTGGACGGCCGGTCTCTTAAACCATGTTGAAGACCCAGACCGTCCGGCTCGCCCTGAGGGCTTGAGCAACCATTTGGGCGGCCGGGAAAATCTTAAACCATGTGTAGTTCCTCTTCGTATACCGGTCTGACCGCCTGCATCACCTCAACCTCTTCGTATAACGGCCTGTCCGCCTGCAGAACTTCAACGTCTTCGGCCCTCTTCGCACACACATTTCTCTCGAAGCAGCCACCTTAAGTCATTCCCGGTGTTCAACCTGCTATTTGGGGGTGCTCCTTGAAATCTCCACTTCCACAATCGCTGTCACCGTGAGTGACAAATTGGACGCGCAACAATTATACACTGGCCTTCCAAAAGTTAAGCAAGAGATGCATATCAGGTTATGCAAATATTAAATGATATATACATTAGTGGTTTGTTCCTTGAGCATTATAAAAGTTGGCTTTCAATTTCTTTTCTGTTGATCATTCTGTCATTTCTACAGAGTTCACGAAGCAAGCTTCCCCTAGGTAAAAAATGTGATTAAATAGTAAGAGAAAAGAGGGCGGAGTTCCGTAGTAGAACATATACACTGGCCTTCCAAAAGTTAGATCCAAAAGTTAGATAGTTAGTTCCAAGAGATGCATATCAGGATATGCAAATATTAAATGCTATACAGTAGTGATTTGCTCTTTGAACAATATAAAAATTGGCCTTCAATTTTTTTTCTGTTGACCATTCTGCCATTTCTCTTTTATGGAAACAATTTCAAACAAGTAGGGAGGGTAATTTCCGGTTTATTTATGACTACAGCATTCTCTGATGACCAGTACATAGCGTTAATGGATAAATGAGACCATACCAGTTCTCCTATCAATGGCTACCGCAACAATTGGAAAGTCGATATTCAATCGATGGTTCGATTACAATGAGTTTGTGAGTCACAATTGGATGAGTCACGATTTGCCCTATATTCAGACAACACATGTTTAAGTATCTGAAGAGGATGAGAGGCAAGCAATCAGCCCAATAACTTAATTGAACACCTTTAGTCATGATAGTGTGATGGCATGGGCTGAATTTTCTTTGGAATATCGCTTTGGCATGCATGCATTCAGGTAGTACTTCGACTGCCGAAAGATATCGGGATCAAGTTCTTGAACTCTTCCTGAGATTCTACGCTGCAACATTGGGTTCAGAATTTCTTTTAAAGGACCTTAAGCTTTTCCAAACAGGGAAGGTGGAGGATTAATTTTAGAGCAAAGGTATTACTCGTATGCAGTCGCTAGCCTATTTTTTGGATTTCAATCCCAACAAAAATCTTTGGAATGTCCTTGAAAGTGATGGCTTTGCCAGTCTAACCTCTTCAACTACTATTCCAGAACAGATAACTGCCCTTCTACTGCTCTGAATCATCTGACTGAAGGGATAAAAATTTAATGTGAATCTTGTGTCAAAGTCAGAGGAGGCCAATTCCGTACTAAAGCTTATTTTGCTATTTCTGCTTAGCATACGAAACATACTTTATATGTACTAACAGCGAAGATTCAAACTTTAATTTTACTTGAAGGGTAATATATATATATATATATATATATATATATACAGGGTGTCCTCCACAGATTGAAACGCCCTTTAATTCTTTACCTGTTGGAGATATGTGGGCAATGTATATTGCAAAAATGTTAAAAGTAAGGTATGGAATAAGACTACGTTAATGACATAGTCTTCTCATTAATTTTCAAAAAGTTACACTTTTTTAAATTTTTATACGACCCCCTTAGACAAATTTGGTCAATAAGGAAATTTGTATTTTGATAAAAAAGATCATTAAAAACCCCATATCTGTATCTTTAAAATCAATTGAATTATGATAAAGGAAAAATATGATTTATGCCACTTTTCCGTACCATGTGAAAGGCTCTTTCATCAGTTAAAATAGGGATCATAAACAAATTGAGGATGGAAATTGTTTAGATAAAAAAAGTACTTAAAAGTACTTAATTATTGAAGAAGTACTTTATTATTGAAAAGTACTTAAGAATCCCTGATTGCATCGTGAGCCAACTCGGAATTTGCAAAAATGTCTCTTATGTATTATCATCCAGTTTTATATTTTTTGTGATGTGTCACGAATTTACATTTCTAATTTGATATATGGTCACCATTCACAATGTTCAGTTTTCAATTAAATATAACTCACGCAATTTTAAAGATACAGATATGCGGTTTTTTTAATGATCTTGTTGCATTAAAAATAAAAAAAACATCTGATTGACCAAATTTGTTTAAGGTGGTCGTATAAAAATTTAAAAAGTGTAATTTTTTTAAAATTAATGGGAGGAATATTTCATTAACGTAGTCTTATTTCCTACCTTACTTTCAACATTTTCGGAACATCCTGTATATATATATACAGGATATATATATATATATATATATATAGACAAAAAGAAGTTCATGTCATACGTTCATTTCATAACCAAGTAAAAAAGGCGCAATGGCATAATCCGGACTATAACCGGGAACAAGGGGTATTAATCCCCCTTGACCATTTAATATTTTACCTGCTGGCCCTTGTCCCGCTTGTTCTTTTGACATTTGTATATATATGTATATATATGTATATATATATATATATATATATATATATATATATATATATATATATATATATATATATATATATATATATATATATATATATATATATATATAATTTTGTTATTATATTCATAAATATATTATTCAAATGACTTACCTCTTTTGAAATTTGAAGTCAAGGAATGAAAATCTTTTTGAATTACGTCGAATTTCCTGCCCCAGCTTAACTTTTAGGAAACAGAGTAAAATCTGAAGTATGTTGTTTTGTTAGTTCCTTTGTTTATTCCGTGTTTAAATCCATATTTTTGGACTATTTTTTTTCAAAACTGGTTTGACTATTCCTTATGCTACTCCATATAATCGCTTCTAAATTTCAAGTTTCTGGGGCATGAGATTATCCAGATATTAATTAAATGACAGAATTCAATCTTTCATAGAAATGACTTTAACCAGAGAATTGAATTTTCAGATCATGTAAAGGTAATTTATAATAAAACATATCATAAATTAACGTATTTCATATCTTAAAAATGCTTATTACTCGGGTGCTCTATGCGGACGACGATTTATATATTAATTTTTCATTGTAAAAATAATTGCGAGAATAACATATATTTAATTTTGTAAATCTCTAGTATTTATTGTTTAATATTCTATTATAAGTTGATAGGATAAAATAAGATCGATATGAAGATGAAATTAAGATCGATATGAAGACAAAGTTAAAATCGATTGATTTTTTTGATATTCTTGATCGGATTTAAGTGCTTGTTGCAGCTGGATAAAAATGTTAAAGAAGCAACTTTTACGTTCCAGTATAGATGTCCCATTTTAGTATATGATGACCTTTCTTTCATATATTTATATGATTCGCAATGGAAGAGAAAATATTCTCTTTCGAGTTATAGCAAATAAAAAACATATATTTTAATTTTATATAGAAAAGTAATATTTTGTCAAAATTTACAACTTTTGAAAAGGTTCTGGTCTGTGTCTGTGTATGTGTGTGTGTGTGTGTGTGTGAGTCGTGGACACGATGATTCAAGAACTAACCTACTTTTGTCACACATTATGTAGGTATATAAATATATATTATGTTTAAAGTAGAGCTGGATATAATATTTAGTTACTTCTGATAATTAGAGTTATTCAAATTTCAAGTTTTTAAAGGCATTATTTATTATGGAAAATAATGATAATGATCTTATGTTTCATTAATAATTGTAGTCAAATAGTTTATAAAGAAAATTGATAATTTGATTTTAGGTATGTATGGCAATTGTTCCAAAATAACTTATCACTTATCAATATACAGATAAATTACATGCACTCTATTAATGGATGTATTCTTGGAGCCATTTAGAAAAACGAAACGAAGATAATTTTATGAAATATTTTATAAGAATTACCTGATATGAATACTGAAAGATTAAAAATATCTTAATTTCTGATTAAGGTTTTGTTAGAAGTTTAATGATTTCCTGTTTCATTATTAGGAAAATTACTAAGGAAACTATAGGAATTACTAAGAAAAAATTATAATTCCATTATGATTTAGAATTCTATATGAATTTGAACATATTTAAAACCACGAACAAAATCTATTTCATCTTCTAGTACGGTATAAGTATAAGCTATCGCAACGAATTTTCAGATCTCTGTATCTTTATCAAAGTGTGAATTTAATGCAATAATGGAGTACTAATCAATTTTTGTTTCTTTGCACTCCAATGCTTATTATATTCGATTAATATCATCGTCACGTAGAAAACATTTCTGTACCTCGTATTTTCTTGATTTTATGCTCTCATGTCATGTATTTCATCTTTCTTTCTCAAATTAAATGCAATGAATATTAATTAACGCGAAGGAAAATAAATCACACTTTTCATCACGTGAGTAAGGAAATAAAAAGAAATTATGTGGAACGCATAATCAAACTAATTAGTAAATGTCAAGACAGAGTGCGACTCATTTTATGTTTACGAATTACACTGATTTTCAACACGGTACCAAAAACTACGTTTAGCGGAACGGTGATACTCCATGAGTTATGAATTGATTATTGCATAAAAAATATAACACATTTCTGGAGCATGGCTATTCGCTTTATTGAGTATGAGTATCCGCTTTATAGAGTATGAGTAATCGCTCTTACAGAGTGTGAGTATCCACTTTATTGAGTATAAGTAATCGTTCTACAGATTGTGAGTATCCACTTTATTGAGTATGAGTATCCAGTTTATAGAGAATGAATATACACTTTATACACTATGAGTATCCACTTTAGAATATGAGTAACCTCTTTATAGATTATGATTTACCGCTTTATAGATTATGATTTACCGCTTTATAGATTATGAATATTCTCTTATAGAGTATAAATAATCACTTTACTGATTGTGAGTATCCTCTTTATTGAGTAGGAGTATCTGCGTTATAGTGTATGAGTATTCGCTATATACAGTATGAGTATCCACATTAGAGTATCAGTATCCACTTTATGAGCATCCATTTGACAGTGTATGAGTATACGCTTTATCCGCATAACAGGGTGTGAGTATCCGCTTGATAGAGTATGATCATCCACTTTATGCAGTGTGAGTATCCGTTTAATAGAGAACTAGCCATTTCCACTTACTCTTTAAGCGGGTGATATACTGGGTCACTATCTTTGATAGCTAGACTATAAAAGTTAACAAAAACCGTTTTAAATTTAATTAGAAAAATGGCATAAATTTGATAATCCTGATAATACATAAAATGCTGTGTGTAAAACGATATTTTATCTCAGATCAATACATGCTGCTTTGTTTCAAATTTTACAAACACGTTTTATTTAAAAATCAATCATTAATCAGAAATATTTTCAATAGCCAGCAGACGATTAAGCCATATTTACAGGGTGATTATGTTATTATGTTAACAAATTGAGTTATGAAATCTATATAAATAAAATTGAAAATCTGTCTGTCTGTCTGTCTGTCTGTCTGTCTGTTTGTCACACCATCACGGGAGAACGGCTGAACCGAATTTGATGAAATTTTGTGGGTAGCCCAGAAATAGCCCCACTTAAAATTATATCTGTGTTTTGAGTTTCTACGACCAGTGGTTCTCGAGATATTAGTAAAAAACGAAATTTTCGTTTGTCTCATCATCACGGAAAAACGGCTGAACCGAATTTAATGAAATTTGGTGAATAGCCTTGAAATATCCCCCCATAAATTTTGTCCAAGTTTCGAGTTTCTAAGACCTGGGGTTGTCGAGATATTAATGAAAAACGGAACTTTTTCCTAGGAGTTCTACTCCCTAACTCCGTGGTTTATCCAAACGAAAAGCTTGAAAATCGTTTGAAAGTGAATTAAAATTTAATCTCTGAGTTTGATGGGAGATTTTTTGCGTTAATTAGTCACTTTCTGAAAAAATGAATTGTTTGAAACATGATTTAAAGGGGAAATCTATCTCCATGGTTCATGGTTTATTTAAAACAAGCTTTTGCGGAACAATGAGAAGTATAGAGAAATCAAAATCGTTATTTAATTTCGCAGTTTATGTTATAAGACATGACATATTTAACATGTTATAAGATTCTATCTTATATCATGTTACTCAGAAACGCAATTAAATTAAATCTGTCTGCCAATTTTAATAATTATTTTTTCGATTTGAATAATAAATAAATGGATATAAAAATATATTTTAGAAAAGAACGATTTGATTTTTCTTATAGCATTTTTGACTGGATAATATCAATTACGGTCTTCAGGTTTAAAAATTATTATTATTTATATTTTCGGGGATTATTGATTCAAGGATTATTGATATTTTCAAGTTATTATGCAATTATTTTATTATGACAAAAATTGTTTAAACTCATATATTGTATGTTGTACGAATCTTCTACAAATACACGTGTATATCTTTTAATCTACGAGAATATAAGTAGTACAGGTATATTGACATATGTTTTGATATATATTGGCATATATTGGAATCAATTACGACCTTCTGGTATAAAGAGTACGGATATTATTGATGTTTTCAATTTATTACGTCATCTCTTTTATTTTGGCAAATATTTTTATTGTAATACGGGTAATCTTCTACTAACACATTGGCATATTTTCTGATCTGCGACAATATAATTAGTACGGGGTTGCATATATTCATTCAATTCCTATTTTTTCTTCTGTAAATTTGCTTACAAAAGGGGGCAGGATGTTTTATTCTTCAGATCTGATCGTGAAGATAATTTTGCATAGTGAGAACATATATTCTTAAACTTCTCTTTAGGAGCAATAAATTTAATATTTTAACAGAATTTGCACATGATTGCGAACTATAAGTTCTTTTAAATTATACACTCCGTACGAATAACGGGTGTGCTGTTAGTGGTTAATAAATTTTAACATTTTAGGAGGATATATCATGTTGCTCGGCATCGCAATTAAATTAAATGTGTTTGTTAATGTTTTTATTATTTTTTTTCGATTTAAATAATAAATAAATGGATAAATGGATATAAAAGTATATCTTATGAATGGACGGTTTGATTTTTCTTTTAATTATATTAATTGCTGACTGCGTACATCAATTTCATTTATTTTGGCAAAGAGTTTTCAAGCTTATATCGTATTTAGCTACTAAACTCATATATTGTGTTTAGCCAATAAATTCATATAGCCGATTGTTGAAACAGAAAAAGAGTAGAGCGGGTATATCTTCTAATACAATTGTAGTGTTTTCATTTAGTATATTAAAACGGGATAAGAATGTTTCATTCAGATCTGCAAATTCAAAGCTACGAATTTGGAGGGATATCGCTAATTTGACAACTTTTCTTAAACTTTGCCAAATTGACAGAAATGTCGCCAAATTGATATAAACGACACACAAACAGCTGCCATAAACCTTCGGGTTGGTCGTGTGGCTTGGGTCTTCTACATATCAATGAAATTTTTTTTTGTTTTGTTAGAAGAGAGTACTGAAATGATGTTTGGTTAGCATTTCTCTGTCAGACCAACCATCCTACTTAGTAATACATTTAGCGAATTTTTAAAATGTCACCAAATTGATAAAAATGTTTTCAAATCTATAAAAATATCTTGAAATTGATAAAAGTGCGCTACATAAATGATATTAATTGTTTTTTGTTAGGCGATAGTATTGTGATGATATTTCGTCAATTTGTCGCAAAGTGGAACTGTCAGTTCTACAGTCCCACTTGGCGATAAATTTGGCGATTTTTTAAAATGTCGCTAATTTGACGAAACTGTCGCCACTTGTTCCATAGAAATATAACTATTTAGACGATATTTTTTCTACCAATTTATTTGAAGCAAATGATATCATGTCGCTTAACAACGGATTTAAATCCAATGTGTTTATGCGGCAGACGATTTTTATTAAATCCTTTCCGATTTGAATAATGAAGATATGTATATAAAATAAATTTCATTGCCATTTCATTTTGGACTGGATAATATCAATTATACTCTTCAGGTTTAAACATTATTATTATTGATATTTTCCGGAATTATTGATTCAGTGATTATTGATATTTTTAAGTTATTACGCCATTGTTTTATTGCGGCAAAAATTGCTGACACACGCATATTGTACGTTGTACGAGTAATCTTCTAGGAATGCACGGGTATATCTTCTAACCTACGAGAATATAAGTAGTACAGGTATATTGGCATATATTTTGACATATATTGGCATATATATTGGAATCAAGTACAGTCTTCTGGTATGAAGATTACGGGGATTAATTATATATTCAATTTATTACGTCGTCTGTTGTATTTTACCAAAAAACATTTGAGACTCATATTGCAAAACGGGTAATCTTCTACTAATAATCGGACATTATATGTAGTACGTGTATATCTTCCCATATAATTTTAGCACTTTAATTTTGACATATATTGAAATAAATGACTGTCTTCAGATTTAAAGATTACGGGTTTATTGGTATTTTCAATTTATACATGTAATCTACTAATACAGGTTATATTTTCTAATATTCGCGTATATAATTAGTACGGGTCCCATACAATTTTAACGCTTTTATTTTGCATATATTGATTCAATTCCATATTTTTTTTTTATATTTGCTTACATAAGGGGTCCAAGATGTTTCATTCTTCAGATATGTCAATGAAGATAATTTTATATAGCGAGAACAGAGATTCTTAAACTTCTTTTTAGGAGCATTATATTAAATATTTTAACAGAATATTTTGATTAAACATGTCATTTAGTATACTATAAGAATTTGGGCATGATTATGAATTTCAAGTTTCTTTATATTATATACTCCGTACGAAGAACGGGTATGCTGCTAGTCTATATAAATAAAAATGAAAATCTGTCTGTCTGTCTGTCTGTCTGTCTGTCTGTTTGTCACACCATCACGGGAGAACGGCTGAACCGAATTTGATGAAATTTTGTGGGTAGCCCAGAAATAGCCCCACTTAAAATTATATCCGTGTTTTGAGTTTCTACGACCAGTGGTTCTCGAGATATTAGTAAAAAACGAAATTTTCGTTTGTCCCATCATCACGGAAAAACGGCTAAACCGAATTTAATGAAATTTGGTGAATAGCCTTGAAATATCCCCCCATAAATTTTGTCCAAGTTTCGAGTTTCTAAGACCTGGGGTTGTCGAGATATTAATGAAAAACGGAACTTTTTCCTAGGAGTTCTACTCCCTAACTCCGTGGTTTATCCAAACGAAAAGCTTGAAAATCGTTTGAAAGTGAATTAAAATTTAATCTCTGAGTTTGATGGGAGATTTTTTGCGTTAATTAGTCACTTTCTGAAAACATGAATTGCTTGAAACATGATTTAAAGGGGAAATCTATCTCCATGGTTCATGGTTTATTTAAAACAAGCTTTTACGGAACAATGAGAAGTATAGAGAAATCAAAATCGTTATTTAATTTCGCAGTTTATGTTATAAGACATGACATATTTAACATGTTATAAGATTCTATCTTATATCATGTTACTCAGAAACGCAATTAAATTAAATCTGTCTGTTAATTTTAATAATTATTTTTTCGATTTGAATAATAAATAAATGGATATAAAAATATATTTTAGAAAAGAACGATTTGATTTTTCTTATAGCATTTTTGACTGGATAATATCAATTACGGTCTTCAGGTTTAAAAATTATTATTATTTATATTTTCGGGGATTATTGATTCAAGGATTATTGATATTTTCAAGTTATTATGCAATTATCTTATTATGACAAAAATTGTTTAAACTCATATATTGTATGTTGTACGAATCTTCTACAAATACACGTGTATATCTTTTAATCTACGAGAATATAAGTAGTACAGGTATATTGACATATGTTTTGATATATATTGGCATATATTGGAATCAATTACGACCTTCTGGTATGAAGAGTACGGATATTATTGATGTTTTCAATTTATTACGTCATCTCTTTTATTTTGGCAAATATTTTTGAGACGCATATTGTAATACGGGTAATCTTCTACTAACACATTGGCATATTTTCTGATCTGCGACAATATAATTAGTACGGGGTTGCATATATTCATTCAATTCCTATTTTTTCTTCTGTAAATTTGCTTACAAAAGGGGGCAGGATGTTTTATTCTTCAGATCTGATTGTGAAGATAATTTTGCATAGTGAGAACATATATTCTTAAACTTCTCTTTAGGAGCAATAAATTTAATATTTTAACAGAATTTGCACATGATTGCGAACTTTAAGTTTCTTTAAATTATACACTCCGTACGAATAACGGGTGTGCTGTTAGTGGTTAATAAATTTTAACATTTTAGGAGGATATATCATGTTGCTCGGCATCGCAATTAAGTTAAATGTGTTTGTTAATGTTTTTATTATTTTTTTTCGATTTAAATAATAAATAAATGGATAAATGGATAAATGGATATAAAAGTATATCTTATGAATGGACGGTTTGATTTTTATTTTAATTATATTAATTGCTGACTGCGTACAGCAATTTCATTTATTTTGGCAAAGAGTTTTCAAGCTTATATCGTATTTAGCTACTAAACTCATATATTGTGTTTAGCCAATAAATTCATATAGCCGATTGTTGAAACAGAAAAAGAGTAGAGCGGGTATATCTTCTAATACAATTGTAGTGTTTTCGTTTAGTATATTGAAACGGGATAAGAATGTTTCATTCAGATCTGCAAATTCAAAGCTACGATTTTGGAGGGATATCGCTAATTTGACAACTTTTCTTAAACTTTGCCAAATTGAGGGAAATGTCGCCAAATTGATATAAACGACACACAAACAACTGCCATAAACCTTCGGGTTGGTCGTGTGGCTTGGGTCTTCTACATATTAATGAAATTTTTTTTTGTTTTGTTAGAAGAGAGTACTGAAATGATGTTTGGTTAGCATTTATCTGTCAGACCAACCATCCTACTTAGTAATACATTTAGCGAATTTTTAAAATGTCACCAAATTGATAAAAATGTTTTCAAATCTATAAAAATATCTTGAAATGGATAAAATTGCGCTACATAAATGATATTAATTGTTTTTTGTTAGGGGATAGTATTGTGATGACATTTCGTCAATTTGTCGCAAAGTGGAACTGTCAGTTCTACAGTCCCACTTGGCGATAAATTTGGCGATTTTTTAAAATGTCGCTAATTTGACGAAACTGTCGCCAAATGTTCCATAGAAATATAACTATTTAGACGATATTTTTTCTACCAATTTATTTGAAGCAAATGATATCATGTCGCTTAGCAACGGATTTAAATCCAATGTATTTATGCGGCAGACGATTTTTATTAAATCCTTTCCGATTTGAATAATGAAGATATGTATATAAAATAAATTTCATTGCCATTTCATTTTGGACTGGATAATATCAATTATACTCTTCAGGTTTAAACATTATTATTATTGATATTTTCCGGAATTATTGATATTTTTAAGTTATTACGCCATTGTTTTATTGCAGCAAAAATTGCTGACACACGCATATTGTACGTTGTACGAGTAATCTTCTAGGAATGCACGGGTATATCTTCTAACCTACGAGAATATAAGTAGTACAGGTATATTGGCATATATTTTGACATATATTGGCATATATATTGGAATCAAGTACAGTCTTCTGGTATGAAGATTAAGGGGATTAATTATATATTCAATTTATTACGTCGTCTGTTCTATTTTACCAAAAAACATTTGTGACTCATATTGCAAAACGGGTAATCTTCTACTAATAATCGGACACTATAAGTAGTACGTGTATATCTTCCCATATAATTTTAGCACTTTAATTTTGACATATATTGGAATAAATGACTGTCTTCAGATTTAAAGATTACGGGTTTATTGGTATTTTCAATTTATACATGTAATCTACTAATACAGGTTATATTTTCTAATATTCGCGTATATAATTAGTACGGGTCCCATACAATTTTAACGCTTTTATTTTGCATATATTGATTTAATTCCATATTCTTTTTTATATTTGCTTACATAAGGGGTCCAAGATGTTTTATTCTTCAGATATGTCCATGAAGATAATTTTATATAGCGAGAACAGAGATTCTTAAACTTCTTTTTAGGAGCATTATATTAAATATTTTAACAGAATATTTTGATTAAACATGTCATTTAGTATACTATAAGAATTTGGGCATTATTATGAATTTCAAGTTTCTTTATATTATATACTCCGTACGAAGAACGGGTATGCTGCTAGTCTATATAAATAAAAATGAAAATCTGTCTGTCTGTCTGTCTGTCTGTCTGTCTGTTTGTCACACCATCACGGGAGAACGGCTGAACCGAATTTGATGAAATTTTGTGGGTAGGCTAGAAATAGCCCCACTTAAAATTATATCCGTGTTTTGAGTTTCTACAACCAGTGGTTCTCGAGATATTAGTAAAAAACGAAATTTTCGTTTGTCTCATCATCACGGAAAAACGACTGAACCGAATTTAATGAAATTTGGTGAATAGCCTTGAAATATTCCCCCATAAATTTTGTCCAAGTTTCGAGTTTCTAAGACCTGGGGTTGTCGAGATATTAATGAAAAACGGAACTTTTCCCTAGGAGTTCTACTCCCTAACTCCGTGGTTTATCCAAACGAAAAGCTTGAAAATCGTTTGAAAGTGAATTAAAATTTAATCTCTGAGTTTGATGGGAGATTTTTTGCGTTAATTAGTCACTTTCTGAAAACATGAATTGTTTGAAACATGATTTAAAGGGGAAATCTATCTCCATGGTTCATGGTTTATTTAAAACAAGCTTTTGCGGAACAATGAGAAGTATAGAGAAATCAAAATCGTTATTTAATTTCGCAGTTTATGTTATAAGACATGACATATTTAACATGTTATAAGATTCTATCTTATATCATGTTACTCAGAAACGCAATTAAATTAAATCTGTCTGTTAATTTTAATAATTATTTTTTCGATTTGAATAATAAATAAATGGATATAAAAATATATTTTAGAAAATAACGATTTGATTTTTCTTATAGCATTTTTGACTGGATAATATCAATTACGGTCTTCAGGTTTAAAAATTATTATTATTTATATTTTCGGGGATTATTGATTCAAGGATTATTGATATTTTCAAGTTATTATGCAATTATCTTATTATGACAAAAATTGTTTAAACTCATATATTGTATGTTGTACGAATCTTCTACAAATACACGTGTATATCTTTTAATCTACGAGAATGTAAGTAGTACAGGTATATTAGCATATGTTTTGATATATATTGGCATATATTGGAATCAATTACGACCTTCTGGTATAAAGAGTACGGATATTATTGATGTTTTCAATTTATTACGTCATCTCTTTGATTTTGGCAAATAACGGGTAATCTTCTACTAACACATTGGCATATTTTCTGATCTGCGACAATATAATTAGTACGGGGTTGCATATATTCATTCAATTCATATTTTTTCTTCTGTAAATTTGCTTACAAAAGGGGGCAGGATGTTTTATTCTTCAGATCTGATCGTGAAGATAATTTTGCATAGTGAGAACATATATTCTTAAACTTCTCTTTAGGAGCAATAAATTTAATATTTTAACAGAATTTGCACATGATTGCGAACTTTAAGTTTCTTTAAATTATACATTCCGTACGAATAAGGGATGTGCTGTTAGTGGTTGATAAATTTTAACATTTTAGGAGGATATATCATGTTGCTCGGCATCGCAATTAAATTAAATGTGTTTGTTAATGTTTTTATTATTTTTTTTCGATTTAAATAATAAATAAATGGATATAAAAGTATATCTTATGAATGGACGGTTTGATTTTTATTTTAATTATATTAATTGCTGACTGCGTACAGCAATTTCATTTATTTTGGCAAAGAGTTTTCAAGCTTATATCGTATTTAGCTACTAAACTCATATATTGTGTTTAGCCAATAAATTCATATAGCCGATTGTTGAAATAGAAAAAGAGTAGAGCGGGTATATCTTCTAATACAATTGTAGTGTTTTCATTTAGTATATTGAAACGGGATAAGAATGTTTCATTCAGATCTGCAAATTCAAAGCTACGAATTTGGAGGGATATCGCTAATTTGACAACTTTTCTTAAACTTTGCCAAATTGACGGAAATGTCGCCAAATTGATATAAACGGCACACAAACAGCTGCCATAAACCTTCGGGTTGGTCGTGTGGCTTGGGTCTTCTACATATCAATGAATTTTTTTTTTTTGTTTTATTAGAAGAGAGTACTGAAATGATGTTTGGTTAGCATTTATCTGTCAGACCAACCATCCTACTTAGTAATACATTTAGCGAATTTTTAAAATGTCACCAAATTGATAAAAATGTTTTCAAATCTATAAAAATATCTTGAAATTGATAAAATTGCGCTACATAAATGATATTAATTGTTTTTTGTTAGGGGATAGTATTGTGATGATATTTCGTCAATTTGTCGCAAAGTGGAACTGTCAGTTCTACAGTCCCACTTGGCGATTTTTTAAAATGTCGCTAATTTGGCGAAACTGTCGCCAAATGTTCCATAGAAATATAACTATTTAGACGATATTTTTTCTACCAATTTATTTGAAGCAAATGATATCATGTCGCTTAGCAACGGATTTAAATCCAATGTGTTTATGCGGCAGACGATTTTTATTAAATCCTTTCCGATTTGAATAATGAAGATATGTATATAAAATAAATTTCATTGCCATTTCATTTTGGACTGGATAATATCAATTATACTCTTCAGGTTTAAACATTATTATTATTGATATTTTCCGGAATTATTGATTCAGGGATTATTGATATTTTTAAGTTATTACGCCATTGTTTTATTGCGGCAAAAATTGCTGACACACGCATATTGTACGTTGTACGAGTAATCTTCTAGGAATGCACGGGTATATCTTCTAACCTACGAGAATATAAGTAGTACAGGTATATTGGCATATATTTTGACATATATTGGCATATATATTGGAATCAAGTACAGTCTTCTGGTATGAAGATTAAGGGGATTAATTATATATTCAATTTATTACGTCGTCTGTTGTATTTTACCAAAAAACATTTGTGACTCATATTGCAAAATGGGTAATCTTCTACTAATAATCGGACATTATAAGTAGTACGTGTATATCTTCCCATATAATTTTAGTACTTTAATTTTGACATATATTGGAATAAATGACTGTCTTTAGATTTAAAGATTACGGGTTTATTGGTATTTTCAATTTATACATGAAATCTACTAATACAGGTTATATTTTCTAATATTCGCGTATATAATTAGTACAGGTCCCATACAATTTTAACGCTTTTATTTTGCATATATTGATTCAATTCCATATTTTTTTTTATATTTGCTTACGTAAGGGGTCAAGATGTTTTATTCTTCAGATATGTCCATGAAGATAATTTTATATAGCGAGAACAGAGATTCTTAAACTTCTTTTTAGGAGCATTATATTAAATATTTTAACAGAATATTTTGATTAAACATGTCATTTAGTATACTATAAGAATTTGGGCATGATTATGAATTTCAAGTTTCTTTATATTATATACTCCGTACGAAGAACGGGTATGCTGCTAGTATATTATAAAATCGTCATATTTTGTAAAAACGATTTATATATGTTCAGCCAGGAATATATATGTTCTTGGGTAGAAGAATATTAAACAAAACAAAAACCAAGATTTATTAATTTTTCTAATACAATTCTAAAATTTTAGATTTTTTCACTAATTATAAGCAAAGTCTCATGTGTATGCTAAATTTCAAGTTTCTACTTTTAGAAGTTTAGATCGGACACTTCCAAATCAGTCAGTCAGTCTCATTGAGCTGTGCGATATAGACGACTATCGGCTTATCCGGTATATTTCAAACATTCATATTCCATATTTCTACGTACATCTGCATCGTAATCAGCAGCAAAGTAAGAAATGAAAGTTTTCATGCTTTTTTCAGTCTCATTAGGATTCAAATTAGGGACCACCGAGATTCAAATTCACCTGGCTTGATACCCTACTATCTTTTAAGCCACTGAGATGAAACTCATTTTCTTTATTGTGAAATTGGTTTTAATGTTCGTCTTTCAGAATTCATATCGGAGTGAACCTTACAACAACTTCTTTATTTTTTACTTTTGGGGTCTATTATTTGAATTTTTCTTTCAGAGCGATGTTTCTACTTTTTAAACGACAGATGGTGCATGTTTTTACAAGAACAACAGATTGCTATATTTCTTTTAAATAATAACATTTCAACAACGTCAATGATATGTTTTTCTTATCTTTAAGACTTGGGAAGTACAATTGAATTTTTTTTTAAATTTTAGCGATAGCTACATATTTTCTTTTTAAACTCTATAGTCCTGTGCGTTATAATGCGTATTTCCATAAAAATAATATTATAAACCTTCTTAGGATAGAAGGTCAAACGATCACTTGAGGAAAGCAATTTTAAGTAATTATTCCGAACAGATTTGAATTAATATTAGAACAGTAATGTTTTCTTTATAAGAGTCGGTGCTTTAAATCTAAAATGTAGCTGCATGAAAGTTGCAGTCTGAAATTTCCTATAATAAATACTAACGAATATAAAGAAGGCTGAAAATTAAATTACTTCTTTTGTTTTTATAATTGAATAACGAGAAAAAAATGTTCTAGATATCACTTTCTGTATGTGTTATCTTTGTTTTATATCTTACTTTGTAACTGAAGCATATATATCGCTAGATGATATATATGTTAATTCTTCGAAATAAGACATAAAAGAATATATATTTGTTACAGCAGTTTTTGCACATTTTCCCCACATGTTGCATCATATCTCCTGCAATTATCATAATTTGATGGGTAATGTCAATGACAATATTATATCTCACCGAAACCAAGTCATGAGAAAATTCTAGTTTTTTGTCCCATAATATAAAAATTTGCTCATTAGTACAGTGAAAACTTTATGTTAGACATATTAGAATTTTTAGTATATTATATAGTGTAGTATTAGTTATAAAACTTTTATACAGCATTTTAAATTAAATACACTTATTTTTTTCATTATATATTATTTATAAAAATATATGTTTTAATTGTTTGAAATATGAACTCCAAACTTTTTTTTGTTTCACAAAATCCTAAATTTCCTTGAAATTATATTTTTTCTCAGTTAGAAACAATTTCAGATGTAAAAGCATATAATATTCATCTCTATGAAATCGGGTGAATCATTAGCCATTAAAGAAAGACTTTTAAGTGAAATACGCAAATTTGATTAAAGACGTTCAAGTTGAGTTATTTTAAGAACAATTAAAGTCCGAGAGCAACAAAATTCCATGTTCCTCAAGATTAATTGATGTAAGGCAACTGAGTAAGAGGAACATTATTTATCTAATTTTAATTTAAATGTAGTAATTAGAGCTTAACCAGTAATTAATGAATTCTGAATTTGCAACTTAATACAGTTTTCGTTAATAGATAAACTAGTTTCTTGTGATCCCGTGGTGCTTGTAGATTTTGTGAATGTAAGATTTAGAAATAATTATTTGAGTGTTTTATTGCTTATTGGAAAATGTAATATAAAAATTTTTCATCAAATTATCTTAAATTTCGTGCATTCGAAAGTTCTATAATTTCTTTCAATTGCTTTAAATGCAAAATTTTTTGCATTAAAAATGACAACAAAGAACTATTTTTGATATTGCAAGACCTAAAATGTCTGATATGTTACAGACGGGACTCTCACTACAAATATATAAATTTCGATATTTAACCTTTCGCTTAAGGGTTGGACAGCGTCATTCCCAAACGAAGATATTCTCGAAAGGACAGGTATTTGACATGGACGCCAATGCCTGCAAAGGGGGATCGAACTGTTTGGGATAGTGCATGTCAAATACCTGTCTTTTTTAGAGGTTCTTTGTTTGAGATTGACGCTGTCCCACACATAACCAAAAGTTTAAGAAAAAAGGTAGCAAAATTTGATCATTATTATAACTCAGTATTAAGGGCATTCAGTAGGTTTATTGGAATTATTGATTAAAATAACCGTACGATATATCTATTAGTACCCATAGAACTTTTTCCAAGAAGCGGGGTGTGGTGGGGCAAACCACTGACATCAGTGAGGAAACTC
Source organism: Amaurobius ferox (assembly GCA_951213105.1). Taxonomy (NCBI): domain Eukaryota; kingdom Metazoa; phylum Arthropoda; class Arachnida; order Araneae; family Amaurobiidae; genus Amaurobius; species Amaurobius ferox. The sequence continues at coordinate 94,299,383 of OX578139.1, read as the reverse complement.
AAGTATAAGACGTACATGATCGACTAGGTTGCAGACTATCTTTGTGACCATAAAGGTTCAGGGAGGAAGTGTCCCGTCTTGTTCTCCCCTGTGAGCATCCATGGATATGTCAAGCTATGTATTATTTCAAGCCATATCACGCTCAAAATATAGAATACAATGTTATAAATATTTGGATGAATAACATGACAAGAACCATAGCAAAAAATGGCTGTCTTTCATTGATAACTTTTATACGTACTTTCAAAATGTGTCATTTTATTGTTATATTTAGCCTTTTTGAGGCTCTAAACGTTCCAAAAAAATTCAAACCTAGTCATAAAATAGCTATGTTGGCAGCTAGTGGAATGTCTAAAAGAAGGGTTATCCTAATTCGAAGCAGTTGTGTTGTATCTATCAATTGTTGATTGAAATTCTTTATAAAAGGCACACTTAATGGTAAAATTAAGGTTTATCCATGATTTTTTCACATTTTTAACTCTTTACAACATGGTTGAAAAGTGCTTATGACATTGTTCATTCTGTCTGTTTGCCTGTTTGTTCGCACGATAGCTGCCATAAAAATGACTTTATCAAGATGAAATTTTAGTATGTGGTTTAGAAGGTCTATGAGACCTATGGGAATATATAAATGAATAATATCACCCAATTAGTTTTGAATTGAACTCGGGTTGAAAAAATGAAATACACTATGGGACCTAATTTTTCAAGCATTTTTAAAGCGAATTTAAAATTCACAAATTGCTTCGAAAATTTTAGGAAATATTCAAATTATCCCATAAAAATATTAAAGAATTCAGCAAAATATATTCGGTGGCTTTTAAATAAAATTTCAAATAATAATTACTTCCATATCATGAGAAGAGATTACATGACCCACTTCCAAATAACATACGATATCCATCTTGTATCAAAATCTTGATTTTTAAAGTTATTTTTAATTTATATTTAGTGTTGTATCCGTCCTAAAACCGCTTTATTTTTGTTTAATTTCTGTACATCTCTATTCTGAAACAACGAAATTACAATATATTTGAGTTAAAATGATCATCAAACTTTGATTATTTCTACAACGTAGCCTAATTTTCACTTATGGATAATGTAGACACATTAAGCTGTAAGATGAGTTGTATAAGAATTGCTGAATTTCTTTAAAGCAAAATTATTTAGCCCTGGAGTCTGCAATATAATTGATATGAATGAAACATATTCATTGTTTTTATATAGGGAAACAGACGATTTTTTTGCAAACTTTTTCAAATGTTTTAAGCATAGAGTAAATGAGTTTTACCTCCGTGGTTTTAAGTTTTTAAGTAAAATAAATTATTGTACTATTATGATGAATGAAAGGAATAGAAAAAAGTGTATGAATGAAATATTTATTGCTTTTTTATAGAGAGCCAGGCGACTTATATTTCAATGACGTCATTTGAATAAAGTTGATTTTTTTCGATGATGGTTTATGTTTTCAAATATAATAAATCATTGTAGTATTGTGATATTTTTAAAAATATTTCGGTTGAATGTATCATAATGTAGAGATGTTTAAATAAAATTGCATTGCATCTGGAAAGTTTCATAATCAATGCCTTATGCAAGATTGATCTTTCTTGTTCATATATAACGTATAACATAACTAAAACGATAGAGGTTAGTGCTCTATAAATGGAACTCTGCTAAAATTTATATTTTTATGAATATGAACTGACAAAATTATTCTACTAAAAATTTGTAAATCTAATTTAAGACACATAATTTATTAATTGAAAGCTATTAACAATTCATACCAAACGACTTGCTCAATAATGCCAATGGTTTGAGTTCCAATCTTTTAATTAAAATAATAAATCTCACTAATATTTTTATTTCTTATTTCAATAAAACTATTTCTTACTTCTAAACTCCTTATACAAATATATATATGTTACTAAAGCAATCACCTTAGTCATTCTCTGCAGTTGTGAAAACTCCGTATGACAATTAGAATAAAATGATTTTCATTACTTGAAATCAAACACCTTCATTTGCCGTGCAGCAATGATATGGAAAGCGAAATATCGCCAACTTCAAGACTTCTTTAATGTGGTGACAAATTCCCAAAATGGTTGCCAATTTGGCAAAAATAATTCCCAATTGGTGAATTAATAATTTATATATTTTACCATAATGGAGCATATTGCTCTGCAACTGCTAGCAATATTTCCCATTGTCAAGTTATATTTGCACGAAATATAAGTTCATTTGTTTGGTGCATCAAATTAATTTTACGTATTGTGATCCAGAAAAATATCAATATGACAGAATGCTTTTCAATGTTAGCATTGTGATATGGGTTTAGTCCCTTACTATTTATCATTGAAAGGACTAAAGAACTCGCATTATGTAAGCGTAGTCATGTGCTGCCTACATCATATTTTTTTCCTTGTGCCAATAATAGCGAGACATATTCCTTTGAAAATCAAAACTTCTTCGTTTAGTATAGGGAAGGAAGATTTCCAGGTTGCATTTAAGGAACCAAATTATTTGTCCCATTTAAAGAAATTTCTCTCTTATTAGAAATAATATTTTTCGTGTTGGAAAAATAATTACTTCTTTAGCTGCAGTTCCTAAAAGCCAAATATGAGTAGATTGGCAGCTTTTCTTGAAGTTTCATAGGTGGGAAAGTTTTGTATTTTTTTTAACAAAACTGTTTTACTCTTTATCAAGTCGTAAGCGTTTCTATTATTTATGAACACATAAACTTCTAATATTTATCAAAACTGTAACTTTTCCAATACTTATCCACACGAAAATGTTTCTTTTCTTCATCAACAATAAAGCATTTTATTCTTAATCAACATGAATACTCCTCTATTCTTTATCGGCACGAAAATTTTTCTAGTACATATTTACTACCACAGAAATTTTCTAGTTTTAACGACAGGGAATTTGTATTTATTCTTCATCTACTCAGAATCTTCTATCTTTTATCATGGAAACTTTTCTATTCTTTAGCAACACCGGAACTTTTATATTCTTTATCAACATGGAATCTTCTATTCTTTATCAACATGGAAACTTTTCTATTCTGTATCAACATCGGTACTTTTCTATTCTTTATCAACATGGAAGGTTTTCTATTTTTTCTCAACACGGAAAATTTGTATTGCAATAAAAGTATTTAAATGCATTTTTGTTGAGTTCAGGTTTACTTCTACTACTCTTTTTATTTCATACATTTTACATCCGTATTCAAAAGGCTTTTCACATAGTTTACAGTCCAAAGTATATCTACCTTGGTTTATTAATGATTTTACCATAGTTATCTTCAAACAAACTTATTTCAGAGTAATGGTTCACATGAGCTTCCAATCTAATCAAGATAGCCAATATAATTTATGCAAAGATTTTTGATTAAGAACTTTCAGGTTGATGTATTTCGGAGACAATTAACTTTCCAGAAACAGGCAACAATTTATGTACCGTAGAATAAATCGTTGGAAGACAATGACGAAGTGAAAAATTATAAACCTGTCCAAATTAGAGTTATGAAATATAGCTTAGGAAATCGTTTTTGAATACGAAATGCGTCGTTTTCGAGCAGTTACTTCTTAGTGAAGTAAATTAGGAAATATATTAGAAACTTCATGCTTTAAATAGTTTATATCTTTTTGAAGCTGAAATTCTAAAATGTTATCTTTGTAATTAAACGTAAATTTAATATTCATGATGTTTTGATTATCTCTCATATAGTAGTGTTATGCTATTATAAAAAGAAGAAATGCAACGAAACCTGAAGAAGAGCTCTACATTTTCGATTTTTTTGCGTTGGAGAAAAATGAAGTTGAAATTAATAACTACAGAAACTTGATTTCATTGAAACGTAGTATTCTTTTACTTAAAATCTAAAATAGGCTCCATCTGGATACATTAATAGCAGTCTAAAAAGTTAACATTTTACGTTAGTTAGCCAAAAGATTTAATTTTAACATTAGCACGTCAAAAAGTTAAATTTTTACATTAGCATGCTACAAAGTAAATTTTTTACATAAATCTTTTAATGTATGTATATTGTTACGTATATCATACGTGCAGGTACGTAAACGGAAAATATAGTATATCATTTTATTCAGAACAGTAATTTATTTATTTAGTATCTTTTTAGAGTAAAAAGTCCATGTTTCCAAGATTCGAGCTGGGAATCTCTGCATGGGGAATCGAATCTTTTTGCAGAAGCTGCAGTGACTTTTGTTTCATATATAAATTGGGTCCTTTATTTTTCTCCCTGGTACATCAGATTGAATTTCAATGTTAGATCTGAACAAAATCCTAATTTCTCTTTTGATTTTATGCAAGATAACATGCAATTAGTCGTAATACTCGTGAAATAAAATGTGCTGCTCTACGTAGTTGGTACATGAACACTTTGAACCTCGGTAATTTGGTTATATCAAAACCTGATATAAAAATTCCTGATAATAACATATCTAAACCCACGATTATACGTTGATGATGAAACAACTAAACAACAAAAAATACTAACGTACCCTAGGGATATATATATATATATATATATATATATATATATATATATATATATATATATATACATATATATATATATATATATACATCTATATATATATATATACACACATATATATATATATATATATATATATATATATATATATATATATATATATATATATATATATATATATATATGTAGTATAAAAACATTTTTGAATTGAAAAGGGAAGGAAGGCTTAGCGAGAAGCTTACTTAATGGCGGTAAGGGGTTGTGACCTTACGCCCCAGTTGTCAACAAGCTTGTCATAAATGCCGCGGCATTGAACTCCTGGACGCCAGCCCTGGCTGAAGCCAACCCCCGGAGTGACAATAACAATTATCACAAGACCGTTTAAATCAATTTAACCGTTCAACCATCCGTTCATCATCCGTGTAACCAATTATCACAAGACCATCACTGGATAAGCAACTAGTCCTTTAGACCACAATGACCTGTATATAACTTCGTGTTATCATTCTGCCGTCCTGTTATGCATAGTATGCGAACCTTCATCTGCTAAATGATATAAAATAGATTTTAACTTTGAACAATAAGCATTGTTGTTTCTGTATAAATTATCAATAGAATGTAGCCTAAAAGGAATGGGGTATTGCTGTAGATATGCTTGCTGTAGAAATGTCTGATCAAAATCAATACGGATGTCTTCACTAGATAATTCTCTGAATTCTACCCAATCCCCCCAAGAATACATTCCTAAATATATTCAAGTAATATACCTATAAACGGTCTGATCAATTGAATTCCAATCTTCAATTGAATATATTTAGGAATGTATTCTTGGGGGACAGGTTAGAATTCAGAGAATTATCTACAGTGAAGACATCCGTATGGATTTTGATCGGACATTTCTACAGCGAGCATATCTACAGCAATACCACATTCCTTTTATGCTACATTATATTGATAATGTATACAGTAACAACAATGCTTATTGTTCAAAGTTAAAATCTATTTTATATCATTTAGCAGATGGAGGTTCGCATACTATGCATAACAGGACCGCAGAACGATAACACGAAGTTATATACAGGTCATTGTGGTATAAAGGACTAATTGCTCATCAAGTGATGGTCTTCATATTACCTTTGGACTTTTCTTTTTTAAACGGTCTTGTGATAATTGTTATTGTCACTCCGGGGGTTGGCTTCAGCCAGGGCTGACGTCCAGGAGTGCAATGCCGCGGCATTTATCACAAGCTTGTTGACAACTGGGGCGTAAGGTCACAACCCCTTACCGCCATTAAGTAAGCTTCTCGCTAAGCCTTCCTTCGTTTTTCAATTCAAAAATTATTTTTATACTATTTATATTTATATCGTGTATAGTATATGTAGCTGCTTTGCGCATATATGCTATACCACTTCAATATCTTTATTAACTTCCATTTTCCATCTTATATATTATATATATATATATATATATATATATATATATATATATATATATATATATATATATATATATATATATATATATATATATATATATATATATATATATATATATAAGAAAAAACGGTTTTGAAGATCCAATGAAAGAAAAGTGAGAATCTGTAACACGAATAGTATAAATCAACAAATCCTCAATCAAATGGAAAAAATAACAAGAAAGATCAATCATGCTTAAAGCATTGATTATGAAACACTTTCCAACTTCAATGCAATTTTATTTAAAAAAGTCGAAAATGCAATACATTCCTCGGTAATATTTTAAAACTTATCACGATACTACATTGATTTATTATATTTGAAAACTTAGACCTTCATTGAAAAAAATTAACTTCATTCAAAAGACGGCATTGAAATATAAATTGCGTGGTTTAAATATCTCTAAAATGCAATACATTCCACAGTAATATTTTTAAATCTATCATAATACTACGATAATTTATTATATTTGAAAACTTCATCGAAAACAACTGAAATTAATTCAAATGACGTCATAGAAAAAATAACACGCCTGGATCTCTCTATAAAAGCAGGATTTCATTCATAACTTTCTCCATTTCATTCATCACAATACTATAATAATTTATTTTATTTAAAACTTAAGACCATGGAGCTACAATTCATAAACTTTATGCTTAAAACTTCATCGAAAAATATCGTCCTTCTGTTTATAAAATCAATTAATATTTCATTCATATCAGCCATGCAGACTCCATGGACTGAATTATTTTGTGTTAAAGAAATACAGTAATTCTAATACAACTCATTCTACATATTTTGCTGTTTACATTTTACATAGGTGAAAAATAGGCTTAATTGTAGAAATAATCAAATTTGAATGAGAATTTAAACTCAAATATATTGTCATTGTGTTGTTTTAGTATGTAGATGCACAGAATTTAAGCAGAAATAAAGTAGTTTTAGGATGGATACAACACTCAATATGAATTAAAAAGAATAAAAAATCACGAATTTGAAACAAGATGGATGCCATATCTCATTTTGAAGTGGGTCATGTGATCGTTTCATATCATGGTCACGTGATCGTTTCATATAAGATGTGTAATTATTATTTTAATTTTTATTTAAAAAACTACTGAATATATTTAGCTGAATTTTTTTTTATATATTTTATGGAACAATTTGACTATTACCTAAAATTTTCGAAGCAATTTGTGAATTTTAAATCCGCTTAAAAAATGTTAGAAAATTTAGGTCCCATAGGGCTCAATGTATTTCATTTTTTCAACCCGGGTTCAATCCAAAACTAATTGTGTGATATTATTCATTTATATTCCCATAGGTCCTACAGACCGTCTGAACAACATACTAAAATTTCATTTTGATTAAGTCATTTTTACGGCAGTTATCGTGCTAACGGACAGACAGACAGACAGACAGACAGACAGACAGACAGACAGACAGACAGACAGAATGAACAAAGTCATAAACACTTTTCAACTTTGTTGTAAAGTGTTAAAAACAAATAAATAAAATAAATATCGAATCAACATGTCAATGAAAAGTAACAAAATACAAAGGTATGGAATCGAAAAAAAATAACAAATGAAATCAAGCACAAACGCTATACACGTGGACAAGGCTCTAAGGCTAAATCATAAATTGTTCACTTCCACAAAAATCGTATTCATACCCAAGTTTTTTGTAGAAGCAAACACAAAAATGTATGTTTCTGAAGAAATAGACAGATTATTTCTATAAACTATTTCTACTTGGACGACATACATAAATAAGAAAAATAAAAGGAAAAATGGATACCAAAGAACGGACTGAAAAAACACACTAACCTAGTAAGCACGGGAACACAGAAAGAAGTGACAAGTGTTGCCATTCACAAAGGAATAAGATATACTGTTGCCATTTGTAGGAAATAAATAACAGTAATACGAAAATATATGTACAAGACACATAATTGGTTTATTACCAATATACATAATTAAGTTAACGAGCCGTGTTAAAGTGCTTTCAGGTGTTTTCTTTATATACTTGTCAAGAGTTAGTTGAATACCACCCTTTTTATTACCACTTTACAACAAAGTTGAAAAGTGTTTATGACTTTGTTCATTCTGTCTGTCTGTCTATCTGTCTGTCTGTCTGTCCGTTAGCACGATAACTGCCGTAAAAATGACTTAATCGAAATGAAATTTTAGTATGTTGTTCAGACGGTCTGTAGGACCTATGGGAATATAAATGAATAATATCACCAATTAGTTTTGGATTGAACCCGGGTTGAAAAAATGAAGAACATTGAGCCCTATGGGACCTAATTTTTCAAACATTTTTTAAGCGAATTTAAAATTCACAAATTGCTTCGGAAGTTTTAAGTAATATTCAAATTATTCCATAAAATATATAAAAAAAATCAACGAAATATATTCAGTAGTTTTTTAAATAAAAATGAAAATAATAATAACACCTCTTATATGAAGCGATCACGTGACCATGATATGAAACGATCACGTGACCCACTTCAAAATGATTACTTTTGAAGCGTAGTGTGCCAAGGTATAATTTTTACCAAAATGATCCACTTTTTAATTCATATTGAGTGTTGCATCCGTCCTAAAACTACTTTATTTTTACTTAAATTATGTGCATCTACATACTGAAACAACTCAATTACAATACATTTGAGTTTAAATTCTCATCCAAAATTTATTATTTCTACAACAAAGCCTATTTTTCACCTATGTAAAATGTAAGCAGCAAAATATGCAGAATGAGTTGTATTAGAATTGCTGTATTTTTTAACACAAAATCATTTAGTCCATGGAATCTGCATGGCTGATATGAATGAAATATTAATTGATTTTATTAAGAGGAGGACGATTTTTTTCGATGAAGTTTTAAGCATTGAGTTTAATTACTTGTAGCTCCATGGTCTTAATTTTTAATTAAAGTAAATTATTATAGTATTGTGATGAATGACTTGAATGGGAAATTATTTACGAATAAAATGTTACTTTTATAGAGAGAGCCAGGCGTGTTATTTTTTCTATGACGTCATTTGAATGAATTTCAGTTGGTTTCGATGAAGTTTTCAAATATAATAAATTACCGCAGTATTATGATAATTCTAAAATTATTATTGAGGAATGTATCACATGTTTGAGATGTTTAAACCAGGCTATTTATATTTCAATGCCGTCATTTGAATGAAGCTAATTTTTTTCGATGAAGGTTTAAGTTTTCAAATATAATAAAATAATGTAGTATTGTGATAAGTTTTAAATTATTACCGAGGAATACATTGCATTTTAGAGATGTTTAAATAAAATCGCATTGAAGTTGAAAAGTGTTTCATAATCAATGCTTTAAGCATGATTGATCTTTCTTGTTTTCCTTTTTTTGATAAACAGTTTTATCACATGCTGTGTCTTTCTCAATCACCCTACATACTTGAGATATACGTTCTCTATTGGAATCACATTCTTTTATGATAGTCAAACATTTGTCAAGATGCATGAAGGCTTCATTCATATTTTTGATTGTCAAAGTCTTGACGATTTTATCAGCTTCTTCTTCCTCAATTTCATCGTGAATTTCATTTAACTCTTGTTGCTCAATTAAGTATTCATTTGGTAGAGGTACTGAGTGACATTCAATCAACTCATTAACATCTTCGTCGCTGAAGTCCAAGTTTAGTTCATTCATTAGGCTAACTATTTCGTCTGTGATAATTTCCGCTGTTTTTTCCGAATTTATAAAATCCCTCATCATTTGTGGGCATAATTGTTTCCAGGAACCTTTCACTGCTGACTCTCTTATTTCAGCCCCACGAGTCTTCAATATTGTTTATTACTTTCCATATAGTTCTTCCTAAAATCTCTTAATGTAGGCCCACAGTTCCTGTCAGTTGCCTTGATATATAGTTCTTCCAAAAATCTCTTAATGTAGGCCCACATTTCCTGTCAGTTGCCTTGATGGTCTGATTCATTATTGTCTTCATATAATATAGTTTCAAAATAGCTATCACTGTAGCTATCACTTGCTAACGCAAGACTAAACCTGTTTAATACATTGTAGATATTTGTCCCCCACCCCCCACACCATCACCGCGGCTCGGAACCCTAGTGACGCCACAACGATTCCGAAAAATCCGCTACTTTAGGCGGCAATATATGAGTGAGCGCGAGATTCCGTGCTCCGTGGGAGTGACTGCATGGAAGTGAACTATTTTGGCATTATCGTTAAAAAGCTTTGAAAATTTGAATTTTTAAAAATGTGCGAAATAGCGAAAGTCGAGGGCCGCCTGTATACATATATATATATATATATAGCACTTTGGCAGACGATAATTAGCTTTTTCAGAAATGAAGTGCAGGAATTTTCATGAACGCCTGTAATTGGGGTTTTTCTTAACAGTTTGCCGTAATAATCAACAAAGTAGCTGAAATAAATGAGCAAAGGTTGCAAAATATTTTACAGTGTATAAACTTATACTTAAAACATATAACATATATAGAGAACAGAATTTCGCCTAGAGCGAGGACCCATCAAATCTGATATGACAATTCTAACTTGGAAGAAAGAGGAATTTGAATTATTGCTAAATTCGAATTAGAAGTTGGAAGTCTAGAGATGTACGAAGTGATCTGTCAGTACAATTTTATGCTTTTTGTAACAGTATGCGTATATTATTTGAATATTTTAGTTTAGTTGTCTCATAAATATATGTCAAAAATAGCGGTTGCATACGAACCAATTTTCTTTTCTCACTGCAGATTGGAAAAACATAATATGATCGCTACACTAGCGTAGTGTGCCAAGGTATAATTTCATTTTCAATGAAGTATTCTGCTGTGAAAAGAAAAAGCAATTAGAGAAGTGTGAATGAGTAAAGTAATGGGGCGATTTAGTACTGGGCTGCGTCGATTTTTATTCACGTTATTTAATTTGAGATACAAGTATACTGAACGTTAAGCGCGTAAAGTAACAGGACTTGCAAGTGGTTACCGTAGAACTCGATAAGTACTTGTTAACCAATTTAAAATGTTTGGAGGTTAAAAACATAATTAAAAAAAAATGAAGTATAATAATAGATCCTGAATACGTCGAGGAGTTGCTAGCCGTAGTCATAGCTGAAAGAAAGAGGAATGAGGAAGTAGAATGAGGTAAAATTGAGTTTGAACGGGAATAGAAAATAATTGAACTTGAGTTAGAAAATAATTAAAATAATTAGGAATGTGATAGAATTGAATTAGTTAAATTAAATTAGATCTCGAGGAACAAAAACATCAGGTTACACGAGTTAGAGTTAGAACGTATTAGCGTTATGCGCATCTAAATCAAAATAAAAATTGTTGTAGGATTTCTACACCAGCACCTAATCACTTGAGCTCCAAAAAGAAAGTAACCATACAAAATATCTCATGTGGGCAGCACATGATTTTCCTTATATAATGCAATGTATTTACTACTTTTACTGTAGAAACAAAATAGTTTATTCTTATAGTAGATACTTATATTTTTTCCAAAATATTGAATTTTCGTCAATAGTTGTTATTTTTATTGATTTAGCGTCATTTTTATTCATTTGGTGAGATTTCTTTGATTTAATATCATTTAAAAAATCGCCAAGTTGGCGATATTCCGCAAAATTCATCGCCACAATCTCGTCAAGCGTAATGGATGTTGAAATAATTTATTCTTACAGCAGATAAATGAATATTGGCGTTCAAATACAAAAGGATTACTCAAACTATTTTTTTTCATGAATGGGACGAGCTACATCCACAAGAATAATGAAACCAAATTTATCGCATGATATTACATATAAAAAGTGACCATGTTTCTCAATAGGATTTTTTTTATTTTATAAAATTTTTTGATTATTTTTTTTTTTTGAAAATGTACAGTATCTCGAGAGCAGTTCATGCTAGCGTTCTAAAATTTATGTTAATTGTTTTTACATAAAAATGACATAAGAAATGTCTACCTGCATCACTATATTACATGCTTTGATTTTTGATGATTTTTTCAAAATTTCGATCGAAAACTTAGGGGGGGGGGGGGTACTGGACATTCGATTGCGTACAAAAAAATCTGATGTGGGCAACACATGACTTTCCTTATATAATACAATGAATTTACTACTTTAAAAAAATGTTATTCTTATAGTAGATACTTATATTCTTTTCAAGATATTGAATTTTCTTCAATTAGTCGTCATTTTCATTGATTTAGCGTCATTCTTATCAATTTAGCGAGATTTTTGTTAATTTGGAAACAATTTAAAATGTCTCCAAGTTGGCAACAGTTTGCCAAATTCTACTAGTTCTACGAGAATGATGTCACCAAATTTATTGCATGGTATTACACATGAAAAGTGAACATGTTTCTCAATAGGAAATATTTTTATTTTTATTTTATATGACTTTTTGATAATTTTTTTAAAATGTGCAATTTCTCGAGAACGGTTCATGTTAGCGCTCTAAAAATTATATCATTCATTTTCTAATGAAAAATTACATCAGAAATGTCTATTTACATAACTCTATTAGCGGTTTTGATTTTTTTAACGATTTTTTCAAAATTGCACTCGAAAATAGGGAGGGAGGGTTCTGAACATTCGATTTCGTATAAAACCAACAGACGTCCAGTGTTTACGGATTGTGATTTGTGTACCAAATTTTGTTCGAATCGGTCTATTTGTTCGTTAGTTATCGTCTCCACAGACTGACTGACACACACACACATATTTTCACACACACACACACACACACACAGACATCACCTCAAAAATGCTGGATTCGTGATCAGGGATGTTTGAAACGTGCTCTCCCGTCGAAAACTCGAATTCGAATTTTCGACCCCGTCACAATATTTTCCTTATACATTATGTTTATAAGGGAAGTAACAATAGCCTACCAGTATCCACGGATTGTAATTTTTGCCCCAAATTTCGTTCGAATCGGTCCATTCGGTCGTCAGTTATTGTCTCTAAAGACTCACTTACGCACACACACCCACACACGGACATACATCACCTCAAAAATATTCGATTCGTGATCAGGAATGCTTGAAACATGCTCTCCCGTCAAAAACACGAATTCGAATTTTCGACTCCGTCACAGTACTTTCCTTCTGCATTATTGTATATAAGGAAAGTAATATTAGACCCTTAACTATACTGATTCTAACGAAACCGGAACGGTGGAATTTAATTTTCGTTTCATTTGAAAGGGCTTTTGAAACCATAAAGATACCTGACGAAGCAGACGTTGAGACTTTCAGGGGATCAATCTTTCAGGGGATCATCAATCTTTCAATCAATCTTTCAGGGGAAGAGGCTAGAGATATACCTATTTACAAAAGAGGTGAAGAGTTTGAAACATATTAATGTCTGAAAGCGACAGTTTTAAGGGAATACGAACTGTCTGCCCATATTTCTTTAGAATATTTTAAACGGGCTAGACCAGACTTCATTCTATCGAAACTCATTTGTAGTTTGTTTTAATATTAACAACAATGTGGGATTACTATTGTAGCTCATGAAAAGCGAAAAAATGTGAAACATTCAATCAGTTGATAGTTTTTGTTCGGCTGTGTTAGACATTTGCTTCGGAAATATCGTCCCACTTAAGTATTCGACAAGGAGGCGGATGGCTTATACAGATAAATTTAAATAAGTTTGATTTAATTTTCACTGGTAAAGAAAACTATTTTTCAGAAATTCACAATAATTTTAAGAAGCCACGATGGAACACATTTTTGCACTTCAAGGTATGTTGTTGTTGAAACCCAGACCGTCCGACCTACCAGAAAGGTGTAAGGTAACTATTTGGACGGTCGAGAAGTGCCACCCAATTTAGACCGGAACCCAGTGGGGGAGGCATCCACAGGGACCGTACCCTCCTTTCCCTACCACCAACCTCTCGGAAGGACTTTCGGACCCACATGTTTAACGTGATCGTACTCCTCATGAACACGGCGGCAGTTTTGTCAGTGGCTGGAATCGAACCCGGGCCTACCGAGTGCAACTCCAGCGCGCTAACCAATGGGCTACCGCGCCCTAAGGTATGTTGTTGTTGTTGTTACTTATAACCTCCTGTTTCGGTCGAGCCGCAAACAGGACCAGTGATGCCAGAAGAAGGACAAAGAATGACACAAGACGAGATCACAAAGATTAATAACACAAACAAGCATCATTGACGAAGGTCGGGGGTGGGGGGCAGCTTCACATTTGGCAAGGACCCAGAAGGCGGAAGACTGGCGTCATCCTCATGAAAACATCCATGCCTTACTCGGGATTCGAACCCAAACCCACTAGACAGCAGTCTGAGACTTTCTCGACTTCACCGACTGGACGACTCAAGTATGTTCCACCACCGTTAAGACTGCAGTGATAAAAAAAACATTGTAAATAAAGGCACCAAATCAAAAGAATGTTTTATTTGGGGATAATCTACATATTTGGCTCATATATCCTCAATCTAAGAATAGGTCAAATTTTCAACAAAATGATGAATCTAAAACTAAGAAGATTAGTAGGGTTAGGGTAGTAAGGGTGTAGCAGTAGCTAAAATAAGATTTGAGAATTTCTGAAATGTAATAGGAAATATTTTAAAACCTAAAGTCAATATTCAACCCCTTACAGTTTTAATGCAATTCGTATTTCCATTAACTTCATTCGCTTCAAACATTCTTTTCCAATGAATGCGAAATTTTTTTCATTCTAGTAAATCGAGATAAGGAACTATTTTCATAAATGTTTTGCTAGAGATCAAATGGAGGATACGTAGATATAACCCAGACGTTGTCTGGTCCAAAATAGCTCAGTTATAGTTATTTCTTTTACTTTGACGAAGCAAAGGACGATGAAGATAAGTATGGAATATAAAGTATTATTAAGAATTATATTTTTACTTTATATGTTTTCATTACAAAATCGAAATGATGAATTTGATGCATGACATTTTAAATTTCTGAAACATTGATCAAAAGCATTAATATTGAAAAAGGTCATATTGAACTCATGTTTTAAATGATATATTACTCTAAAAAGTAATTTTTATATAGATGAAAAAGTTATATTAGCAAGCAGTTATAAATTTTTAATGTTAAACGTTTTGTACTGAGTATTATTGACTATTAATTTATATCTGTCAGAAAATAAAGTTGTTAGATACACTATCAAATTGTCATTCTGGTGAACCGTCATCTAAACAGTTAAAACAAGCATATAATAATTCTAAATTGGAGTTGTGAAACATTCTATTCTTTATTATGTATATATTGTCAATGTGCATCTATGTTAGTGTGGGGGTCCGTGAGTTTAATTTTTGATTAATCTTTATTACAACTCTTACATAAAGCACAGAATCAAATCAATCTTCTTTAGCGTTGTTAAGCTTTTTATTATTTTTCTGTATATATGTTAGTGTCCATGTGTGTGTCTGTCAGTCTAAATTTTGATGAATCTTTATTATAATCCTTACACAAAACTCAAGAGTCGGTCTTCCTTGGGGTTGTGAAGTTTTATTCGTTATATTTCATATATGTTAAAGTGTATGTATGTTACTCTGTGTATTCGTCAGACAGTGGATGCGATATCTCCCAGACGATTAGATAATTTAAAATGAAAATTTGATACAAATATTGCAATCGGTGAATACTGGAGCCCTAGGGGTTTTATATGCAATCGAATGTCTGAAGAAACCCCCAATTTTAGAACAAAATTAAAAAGGCAATCCTCCAAAAACTG
Organism: Amaurobius ferox; assembly: GCA_951213105.1. Classification (NCBI taxonomy): domain Eukaryota; kingdom Metazoa; phylum Arthropoda; class Arachnida; order Araneae; family Amaurobiidae; genus Amaurobius; species Amaurobius ferox. The sequence goes on along the minus strand of OX578139.1, from coordinate 94,283,638 downwards.
AACATAAAACTGAACAGAAAACTGAACAGATATTCTGGCATAAAAAGTGATTTTTCGTGTTGTATCAACTGTTTTCAATATATTAAGCATTCTAAAAATAAATTATCAAGAAATTGCACAAAATTATAAAAATGCATTATTGTGAAATATATTTACTTTCCATATGTACTTTCCATATGTATATATTATACGCCAAGTTTATTAACATTAGCCTAGTGGTTCCAGTCCGTTTCATTCACAATAAAAAATACGTTGTGTAATAGATTTTTGTTTTGACGCCTACTCGTCAATAGCCATTTATTTTATGAAATATTAATTAAGGAAGAACCGTGTAATATGGACCGGCGTCGTAATTCTCGTCCCACCCTGTAGAGGGAGAAGTGTATGCGCTGTGTGAAAACGCTTTGGCTATTTTCATAAGCGTCTATTGTGCTGCGTTCGTGGAAAGGAAAGTTTAAAAATAAATGGAAAAAATCGAAATGTCGGGTTATCGATAAATCAGGTAAGTGCATTTTTGATTTATGAATCTTCGCGATCACTGGTTTAGAGTTCTAAATAAGTTTAAGTAGCTCATAACAGGGTATTAACCTTCTCTTTTGGGGCATTCTGTTTGTGATCGTTTATAATGGCGGTTCTTGCGGTCGTGTGCTGCTCTAAATGAAGTGTAAGATGGACCACTGCCGATCGTGCAGCATAGACTGTGGTCCATGCTACACGATCGGCAGTGTGTGGTCTGTTCAGGTACCAGAAAAGCGGTTGGATGACGACGGATCTATTAGCCGATTGGATTAACCACTTCATAGTGCATATCAGGCCTGAAAAGAACGGTAAGGTCATAGTCATCTTAGATGATCATGTATCCCATACGCAAAACCTTGCGGCATTGCTGATGGCCAGTGAAGCAGGGGTTATATTGCTATCATTATCCTCACATACTACGCACGGCATGCAAGTTCTTGCGGTGGTTTTTTTCACCCGACTCCTGCCGATGCCGAAATTCGAGCCACTACTGCCCAAGAAGAAACTTCCATGATCACGTAACGCCCCTCCTTCCAATACTGCAACCGGTTATAGATACCAGATCTCTCTTCCAAGCACTAGTAAGATGAACTTGGAATTTTTAAGTCACAAAATGCGTCGTCAAAATTGTATCTAAAAGTGTATCTATCTAAAGAGTAAGTGCCAAAAGTGTATCTATCTAAAGTGTAAGTGTCAAAAGTGTATCTATCTACAGTGTAAGTGTTAAAAGTGTATCTATCCAACATTCTGCAAAATTATAAACAGATACGAGGAAATACATCGTAGGTAACAGTTTTGACGTTCTCTCCCGAGACAGATTCAATGGAACAGAAACGGCAACAAACGGGTAATGTCGACGCCATGAAAATAACTATGAAGACAGCGACGACTTTTTGGGAAAGAAGCGACGAAAGTCTTGGAACGTTTGCGTGATGATTAAGTGAGATAACAAGGAAAAACACGTCTACAGACGCCTGGATTCAGTGCAGCAAGTGTTCGACGTGGACACATGAAGTTGGTGCTGTGTTATCTCATCCCCTACACTACTATTGTGATGACTGTAAATGAAGCAATAATGTCGTCCTAATGCAGGCAATGCCATCGATCTGTTTCTGTTAAAAGTCATAAGTGTAATATGGACCACAGTGGTTCATATTGTACGTATGGCTGTGTAATATGGACCACTTCTCAAAAAATGAACTTTGCCAATATTCGCGTAAGTGTCCATAATTCGCCATCAAATATAATCTCATACTATATCTTTTCTTCCAACTGGAAAATTGGGCTTTGAAAATGTAAATCCATTCGTTCAGAGTGGTTCATTGTTAGGTGGTCCATATCACACTGCTCTCCCCTAAATGTCAATTTCACTTTAATTCGAATTTTGTATGCGAGAGTTTGTGCCAAAAATATTGTTGAACTGAGATATTTTAGCCATCTTTTTTTGATTAGAAAAAAAAAATACTAGCGTGTTCAAAGTGAAATGACATATTGATGTGAACAATTGACGTTATATAAAATAATTCCCAATGAAACGAAGTGAAAAATGAGTTTTTATACTTCTTTTCTATACTGTTAGTGAGAATAAGAGAGGAGAGAATTATGATTTTACATATTTAATAAAAATATTTATCGTCTGAAAGTTCCATTGACTCTGCACTTGCAAAAGACATGATTACAAAATCATAATGTAGTTATCATAAATATATTTTTAACCTAAAATACATTGTCAGAAAATAAATTCAAAGTAAATAAAAAAGCCCAAGACAAATTTAATGATATTTTTCACACATAAAAAAGTTTCGCGTGTGCCCGGAAAGTGTATTATTTTTGTTTTAACAAATATAAAAATGAACACGCAGCGAAAGAACACTATCTCTTTCTGTCCTTTAAAACGATTTTCCGAATTTATGTTTGCTCTTGTCATAAGTTTAACGAAAAATCGAATTTATTTCTGTCGTAAGAAACTTGGAATACATTGGAGCTCGACTTCCCGTTTTACACATTGTTCTCTCTTTGAATGTAGCAATGACAGAAAAACATAAATAAAATAAACTCCCTCAGAAAAAAGGAAACGTTTATCCATACATGTTATTGTTTTCTTTTGAAATGTAGATTCTTTAGTGTATATTTTCTTTTCATTCTCGACGGTTACTTATCGTATTCTTGTTTTCATTTTGGCAGTTAATATGTGTTGCACGTTTAAAGTTTTATTTTCACGAGTTAGGAAGTCTTTAATCTGAAGAATAATGCGAATTTAGATTTTAATGTGTTTAAAGAAATATATTGTGATGCTGCATATTCGATTCTATTACGTCACCTATTTAGCTCTATTATATTGAAAACATGAATGGTATGACTGAGCATGCACTTGCTGAAAAGTGCTTTGCCCTATTTTTAAAAAAAATCCTATCCAGCCCGAAATTATTAAGATTTGACAAGACCTCAGCCCAAGAATATTTCAAAATAATGCACCCTAACCCGACCCGAACCGAAAACACTCAAGTCCCAGAACGGCCCGGGTCGGTTTTTTAAATGCATTGAAGCTGAGCCATTGCTAAAAGCTGAGCTATTGTAGCCTCGCATCATGATAATAATTTACCATTAGAGGATTTAAATACAAATTGCATTACATATTACATAAAAAGATTTAAATTAATAGGTAAAAGTTGCGAAGAGCAATGTTTTATTTTGACTTCGGAATGTGTTCTAATAAATATGTATTCAATTTACTATCGAACGTTGCTATTTTTCGGTATACATTTCTAATTTACACATCTGCGTTCCCCATACAAATCAAACTTTTGTTACGTAATATGGAAAAGAATGAGACCAACTCTGGTGGCGACCTCAGTGGTTTACGCCTCTACTAGAAGGCCGGTAAAGGGCTATAAATCCGACATCCCGAGAGTCGCACAACCAGAAGAGCAAGAGTCGTATAAACGATTCACCAGGTAGGGAGGACAAAGGCAATGCACCGAGAATCGACCCCAGTCGCCAACGGGTCTGCAAAAAGGTCATAAGAGACCTATTCCTCTTCGCCACCTGGAAGCGTCTGCTTCACGTACCAAATCAAGTTAGCAACCGACTTATCCACAGATTGATAAACCCACGGGAAATGAGGATCAGGGCTATGTGAATATAAAGTTCTTCTAAAAAGCCTCCTGTGGAGAAAACTTAATATGGGGCATCAAGACGTCAATTTGCTTATTGAGAGTAAACCAACTTGATTTTTATTTTAAAAATGATTAATTCCTGCCCGGATTAATCCCTGCCCGACTTGGTTCAAAGAAAGTTTCCTTAAAATTCTGCTAGACCCGACCTAAGCTCACGGCTGTAAAATACGAAAACAGAAACATACTGCGTTATATTTAAAATGTAGATTGTGCAACAATTATGAAGTTCCTTCTTGGTGAAACAATTAATGCACATGCAAGATAAACAGTTTGACTTTTGAAAAGAAGTTAGGAAGAGAAGTGAACTGGGAGTTTTTTCTGCAAATGGTTTTTAAGACCTTACAATATAGTTGAAAAGTGTTTACGGCTTTGTTCATTCTGTCTGTCTGTCCGTTAGCACGATAACTGCTGTAAAAATGACCTTATCGAAATGAAATTTCAGTACGTTGTTCAGACGGTCTGTGGGATTTATGGGAATATAATGGAATAATATCACCCAATTAGTTTTGGATTGAACCCGGTTTGAAAAAATGAAATACATTGAACCCTATGGGACCCAGTTTTTCAAACATTTTTTAAGCGGGTTTAAAATTTACAAATTGCTTCGAAAGTTTTACTAAATATTCAAATTATCCCATTAAATATACGAAAAAAAAATTTCAGCAAAATATACTCAGTAGTTTTTCAAATAAAAATTAAAATAATAATTACACTCTTTATATGAAGAGATCACGTGGCCATTTTACGGAGAGATCGTGTGATCCACTTCAAAATAAAATATAGAACCCATCTTGTGTCGAAATCGTGATTTTTAAAGTTTTTTTTAATTTATATTTAGTGTTGTATCTGTTCTAAAACCGCTTTGTGTTTGTTTAAATTCTGTGCATCCGCATACTGAAACAACGCAATTACAATATATTTGAGTTTAAATGATAATGAAACTATAATGATTTCTACAACGAAGCCTAATTTCCACTTATGGAGAATGCGAATACCAAAAGATGTAGAATGAGTTGTATAAGAATTGCTGCATTTCTTTTACGCAAAATTATTTAGCTCATGGAATCTGCAGTATAGCCGATAAGACTAAACATTCATTGATTATACAGGTACACAGAGAATCAGAGGATTTTTTTGATGAAGATTTAAGCATAGAGTTGAATTACTTGTACCTCCATAGTTTTAGGTTTTTAAATAAAATAATTTATTATAGTATTGGGATGAATGAAAGGAGTGGAAAAATGTTTTTGAATGAAATGCCTTTTTTATATAGAGGCGATTTATATTTCGATGACTTCATTTGAATAAAGTTCAATTGTTTTCGATGAAGTTTTCGATGAAGTAAGATTATAATAAATTAATGTAGTATTGTGATAGTTTTAAAAATATTACCGAGGAATGTATCGCATTTTAGAGATATTTAAGCCAGGCAATTTATATTTCAATGCCGTCATTTGAATGAAGTTCATTTTTTTCGATGAAGTTTTTAAGTTTTCAAATATAATAAATTACTACAGTACAGTGATAATTTTAAAAATATTACCAAGGAATGTATCGCATTTTAGAGATATTTATATAAAATTGCATTGAAATTGGAAAGTGTTTCATAATCAATGCTTTATGCATGATTGATATTTCTTGTTAAAAATGTTGAAGGATGAATTTGGAGAGAATGGTTGTATGAGTATTAAGTCGTCAATGAAATAATTTTATGTTATCTTTGTGTTCTACGTTACAGCTTACTTTGCTAGCAGCGGTGAAAGGATATTTAAGTGCCAGATTTCTATAAGCTGGTACGTATTACTCTTATATTTTTCTTGAATTTCCGTTAAAAGTACGCCAGTGCTATAAAGTACGCCAGTTGCTTTGGAACTGACGGTACTCTTTTCAGAATTTTGTATTGGGTAAAAGTACGCCAAAGTTTATTAAAGCGTCAAGTTCTTATAATCTAAAATCACTGTTTTAACAAACTGTCTAGAGCCTTGCTTAGTTTTAGCTTTTATTAGACGTGGTTCAAAATGTTAGGGAATTGTTTTAACTATGGTCTTTCTTGGAAAAGCGAAAACATGCGATCTTTTACTCTTAGTAGAAGGGGTTAATGCAAGACGTAAATAAAGATTCAAAAGTTATAGAACTGAAAAAAAATTATTTTAAAAAGTAAAGAATATGAAGAATGTTTTGTGCATGATTTTCTAGAAACTATTGTGAAGTCTAGAAAAAGAGAAGAGTATAGGTTAAAAAAAATTAGAGATAAAGAACGGTTAAAGAAAATTAGAGAAGAGGAAAAGTTAGAGAACATTAGAGAGTAAGAAATATTAGAAATAATTCATTTAGAAAAGAGGGAGCTTCAGCTACAAAAGTTAAAACTGAAAATGTTCGGTAGATGTAATTCAGAGGAATTGATTGCCTGAAAGAAAAAAGAAAATTTTATAATTTGCAAAATCTTATGCAAAAGTTTGATCCTAAAGTAAATGACATTAGTTTATATTTAGTTTCCTTGAAAGACAAGCTAAAGGTACTAATGTTGAGAAAACAGATTTGGTTTTACAATTGATAGCACATTTGACTCTTTAAATTGTTCAATTAATTCCTAGGGAACTGGAAGAAAGTGATGTATATGACTACATAAAATATTTATTGTTAAAGAGGTTTAAATTGAGTCCCGAAAAATTCCGATTTAAATTTTCGCAGAATCAACGGTATGGAGATAATTCTTAGCGAGACCTGGTATATGAACTAAAAAATTACTTTAATGAATGATTGAAGGCTTACATGTTACGAATTATGATAAATTTAAAGACCTTATAGTTAAGGTTCAATTGAAACCGTGTGTACCTAGTACTGATGTCCGAGAATATTTCATAAAAGTGTGACCAAATCTCATTTCATCATCAAAACTAGCTGATATGCTTGATAAATATGAAACTGTAAGAGAAAATTGGGGAGTAATTTCAATTTTGGGGAAAATCAAAAATAGGGGAAAAACAAAGAGCAGTGTGATTGTGATACATATCAAAATAGCATTAAATATTTTCAATAAGATTTTGATAAGACACAAAATTTTCAAAACAGCAATCTAACTGAATTAACTGACGTATTTTTCTCATAAGTTACGCGGAATACAATGAAATTGACCCCCATTCTTTATTGCACTCCCCCTCATTTTGAATGTAGCTGGAAGAACAAACGTAAAGAAAGCTAAAAGGGTTTTCTATATATTTTTGTGTTGTTTTAAATGTGAATTCTGTAGAAATACCTTTTATTTTTACTGTAAAGATTATTAGAGTATCCAACTCTTTTCTTTCGGAGTATTCAAAGGAAATTTAGAAATAAAAATTATTAGTAACACATGGAACTAAGGTTTTCGTAATTATAAAATTATGAAATGATTGATTTCAATTTTAAAAATGAAAATATAATAAGGAATACTTTTAAATAGAAAGATAACAGATTTTTTATTACAAACATTCTATTAACTTCATGTGATATATTTTTGTTTGTTTAAATGTTTGGTAAACTTTTATTCCATAAATATTTCGCAAACATTTTTTGACCTTGGAAAATAATTTTTGTGAAAAATTTGATGATAAATGATATGATTACGATTTATATTTGATTTTTTATCATAACAATAATATCGAGAAGAACATATATTTAGTTTTATAAATCTATAGAATTATTTTTTTAATTTTCTATTAGGGGTTGATAGAATGGGATAAAATTAATATCGATTTGAAGATAAAATTAAGATCCATTTGAAGACAGGAATTAAAATCGATTTGGAAATAAAATTAAGATCGATAGAGAAATATTTTAAAAGGACAATATAATTTAGAAAGTCATATATTTTTGATCGGGTTTAAGTGTTTGTCGCAGCGGGATAAAAATATTAGAGGGGCATCTTTCACGTTAGAGTTTTGCTGTCACATCTTAGTATAAGATCATCAAACTTTCATTTCTTTATTTGATTCGCAAAGGACGACAAAATGATTTCTTTCGAAAAAAAAAATATATATTTTAAATTTGCATAGAAAAAGTACTATGTTGTCAACATTTATCAACTTTTGAAAATATGCCCATCTGTGTATGTGTATGTGTGCGTGTGTGTAAGTTGTGGACACGATGACACCAGATCGAATTCCCCTACCATTGTCGCACATTATTTAGGTATATAAATATATATTATGGGAAAACTAGAACTGGATATAATATTTAGTACTTTTGGCGATTAGAGTTATTCTAATTTCAAGTTTTTCATATCATGACTTATGGAAAAATTATGATAATTATCTTATTAATGATTGTAGTATAATGGTATGTGAAGAAAATTGATAATTTGATTTTAGCTATGCATGCCAATTGTATTTCATTTTAGCTATGCATGCCACAAATACAGTACATGCACTCTATTAAGCGATGGATGTTTGGGACCATTTAGAAAAATGGAATTCTAAAATAATTTTATGAAATATTTTATAAGAATAACCTAATATGAATAATGAAAGAAAAAAATCTTAATTTTCGTCTGATGAAAGTTTTGATAGAAGTTTCATGTTTTTTTGATTCATTATTAGGTCTAAGGAAAATTTTAAATTGCATTATGATTTAGAATTCTTTTTTAATTTGAACACATTTCAAACCACGAAAAAATGATGCATTCAACCTTCCAGTACGTTATAAGCTATCATTAGGTATTTTCAGATTTGTTGTACCTTTGTCAAAGATTGAATTTAATGCAATAATGGAATACTAATCAATTTTTATTTGTTTGCACTCCAATGCTTATTATATTCTATTAATATCACCGTCACGTGGAAACACATTTCTGTACCTCGTATTTTCTCGATTTTATGCTCTCATGTCATGTATTTCCTCTTTCTTTCTCAAATTAAATGCAATGAATATTAATTAACACGCAGGAAAATAAATTACGCTTTTCATCACGTGAGTAACGAAATAAAAAGTAATTATGTGGAACGCATAATCAAACTAATTAGTAAATGTCAAGACAGAGTGCGACTTATTTTATGTTTACGAATTACGTTGATTTTCAACACGGTACTAAAAACTACGTTCAGCGGAAAGGTGATACTCCATGAGCTATGAATTGATTATTGCACAACAAATATAACACATTTTTGTAGCATGACTATCCGCTTTATAGGGTATGAGTATCCGCTTCATAAAGTATGAATAACCGCTTCATAGAATATAAGTTTTATAGAATTGGAGTAATCACTTTTTAGAGTTGGAGTAATCGCTTTACAGAGTGTAAGTATCCACTTAATTGAATATGATTATCCGCTTTATAGAGTATGAGTATCAACTTTATACAGTATGAGTATACACTTTAGAATATGAGTATCAGCTTTATAGAGTATGGGTATCCATCTTACAGTGTGTGAAAATCCGCTTCATAGAGTATGAGTATACACTTTATGGAGTGTGAGTATCCACTTAATATACGCGGGTGAAATGCAGTGTTACTATTTTTTACATCAAGACTATAAAAGTTAATAATGCAAACAAAAATGTATTGAATTTAATTAGAACAAGAAAGATCAATCATGCTTAAAGCATTGATTATAAAACACTTTCCAACTTCAATGCAATTTTATTTAAACATGTCTAAAATGCAATACATTCCTCGGTAATATTTTAAAACTTTTCACAATACTACATTAATTTATTATATTTGACACCTTAAACCTTCATCGAAAAAAATGAACTTTATTCAAATGACGGCATTAAAGTATAAATTGCCTGGTTTAAACATCTCTAAAATGTGATACATTCCTCATTAATAATTTTAGAATTATCATAATACTACGATAATTTATTATATTTGAAAACTTCATCGAAAACAACTGAAATTCATTCAAATGACGTCATAAAAAAATAACACGCCTGGCTCTCTCTATAAAAGCAACATTTCATTCATAAATAATTCCCCCATTCATGTCATTCATCACAATACTATAATAATTAATTTTATTTAAAAATTAAGACCATTGAGCTACAAGTAAGTAAACTCAATGCGTAAAACTTCATCGAAAAATATCGTCCTTCTCTTTCTAAAATCAATGAATATTTCATTCATATCAGCTAAGCAGACTCCATGGACTAAATGATTTTGTGTTAAAGAATTACAGCGATTCTAATACAACTCATTCTACATATTTTGCTGTTTACATTTTACATAGGTGAAAAATAGGCTTAATAGTAGAAATAATCAAATTTGGAAGAGCATTTAAACTGAAATATATTGTCATTGCGTTGTTTCAGTATGTAGATGCACAGAATTTAGGCAAAAATAAAGTAGTTTTAGGACGGATACAACACTCTATATGAATTAAAAAGAACTTTAAAAATCACGATTTTGACACAAGATGGATGCCATATATCATTTTGAAGTGGGTCATGTGATCGTTTCATATCATGGACACGTGATCGCTTCATATAAGAGGTGTTATTATTATTTTAATTTTTATTTAAAAAACAACTGAATATATTTCGCTGAATTTTTTTTTATATATTTTATGGAACAATTTGAATATTGCCTAAAATTTTCGAAGCAATTTGTGAATTTTAAATCCGCTTAAAAAATACTTGAAAAATTAGGTCCCATAGGGCTCAATGTATTCCATTTTTTCAACCCGGGTTCAATCCAAAACTAATTGGGTGATATTATTCATTTATATTCCCATAGGTCCTATCGACCGTCTGAACAACATACTAACATTTCATTTTGATCAAGTCATTTTTACGGCAGTTATCGTGCTAACGGACAGACAGACAGACAGACAGACAGACAGACAGACGGATAGACAGACATAATGAACAAAGTTATAAACACTTTTCAACTTTGTTGTAAAGTGTTAAAAATGACATACATTTTATAATATTGTTAACACATAAATTGCATTTTATCTGAACACTTTTTATCTACAAATCAATCTTTAATGAGAAATATTTTCAATAGCCAACAGACGATTTGGGTATATTTATAGGGTGTTCTATTATTACGGTTGCAAAATGAATAAACAAGAAAGATCAATCATACATAAAGTACTGTTCATGAAAACCTTTTCAACTGTAATTATATTTTATTTAAACATATCTAAAATATGATACATTCAGCCGTGATAATTTTAAAATTATCACAATACTACAATAATTAATTATATTTGAAAACTTAAAACTTCATCGAAAAAAATGGACTTTATTCAAGTGACGTCATCGAAATATAAATCGCCTGACTTTCTATGTAAAAGTAGTGAATATTTCATTCTTATACTTTTATTCCCTTCCTTTCATTCAGCGGTCATATTTTTAAAATTATCACAACACTACAATGATTTACTTTACTTTAAATTTCAATCATGGAGGTAAAAGTACTTTTTAACTCCATGCTTAAAATTTTATCGGAAAGGGTAATGCTATAAAATAATATGCTTCTTAATGTAAAATCAATGAATATTTCATCCATACCAGTAACATTACAGACTCCAGAGCTAAATAAATTTGCTTTAAAAATTCAGAAATTATTTTACAACTCATCTTACAGCTTGACATATTTGCATTCTGAGTATGTTAAAATTAGGCTTCGTTGTAGAAATAATAAAATGTTTATGATCATTTAAATTCAAATATATTGTAATTACGCTGGCATGGAATATGGATGCACAGAAATTATGCAAAAATAAAGCGGTTTTAGGACGAATGCAACACTAATTATAAATTAAAAAGAACTATAAAAATCACGATTTTGACATTGGGGATAAAGATGGATGCCCTATTTAATTTTAAAGTGGGTCACGTAATTTATTCATATAATATGGGTGTAATTATGTGTTATTTTAATTTTTATTTAAAAAACTACCGAACATATTTTGCTGAAGTTTTTTTTATATATTTTGAATATTTCCTAAAACTTTCGAAGCAATTTGTGAATTTAAAATTCGCTTTAAAAATGTTTGAATAATTATATCCCCTCAAAAAAATTTGAAATTTTTTTTGATAAATTAGATTAGGTTAATGTATTTCATGTTTTCAACTCGAGTTCAATCCGAAACTAACTGGATGATATTATTCATTTACATTCTCATATGTCCCACAAACCGTCTCAACAATATACTAAAACTTCATTTTAATAAAGTCATTTTCACGGCAGTTATCGTGCGAACGGACAGACAGAATGACAGACAGACAGTTATAACCACTTTTCAAGTTGTAAAATGTTAAAAGCAGCATAAAAATTGAGTTATGAAATATATTATAAAGTCGCCATGTTTTGTGAAAACGATTTATATGTGCTCAGTCCTTCGATTTATATGTGCTCTGGTAAAAGAAAAAGTAAGATTTATTAATTTTTAAATACAATTTTTGAATTGTAGATTTATTTACTACTTATTGCCTACCTTTGCATACACATGAGGCAAAGTCTCATGTGTATGCAAAGGTTCAAGTTTTTACTTTTAGCTGTTTGGGTTTTAGCTGTTTAGCTGTCTGGGTATTTACTCATTCTGTCTCGCTCAACTGTGATATAGATGAGTATTCGCTCATACGATACTGACCAAACGATTATATTATAAATTTTTACGTACATATGTATAGCAATCAGCATGATAGTACGAAACGAAAGTTTTCATGCTTTTTCAGTCCCATTGCGATTCAAATTAGTGGATAATCGAGATTCAAATTCACTGACCTGATCCTGCACTCTCTTTTAAGCCATTGAGATGAAATTACTTTTTTATTGTAAAAACGGTTTTAATTTCCTTTTTTTTCAAATTAAATGTCAAAGTGAACCATACAACAACTTCCTCATTTTCTACTTTTGGGATTATACTATTTGGATTCTATTTTTAGAGCAATGCGTCTACTTAAAGCGACGGATGGTGCATGTTTTTACAAGAACAAGAGATTGCGCCGATTTCTTTTAAATAATAACATTTGAATAAAGTCAATGATATTACTTTCCTTATATACATAATGTATAAGGAAAGTATTGTGACGGGGTCGAAAATTCGAATTCGAGTTTTCGACGGGAGAGCACGTTTCAAGCATCCCTGATCACGAATCAAACATTTTTGGAGTGATGTCTGTGTGTGTGTGTGTGTGTGTGTCAGTGGGCCTGTGGAGACGATAACTGTCGAACGAATGGACCGATTTGAACCAAATTTGGTACAAAATTCACAATCCGTAAACACTGGAAGTCTATTGCTTTTATACGCAATCGAATGTTCAAAACCCCCCCTAAATTTTCGAATGAAATTCTTAAAAAATCGTCAAAAAATCAAAACCACTAATAAAGTTACGCAAATAGACATTTCTTATGTAATTTTTTATTAGGAAACTATTGACATAAATTTTAGAATGCTAACACGAATCGTTCTCGAGATATGGTGCATTTTTCAAAAAAAAATATCAAAAAGTCATATAAAAAATATGTCCTATTGATAAACATGTTCACTTTTCATATGTAATACCATGCGATAAACTGGGTGATATCATTCTCGTGGATCTAGCTCGTTCCATTCATGAAAAAATATACTATGAGTAATACTTTTGTATTTGAACGCCAATAGTCATTTATCTGCTGTAAGAATAACTTATTTCTTAGTGCATAACGCTTGGCGAGATTTTGGCGACGAATTTGGCGGAATGTCGCCAACTTGGCGACTTTCTGAAATGTTGCCAAATTAATGAAAATCTTGCCAAATGGATAAAAATGACGCTAAATCAATGAAAATGACGACTAATTGTCGAAAATTCAATGTCTTGGAAAGAATATTAGTATCTACTATAAGAAAAACCTATTTTTTTTACTGTAAAAATAGTAAATTCATTACATTATATAAGGAAAGTCATGTGTTGCCCACATCAGATTTTTTTTATTAGCTTTAAGACTTTGGAAGTCTTATTGTAATTTTTAAACTCCTTAAACATTCTAGTCCTGTGCGTTATAATGCGTGTTACCATAAGGGAATATACTGAAACTGCCCATATTAACAAGTCCAATGATCCTTGAGGAAAGCAATTTTAAGTAATTATTCCGAGCAGGTTTCAATTAATATCAGAACAGTAGTGCTTTTTAAGAGTCGGTGTTTTAATTCTAAAATTTAGCTGCATGAAACCTGCAGTATGTAGTCTGCCCTAATAAATACTAACGAATATAATTTAGGGAAGGCTGCAAATTAAATCCATTCTTTTGTTCCTTAAAAATAAAGATAACCAAAAAATGTGCCAAAATTAAAAGTATTTTATTAAAATATCCTGTTTACGACGAACTAAAACTACCCAGATATAGCGCTTTAGGGCATTACTATTCCCTTCATTAGTGGCACAGTTAAAACAAGCACAGTAAATGTTATTAAATACAGGCCATAACTGCCAAACAAAATTTACATATTAAACATTTTACAAATTTTAAATATGAGACATTTAAAATATAATTTAATTATAAAGTACAAATAAAAGGAATAATAAAAGGAAAAAGGTTCATGAGATAAATGTTAAACAATATAAATGTCGTCAGAAACAAAATAAGACATCTACTAAATATTCAGAAAATCATATAAAGGTTTTATACGTAGTGAGTCGCGAACGAGACGCCAAGCATAACTAAGGGTGAAAGGAATCAAAATTGCAAATAGATTCAAGGCAAAGTTAAACAAGAAAGATAAGTCATGCATAAAACATTGATTATGAAACACTTTCCAACTTCAATGCAATTTCATACAAACATCTCTCAAATGCGATACATTCCTCGGTAATATTTTTAAAATTATCACAATATTACATTAATGACAATATTATTTCTCAGTGAAATCGAGTCATGAGAAAATTCTAATTTTTTGTCCCAAAATATAAGAATTTGCTCATTTGTATAGTGAAAACCTCATGCTATACATATTAGCTTCTTACTTTCCTTATATACATAATGTATAAGGAAAGTATTGTGACGGGGTCGAATATTCAAATTCGAGTTTTCGATGGGAGAGCAAGTTTCAAGCATCCCTGATCACGAATCAAATCTTTTTGAGGTGATGTCTGTGTGTGTGTGCGTGTCAGTCTGTGGAGCCGATATCTCACGAACGAATAGGGCGATTCGAATGAAATTTGGTACAAAAATCACAATCCGTGAATACTGGAAGCCTATTGTTTTTAAGCGTAATCGAAAGTACAGAACCCCCCCCCCCCTAAATTTTCGAGTGAAATTTTGAAAAAATCATCAAAAAATCAAAACCCTTTATAAAGTTACGCAAATAGACATTTCTTACGTAATGTTTCCTTAGAAGACGATTGACATAAATTTTAGAACGCTGGCCTGAACCGTTCTCGAGATATTACACATTTTTCAAATAATTGTATTAAAAAATCCCTTAAATTAAAAAACTATTAGCTCTTGAGAAACATGTTCACTTTTCATATGTAATATCATGCGATAAATTTGGTGACACCATTCTCGTGGACGTAGCTCGTTCCATTCATGAGAAAAGATACTTTCAGTAATACTTTTGTATTTGAACTCCAATAGTCATTTATCGGCTGTAAGAATAACTCATTTCTCCGTCCATAACTCTTGGCGAGATTTTGGCGACGAATTTAATGGAATGTTGCCAACTTGGCGACATTTTTTAATGTTACCAAATTAATGAAAATCTTCCAAAATGGATAAAATTGACGCATAATCAATGGAAATGACGACTAATTGAAGAAAATTCGGCTGAGGTACTATAGAAGACCTGACTGGCAACCCCACTGCCCCTGGTCATCATTGGTCAAGGCATCTGTAGCATTTTAAACTGTGGGCAGTAGCTGAGCCGGGATGGGTCTTCTCCCCACACCTGTCACATCCAATTAGCGGTTATGAATGATGCCTCTGTCCGAGATGGGTGGGTCTTTTTAAAGCAGGGTGTGATTTGTACTTAAATTTATGTCAACTAAAGAAGGGAGCATCTACTCATTTTATTCCGCGAAAAGAGTTTTTTTCGACAATACAAATTTAGAGGATAATAAATAAATAAAGATTAGGTACATCTTTTCAAACAAAGGGAACATTCTCTTATTTCACATTGCAAATAAAGGATAATACAGAATAATTGAATAATTTAAATTTTAATGTATTTATTTAGGGAAAATTATATTTTTATAGCATTGCTGAAATCAGGACATAGTTCTAATGAAAGAATATTTCTAAACACATTAGCTTTTTTCAAACGAAGGGTACTCTTTTCACTTACTTCATATTGAAAATTTTGGACAATACAGGATAACTGAATAATTTTAATTTTAATGTATTTTTTGAGAAGAAAATCATGTTTTTATAGCATTGCTAAAATCAGGACAAGCGTTGGTTCAAGGGCTTTCGGCCCAGACCGCTCGATCTACCCGAAAGTGTTGAAGGTGAAAATTAGGCTTCGTTGTAGAAACAATCGAAGTTTGATGATCATTTAAACTCAAATATATTGTACTTGCGTTGTTGCAGAATGTAGATGTATTTGTATGTATTTGATGTATGCAGAATGTAGTTGTATTAGAATTGCTGTATTTTTTCAACGCAAAAGTATTTAGATCATGGAGTCTGCATAGCGATATGAATGAAATTGATTTATATAAATATTCATTGATTTTATATAAAGAAGGACGATTTTTTTCGAAGAAGTTTTAAGCATAGAGTTTAATTACTTGCAGTTCCATGGTCATAATATTTAAATAAAATAATTATTATAGTATTGTGATGAATGAAATGAATGGGAAAATGTTATGAATGAAATGCTGTTTTTATAGAGAGATCCAGGCGTGTTATTTTTTCTATGACGTCATTTGAATGAATTTCAGTCGTTTTCGATGAAGTTTTCAAATATAATAAATTATCGTAGTATTATGATAGTTTTAAAAATATTACCGAGGAATTGCATTTTAGAGATGTTTAAACCAGGCAATTTATATTTCAATGCCGTCATTTGAATGTTCTTTTTTTCCGATGAAGATTTAAGTTTTCAAATATAATAAATTAATGTAGTATTGTGATAAGTTTTGAAATATTACTTAGGAATGTATTGCATTTTAGAGATGTTTAAATAAAATTGCATTGGAGTTGGAAAGTGTTTCATAATCAATGCTTTAAGCATGATTGATCTTTTTTGTTTTTTTTTATTTTAAAGTGTCCGTAAGCATAACTTGTAATGCCGTCTTCATGTAAGATGTAAATATCTTTTGTCATCAATAGGAGACAAAGCCACCTTGTTCTGGCATACAGTGAATAGTTTATGATGGCTGCTATCAATTTTAATCTATTCTTCCATGATAGGTCTAACATTCAACAGGCACTGTCTATAATCACTGTGCGTAATTTTCCGGGCAACCACATGCGTAGAAACAGCTTTAGCTCTTTTCTTTTCTCCAGCAGATGATAGAATAGAGTACATCTTAGGTCTAAGTCCTATAAACTCTTGAATGTGGATTGAATTCAGTTCATCTTTAAAGTATCCAATACGTTTTTTATTCCCTTTACTAAAAAGAGGACGGTCTTTGGGGTAGTCACAAAAATCATACAGCTGCTTATGCTGTCTCATATCTTCATAGATATCAGCAGTTTGAATTTCACAAGCCAATGAATCAGTATCGGTAAAGAGAAGTGAAGCTTTTTCACCATATTGGCATTCCTTCCGAGAGGTTGGTGGTAGGGGAAGGAGGGTACGGTCTCTGTGGATGCCTCCCCCACTGGGTTCCGGTCTAAATTGGGTGGCACATCCCGGCCGTCCAAACAGTTACCTTACACCTTTCTGGTAGGTCGGACGGTCTGGGTCTCAACAACCATATTGGCTTTTAATATGCTTATAATGGAACTCGTACATGAGTAGCTTGGACAGCCAGATAGTAAAGCCAAAGTATATAGGCCAATTTATTAAAATGCAACTCCTCACACGCTCGATACCCACCAGATCTTTGCTAAAAATCCTGCTAGCTCTATAAGCTGGGGATGCCACCATTTTCAGGGCTCGCTTTGAAGAATTCACTAACTCAACATTCACTCGATTTCGAAGATTTTCCATGGTTTTTCCAAACACAGCATGCAATTTGAAGAAATCTTTCTCAAAATTTGTCTTCGCAAATTTTCTCTTTTCTGTATTAAATTGGTTGTATCTCTAACCAGGGCTTCTGATTAAATTGAATAAAGATTTAAAAAAAAACACTTTTAAAAAATATTAAGCGTGAAGTATTTTTCATATAGCATACATCTAATCTATATAAATAAAATTGGAAATCTGTCTGTCTGGCTATTTGTCTCATCATCACAGGAGAACGGCTGAACCGAATTTCATGAAATTTTGTGAGTAGTCTTGGAATAGCTCCACTTAAAATTTAGTTCATGTTTCAAGTTTCTAGGATCAATAATTGTTTAGATGTAATCAATAATTGTAAAAATGTACAGGTAAACCTTCCATAGACATAGCATTATACAGACGATATTTCTTCCCGTAATTTTATTTGAAGAAAGTGATAGCATGTCGCTTAGCAACGGATTTAAATCCAATTTGTTTATGCAGCAGACGATTTTTGTTGAGTCTTCTCCGATTTAAATACTAAAGAAATGTATATAAAATAAATGCTATCGAAATTGCACTTTTGACTGGATTATATCAATTACTGTCTTCCGGTTTAAACATTATTATTATTGATATTTTCAATTTATTACGTCACTGTTTTATTTTGACAAAAATTGTTGAAACTCATATATTGCACATAGTACGGGTAATCTCCTGCAAATCTTTGCCAAAATAAAACAGAGGACATAGTAAATTGAAAATAGTAATAAACTCTGCAACACACGAATTTCTAAAATCTTTGTCAGAATAACACTAATCCCCGAATCCAATAATCGCGGAAAGCAAAAACAATGGTTTATAATGCCCCCCCCCCACACACACAAGCACAAACACACAAATAAACGGATTTTCAATCACACACACACACACACACACATACACAGAGAGAGAGAGAGAGAGAGACGTTACTTAAAAAAATGTTTTTTTTCGTTTCTATAGATTACCATTCATTGCATGGAAAGCAAAAACGATGGCCTATAACGCACGCGCGCACACACACACACACACACACACACAGACGCCGCACCCACACACAAACACACAAATAAACAGATTTTCAATTTATGCGCTCGCCTCCTCACACAAACGCACACAAACACAAACGCACACAAATACAAACGTGCTCACACTCACACACACACAAACGCACACAAACACAAACAAGTACAAACGCGCTCACACACACACAGAGAGAAAGAGAGAGAGACGTTACTTTAAAAAATGTTTTTCTCGTTTCTATAGATTACCATTTGTAATGCCAGAAATGTAAAGTAATAAATATTTGGAAGGATTAAAAAATAATGGAACCAGGAATGCGGGCGGATTATCCCCACGCTAAGCAGATGGGCGATAATATACAGGTGGCCCCATATCTTACATACCACGCCCATGTTTACATACCACACTAAGCCGTATGGCGGCAACCGAGACGGCGACGCCATGTCTACGGATTAGCTCTCAGCTCTACATTTCAGCACGTGGACCTCCGACCGAAAAAGGGATATAAGTGAGAGTTGCTCGAAGTGGGGGTCAGAATTGGTCAAGGCAGGCTGTTGGAGTTAGACTAGTCAAGAAGAAGCGACGGTAGCAGAGTTAAGAGTTGTGTGTGCGTCTCTGATATAGGAATTCGAAGGAGAGCTCATGTTCATCTGGTATTGCAAGTGTAAAGTGTGAAAAAGCATCGGTGTTACCCAAGTTATATGAAAGAAGATCAGGTACCGTACAATTAAACTATATGAGGATAACCTCTTTGTCTAAATTTGTGTTTTTAAGGAAAAGCTAATTAATGCATCCCACCACGTGCTCCAACCAAATATCAATTCATCTGGCATTACACCCCCGAACTACCATTGAGATGTATTCCACTATTGTGATATTTATTTAATTTGTAAAACTAAAGAGTGTAAATTGAGTATGTGATAAATAAATGTTTGTTCCTTTACTATTAACCTTAATTTTTAGTTTGTTAACTTAGTATCCCGTTAAGCACAGAAATAGGTGGGTTTTGCGGCCACCAACGCAATGTACACAGCAGTAAGTTTTAGAACAGATTACATGTATAATTAATATACTAATAAATAATTAATTTAATGTAAAATGCATTTTTTGACAATATTAATTTTAATCAACAAAATTAATAATCGGCACACCATTCATTGCATGGAAAGCAAAAACAATGGCCTATAACGCGCGCGCGCACCGCCCCTCCCCCCCCCACACACAAACACATAAATAAACAGATTTTCAATTTATGCGCGCGCGCCCCCTTCCCCCCCCCCACACACACAAACGCAAACACACAAATAAACAGATTTTCAATTTATGCGCACGCCCCCTCCCCCCACACAAACACGTTTCTATAGATTATTCATTGAATGGAAAGCAAAAACGATGTCCTATAACGTCCAAATGAAATTAGTGAATACCCCCTTTATGTCAGCTGAACTACTTAATTTTAATGCATGACCCTTCCCTCAGACATTCGCTCTGTCTTTCCATGCCATAGAAAAACTTAACAAACATTTAGAAGAAATCACTCCCACCTAATCTTCGACCCTTCCTTTCCACATTGTTCAACTAGCCACTTGGATCCTTATTCTCATTTGAGCCCCCAAGTCGCAATGTCATAGGTCACGTCTAGCAGCTCCCAGAAATGGCCCCCAGATTTGGCATGAAATCAGGTAGATTTGGCATGAAATCAGGTCTCTTACAGTACCTGAGCCGAAAAGTCAATATATTGGAAAAAATATAAGTATCTACTATAAGAATAACATTTTTTTAACTGTAAAAGTAGTAAATTCATTGCATTATATAAGGAAAGACATGTGCTGCCCACATCAGATTTTTTTCGTATATTATATAGTATAGTATTAGTTATCTAACTATTAAACATCATTTTAAATTAAATTTACTTATTCTTTCATGATATATTCCTTATATAAATGTGTTTAATTGTTTCAAATACGAACTTCAAAGTTTTTTCATGTTCCACAAAATCTTAAATTTCCCTGAAATTATATTTTTTCTCAATTAGAAACACTTATTTTTAATGTAAATGCATATAATATAAATTTCTAAGAAATCGGATTAAAGAAAGGCTTTTAAGTGAAATACGCAAATGTGATTAAAGACGTTCGAGTTTAGTTATTTTAAGAACAATTAACGTCCAAGAGCAACAAAATTTTGTGTTCCTCAGGATTAATTGATGTAAGGCAAATGAGTAAGAGGAACATTATTTATCTGATTTTAATTTAAATGTAGTAATTAGAGCTTAACCAGTAATTAATGAATTCTGAAGTTGCAACGTATTACAGTTTTCGTTAACAGGTGAACTGGTTCTTTATTAACTCGTGGTACTTGTAGATATTAAAAGTAAGATTTAAAAATATTTATCTGAGAGTTTTATAGTTTAGTGTAAAATGTAATGTAAAACATTTACATCAAATGTTTTATATTACATTCATTATTTACATCAGATTGTCTTAAATTTCATGCATTCGAAAATTTTATAATTTTTTTCAATTGCTATAAATGTAAAATTTCTTTGCATTAAAAATGACAACAAAGAACTATTTTTAGTAGTGCCAAGACCTAAAATGTCTGATGTATTCAGTACGGGACTTTCCCTACATTTTTACAAATTTCGATATTTAAGGAAATGGGTAGCAACAATTTAATCATTATTATAAATTAGTATTAGAGACATTCAGCAAATTTATTGGAATTATTGATTAAAATAATCATACGATATGTCTATAAGTGGCCATGGAACGTTTTTCAGGAAGTGGGGGCAATGGAACAAACTCCAGGCTAAGACGTACAAAATGGACTACATTGAAGCCTATATTTGTGATCTTAGAGGTTCAAGATAGAAGTGTCCCGTCTTTCTCTTCCACGTGGACGCCCATGAATGTGTCACGGATATAGCTCTATTCTTTCAAGACTTATGACGCTTAATTTGTAGAATGCAATGTTGTCAATATTTGGATGAATAACATGACAAGAACCATAGAAAAGAAAACGGCTGGATTCCATTTATATCCTTTATGCATAGATTCAAACTTTGCCTTTTTACTGCTATATTTAGCTTTTTGGAATTTCTAAATGCTTCAAAAAGTAACCAAATGTAGTCATATAAACGCTAATTTAGCAACCCTGGTGGAATGGCTTAATAAAAGTTTATGATAAATTCAAAACAATTGCATTGCGTCTATTAATTATTGATTAAAATTAATTATAAAGTATACACTTATAAGAAATTAGTGGTACAAATAAAGTTTATCTAAGATTTTTTTCTGTTTTTTATAAAAAATGTGTAATCTCAATACAGGTTATTGCTCTATAAATAATATTCGGTTTTAAACTCAGTTTTTTAATGTTTATATTTTTATGAAAATAAACTGACAAAATTATTGCATTGGAAAATTTGTGAATCTATTCTAAGACATATAACTCATTAATTGAAAGCTCGAAACAATTAAAAACAAGCATAGTGCTCAAAAATGCCAAAGGCTTGAGTTTCAATCTTTAAATTAAAATAATAATTCTTACTAATATTGTTTCTTATTTCAATAAAACTATTGCTTATTTCTAAAATTTCTATACAAATAGAAATACGTTACTAAAGCAATCACCTTAGATATTCTATGCAGTTGTGAAAGCTTTCTATGAAAGATAAATAAAATTATATTCGTTGCTTGTAATGGAAAAAGTTCATTTGTCGTATAGCAATGATATGGAAAGCGAAATATCACAAGCTTCACGACTTTTTTAATGCGGCGCCAAATTCACAAAAATGTCGCCAATTTGGCAAAAATAATTCCCGATAGGTGAATTAATAAATAACATGTTTTTATATAATGGAGTATATTGCTCTGAAACTGTTAACAATATTTTTCATTTCAAGTTATATTAATTTGGTACATAAGCTAATTTTACATGCTGTGATCCAGAAAATTGTCAAATGATAGTGTGCTTTTGAGTGTTAAAAGAATCGTGCAGTGGAGTTTGTCAATCCCTATGTATCATTGAAAGGATTAAAGTGCTTGCATTATGTAAGCGTAGTCATGTGCTGGCTACATCAGATTTTTCCTTGTGCCAGTAGGGAAAATAACAGCGAGACAGATTCCTTTGGAAATCAAGAATTCTTCATTTATTATAGGGAAAGAAGATTTCTAGGTTACATGTAGGGAAACATAATTATTTGTCCCATGTAAAGCAATTTCTCTCTTATTAGAAATATTTTTTCTTGTTGATTAAATAATTTCTTCTTTAGCTGCAACTCGTAAAAGTCAAGTTGGAATAGATTGCTAGCTTTTCTTGAGGTTTCATAGGTGGGAAAGTTTTGTATTTTTTAAAGGAACTGTTTGTTCTACTCTTTATTAACTCGTAAAATTTTCTATTATTTATGAACACATAAACTTCTAATATTTATCAAAACTGTAAATTTTACATTATTTATCCATACGGAAATGATGTTCCTTTTCTTCAATACGGAAACATGTTTTTCTTAATCAACATGAATACTTTTTTATTCTTTATCAGCATGGAAACATTTTTATTACATATTTACTACCATAGAAATTTTCTAACGACAGGAAATTTGTTTTTATTCTTTATCATCGATGAATCTTCTATTATTTATCATGCAAAATTTTCTATTTTTTAGCAACACCGAAACTTTTCTATTCTTTATGAACACACACAATCTTCTTTTTTTATCAGCCTAAAAATTTTTCTATTCTTTATCAGCACCGAAACTTTTCTATTCTTTATCAACACTGAAATTTTTCTATTCTTTATCAACACCGAAACTTTTCTATTCTTTATCAACACATACTTTTCTATTTTTTAGCATCATAGAAACTTTTTCTATTATTTATCAAATTTTAAAAAACTTTTTTTTCTTTATAAATAAGGAAGATTTTCTACTTTTTCTCAGCACGGAAAATTTGTATTGTAATAAAAATATTTAAATGCATTTTTACTGAGTTCAGGATTACTTCTACCACGCTTTTTATGTCTTACTTTTTTCAGCGGTATTCAAAACGCTTTCCGCATAGTTTATAGACCAAATTATATCTACCTTAGTTTATTAATGATTTTACCAATTTTCCCTTCCTACAAGCTTATTTCAGAGTAATAGTTCACATGAGTTCCCAATCTAATCAAGATAGTCAATGCAGCTATATGCAAAATTCAAGATTTTTGATTAAGAACTTTCAGGTTGAGGTACTTCAGAAACAATTAACTTTCCAGAAAATGGCAACAATTTACGTACAGTGGAATAAATCGTTGCAAGACAATGACGAAGCGAAAAATTATAAACCTGTCCAAATTAGAGTTATGATATATAGCTTAGGCATTCGTTTTTGAATACGAAATGCGTCGTTTTCGAGCACTTATCTCTTAGTGAAGTAAATTAAGAAATATATTTGAATTCCCATTCTTTAAATTGTTTATATCTTTTTGCATCTGAAATTCTAAAATGTTATCTCCGTAATTAAGGATACATTTAATATTCATGATGTTTTGCTTATCTCTTATGTAGTAGTGTTATGCAATTATGATAAAATAAATACAACGAAACCAGCGAAAAATCTCTATTTTTTCGTTCTTTTGCTTTTGGGGAAAATGAAGTCAAAATTATTTACTACAGAAACTTAATTTCATTGAAAAGTAGTATTATTTTACTCAAAATCTAAAGTAGGCGCCGTCTGAATTTATTAATAGCACGCCAAAAAGTTGAAATTTTACGTTAGCACGCCAAAAAGTTAAATTTGTACGATAGCATGCTAAAAAGTTAAATTTTTACGTATATATTTTAATGTATTGTTACGTATATCTTACGTGCAGGTATGTGACCGGCAAACATAATGTAACATTTTTATTTGGGACAGTAATTTATTCATTTATCGTCATTCTAGAGTAAAAAATCAATGTTTCAGTGAAGATTCGAGCTGCGAATATCTGCATGGTGAATCAAATCTTTATGCAGAAGCTACAGTGATTTTTCTTTCATATTTGAATTGGACACTGTATTTTTCTCCCTGGTACATTTGATTGGATTTCGATTTCAAATCCGAACAAATTCCCAATTCCTCTTTTGATTCCATACAAGATAATATGCAGTTAGTCGTAATACTCGTTAACTAAATACGTTGATATACGTCGTGGGAACACAGCAATTTGAAACGCGGCAATTTGGGTATATCAAAACTTGATATAAAAATTATGATAATGACGCATCTAAACCCACAATTATCCTTTGATAATAAAAGAACTAAATGTACGACGTACATAACAACATTTGTTTGCTCTTAGATTTATCATCAGTTTTTGATATTTGACGTATCCCAGGGCTACAGAACAGTACACTATTAAACATTTGCAAGCATGTTACTGAAAGTTTCAGTCCGTAATGGGGAGTAATTTGCTGTCCGTAATGGGGAGTAAATTTCCTGATAGTTATGACAATATATATATATATATATATATATATATATATATATATATATATATAGGATGGGTATAATTAAAGTATCACTGTTAAGGGGACTGGGTGGACGTTGATTTTTTTTTTTATTTATTTAGTGATTTAGAAACGTGAAAATGTGTATAAATTGTATAAAATGTTACAGAAGGATTCTAATAATTTTGGGAATTCGAAAATAGAAAGAGAAAGCAGCGATAAGAGTGACATGCAAAATAAGGAAGTTCAGGTAGGTAATGAAGGAAATACAATTACGTGAGAAAGCAAAGAGGGAAATGAGAATTTGGTCGTTAGAGACTAAACCGATAATGGTGAAATTATGTATCTATATTATTGCGAATGCGCAATATTCCCTCTATGGCACCTCCTCATTCGTCTGTCTCGAAGGCCAGGTGAAGAAAACGCTGTTCATGATGTCACATGACGTGCGGATGATATAAACTCAGGGTTGTCTGGATATCCCAGTTAGAAAAAGGGTTAGAAGATTTGACGATTTATCGCCAATTTGGCGACATTTGGGATCCGGAATACTTCATCCGGAATATTTCATCCGGAATATTACAGAAACTTCCCGAAATAACGATTATTCTTTGAGATATAGATATTTTCAGAAGTTTCTACAGGGGGTATGGAAGAACTCACAACCTCTGTTGCAGTGGAGTTGACGAATTCACGTGATACGAGTTACATTAGACTGTGATATTTGTCAATGTTTTGAGAATGATAACTTCTGTTTTGTGAAAGTATTTTCGTCAGTATTTTGAAACTAATATAGCTGATTCTGTGTAATTAGTGGAAGATTTAAGTTCAGTTTGATTGTATACTGTTCTTGTTTACTTTGTGCTTGTGAATAAACTTATGTTATCCAGAAACTTGGACTCGTTCTTGTGTTCTGCGTGTACACCCACGATTTTACGATTCTAGAGGATATGTTCGCAACAATATGTAGATGTAGATACGGATACCGATACACAGGATGTATTGCATTAGAGTTTTAATGCACAGAAATTGAGAACGGAGTAAATGAAATGTGAGGCTTTTTAAGCAGTAATTAAACACGGGAAGGGGCATTTTATGTTAGTTGATGCTTTAATACACCTTAAAGATCAAATATCAGGCGAGCCAGTAAATCAATTAGTTTTGTGAAAAAATAGACGTACAAAAGTTCTGTAGATGGCTCCTGAGTCCGTTTTTGGAGCTGATATGGGAATTAGCAGATTTAAAGAATGAATTCGATACAGTTTCTATTAGCTGCATATGACCCAAGATATAAAACAAACATATTGTAAAACATCCTAAATTTATCAATTAAAATGTCCCGACGAAATAAGTGATAGAGCCTTCATAGCCCTCGTGCTGAGGCAAGAACTCCTATTCCAAGCTGTATAGGGACGTCATTGGTCCAATTTATCTACCATCCGGAGGAGGGCAACAGGGCATAAATATGTACTGTGCACAATGGATTAACATACACGTTGGCCGAAAGCTATGCCTATGAGGTCACTTAGTGCAAAATTTACATGTAAAGCTTTGTTGCAGATGTTCTGAAGGACTGGATTCCCCAACATTATGGTTCGTGACCAAGGGGCTGATTTTACACCAAGTTTTAACTCAGCAATTCATTAAGCGTTTAAGAGCTTTTCCTAGATTCAGTTGCCCAGCATACGCTGTTAGTATCGGATAGTTTGAACGATGGAAAAAAGTTCCTAAACAGATACTTCACCACGTTATTTGTGAAGACCCCAAGAGTGGGGACAAGCAAACTCCATTTTCATTGTTCGCATGTTGCGAAGTTTCAAATTGCGTCACCTATGTATCTCCTTTCGGAAAGTATTTATTCTGCTATTGTCCTGAATTATTTGCATTTTCTAGGTTGTCGATTGCTTACTTATTTCGTGCATCTAAAAAACAAGGGAAAAGAAGCGGTATTCTATACTTTGGCAAAATGTGTGTATGTCTTCGCATTCTAATACACATTTTTTAATTTATATAATATTTACTTTTCTGCAATTTTTTAAGCAAACGCATAAAAATTAAGATTGTTGATCTCATTTGTAATTATTTTTTTTCCCTGTCGACTAAGCATGTCCAACTCACGGTGGGGTTTAAGCCACGCTCTTACACGAATGGTCTTTTCATATTTTTATTTTTATTTATGTACTTATATTTCATTTTTGTATTTTTTTTCATTTTGCTTTTCGGAGCGCATTATTTAAGTAGCGGGTGTTTATTTAGGACTCGGGAAACGTAAGGTCCTAAATAATTTATTATTTGTTCGTGATTAATTTCTGCCATATTTGTCCATTGGGCAATATTTGTACGGTCTATTTCCATAAAAATAAAATAATTGCAGACTGCAAAGCAAATACGCGCAATTCATATATTTAACTAAAAACTCAGACTGATCATTATAGGAGATAAACATCATATAACATTTCTTTACCCTTTATGGAATATAATATTTTTTGATGAAACGATTTCTTAAATGTTTTGACATAGTTACAAAATAAAATTAATATTCACTATCAGCATATATTTGAGAAAGACACATTTTTAATTAGTGGCATATAATGAAAAAGAAAATAAATGCATAAAAATAAAACCCACCCAGTTGTTAATATTAGGTTTGAGATCATAGCCAAGTCTCCTGGGAGCCATTATTTTATTGGCCACGCCTATAATTTGTAGGTATGGCATCCATTTTCAGTGATACATGTATTAAACAAGAAAGCTACTTACAATAATTACATTCTGTATTCTTGAATTGACTTATTTAACGCATATTCAGCACAATCAAATTTAAAGAAACAATCTCAAATTTTATGCAATTTTGCGAAAAATAATAAAAGCCAATATATATGTTTGTGGCTAGTTCAAATTAAAATAATCTGATGCGGGCAGACAGTTTTAAATGTCAATATGGGCAGACAGTTTTAAATAAGTTCAGGGAAATAATGTTATCTGCCTTAAATCAGTATTTCAGAAAATGAATTCAGTACAAAGGGTTTAATTGATAAACATTAGAGTTTTACGGAACTTGAGATAAAGTTGAATAGAAGTAGTTTTCTATTATATAGAAATTTTGTTTTTCGAATGCAAAAAAATCTGATATGGGCAGCACATGACATTTCCTGCAGACTTGAATTCATATTTTCTTTATTTCTTTAATAATTTATTAGATTGAATTTAATTGCACCAAATAACACTAAATTTGCATTTGTAATTCAATTTTTGTTTTTATTTGGTAATTGCACATTTTTCCGATAGCGGAGTAACAAATATGCAAGAAATATCATATATCTTGAGAACGGTTAGTCCTAAAGTATATAATGGAATATGTTATATTCTTTTCCTCGTCAAAAATTGCGTATAAAAAATAATTTAATTGATGCATTTCAGCATACGCAGTCTCTTTTTTTAGATTTTGGGGAGTTTTGTAGTCCATTTTGTAACAAAAGACAGGTTGCTATTTTCCGAATCGTACCAAATTCCAATCAACGCCAGAGTATCCAACAAATGACTTCACTACCAAATTTTGTGAAATTTGATAAATAAGTATTTTAGCTAGAGCGGATAAAACGGACCATTTCGCAAAAAAAAGGCGGGTTTTGTTTTTACGAATCGTACCAAAAACTAATCAGCACCAGGGTCACATCCAAGTGACTTACGTACTAAATTTTATGAAATTCGGGCCATTAGTTTTTGAGTTAGAGTGGATACATACATTGCACAGACACACATACAGACAGACACACAGACAAACACACACACATACGTCACGCTAAAAATAGTTTTTCGTATTCTAGAGGTCTTGAAACGTGTAGATCTGTCGAAAACTCGAGTTGCGATTTTCGACATGATTCCAATACTTTCCCTATACATTACCATGTATTACAGGGAAAGTAAAAAAAAAAATGATATATTACGTTAACTGAATACATGATTTTTGTGACCATTAGAATTTTAAGTAACTTGATATAAAGTTCAATGGACTTAGGATAGTATTAAAAAAAAAAAAAAAAATGATATACTACGTTAATTGAGTACATGGTTTTCAGTGAACATTGGAATCTTACTGAACTTGATATATAGTTTAATAGAATTAGGCTTCTATTATAAAAATGATGTATTACTTTAACTTAATATTATGAACATTAGAATCTTACCAAACTTTAGATAAAATCCAAAGGAAGTTGGCTTCTATTATATAGAAATTTGTTTTTCGAATTGAAAAGCAAAACAAAAAACCCCTGATATATTACATTAACAGGATACATGAGCTTTGTGAACATTAGAAGCTTACGGAACTTGAAATACAGTTTAATGGAAGTAGGCTTCTACTACTTAGAACTTGTGTTTCTCGAATGAAAGAAAAAATTATATACAGGGTGTCCGAAAAGAGATTGAAACGCGATTTAATTCCTTACCTTTTGGAGATGAGTGGGCAATGTAAATCGCACAAATGTTTAAAGTAAGATGGAAAATAAGACTACGTTAATGAAATTGTCCTACCATTAATTGTC
Source organism: Amaurobius ferox (assembly GCA_951213105.1). Taxonomy (NCBI): domain Eukaryota; kingdom Metazoa; phylum Arthropoda; class Arachnida; order Araneae; family Amaurobiidae; genus Amaurobius; species Amaurobius ferox. The sequence goes on along the minus strand of OX578139.1, from coordinate 94,253,811 downwards.
AAAAAGTTACACTTTTTAAATATTTATACGACCCCCTTAGACAAATTTGGTCAATCAGAAAATTTTAATTTTTAATGCGACACGATCATTAAAAAGACCCCATATCTGTATCGTTAAAATCAACTGAATTATGATAAAGGGAAAAATCTGATGTGGGCAACACATGACTTTCCTTATATAATGCAATGCATTTACTACTTTTACGGTTAAAAAAAATCTGATGTGGGCAACACATGACTTTCCTTATATAATGCAATGCATTTACTACTTTTACGGTTAAAAAAAATCTGATGTGGGCAACACATGACTTTCTTATATACTAATGCAATGAATTTACTACTTTTACATTTAAAAAAATAGGTTTTTCTTATAATAGATACTTATATCCATTCCAAGATATGGAATTTTCGACAATTAGTCGTCATTTTCATTGATTTAGCGTAATTTTAATCCATTTGGCGAGATTTTCGTTAATTTGGTAACATTTTAAAAAATCGCCAAGTTGGCGACATTCTGCCAAATTCGTCGCCAAAATCTCGCCAAGCTTTACTGACGGAGAAATAAGTTATTCTTATAACAGATAAATATTGGCGTTCAAATACAAAAGTATTACTCGAAGTATATTTTCTCATGAATGGAACGAGCTAGATCCACGAGAATGATGTCACCCAATTTATCGCATGGTATTACATATGAAAAGTGAACATGTTTCTCAATAGGAAATATATTTTTTTATTTTATATGACTTTTTGATAATTTTTTTGAAAAATGTTAAATATCTCGAGAACGGTTCATGTTAGCGTTCTAAATTTCATGTTAATCCCTGATCACGAATCAAACATTTTTGAAGTGATGTCTGTGTGTGTGTATGTGTGTGTGTGTGTGTGTGTGTGTGAAAGTATGTGTGTGTGTGTGTGTGTCAGTGAGTCTGTGGAGACGATAACTGACGAACGAATGGACCGATTCAAACCAAATTTGGTACAAAAATCACAATCCGTAAACGCTGGAAGCCTATTGTTTTTATACGTAATCGAATGTTCAGAACCCCCCTAAATTTTCGAATAAAATCTTGAAAAAATCGTCAAAAAATCAAAACCACTAATAAAGTTACGCAAATACACATTTCTTATGTAATTTTTCATTAGAAAACGATTGACATACATTTTAGAACGCTAACATGAACCGTTCTCGAGATATTGCACATTTTTCAAAAAAATTATTAAAAAGTCATTTAAAATGAAAAAAAAATATTTCCTATTCAGAAACATGTTCACTTTTCATATGTAATACCATGCGATAAATTGGGTGACATCATTCTCGTGGATCTAGCTCGTTCCATTCATGAAAAAGGATACTTTAAGTAATACTTTTGTATTTGAACGCCAATAGTCTTTTATTTATCTCCTGTAAGAACAACTTATTTCTTCTTCCATAACGCTTGGCGAGATTTTGGCGACAAATTTGGCGGAATGTCGCCAACTTGGCGATTTTTTGAAATGTTGCCAAATTAACGAAAATCTCGCCAAATGGATAAAAATGACGCTAAATCAATGAAAATGACGACTAATTGCCGAAAATTCAATATCTTGGAAAGAATATTAGTATCTACTATAAGAAAAACCTATTTTTTTACTGTAAAAGTAGTAAATTCTTTTCATTATATAAGGAAAGTCATGTGTTGCCCTCATCAGATTTTCTTTTTTTGTGATATGTCACGAAATTAAATTTCTAATTTGATATATGGTCCCCATTCACAATGTTCAATTTTCAGATAAATATAAATCGCTCAATTTTAAAGATACAGATATGCTGTTTCTTAATAATCTTGTTGCATTAAAAGTGAAAAGAAAATTCTGATTGACTAAATTTGTCTAAGGGAATCGTATAAAAATTTAAAATGTGTAACTTTTTGAAAATGAATGGGAGGACTATTTCATTAACGTAGTCTTATTTCCTAATTTACTTTCAACATTTTTGCAATTTACATTGCCCACTTATCTACAACAGGTAAAGAATTAAAACGCGTTTCAATCATTTTGGGACTCCCTGTATTACGTTAACTGAATACAGGATTTTTATTGAACGTTTAATGTAAAGCAACTTATTATCACGGTATGTGGCTAATTAGAACAGATAACTTGGAGATTATTTGAACAGTCTGGAGGTAGGAGAAGGGCAGGAAAACCATGAAAATGGTAGTTGGATGATGTGGAAGAGGATCTAAGGACACTTGGATTACTGAAGAAGAAAAGCTAGAGATAGATTTTGTACGGAGGTAGGGGTTATAGAGCTACTGTATTATTGCTAAACATTTATTAAACGATAATAGCCATACCACCCACGCTTCTCCATGGATAAAATGGATAGTGGTCATTAAATATGACACCTACACATTTAATAAATATTCTGAATATCATAAACCATTCAAAATCTAAGCATAATAATGAAGCACATTTTATAGTTTTGTTAATAAGGACACTGCGGAATTCGAAACAATATTTTATCTCAGATCATTGTATGCTGTCTTATTTTCAACATTCTTAGACATTTTAATCTAAAAACAATTAGATATATTAATGATTTTCAATAAATCGATTTGAAGAATACCCAACAGACAGTTTTCGTATTTGGAGCGTAAATTTGTACTAGGGTTTTAAATCTGTATCGAAATTGAATTACAAAACACAACTAGGCCGTCTCTCGAAATCCTAAATTGAAGCGAGAAAGAGTATCTAGCTACATGAGAAACTGAACAGTTTATTTTATGAAACAATTGAAAGACTCGAAATATTAAATATTAAATAATTAATGTACAAGAAAGACTGGAAACTTAAACAATTGTACAAGTTATACCAAACAACTAGAACATATTTTTGAGTCGTAAATTTTTTATAATAATTTTTCTCCCTAAACTTAACGTTATCGAATCTTAGATCATATTTAATTTAGTGCATAAATCGAAACTTAAAATTCATCTTATTCATGACCCAGAACATGATTTGTTCCTATTACATACAAAATGTATTCCAATCGACTGTATTTTAATAAATCAACGAAACTTTCGCAGACAATCGGATTTGAGTTAGTGTTAAGGACGCTAAGCTTGAAACTCAATGTCTCTTTGATAAAAACAAGATATATTAATGATGCATACAGTATTGATTATGAAACACTTTCCAACTGAAATTTTATTTAAACATCTCTAAAATGCATTCAGCGGTGATACTTTTAAAAGTATCACATTACTAAAATAATTTATTTTACATAGAAACTTAAAACTTCATCAAAAAAGCAATGATATACAATCGTCTGCTTCTCTATGTAAAATCAATGAACATTTTATTCATATCATTCATATTCCAGACTTCAGAGCTAAATATTTTTGCGTTAAAAATACAGCAATTCTTATACAACTCATCTTACAGCTTAATTTGTTTACATTCTGCATACTTTAAAATTAGGCTTCCATGGAAAAATAATCAAAATTTACTGATAATTTAAAATAAAAAATATTGCAATTACGTAAGTTCATAATCTAGATACACAAATAATATGCAAAAATAAAGTGGTTTTAGAACGGATTTAACAATAAATATAAATATAAGCGTTTCTTATAATCACGATTTTCACTAAGAGAAATAAACATAGATGGCATACTTTATTTTGCAATGAGTCACGTGATCTCTTTCTATAATATGCATGTAATTATTTTTTAAATTTTTATTTAAAAATGTACTTGACATATTTTGATGAAACTTCTTTACACATTTTACATGATAATTTGAATATTCCCTAATATTTTCAAAACAATTCGTGAATTCATTTAAAAAATATTTGAAAAATTATGTCCCATAGAGTTCAATATATCTCATTTTCTCAATCCAGGTTAAATCCAAAACTAATTGGGTGATATTATTCTTTTGCATTCTCACATGTCCCACAAACCGCCTCATTTTGATAAAGTCATTTTTACTGCAGTTATATCGCTAACTGACAGACAGGCGGGCATAATGAACAAAGACATTAACGCTTTACAAATATGTTGGAAAGCGTTAAAAATCCTCTGCTATAACTATAAATCCAAAAATTATAAGAATTATTGGTTACACACCAAAATTGGCATTGATTAAGGAAATTTAGTATATTTTTTTCTGCGGATAATGGTACGAAAACGAATTTTGCAATTACTACTAAAACTGGTAATATGTCAGCACGGAGGAACCCGTCTATTCTTGATTGGTATAGGAGAAATTAGTTTAGCCATGAATGTAGCGATTGTCAGAAGGATACAAATTTCACTGTCGAGATTGTGCAGTGGCCGTATAAAAACTCAGATTTCTGAATGGATAAAGAATTTACTTGACTGCCCCAGATGCACTTATGCACAAGTCCCTCTTGATCTCACACACTCCATCTCTGCACAATATCAATTGCTGTACTGATCTAGATAATCATGAACTAATGTTGTTGTTGTTGAGACCCAGACCCTCCGACCTACCAGAAAGTCATGAACTACTGTGGAATCTCTTGATAATAATGTATGTTTAGAAGACGAGTGGTTAGCTAGGTCAGGACTGCCCATATAAATTTTGATCCCACTTCAAGCGTTTATCACTGAACCTCTCTATATTTGATTTTCTCATTCTTTGTAAACTTATTATATCTTCTTCAGATCAAAAAAAAATATTGGTGAAGCACCAGACAAAGTTAAACGAAATAAAACTTATGAAATAATGTTGCAATTTATATTTTTGAGTGTTCGTTTCCTTTTCTTTCAAAGGCTTATGTACTAGCTTTTTAATTTTTCTTAAAATGAAAATTTTATGACCCGAGGGAAATAATGTGTTAGCAGTATAAGATTAAAATATACATGTATATATTGAAGTTGGTATCAGAAAATTGTGTTAAAGTGCATGTGCTGGATATTTTATAGTATATAATTGTAGGTAGTATAATGAGTTTTAATCTCCCTTTTTCGTGGGGGAAGGGTGATTTTTCTGAATTTTCGTAGTGGTCTTGCATCTTTTCATATTGGTGTATACATCTAAAACCTTTGGTATCCGCGAAATTGAGTTAATAATTACTGCGTTTTCACATAAAGGCTTAAAACCTAACTGAAAATGTAATGCTACATGTGACTAATCATTTAGTTTATATTTATTATACATTTTAAATGTACCTTAATGTATTTTAAACCAAATTTATTCTCCCTAATATATTTTAAAATATATTTATCAGTTATTCTATTATTAGAACGAATTTCCCAGCGTTTATCGGATTGTAAATAAAATTACGTTACTTAAATGAGAATTACACTACTCAACACCACTCAATTTTCTTCAAATCCCAACGCATATTATTCGCAAAACAAGAGAGCAATATACGCTCTAAGCAAAACAGGAAAAAGAAATATAAGATTCAAAACCTCTAGAACAGAAACATGACCCCCGTCTGTAGGCTTTACATCATTTGGGCATACCCAGTGGATAACTTGAAAAATGCGGACTTCAATCCGAAAATAACATGCAGCAAAGAAATGAATAAAACATTTTAAAAGTTCGCTCGATTAAAATTTTTAATTAATGAACGGATGACTTGAGGATTTTAGTTTTGGAGCAGTATGTAATATTTAAAATATATTATTTTAAATTATGAATATTGTGTTGCCAGTCATTTTTTTTATATTGCAATATAAAAATTAAGGACCTTTTAAGCACATGAAAAATATATATAATTATTAATTCACGATAATTCGTCTATTAATTGTATGAATTATCTTCAAATTTTGTTTCAAAGGGAATTTTTATATCTTTTCAGTCGCGTCAAGATCGACACTTTGATAATATTTTCGGCCTCTAAGAAATCAATTTTTACGAATGTCCCTCAAAATCGGGCTAAACCGTGTTAAAGCATAAAATAACAAAAATATAATTCGAATGTTAAAAAAATAACGCCGATGTACATCTTCTCGAATCCAGTATCTGTGTACAAAATTTCACGGTGTACGACCCTTAGATTTCCCATTACAGTCATCTGCCTTTAATATGTAAGATATTTTCGACAAAAATAATAATTTAGCTATTATTTCTTAAACCTAATGTATGATTTAACTTAATAAATTTCCAATCAAAAGTATTTTTACTCTAGTATATTTTACCCTAATATAAGATAGGTAATTTACCGTACTATATTTTTAAAACAAACAGAAATCACCTTATATATTTTAAAACCAAACAGAAATCCCACTAATTGAAGAACATGACTTGGTGTGCAAATAATAAGCAACTAAAATGCAACGTAATATGCTGCGAGTATAAATTGTTGTGATCATACGACCGTCCCTATATTACGTGATGTATTTTATAATCCGTGACTGGTGTTAAAGCAAAGCCTGTAACTAAGCGCTTTCAAAAGGTTACTTGCAGAGATGCTCAGGGATGGTGCCACCTCGGGAGATGAAGTAATTATGTGAAACCAGAAAAAATCTAGATAAAAACCAGAACGATAAAGCCCTAAAAAAGGAGAAACTAAGTAAGAAAGTACGATACGTGAATAAGGCAAATATAAGCCAATTACAACTAGACTAACCATAACTGGGAAAAATATGGCGTCATTGTCAGGCAAACAATTATACACATTATACACATTATAGTCATGATTGCCATTAACCCCTGGGTTGGCTGTATGGTCTGGGCCTTCCACACATTATAGTCATTTTTGCTGAGGTCTCTTAAAAATTCTGGACCGAAAGTACCCTACTATATATAATAAACCAAGTTATAATTTCCATGAATATATTTCATACCAATTTCATTTAAGATGGATTTGGTAATTAATATGAGATTGGATAATTATTCTAATTATTACTTGTAGTTCAATTTACACATTCTCTTAACTACCACTTTTCAAATATTAATGATCATGATATTATGGAATATAAATGGCATTGTGGAATTTTAAGTATTATTACTGTGCAATAAATTAATAATGATTACTAAAAATGAGCATACTTTTTCATCTCAATAAAAGTATAAAATCTGATGTGGGCAACACATGACTTTCCGTATATAATGTAATGAATGTACTTTTACAGTAAAAAAAAAAAAGGTTTTTCTTATTGTAGATACTAATATTCTTTTCAAGATATTGAAGTTTCGACAATTAGTCGTCATTTTCATTGATTTAGCGTCATTTTTATCCATTTGGCGAGATTTTCGTTAATTTGGCAACATTTCAAAAAGTCGCCAAGTTGGCGACATTCCGCCAATTCCGTCGCCAAAATCTCGCCAAGCATTATGGACGAAGAAATAAGTTATTCTTACAGCAGATAGGTGACTACTGGCGTTCAAATACAAAAGTATTACTCAAAGTATATTTTTTCATGAATGGAACGAGCTAGATCCACGAGAATCATGTCACCCAATTTATCGCATGATATTACATATGAAACGTGAACATGTTTCTCAATAGGAAATATATTTTTTTTCAATTTTATATGACTTTTTGATAATTTTTTTTGAAAAATGTGCAATATCTCGAGAACAGTTCATGTTAGCGTTCTAAAATTTATGTCAATCGTTTTCTAATGAAAAATTACATAAGAAATGTCTATTTGCGTAACTTTATTAGTAGTTTTGTTTTTTTGACGATTTTTTCAAAATTTCATTCGAAAATTTAGGGGAGGTTCTGAACATTCGATTGCGTATAAAAACAATAGGCTTCCAGTGTTTACGGATAGTGATTTTTGTACCAAATTCGGTTCAAATCGGTCCATTCGTTCGTCAGTTATCGTCTCCACAGTCTCACTGACACACACACACACACACACACACACACACACACACACACACACACACACACACACACACTCACACACACAGACCGACATCACTTCAAATATGCTTGATTCGCGATCAGGGATGCTTGAAACGTGCTCTGCCGTCGAAAACTCGAATCTGAATTTTCGACCCCGTCACAATACTTTCCTTATACATTATGTATATAAGGAAAGTAACAATAATTCAAAATTATTTTGTGTTATTGTATATTTTATGGTATTATTGTAGGCTTTATAAAGATTAAAATCTATCTAATGAGCCTAAGTGAAATCTTGGAAAGGATTTGTTTATAAATTGTATTGTGGAATTTTAATTATTATTGCTGAGCAATAAATTAATAATGATTACTAAAAATGACCATACTTTTTCATCTCAATAAAAGTATACAATAATTCAAAATTATTTTCAGTTATTGTATACTTTATGGTATTATTGTAAGCTTTATAAAGATTAAAATTTATCTAATAGGCCTTAGTGAAATCTTGGAAAGGATTTGTTTTTGTGAATGTCGTTTAAAGATCAAAAAATTCAATTTTTATTAAAACAGACATAAAATGACGTGTATCGTTAATTTAAAGGAGTCTGAAATATATAATAGATGTCAGAATAAATCGAAAAACAAATATCAGCGAAAATAGATCAGATGAGCATTTTCTTTTACGTCCAAAACCATTCTTCATACTTTTGATTAAAAGAAATGTCAAATGTTTGGACATTGAGCCCTATCATAAGAGTGATGGATGCTTTACTCGTCCTTTGAAGAAAAACTATATAGAAGGTTTCTGCAAAATCCGAAAATTTTTATATCTTTATAGAATATCTGTATAAAAGTTTGGCAACGTTCAATTTTCGAATTTATATTTTTCGATGATAACGTTTATGACAATAAATGATTTTCGGACATGTAAATGGCATATAAAATATATGCATATATTTTGTAAAATATCTCTTCTAAGTACGGAAATCTATTGATTGATCTATACTGAGTGATCGAAAAATCGCAGGCATCAACTTTTAAATTCATATGCCTCAAGGAATTAAAACAGTGGATTTTACTTCCTTTTTCATCATAGCAACGTACCGTCAAAATACATCAGAAATATCGTATGTTTTTAATAATTCAGACGATAATCATAGATTTATGTTTTATTACTTGAAGAACATAGAATTTTTAAAAACATTTTACAATTTTTTAACACTTTCATAGTTGGAAAGTGTTTATGAATTTGGTCATTCTATCTGTCTGTCTGTTTGACCGTTTACCCGATAACTACCGTAAAAATGACCTTATCAAAATGTATTTTAATAATACAAGGATTTACTTCAAATAATTCATCTATATTAATTTTAATCCAAATGAATTTGAATTTTAAATGTGGCCATATGCGTATTTTCAACGCTTTACAAAATAGTTGAAAAGTAAATAAATAAATAATTTGGCATCACGTCTGATGTTAAAATAGCAAAATTAAACACACATCCATAACAGAAGGTCTTTATTTCACTTCCTTAAGACGTACAAAAGTTTAAAAAAGGCCATTAAAATAGCAAAATTAAACACACATTCATAACAGAAGGTCTTTATTTCACTTCCTTAAGACGTACAAAAGTTTAAAAAAGGCCATTAAAATAGCAAAATTAAACACGCATCCATAACAGAAGGTCTTTATTTCACTTCCTTAAGACGTACAAAAGTTTAAAAAAGGCCACTTTTTTAAACTTTTTCAAGTCTTAAGGAAGTGAAATAAAGACCTTCTGTTATGGATGTGTGTTTAATTTTGCTAGTTAAAAAGTGTTTATGACTTTGTTCTTTCTGCCTGTCTATCTGTCTGTCTGTCTGTCCATTTGCATGATAACTGCCATAAAAATTACTTTATCAAAATTAAATTTTAGTATGTTGTTGAAATGGTCTGTGGTGCATATGAGAATGAAAATGGAAAATGTTACCTGATTAGTATCGGGTTTAATTAGGGATGGAAAAATGAAATATATTGAATCCTATTTATTATTCAAACAGATTTTTGATCAATGCTAAAATTAAAAAATTGCTTCGAAAATTTCAGGTAATATTCAAATTATCACATAAATTGTATAAACAATTGCATCAAAATATATAATATGGGGGTATTGATATAATATGTATAAACAAATATGAAAATAGACCAAAATATAAAATTCTCATCCTTGCGGTAAATTAATTATTTTCTGTCTTAATTACAATAGTTGAACAATAATGTCTCAATTGGATAATTTTTACAAAAATTAAATTTATATCTACTTTACTTGAAATACACTCTTGTGATTTAAATTTATATAATTATGCAACGTTTCAAAAGTACTTCCACAATAAAATTTTTATGCTCTCTATATTTATGTAGCATATATTATTTTCAAAGAAGTACGATGGCCATCATTAAATCATCTAATTAAATTTAGTGAAGATAACTTTACTTTTAGAAGAATGAATTTTTATTCCAATTATTATATTTTCTAAATTTACTTCATTTGTGTAACTTTAAAAATAATGTATTGTGAAATATTGTAAGATTATTTTGAAGCTATTACACATTAAAATAAAAGCGTGCATAAATACGATGAATGCAGAAAACTTAAATTATATTTGAAGTTTTATATGATGATTTTGTAATATATTTAATTTTCAATAAAATTCGAATTGTATCTGAATTCTGAAGTGCATTTTTCTTTAATATTGAAAAATGTGCATATAATTTTAAGCATATTTTCTATTATATGCAAAACTGCCTATGATTTCATATTGTATCCACAAAAAATACTGTCAACCTATGATCCAGTGCTTCTAATCAGCGACTCATGAGTAGAAAAAGTGGTGGGGCATGAGTTGGATGCTCCCCATTGAGCTCTCTCTCTCTCTCTCAATTAATGGAGTGACTAATATTTCTATCTTAACAAGTTGTTATCTACTCACTTTTATGGTTAGAGGCCTAAAAGTAAGGTTACGCATGACCAAAATATGTTGTAAAGGGAGTAAGGCCAACCTATGACGAGTTTCTTATAACTAATGACAGGGTGGAACTTGATTTCGATGCTCAGATAGTTTTGGTTATTGTGTTCGCTCACTTTTTATAAGAGGGGTGAATATTAGTCCCTTCATCCTAAGTCGTTATTCTCTTTTACTGGTAGTCGTCAGAAAGTGCATTTTCTTATAAGTAAATGTTTTTCTCAAAAATCGTGATTTCAGCTAGAGTTCTTCTTTGCATATTGTCTGCTGTTCATTTCTACTTTTATGTCTCCTATTACTTGTTAGCTATAATTTTTCATGTGTTGGCCTTGTGGTTTTGTTGCGATTATGTTATTTCTTAACGATCTTGTGTCCCTTTCTGCCTAATTGATTTTAATTTATTGACTCGTTGTAAATTAGTTTGCATTAATGTTGTCAAAATTCTGTGCCAATGTTAATGGATATATATGGTTTTTCACCCATTGATTTTAATTACCTGACGCTTAGTGTTGTCATTTTTATAACTTTTCGGGCGTAATGCACTTGAAATATATTTATTGATCACCTGTTGCCCTATATACGATCTTGAGAAACATGTCTTTGAAAAATCATATTATTTTTATTTACTTTGAAATACACATTATATTTCTACGTTTCTATCTACGTTTTTGTCTTAAGTTAGTGTTTGTACAATTATCACAGATAGTGTAAATGTGATATTAGAGAACTATTACTGCTTTATAAGGAAATATATCAAAATAATAATAATAAATCACATTCGATGTATAATACATATATCGATGTATAATATATATATATATATATATATATATATATATATATATATATATATATATATATATATATATATATATATATATATATATATACATATATATATATATATATATATATATATATATATATTAAAAACGGCTATATTATTCTTAGGACCAAACGTTCATTATCGAACGTCAGATGAAAATAATAATTAATACATAGATAATGGATTTTTTTTATCAAGGTACTTAAACAGAGCTCGATATTATTTCGCCATCTGGTATTTTTATAGTTTGGCTTCCAAACTCAGCACTAATTAAAATGAAGCAAAAACTTACTTCATTGTTAAGTATTAAAACGGTACAACCAATTTTCACAAGATAAGTTCCTTGTATTGTGCCACATCGGTATTCATTACATATTTTAAATAACTTAGGGAGAAACGGTGAACAAAAAAGCAAATTAACTGCTTGTTTTGCACTTCAGTTCGAGGTTCTCATTTATGCTGAAGTGGTGTATTTTTTAATATGTAATATTTTTGGTGAAATAATGTATACGGAAGTTTAGAACGATGTGCATGTAATTCTAGCGTCTAGCAGAAGATGCTATTTAAAGTTTGTGAAATCTGCATTTTTTACATGTATGAAATAGTTAATGAATTGTATTTTTATGTTTGTTAGCACAAATTTCATACTATTGTGAATTTTATTATTATTTGGTCTCGTCAAATGTCTCGATATATCTGGATGTCTTCTCTTGACACTGCATTGTGTATAGATGGTAAAGTGTACCGTTCTGGAATTTTGCATATATATACTAATGTGAATCTTTAGATATGCAAAACGGGTTTAGAGCTGTGATTTGCGTTTAAGTGAATTAACTATTATCTCTCTATATAAAAGAGTAGTAGCTGACGACGACGCCGTTGTTTATATATGTGGTTTTAATTATTGTCTCTCTATATAAAAAAGTAGTTGCTGACGCCGCCGCCGTTGTTTATATATGTTGGTTATATATGTTGTTTCAACTATTGTCTCTCTATATAAGAAAGTAGTAGCTGACGTCGCCGCCGTTGTTTATATATGTTGTTTTAACTATTGTCTCTCTATATAAAAAAGTAGTACCTGACGCCACCGCCGTTGTTTCAAAATTTTCTCGTTTCTCGAGTTTCTCTGCTTCATACTGCATAAACTACAGCGTACAAAAATATATAATTTGATATGCTTATAGAGAAAGCTTCGGGAAATACGCTAAAATAATCCGGCTTCGATATATATTGTAGTTTAAAAAACATTTAATGTAAAATTTGAAGACAAAGTGTTTGAGCTGCGAGTTAATGTACTGGATAGACTAACACTAGCAAGACCACGAATTTTTTCAAGCAGGTATCTACATAGTTGAATTATTTCTAGACGGAGCGCGTTTTTTAATTTAGGTGTATTTCACGGAATATTTTATTTTTTAAGAACTTCTGAATTGAAAAATATATCTTTCATATCAGCACGTCCATCTATATTCTCTGTTTCGTACTTCAAAAACTACAGTATACCAAAGAATGAAATTTGGTACATTTATAAAGAAATAAGAGGGTAACACGGTGAAATAAACCGTTTACCTATTTCATCTTTAGTTTAGCTTGAAATATTTCTCGAAGCGAGTATCGGAGATTGGCGAAGAGTGGCGAGTAGGGGCAGACCCCTATAGTTTAATCAAATTTAGCATTGCCAATATGAAAGTGATTTAAAGGGTTGAGGCAATTTCCAACTTCTCTGTTATTGTTTTGTATCAAAAACTTCTAAGAGATGACGAAGCACTGAATTGCTGAAGCACTTAAAACTATATAGAAGTTTAATATTAGTGTAAACGTTTGATTGCAGACTAGATTACAACGTTAGTTAGTACACTTTGAAGTAAAATTAGTGTAGAGCTTACAACGACGTTACAAGGGTGATTTTTGCTTGTAGTCCTCCAACAAACATAACATAACATTACATAAGAAGTTATTTTCTAATGTAAGCAACCTTTGTGGTTATCGGTTACTGAAACAGTAAAGATGTCAAAAGTGTTAGATATGTTTCTGCTTTTTCATAGTTATAACAATCGTAATGCAATTACAACGGTTTTTCATAATATGTAATTCCTTAGATTACTAATAAAGTATGAAGGGCCCCGGGATTTGCGTGAGCAACAGGCAGGGGCGGAGGCCTTATTGATTTAAAAATTCCACTTTTGGATAAAGTAACTGTCTGTGGAGATAATAACCTTGTAGTGATAGAGGGGGAGCATTTGATAGCACATGATACCTAATAACTGTTATACTTTAACGCTCATTCGGAATTTTATCATTTCGTATAAAATGCTTATATAAACTTCCCAAACAAACCATATAAGAAGTTGCATTATATCTGTGCGCAAGGCCCCCTTGATAAAATATTTGTCACAATATCTCCAAGTTGGCGACATTTCGACAAAAACTAAACTAGCTTGTTTAACCTGTTTGCAAGTTACAGATAATTCAATATCTCCGTAAATTTATTTTGATTTATTGGGTAATCCCGGCCACTTTGTTTGAAACCATTCATTTAAGTAGAAGTCAAGACGTAAGTTATTTATTAAGAAATTGCTATCAAATCTTTAGAATGTCTTATCAAGTAATAAAAACATTATATGTGATGCACCAATTAAGAGCATGAGGTATTTTGAGTGAACAATGATGCATAACACATTAATTTCCATTTAACTATCATCTTAATCAAAGTTCTGTAACGCTGGGACGTACATAGTATCTGTACACCTAACACAAATCAGTAGCTGATGACCTTTCTCTGCTAGTTCTGAGTTTTCATGACTTACTTGTATACTCCGTTAACCTCAAGGAATAATATTTTACTCAAGTGCAACCATCTTCACAACTTCAGTCTACATTCATATTTGGGATCTCCTTTTCTATTCCAAGCACACTATGATGATTATTCATTTTAACATATGTATATACTAATTGCCAAGTGTCCGTCTGTCACGCTTTTTAGGCACTTCCCAAATAGATAGAGACTTGCAATTTGGTACACGACTCGGTCGTTCGATAAAACCCCCTGGAAAAATCGAATTTCTTGAAAACTTTCTCTAGGGGGGTGCTTTACACCAATACGTTCGAAAAGTGAGATGATAGGAAAGCATGCTTTGCTAAAAGATAGAGACTTCAAATTTGGTATATGAGTAAATCGTTCGAAAGGAAGAAAGTGTGCAATTTCAGATTTCTAATAATTTCTACTTAAGGGGGTGCCGCACACCAAAATGTTCGATTTACCGAATAAATGAGAAAAGTATCCTTTAAAATTTAATAGAGGCTTGAAATTTAGTATATGGGCTAATCATTTGATGAAAACATCCAAGACGAATATAGTTTTTCAAAAATGTTCGTTTAAGGGATGCTCCAGGAAAAAACGTTCGAAAAGTGTATTGATAAAAAACCATGCTGCGGGATGAGATAGAGATATCCAAGTTGGTGTAAGGGTAGATAGTTTAGAAGGAAGAAAATGTGCAATTTCAGTTTAATAATATTTTCAACTTTAGGGGGTGCCTCACACCACAATGTTCGATTTTTGGAATAAAGGAAAAACGCCCCATTTAAACCGTGATAGAGGCTTGATATTTGGTATAAGGGCGAATCATCTGATAGAAATCACAAGAAGAATAGAGTTTCTCAAAAATGTGTATCTAAGGGGATGGATACTCCACAGAAATACATTCGAAAGGTGAAATGCTAGAAAAGCATGCTTCGCGATCAGATACAGACTTCACATTTTATGTACGGGTAAAAAGTTGGAAAGGAAGAAAGTGTGCAATTTCAGTTTTCGAACATTTGCTATTGTAGGGGATGCCGCTCACTAAAATGTTCGATTTGCCGAACAAATAAAAAACGCATCCTTTATAATGTGACTGAGGCTTGAAATGTAATACATGGGCTAACTATTTGACAAAAAAACCAAAGATGAATATGGTTTGAGAAAAATGTCCATTAACGGGGTGCTACACAGAAAAACGTTCGAAAGATGAAGTGATAGAAAAAACATGCTTCGCGATAGGATAGAGACTTCAAATTTGGTGTACGGGTAGATAGTTTAAAGGGAGGAAAGTGTGCAATTTCAGATTTCCAATATTTGCTACTTTAAGGGGTGCCGCACACTAATATGTTCGATTTTCCGAATAAATGAGGCACGCGTCCTTTTAAATGTGATATATACTTGATATTCGGTATATGAGCCAATCATCTGATAAGAAACCCAAGACAAACAGAGTTTCTTGAAAATGTTCATTTATGGGTGTGCTTCACAGAAAAACGTTCGAAAGGAGAAATAATAAAATATCATGCTTCGGGATTAGATAAATTTAAGTTGGTATACGGGTAGATGTTCGAAAGGAAGAAATGGGTAAATTAAATTTCCCAATATTTTCTTCTTTAGGAGGTTCTGTACACCAAAATATTCGATTTGCTAGGTAAATGTGGAACGCGAATAATTCAAAAGTTTACATTCTTCAAGGATTGCTTATTGAAAGACCGTTGATTTTCAACGGGTATTCGGCTAGTGTTCACATAAATTCTTAGTGGCTTCTTAAATATGTCTACTATTTCTTTGAGCGAGAGCGATAGACTCTTATTCACCCTTTCGGCACAATCAATATCATTTAATGATCATTGAGTATACTTTCCATCACACCTATTTTACAACCATTTTAATGCATGTGTTGAGTCATCGGCTACAATTAGCGTGTTCTTGAATGTTTAATTATCTGAGCAGAAAAGATGAAATTGGCTGTTTATTGTAACCCATAATGCATTTGAAATTACGTATTGTTATCTGCGATAACCTCGCAGTTTTTAACAGCTATATTTTTCATAATCAGTTGGGTATATGGAAATGATTGAAATTAATCTAATTATTGATGGCATTTTTATTCTCACCTACAGCACACCTATTTACTTTGTCACGCATATTTTAGCATCACATGGCATTGATTGGTAGATGCGCATAATCTACGTGTGTCCAAAGATTTTATGAAGAGCAAGCTGTGCTGACCCGGACACGGGATGGAAACCTGTACTTAAATTTATGTATCCTCATATATAATGTGATTATCATCTTGCATCATAGATAAAAACTATTAGACATTATCCCCAAACTAATTATATTATCCATATACACACTGATCATGCTAAGTTCTATGTAAAGTGGGAAGTAATAACTATAACATTAATAATTCCTTTAATTACGTAAATAGCATATTAAATGCATTTAAAATCAATTTAACTTGAATGCGATTTAAAGTAGAATCAAATTCAATTAATCTATCTGAAAAGTCTTGATTAAATTATCAATATATTTATACCCCGGCGGCCCGTATCGAACGTTAAATGTCAGATTCAATTATATGCATCTATTTTAACCCTCATTGCTGTCGAGACTGCTTTAATCTCATTTATCTGTCGGCGATTATAGTTACTTTAATTGGTATCATCTGTCGGTACAGCTTCATTAATTTATAGTTTATCTAAATATGGTATAGTCTATTGTTGTACAGTGCTATTTTTCTATACAGGTTAATTTTCTATAACATCAAATGGAATCAATTAATTTTATTGAATCACTTAATCTAGGTGTAAATGTGATCGGAACAACATATATAATATAACATTTAAAAATACTTAAGTTACAAAATAAATATCAGTAAAAGTTGAAATTGTGGTGTTATGTAAATTTATGAAGATCAGTTGATTCGTCAAAAACAAAGGCGTTTTACTTGTCTTCTGAGTAAATCCAGCGATCCTCTTTGAATACAAGCAACATGCCAAAGTCATTGTAGTTCTCGAATCATGAAGAAACAAAAGTAAATTAAGTGAAAGCATAAGGTTCATCTATTTCCGATATTAGGACTTGCTTTATATCGATCGTAAAAATATGTTTGTCGTGTTCTGGAGCGTGGTGAACAATATGTCCCAAATTTCGCTCTGGAATGCCACGAACGACCACCTTTCGCGGTAACAAAATAATTCGGAATCTGGTTTCAAACCAAATTACGTGACACAAAACAGAAACAAAATGGCAAAAGAAATAACCAAGGGTACTATTCCTGAATCGGGTTAATGTTTAAAGAGAAATATGGCATGTCAATCTTTCTTCATATTCGTCTTCGACCTACACCGTCCAAACTATTTGAATGTGGTACATGACCGGATGGCCGGGAAGTACCACCCAATGTTGACCGGAACTCAGTGGGGGTGGCGTCCACAGGGACCGTACCCTCCTTCACCCATCACCACTGAAAAAGTAATTTTTAATCCTTTAACCGATCTTTTTCTTTTCTCTTGGGAATTCCCTACTTGGGTCACTTGATACAACTTTACAACTTGATACAAACTTTACACTTGATACAAACTTTACACTTGATACAAATTTTACACTTGATGCAAACACACTTTTACCTTTATTGATGCTGGTGTCCTGTCTTTTTAACCCGACATATAAATGCATTCTTTGCTCCTGAAACCTGTGTATACTTTTAATCAACTTTGCATATTCATAACAAAGGAAATATTTTTTTATGCAGAAGAAAGTTTAATGTTCCCTGAAACTATTTATAAGCAGTTTGGAAATTTATTAGTATTCGCATCGGAAAGTATACAAATAATCCAATAATACACTGAAAATTATAAAATTTCATCGATTTTTGAAGTAATTTTAAGAGTGCGCGTGAGTTATGGGAAATAATGCTTTACCAATACTTTTCCCTTGTCTCAAAGTGTAATGCATTTAAAGAAAAGGTGATAAAAATAAATGTAGTTTCATTAGGTAGTAGAAAAGTCTGTACAAAAAGCACTCAAACGATTTTGCGTGTAGCATGTGCAAATTTTCTCAAGCAAAATTAAATAATCTATTTCAAAATTTTATGTTTTCACTTATAAACAACGTTGCAGAATTAGATTTTATATTGGAAAATATACTGTTAAAATGTATCGCAATGGACAATCTACGCGAACAAATCTAATAATATGAATGTAATCAAATAATTTAATAAAACAGCTATTATCGTAATAATTTTTCAAGAAAATACTTAAAATTACATTTATAATACATTATGTGTCCAATATTTGTTTGATGTAATGAAAAATCAATACTATTTCAAGGTATATGTGCATTTCTATTGCTAAGATTCGTGAAAAATATATTTCATGAAATGTATCAAATATCACTATATTGTTACTTTTTCTCTGGAATTTTTGAGTGTAGTTTTAGAATACAAAGATGAGTTATAATTTCTGGATAACTGAAGTCTTATGAAAAATATCCGTAAGCGTAAATAGAATCATTATACAACTAATATTATAAATTTAACAAAGTCACAAAATAACTGTCACATATGCATATATAGCAATTAATTTCTCAATGCGTTTTCAAAACATAAGACCATATTATCAAAACACTGAAGTATTATTCACAATTCACTTTGTCTCGTATCGTGCTAACTTATTCCACCTGAACGATGGACAGCAAAAACTTTCTGTGGAAAATTCTTTACTAATCAGTTGCTGTTACTACTTCCCCATGATCTAGAGATAGCTATATCAAGTCCATAAGTCAATACAACCTTAGAAAGTTGAACATCAGAACAGGAGACTGAAAATTCTGTCTGGTTAAACCAATGCAAGTCAGGAGATGGTCAGCGGAGAACTAGTTGAATTTATGACACATTGGGAACACTTATATTCCCCGGACAGATGAAAATGCTCTTGTATGTCTACTGACAAACTTTGTCGTGATTGTTTGGGTTTTCTTATCGCTCATTTGCTCAAATGCAGCACCGTGATGGTCTCTGAGGTACTAGCTAAGAACGTGTCACGTCCAGCGCGTCTAATTACGGTGTCTCGCCTTGGTGTGGGGGCGTCACAAGGTGGAATGGCCGAAATACATCCAGAGATTTTTCCTCTTAGGGCTACCCTCGGCGTGAAGGTCATCCGACTAAGCTTAGTTAAAGCTAGAGACAAGGGACAAACTTAGACTGCCACCACTGTATGCTCCAACTATCCTGGCAACAAAAGTTTCTCTCATCTTGCTTTAGTTATGATTGATTCTCAACTAATTTACAAAATTCGAGTACTTTCCAAACGTTGCCAAGTTGGTAATATTTCGCCAAATTCGTCACTAACATCAAGCGACTCTGATCCTCAAATAATAGAAACTAGAATTTTTGTCCGTCATTTGACGGAATTCAAAATTTGCAAATCATTACCTCCCATTTGGCATCATTTTTATCAATTTGGAGATGGATTTGAGATTACTATAGATTTTCCTGCTCAATTTGTATTCTATATGCATCGGCCTTTTTGTTTTGAATTTTTTCCAAATATTCTTGACTTTGACGTGCTCGCCATCTTCTCACTCTTTCTCTATTTAACCGATGTCTCTTTTCTTTTCTATCCCCTTCATTTTTCATTGGGCAGCACGTTTGTGAAATAAAATGTGTTTTGAATGACAAAACTATTTTTTTGTCAATATTTTTAAATATAAATTTAAATATACTGACACCACTCGAAAGAAAAAATAAGAAGAAAAGAAAAAGAAAATGAACCGCGTTCAAGCAAACTTTTAATTAGCTAAGAAGAACGCTCCGGTTTTTAATAAGAACATTGAATTCAAGCAGCAGTTAACGTGGAAAGTCAATGGATGATCGAAAAAATTTAGTGTTCACCTGGAGGTTTATGAAAATACTGATGGTCTGGGTTATTACTTAAATGCAAATGCTTATCCGTGATTGAAACATGTTTGGCAACATTTTACAGCAGCCTTAGGCAGAGACAGATAGATAAACAGACAAATAAATCAATGTGTTTATATTACTTAGTTGGCTGTAATTGTCGGATTTCCTCGGTGATACCTAATATGCTGTTAACAAAATTTATATATTCGTTATAATATATCTGCATATGGGAAACAGCACTGTCATAAAATAGCTTCTTTGTCGTAATACCCGTAAATTGGAATTCGCATCAATAAATAGTCAATGTCTTTGGAAAAACAAAACTCAATATTTTTTATTCCAACTATCAGGGTTCAATTGCTAGTGTTGCACTTTAAACAACTCTTATATCAAATATCATTTTAAGTACCAAACAATTCCTTAGCTTCTCCAACTAGTCGAAAGGGTCCCTACCCCCTATTTGTCTCAATATGTAATTACGAAAAAATCCCTACCCCCCCCCCCCCCATAGAAACAAGAAAAATTCATAAAAAATACAAAAAAATTCGTCAAATTAAATAAATTGATAAAATTCATTGATAAAAATATATTGATAAAATAAATAAAATATACTTTCTTTCCATAGTGTTGCTCCGTAAACAACTCATATCAAATATAATTTTAAATGCCATAAACATCCTTAGATTCTCCCTCTAATCGAAATTATCCCTACCCCCTATTTGTCTCAATATGAATTTCTGAAAATTTCTATAAATTCCACTGCCCCTCCCCCCCAAACCATCAGAAAAATTCATAAAGAATAACAACTTTTCGTCGAATTAAGTAAATTGATAAAATTTATTGATACAAATATATTGATAAAATAAATGAGAATATACTTTTCTTCCCTAAGCTTGAAATAAGGAGTAAGCATCCTCTCCCCTACATATTTTGCGTTTTTTCCCGTCGCATTTGAGGGGGTAAATTGATGGAATTATGCTTGTTTGTTGACCTTTCTGTTGTACCAGTAAGCACCTCTCTAAATTTTCCGCAATTTTCAGTCCTATTTGAGGTGGCTGATCGGCGTAATTTTACGGAAAGGATATTTACATAACCTATCCACCATATGTCTATTGAGTTATTGGAATGGACATCACTTCAATAGTTGATGACACCTGTGCAGAGTCCACTTCAACGATAACAGCTTGCAATTTCGTCCCAGTGAAAATAGTAGTAGCAGGAAGCTTACTTGAGGTAAAAATACCAAGACGTGACAAGTCAGATTGTCAGTTGCCCGCAAATTTGATATAAGTGAGTGAATAATACAGGATTCACTTCGACGATAACAGCTTGCAATTCGTCCCAGAGAAAATAGTAGTAGCAGGAAACTAGCCTGAGGTAAAAATATCCCGAGGTGGCCAGTCAGATTGTCGTCTGCCAGCCAATTTGATATTAGAGGGTAGATAATGCAGGGTCCACTTCGACGATAGCAGTTTGCAATTTGTCCCAGTGAAAATAGTAGTAGCAGGAAGCTAACCTGAGGTAAAAATACCAAGAGGTGGCCAGTCAGAATGGCAGTTACCCGCCAATTTGATATTAGAGGGTAGATAATGCAGGGTCCACTTCGACGATAGCAGTTTGCA
The DNA here is from genome assembly GCA_951213105.1 of Amaurobius ferox. Taxonomy (NCBI): domain Eukaryota; kingdom Metazoa; phylum Arthropoda; class Arachnida; order Araneae; family Amaurobiidae; genus Amaurobius; species Amaurobius ferox. Next base: position 94,231,837 of record OX578139.1, on the reverse strand, counting down.
ATTTGTCCCAGTGAAAATAGTAGCAGCAGGAAGCTAACCTGAGGTAAAACTACCAAGAGGTGGCCAGTCAGAATGGCAGTTACCCGCCAATTTGATATTAGAGGGAAGATAATGCAGGGTCCACTTCGGCGATAACAGTTTGCAATTTGTCCCGGTGAAAATAGTAGTAGCAGGAAGCTAACCTGAGGTAAAAATACCAAGAGTTGGCCAGTCAGATTGTCAATTGCCAGCCAAGTTGATATTAGAGGGTTGATAATGCATGGTCCACTTAGACGATAACAGTTTGCAATTTGTCCAAGTGAAAATAGTAGTAGCAGGAAGCTAACCTGAGGTGAAAATACTAAGAGGTGGCCAGTCAGATTGTCAGTTGCCCGCCAATTTTATATTAGAGGGTAGATAATGCAGGATCCACTTCGATGATAACAATTTGCAATTTAGTCCCAGTGGCTTAACGATAGAGCGACGGCTGGCCAGTTCTGAGATCCAAGGTTCAATTCCCGGTTGGAGTAGCACGTTTCATTGCAATTGGGCCAGAACAAATCAACCCCGCAGGTTAGTGCAAAGATGTCGGAAGTCTAAAAGTGACCCTAGTACGACCAGTACGGATTCATACTCTGGAAGATTGAGCACCGATTTCAAATTCTGAGGATAACACACACGTAGTATACTGACTTGGGTAAAAATAGTAGTAACAGGAGGTTAACCAAAACAGCAGGAGGTGGTCAGCCAGATTATCAGTTGCCAGCAAATCTGATATCAGAGGTTGGAGATTGCAGAGTCCACTTCGACGGTAACAGCTTGTAATTTCGTCCCAGTAGCTCAACGGTCGAGCGTTGTCTAGCCAGGTCGAAGATCCTGGATTCGATTCCCAGTTGGGGCAGCAAGGTTATTTAACACCTGTCGAAATGATAAAAATCATTTAAATTCTTCACGCCATATCTTAATATCGTTGAGCACGAATGAAGAAAATGGCTATGTTGCCCATGCTTAGAAATATATGCTATGTCTCCACAGACTCACTGACACACACACACACACACACAAAGAGAGAGAGAGAGGCATCACCTCAAAACCGTTTGATTCGTGTTCAAGAATGCTTGAAACATACTCTCCCGTCGAAAACTCGAATTCGAATTTTCGATCCCGTCTCAATACTTTTCTTATACATTATACTATGCACACTATATGGCCAAAAGTATCAGGGGATCCCTCCGGAAAAGTGGATGTAGCTATGTACACCATGGAACGAGATAAAGGTGAACACCGCAGAATTGACCGGTCATAAACGTGTGTTAGAAAGACAATGAGTAAGTTGGTACAGCTGTGTGAGTTTTTACGTGGCATGATAATTGGGTACCATCGTTGCCACAAATCGGTTCGTGACATTTCGGCATTTTTGCAGGTACCTCAATTAAGAGTAAGTGAGGTCATTGTAAAATGGACACATCTGGGATCTACAACTGCAGAAAAACGAAGCGGTATTTCGCAGAAACTCACAGATCGCAGCCTTTGAACCCTGAAGAGGGTGGTGCTGAAGAATCGCAGTGCCACTGGTGAGCAACTGTCGCTGGTGAGTTCCAAAATCGTCTGGCTTCGTCTGTAGCACCAGGACTGTTCATCGGGAGCAGAAAAAAGGGTTTCCACTGTCGTGCAGCGGACTACAATCCCAACATCAGCAAGGTAAATTCGAAACGTCGGTTGCAGGGGTGCAAAGCTCACCGCCATTAGACTGTGAAGCAGTGGAAACAAGTATTTTGGATTGAATCTCGCTACACTGTCCGCCAGTCCGAAAAAAGTGCCTGTGTTTGGCTGATGCTTCCTGCTCGAGTGTATTGTTCCAAAAGTAAAGTTTGGTGGCAGCGGCATCATGGTTTGGGGTTGTTTTTCGTGGTTCGGTCTTGGCTTCTTAGCTCTTGTGGCGGGAAATATGAACGATGCGATGTATGCTAACATTCTTGACAACTCTACATTTCCAACTCTATGGTAACAGTTCGGAGAAGGGCATTTTCTGTATCAACAGGATAACTGTTCTGTCCACACAGCGAAGGCTGTGCGGACGTGAGTTGTAGAGATGGGTGTTGAAAAATTAGATTGGCCTTCACAGATTCCCAATCTGAATCCCATTGAACACATCTAGAATGAATTGGAACTCAGAATACGAACCACGCCGAATTGTACATCATCAGTCGCCTGACTCTCTGCATCTGCCATTGCCGAATGGAAGGCAATTCCTGCTGAAATATTTCAAAAGCTGGTAGAATGTCTCTCCAGAACAGTATATGTTGTGATTAGTGCAAAATGTGTCCCAACGTTCTATTAATATGTGCAACATGTCTCTCTGAATCCACAACGGTAGGTGTCCGGATACTTTTGGTCATATGGTGTATAAAAGGAATGTAATAATCATTGAGTTTTTAACCCCTGTTAGATATTTTACGTTATAATAAAAACTGTGCATTATAAAAATATTTAGACAAATTAATTGGCAAAGTATCATTAAAACTTATATGTAACAGAATAACAATAAAGTCAATATATATATATATATATATATATATATATATATATATATATATATATATATATATATATATATATATATATATATATATATATATATATATATATATATATATATATATATATATATATATATATATATATATATATATGTATATATATATATATATATATATATATATATATATATATATATATGTATGTATATATTTATATATATATGCATGTAGAAACTTATAATTACACATATTTTCCTTAAAGATTAAAGTTTCTAATTTTTTCATTTCAAACTTAAATAGCGATTTTAAATACAAATATTTAGTAATATTAAATCATTTGGAATTCGGTTTATTGCCGTTTAACATAAGGAACAGCCATTACTAAAACGTTCATTCCAGCAGTATATGTAACTTGATTCTCTTAGTGAATTTGCGCCACCTGAATCTTTAGCAATATCTCGAAACGCATCTGTGATGGTCTAGATCAGAGTTTCCCAAACTTGTTTTTCTTCGTTCAAGTTATATTTGTACTTCTCCTTTGTAACCCATTGAAACTTTTATCGCCTATACTGGCATGTAGAAAAAATAAAACAGATTTAAATCTCCATACAGTTTTAATATATTATAATAAAGTATTTATTCTTATAAAAATTAAAAGAAGTAAAAAAAAATAATAATTTATTAATGATGAGTGTGATACTGTGTCTTGTTAACCAAAAACTTCACGTTTGGATAATAGATTACAAATTTATTCTTAGATCCGGTTTAACTGCCAATTGGTTTCTATTGCTATTCTTTTAGTAAAACTAGTGTTGAGAAGTCTGCTTCACAGTTATAGGTCGTGACAAAAAGCATTAGAAATTTTACAGTTTTTTCTGCCAAAACTGAGTACAACAAGACAGTTAAATATACAGGGTGATTATAATTAAAGTACTCGGTTTGAAAATGATCTCAAATAAACAGCACTGGCCGGAAGGATTTGAAATTTTGCTTGAACACTCGTGAAGTAATGGAATTTTGTTTGGTGAAGAAAAATCAGTACTTCAAAAAGCCGCCACTAGGAGAATAATTGACGCTTTACTACACTAGAAAGCAATACAAAAGTAATAAACGTTGACTTACTCATTGGCTAATGACGTAATAAATGTTCCATATGCTGTCCTTCGAATACTGAATTGAAAGTCGATCTTTCATCACCATATGCATAAAAGTAATGAAAAAATATTTCATCCATAGAAACAGTGTTAAATTCTAAGCAGAAAGAAGTAAGCCGTATCTTTTTTCATAAAAAAATTATTTAACTTGTTTTGCATAATTACTCTTCAAATGCTGCTGCAAATTTGCATAAGAGAGTGACGTTGCAATAAACGTTTGCTACAAAACAGGAAGAGCGGAACTTGTTTCTCATAAATTAATGAAAAATATCTATTGTTCTGTCGCAATGACTCTATCATTAAGAGATCGTGCTCTTTTTGTCAAATTGTTTTATGAGAATAACAGCTTTTGTTCGGTAGCTCTTAGAAAGTTCAGAACGTTAGAAAAGTTAAAATCTGGTCCTCTGTGTGGCAAAAGCTTGCGCAAAATGATTTTAGAATTTGAAGAGACTGGCTCTTTGGACATCAAACCTGGCAGGGGACGGAAAGCAGTCGATGGAGAGATAGTGGAAGACGTAGCTACAGCGTTAGAAGAAGAGTGTAACGCTAATTCATCTACAAGTGCTCGTGGAATTGCCCGATCATTAGAAGTACCCTCCAGTACGGTGAAAAAAATTTTGAAACACATTTTGAAATGTTATCCTTACAAACTGACCCATGTTCAACAGTTGCTACCTGCGAACAATATTGCACGTGAAATGTTCGCACTTCAATTTCTGGCTGGGATACAAGTGGGAGATGAATGACCCTGGAACGTTTTGTGGACTGACGAAGCACACTTCCATCTCCACGGAACTGTTAATACGAAAAATTGCAGAATATGGGCAACCGAAAATCCACAGGAACTACGGCAGGTGGCTCTTCATTCCCTCAAAGTCACTGGGTGGTGCAGATTTACAGCAGCGTCTATTATCGGGCCTTTCTTTTTTGAGGAAGTTGGTCCTCATGGCCCCGTCACCTGTTCTGTCAATACCCATCAATATGAACGTCTTTTGAAAAGTCACGTTTTACCCGCACTGCAAGAGCGTCAGTGTATCGATAACACTATTTTAATGCAGGATGGAGCTCCACCGTATATCACAAAGCCAGTGAAGCGGCTACTTCGCAGTCATTTTGGAGATAACAGAATCATCAGCCGCCATTTTCCTGTAAGATGGCCAGAACGTTCGACTGACCTCAATCCATGTAATTTTTGGCTTTGAGGGCGTCTGACAAATGTGGTGTTTTATGGACACATTACCAATTTAGCGAACTTAAAGATAGCATCACGCATTATATCCACAACAACTCTACAGAAGCACTCAAATCTGTTGTTGAACACGCTATTTTGCGCTTTCAGCTTGTTTCAGAATGCGAAGGACAGCATATTGAACATTTATTATGTCATTACCCAATGAGTAAGTCAACGTTTATTAATTTTGTATTGCATTCTAGTGTAGTAAAGCGCCAATTGTTCTCCTAGCTGCGACTTTTTGAACTACTGTTTTTCTCTTCAAGCAAAATTCCAATGTTCCACGAGTGTTCACGCAAAATTTTAAATCATTCTGACCAGTGCTTTTTATTTGAGACCATTTTCAAACCGGGAACTTTAATTATAATCACCCTGTACATCAGTGGTATTCTATCGAAAACGTCGTTTGTTTCGATTAAATGAATTATTTATTCAATAGATACAATTCAATGTTATTTACTCGTATTTTAAAGTTTGGTCAAAAAACGAAACACCTTTGTTTTCGAGAGTTTTTTAAGTAAATTGGCATATTGCTTTTGTGGTCCGATGCCTGGTCGCGATCCACCATCTGAGAATGGCTGGTTTAAATGAAGTCTTCAGACAACATTGGTAGTACAAGGGTACAAGGGTACAATTGGTAGTACATTGAGGTACAAGCCATTGCTAAATTCTAAGCCACTCTTCCGCATCTAGTTCTGTAATATCACTGCAGCCGACCAGCGAAAATCTGCAGATCACGGGACAAAACGACTCAAATTGAAAGATTGGATTTTTAACTTTTATGGATCAAAAAGAAGCCGGTTTAAACGGAGGGCCGGTTAAACAAATACTGGTTAAGAGGAATTCCAGTGTAATAAAAAAATATATGTATTTTGTTATCTGTATCAGGAGTAGATGCGCAAGGTAATGACAAGGAAAACGCTAGTTATCAAGCAAAAACAGCACTTTGACCATTACGTTGTGCAAGCCGAGCGTATACGTAGTAATGATTTTGTTAACTTTGTAATTCTTATTATAAAATCCATCTCATACAAAACTTTCTTTAAATACTGATTTTAAACTGCCTGAAATCAAATAGGAATGAAATAATAAATAAACTATTAATAATTCTTGAGAAATATATTTCAACATAACATGTTCTAAACATTTTTTTAGCTATCTTTTCCGTTCCTCCTAAACATTTCCAAAGGTAAAACAAAATTTACAGAGTTTGAATCAAATGTGATTATGCTCAGAAAAGCTTAAAAATGCTAATACTTGTCGCTGATGACACATTTGACGAAATTTCTTTTGAGGACTATCATAAACTTTCCGAAAGCTATAGAATCGAAGCCGGAAGATTAGTGCCTTGAGTGATGTTTTATCATTTTCCATAGAAATTGCGAAAAACAGCCTTGTGAGTGCCAGTTAGGTTTTGCTATTGATTTTTAACGTTTGAAAGTTCGTTGTACAGGGATACTATCTGTGTTTTTAGAATGTAATTTCCTTGTTTGGGGACTTGTTGAACATTTAATAGCTAATTGGTAAATCTGACTATTGTTTTTGTTTCGACTTAGTTAATTATAAATGTTGTTTTGAATAAAGAAGCCGTTACATAAATCTTTGAACTTGTCCATGTATTTGAAACTACTCTAGACAGTCGGGAAGATACATTGTAGGAATTTAATATATAAATCTGAACTTGAACATCTTACATAACTCATGTTCTGCTCACCTTCAGAAATCAGAATTGAACAATTAATGTCTCTTGGTACCACCAGCAAATGGAAGCTGCGCTTCTATTTCTCTCTCTCTCTCATTTCGATGGTAAAATTAACACCTTACTACTTTTCACCGTCTGATTGGTAGATAATAGCTTATGCTAAGACCGAGATTATTTCTGTAGTTCGGATTTTTCTTGCATCTCGTGGCCTTACAGTTGGCTCACTCCTGATTATTTGCAGACTGGCGGTCATTGTTTTTTATTTCTTTGTTCATAATTTTAGTCATATTATGGTAAATGAACGAAATAATGCAAAGCGCATTTGAAATTAAACATATCAAACATGGTCGTAAATTGTAAAGTCGTACATTGGATCGTGCAGCAGTAAACCCGCCATATTGTCTTGTGAGATTTCCTGTAATAAAATATATTAACATAACACTACACAATTGACTTCACCCATTTTAACTTTAAAATAAACTTCTTTATTAACTGCATTGCAATTATGATTAAATTACAATAATTATCACATTCATTTAAGGAGGAGATTGGGAGTGTGAGATCAAACATATTAATTTCCAAAATCCCTTTATGACCTTTTATAATGGTAAATTTGCACATACCGTTGTCATTGTCTCACTTCTGTGAAGCACGCTAGAGACCCATAACCGAATGTCTATCTTGAAGACTTATATATATCTTCATTTTCCAACATTTGAACACTCTGATTCTTGTCTGTATTACTCACTGCATCATCATTGCGTGCACGTAGCTTCATGAATATTCGAGTCTTGTCAGAACAAACTTCTCTATGTGTATCGAGCTCTTGTCTTATGCTCGCTGCACCATCACTCTCTGCATCTCTGTATAACGTTTATGAATATTATAAATATTTTTTTTCGAACCGTCTACCTGTTGCCACCTCCTTTTGCCTCAGGTCAATATACGTCTTTTCGGCTATCATTGGTGGAACTCAGGGCGATGCGGCAATACTTCCTCGTTAGTGAAACCTTTAACCAATCCCAGGGTTTCATCTTTAGTTCCCTTATTTATGGCTTTCCTGACCTCTCGGATCAGGGCTGCTGTAAACTGGTGTCTACCAGTCTGGACCTTTGTATGGTGTATTAGAAATCAATCATAAATATTTGTATATAAACCTGCCTAAATTTTTCCTTGTCTCCACACATATGTAACTGTTTTTTTCTGGTTTAAAAAAGTATACCATATTGTTGAGATCACAATTTTATTACTTCGAAATATTTCTTTTTTTAACTTCTACACTAAACTTAAATATCCATACAATAATTAAAATATTATACATTTGACATATTCTAAATATTACTTTAATTTATGGCATTACATACGACATTTCACAGTCTTTTATCTTCGAAATTTTGATCCTCTCAAGTTTGGAAAAAATTACTTACTCGTGCTAATACGTAAAATTAATACAATAATATATTAAAAATAGGAATATCTCATCGACTTTTTCTCAGAATATCTTCGAGTCGTGGGAAATATTACTTTACCAATACTTTTTTTTTCTTCATCCTTGCCCACATGTAATGCGCTTATGGGGAAAGGTGATAAAAATAAATGGGGTTTCATTAAGGAGGGAAAGATGCTCCAGGAGCACTCAAATGATTTTTCCATCACCATCTGCGAAATTTCTCAGACATAAAATAAAATTATGTTTTTGAAGAGTTTTGCGTTTTTGCTTGTAAATAATGTGATAGAACGCATTTTTATATCTCACAATTCATTCCGTACATTTGGAATGCACCATTGCTAGCTATTCTAATAAAACTGCGTTCTTCTGAAATATCTTTTAGGAGAAAATTTTCCGTTATTTTCAGAAGTAAAGTTTGACATGCAATAAATTTATACTATAACGGAATAAAATATGCTAATGTAAGATAGATATGTATTGGTAAAGATATTTTTATATAAAAATAGTTGTGCAATAGCGCAATATGTATAACATAGTCTTATGAAAGTGGAAGTTATCACAGAACACGAATAATATGATTTAAAACAAATTATTTTTTTAGTAATTGTTATTATATTTTTTGGAGTTTTTATTGGTTATACATGTTTCTTTTTCCATTAAGAAACCAATGTTGGAATATGCAGAAAATTTTAATTAGGCTGCCTCTGAAGACCCAAAACTAATCCGCCGCAAGGTATTTAACTACATGCTTAATATCTGAAACCTTTATTCGATAAAAGTTGTAAAAAACTCAAAATATTAAATTCAACATATCACATTTAAATCATTGATGTAAAAGAAAGCCTAGCAACTTGTATAGTTGTATTTGTTATACAAAATAAACAGAAAGTTATGGTTGACGCTAACGGATTTTTTGAAATTCATTTTTCTCGATTGACTTAAAATGGTCTTATCTGTGATCAGATATATTTCAGTAAATATCGAAATTAAAATTCGTAATAATTCATGTTCTAAAACTTGATTCGTCTAAGCTATATACAAAATTTATTCAAATCGGTCAAGGTTTACTATGTCTAAGAAATTTTAGCACACAATCAGATTTTACTAGTTGTTTTAAGGAAGCTACGCTCGAAACACGATTCTCTTCAATAATTTAAATATCTATTTTAATAATACAAGTATTTACTTCAAAAAATTCATCTAAAATAATTTTAATCCAAAATAACTTGAATGTTACATGTGGTCATATGCATCTCTTTTTAAATGTTAGTTTGTCAGAAAACATCTAAATCAATTATTAAATTATTTGATTATTGTACTGTAAAATACCTGATGTGGGGCAGCACATGACTTTCACTACAGTCTCAAATTTATCTTCTCCGTAATTCTTTCATAATACATTGAGTTTTATTGCTCAAATAAACTCGGATAATTATTCAAAATCACACTATTCAGTTTTAATGTAATTACGTTTTCATTTGGCGATTGGACTTAATTTTAAAGGCAACATGGCAAAAATATGAAAAGAATGGTTTATGAATCTTATAATTTCTGGGATGGTTTTATTCATTTTGCTGCAAAAAATTACATCTAAAAAAGTATTTAATTAGTAGTTATTTATTTTAGATTACAATTTTTGCAGGCCATTTTGCAGAGTCCGCTTCGACGATAAGAACTTGGAATTCGTCCCGGTTGCTCAAAGGTAGAGCGTCAGCTGACTATTTCAGAGATCCAGGGTTCGATTCCCAATTGGAGCAGCAAGGTCTATTACACCTGTCAAAGTGATAAAAATCATATCAATTTTTGATGCAAAAAATTCGATTGTTTTAAGGTCGTTTCGAGTCTTCTTCCTTTGGTACAAATGTATTACGCTCTTAAAAGACGCTTAGAGACAATTGTCCAGCAGTTTCTTAGTGTCTGGAAAAATAACAGTAGTTCTTAACCTTGCCTAATCCACTTCAATAAGAGTTTGCAATTCCGTCTTAGTAGCTCGACGGTCGAACGCCGCCTGGCCGGTACGTTGATATGTGGTTCTATTTCCGTTTGGGACAGAAAGCCTCTTTCCAATGGCGGCCGAGCAATGAACCCTATAGGTTAGTGCAAAGATATCGGAGGTCTGAAAGTGACCCTAGTACGATTGGTACGGATTCAGTGGATTCTGGAAGATTGAGCTTTTAAATCGAGAGTATAATAGAGACCATGCATAATATTAACCTCGGTAATAATAGTAGAATCAGGAGGCTAACCTGAGGTAAAAATAACAAGAGGTGGCCAGTCAGATTGTCAGATTGTCAGTTGATATTAGAGGGTGGATAATGAAGAGTCAGTCCACTTTGACGATAAGAGCTTGCAATTTCGTCTTAGTAGCTCAACATTAGAGCGTCGGTTGGTCAGTTCGATTCCCGGTTGAGACAGCAAGGTTCTTTTCAATTTTGCAAAAAAAATGTATAGATCCATTTTTTCTGAGTTATATCAAAATCTAATCAGCATCAGGGTAATTTGCCTTTCTCATCAACTTTTGTGAAATTTCTTCGAATTGTTTTTGAGCCATAGTGGATATATTCATTGCACAGACAGATTAGATACACAGACAGACGATACGCGGAATATAGCATTTTCGTTTTTCAGAGAAACATGTAGGTCCGTCGAAAACCTAAGTTCCGATTTTCGGCACGATTCCAACTATTTCCATATGCGTTGTCATATATTGTAGAGAAAGTAGCAAATATTTATGTTTTCTTTTAGGCACGTGATGTTCATGCATTTATCAGTTCACAATGTCAAATGTGTGTATCATGGAGGTAAAAGTAAGGAGTCAAAATTTCATATTATGAAAACTCCAATATTGTTTGAGACAATAATTCAGGTGGCGCTGGAATAAGATAAGTATTCCTGCATTGTATGTAATTCTATGGCGAAAGTCCTAAAATATTTATTTAATTTGTTAATTTTGTAAGACTAAATTGTTAGTGCAAAGTAGAATTAAAGCAATAAAGAATATTCCTGCGTATTCAAAATTATTTTAACTTTCATATTGTTTTTTTCTCCCTATATTCTGTTCTCTATCTTACAACTATGAAAAAACATTGATCAATTATACTCATAATTAGAAAACCCTTAATGTAGAAATAATTAAAAATGCATATACTAAATACTACGTCTTCCTATTGTGTCAACTAACATTAACAGCTACTTTACTAACACTAGCGACATCTAGATATAGTTCTTAAAGCATTATGGTATTTTCAAGCGTTGCATCCATAGAAGTTTTATCTCCCTCTTTCTAACTCCATGGTGCGTATTTGTCAATATCGTTGTGGTATTAAAGTTACGGATATATATTACAACGAAGATCGCGTAAGATCGATTACTAAATATAGACAGATACGCACGTATACATTAACAATGTTTAATACATAGTATAGATATGAAAGTTAGAGTCTGAGAACTTTAAATTCTACTGTATTTTGATGTGAATAGGTATAATATTGAAAAGACGCCATTTAAAATTAAAGTGCATCATAAACGACAAATAATAAGAAAGTATTATAGGTAATTAATAAAAAATAAAGAGGCACAGACTAAAATGTATTTTTTTCGCAAGAAAGAGAAACATGATTTCCTCCAATATTTAAAAAATAATTCTCTAATATAACTGTGTCTTTCCAGACTCTCAAGAAGCTGAATCTTTGTATACTTATAGTACTGACTACGGGGCAGAACTTAACGGAGCAGAGAATTTAATTTCCATCCAGGAGGTGCAGAAAATTAGGGATTTTCGAAAAATATCTCCCCGCCCTCCAGAATATCACTAAGTATCTCAGATTTAGAACCGGAATTTTAGAAATCTTACTGCACAAACTATGGGGCAGAACCCCAAAGAAGCTGAATTTTCAATTTCTCCCATGTGAGCTTATAAAAAGAGGGAGTGATTCAAAAAGTATTTTCGAACCCGACAGAAGCTGCTCTCTGGACTTCAAGGTAGAAATCACGCGCTCTTATAATTTCGAACACGGAACAGAACATAATTGGGACTTATCGATTAAAATGAATTATTTAACGTTAAGCAGTATATACTGTTGAACGAAATAAAGTATAATAAAACAAGAAAGATCAATCATACATAAAGCATTGATTGTGAAATAATTTCCAACTGCAGTGCAATTTTATTTAAACATCTAAAATGCGATGCATTCAGCGGTAATATTCTTAAAACTATCATAATACTACTCAAGTCTCAACTACTCTACTCAATACTACTCTACTCAACTATCTCAATACTAGTTCTCATTCGTGCTGCATGTCGAGTGTGTCGTTCTCATTCGTGTTGCATGCCGAGTGTGTCGTTCTCATTCGTGCTGCATGCCGAGTGTGTCGTTCTCATTCGTGTTGCATGCCGAGTGTGTCGTTCTCATTCGTGCTGCATGCCGAGCGTGTCGTTCTCATTCGTGTTGCATGCCGAGTGTGTCGTTCTCATTCGTGCTGCATGCCGAGTGTGTCGTTCTCATTCGTGTTGCATGCCGAGTGTGTCGTTCTCATTCGTGCTGCATGCCGAGTTTTTCGCCTGCAGCTATATCTTTTATGAATGCATTTATTTTTCGTAACTGAGTGTATTTCTCAAATAAAATAAATACATACAAATGAAATGATGACAAATGAAGAAATGAATTAATTGAATACCTGGAATACATGGTCACAATGAATGTATACAATGAATCAATACATCATATGGGACGCATTATAAATCAATAAAATTAACTAGAGTATGGGTCAACTCGACTGTCTCATACCAGAATCCATTTGTAAGTAGGTTGTGATATTTTCATTTATTTACTTTTGAAAATAAAAATGGAAAACTCTGTACCGTTGGCCCAAATGATCACATTTATTGCATATAACCCTTCATTTTAAAAGGCTTAATATATCTTTTGCTCCGTGCAGAGTTTGACAGTGCACATCCTGAATGATAATAATTTAAACATCCCAGACGGGGCTAATGGTGCTATGAACACAAAAATGTATCGTGGCTAATTTTCACGATTGAAACTTTGAGACCGTTTAGTCATACATTACCCTTTTCATGCATAATTATGTCAAATTTATACTATGCAGCAATTTTAAGAAATTGTAGAATTTGGAATAAATTTCAGAGTTTACCATCGGATTTTAAAAAGTTCTATCTAATTAATTTTCCGATAACAAAGCCAGATAAAAAATTTCGGGAAAATCCATTATTATTAGTGGCGGCTATTATGTGTACAGGAAATCGACCACATATATGCAGACGGTCATTACGTTAAACGTAGTCAAAACGTATTCATTAAGTCTTAAAATAATGTATTGGCAACAAAATCTCGAAATCAAAAATTTTCGCCCAAAAAAACACCTTCTCTATATTGTATTCATTAATAAGAGAAGTAAAAATAAAAATGCTGCTCTGTCATGTGTTAATTAATTTCATTAGTAACATTATACTTTAAATATGCAACAATATAATGATCAAGAAAATTTTAAAATAAAACTGGCACAAATAATGTTAAACGCCTCCGATTTTTCACTTTCTTTAAAATGCAGACTCAAGCTTAGGATTAATTTCTTGTTGCACGGACAAAAAAATATGATCTTGTCACATGAATATTTTTATTGTTATGTATGTTGTTAACGGTTTTTTAGTTTCTTCCATGGTGTTTAAAGATATCTCAAGGAAAGAAATGAACAAAAAATATGACTCAGAACAACTTTTAGACCTTGTTTCATGACATGACTATAAGAAGTTTTATTTACACGTGTCCATTAAACAAACGCCTCCTCTTTTGCAAAGGTGGAAAAACAAGAAACTTGTTCCTTTCACAAGTATTGATTGACATTCTTAAAATATATTTACTTTGCCGTAAATTGCAGACAGCCACATTCTTAGTTTATGATATATTGTGGAAGTTTTCAATTTTATTGTCTACTATTTTTGCTTGTCTTCAAATGCATGCTTAGGTAAAATTGTATGAAACAATATTCATCATATATTTTATGTATTTTTGGCACATAGCAGATTTTATGGGACTAGAGGAGTCCTCCCCCTGCTCACTGCTGCTCGCCAACCCACGTAACTGGCTTCGCGAAGCGTGGGATTCTCCACCTACTCTGAGAGAGTTGTGGGAGTTGGCGAGCGCCAACCTACGTAACTCGTGTTGTCACCACTAGTGTCGTGTGACAATGATTTACGGCGAAGATTCATATGGTGTCTGATAGACGGCAAGAAAGATCTCGCTTCGTGCGTCCTTTTTTGTAGCCTTCGATGTATGGATCCTCCCCAGGTTTGTTTGCAATAAGTACCGGAGCTGGCTCGCGAGCTCTTTCAACTCGCTGGCGCACACGACCGCCTTTGTACCCTTTGCTAATTAGCCCTGGGAAACCACCGAAGCTCGAACCTCCACCCTCTGTTCTCTGTCTCTGATTAATCGCCGAATTATGACATCCTCTTGATATTCAAACGTCACAGATTTTGGGTTTTAGTTTTGAGACATACTGGCGTTCAAGTATTATTGTAATATGCGTGTACGGAACGCTAAAATATATTATAAAACTAAATACTTAGTAACATGCAACACAAAATTAATAGTATCGACGGATTCGAAGCCAATAAACAGCATTTGTCAGGACACACAAAAAGCACAAATTTCAGTGATGAGATCTAGGCCGCCATCTGATGTTAAAATGGAAAACGTGTCTGAAGCAAGGGAAACTATTTGTCAACTGTGGGAGGAGAGAAAAGAATTAAAATACCAATGAGGAAAGAACAAGAGATAAGACTCAATGAATGAACTGTAAAATAGCCAAGAAGAAAATAAGTTTTATGTAGGTAGCACTAAACGTACAGTTGGTATTCGATTGGAAGAACATGCTAGAGACGTTAAAATGTTAGGCAATCGACTGCTCATGCCCAATTAGTGATTAAAGATAATTTTCAACACCTTTTTGACAAATATTTTCTTTTGATCAGCTGTAATACTCCCCAGTTTATTTTACTCTACGAATCCCTTTTTATTTATCTATATCGCACTTCAATTTGCAATTTAAATCCCGTTCATGTTTTAAGTCATGCTTGGCGACTCGTTCTCGATTCCATGAGAATCAAACCTTTACAAAGTTACCTTTAATTTATAAATTTAATTTTGTATATTGGTGTTTAAACTGGCTTATGACAATATATTTTCTTGATTTTGTAATTTTTGTAATTTTTTATCTAGTGTATGGATGCATAAAATATGTTTTGTGGTAATGGCAATTTTTGGATATGCAAATTCAGCTTGCCTGCAGTGGATTGTATTTAAGCGTGTTGGCAATTTTTCTTATTTTAACGCCACTGTCGAAGAGTATAATAGTACCCGAAAGCGTTCTAGCTTTTTTAAAGATTGTATGTACGTCTAAAGGATGTTTTTAATAAAATGACTTTTGTGATCTATTGATTTGTCATTATATTATATAAGTCGATCGATCTTAGAACGCGTGTCTATCTAGATTGACTTTTAAATGAGAATAAGCGGTACATTGGTTCACATTTTTTCTAAAATTAGTACAACAAATACAAGAAACGACAGTAAATACGGATTCCAAACCACATACCTATTAGATATCTTACTTACTGCTTGATAAAAGTTCACGAAAATTACAAATTTGAATGTAATGTATAATACTGGGAATAATTATAAAGAATATACCAAATACCAGTACAAAAATTATGAAATAGTTATAATGAAACAACAAAATATGCCTTAGTAAAACATATTCAGAACTTCACAAGAATAAAGAAGGAATAAATTCATACTGGTGATATAGCATACTCAGAAAATATTAAACTCAATGTTCTACAGATAAATATGAAGGACCATTTCGAGTTATGTAAATAGGTTGTGTCTCAGTTCTAATCTCTAATAGGTTGTGTCTCAGTTTTCTCAGACTGTGTCTCAGTTCAAATTTGTATTTATTGGTGATAAACCAATATACGATTTACAGTCAATTTCGGCGCCGTTGCGTCGGGCCTATTCTTTTCCACTCGATTCCTACTGTCGTTTTAATGTTCAAATTATGATTTATCTCTGGTATCAAACTGAGAACTGATTCTTCTTGAATAGTTGTTTTGTACAATTCAGTTAAATATAAGTATGTGTAATATATCCGTATATACACATATTTGCGGATTTGTGGAGTACCATGGCTTGATGGCTGAAATAGTAACATATTTGTTTTTGGGTTGTAATTATGAAATATATTTTAAATATAAAATATATATATTTATAAAATATACAATATATTTTCTCCTTTGAATTTGCAACATAAAGATGCAAATGTAGGTTTTTTAATGATTTTGGAATCATCTAATTGTGGCGCAAACTATAGAATTTAGAGACCATTGAATTATCGGAAACGTTTATAAATACATGGTTCATATTGCTCATCATAGACTTGTAATTTGTTTATCAACTTATGTTGTTAAATTTAAACAGAATAAATGTTAATTTCACTTTGAAAACATAATACTGTAAGTAACGAACAACAGCACAACATTTTAATGCTCAAAATTTTTTGTTCTGTGCTTCTTGCACATGGTTGGGAAATTAGTAATATTTTGCAATATGTAGAAAAAATTGCTCACAAAGTATTTTTCTAATTAGTTTTGCATAGAGGCAGAAAACAGACACGGATTCGAGGATGAAAATCCAGGGCAGCCATGCCATCAAAAACAAGTCTATTTGTTAGACGGCCTTCTTGCTTTTCACGATACATGCGATTGATGCTTGGAAGAACATAAATTCCATGTTGAAATATCAGGCATTAATATTAGGTGACAAAACTTAATTTACATATATCATTTTTTTTCATATTTGTAATTCTATGCAAGCAGTACTACGCATCTATACTGCTTTTTCTAGCTGGTGGTTATTTATCCATTTTACTTTCCTTGCAATACATGGTAATGCATTGGGAAAGTATTGTAATCGTGTTGAAAATCGCAACTTGGGTTTTTGATAAACCTAAACGTTTCCAGCATAGAACTAGAAAACACTAATTTTATAGTGACGTATCTATGTGTGTCCCCTTGTGCAATGGTTTAACCACTCTATCTGAAACACTAATTAACCAAATTTCACAAAATTTGGTAGATTTGTCAGTTGTGGGATATTATAGTGCTGAGTAGAATTTGTACAGTTTGGAAAGAAATAATATCTTTTTCTGCGAAATGAAGAATCAGCTTTTTTTTGCAAAAATTGTTAAAATTTGAAATAAAATACTACGTATGCTCAAATGGAGCGATTAAATGTTTATTTCGAACGTAATTTTTAACGACGGAAAGAATAAGATCAACCCCATAATTTTAGGTCTAACCGTTCTCGAGTTATTTTAGTTTTCTCATTTTTGCCACACACCCTTTGAAAATACGCCCAATACCCAAATGAAAGGACAAATTGAAATAAAAGTGCAAATTCAATGCAATTTTAAATAACTATCCTTGTTATTTTGTGCAATTAAACACAATTTAATGAATTCTCGAAGAAACAGAAAATGAATTTGTGTTTGTATGGAAATTCATGTTCTGCCCTCCCCAGATTAGTATTATTGAAGGAAGCTGTTTTTGCTTTCAAAACCTTTTGATACAGTAATATATTAATATAATTTATTTAATTAGATATAAGTAGTATTATATGTTATAGATTGTTATACGCTGAACTTTTAAGTCATTACTTTTGCAGCAATCTGAGTAATTCAATTTAGATATATTTAAATGTTTTAATTTTCTACACTAATATCTGTTCTCTCTCGTGTCAGACGTTTCGAAAACATTCTAAAAAAATCTGATGTGGGCAGCACATGACTTTCCTTATATAATGCAATGAATTTACTACATTTACAGTAAAAAAATAAATTATTTTATAGTAGTTATTTATATTCTTTCCAAGATATTGAATTTTCGTCAATGAGTCGCCATTTTCCATGTCGTCATCATCAATGAGTCGTCATTAATATAGCTTCATTTTTATCCATTTGGCGAGTTTTTCGTCAATTTAGTAACATTTAAAAATGTCGCCAAGTTGGCGACATTTCACCAAATCCGTCGCAAAAATCTCGCCAAGCTTTATGGAGGAAGAAATAAGTTATTCATACAGCAGATAAATGACTATTGGCGTTTAAATAAAAAAGTATACTCAAAGTATATCTTTTTTCATGAATAGAAAGAGCAAAATTCACGAGAGTGAAGTCATGAAATTTATCGCATGGTATAACATGTGAAAAGTGAACATATTTCTCAATAGGAAATATTTTTTTTTATTTTATATGACTTTTTGATAAATTTTTTGAAAAATGTGCAATATCTCGAGAACGGTTCATATTAGCGTTCTGAAATTTATGTCAATCGTTTTCTAATGAAAAATTACATAAGAAATGTCTATTTGTGTAACTTTATTAGCGGTTTTGATTTTTTGACGATCTTTTCAAAATTTCACTCAAAAATTTAGGAGATTCTGAACATTTGATTGCATATAAAAACAAAAGGCTTTTAGTGTTTACGGATTGTGATTTTTGTACCAAATTTCGTTCGATTTGGTCCATTCGTTCGTCAGTTATCGTCTCTACAGATTCACTGACACATGCACACAGACACACACACACACACATACTTCCACACACACACATACTTTCACACACACACACACATACTTTCACACACACACACACACACATACTTTCACACACACACAGACATCACTTCAAAAATGTTTGATTCGTGATCATGGATGCTTCAAACGTGCTCTCCCGTCGAAAACTCGAATTCTAATTTTCGACCCGTCACAATACTTTCCTTATACATTATGCATATAAGGAAAGTAATAATTAATATTTTCCAGAAATTTTGTTTTTAATTCATCTCCGTATCCCTATGCTGAAACTTTTGATAAAATGTTAGCTTAAATTATATGACGTGTTTACAGAATGAAATTAATTGCCCATATTAAAGCGCCCTTGAAAATGCCACGTGACACTTTTTAATTATGCGAGTACTGCGTATGCTACATAAACCACGGGTGTAAAAAATCGAAAAACAAAAAAGATAAAGGACCAAAATAAACACACCCGAAAGTGTATATAAATTTTCAGATCGTGGCAAGTCCACTGAGGGTCATTATGAGTCAAGACACGCCTATAATGTGTAGGACTGGCACAATTTTTTTCCGGCACATATTTCATATCAAGCTACTTAAAATAATTACGTTCTGTATTTTTGAAATAATTTATGTGTTTCTTTCGTGTTTCGCTATCCTAAAGTACTTTACCCTCCCTATTTTATAGGGAAGTTGATAATGTGTAGCGTTGCAGACCAGTAGCTGATTCTGAGTGTTTTAGGTTGTGAATTGATGAGTTTTCCATGCTGAAGGGAAGAGGATTTGTTTATGGGTGAATGTTTATTTTATTTAAAAATTATTAATTTGTTTATTTAAAAGAATACAAGTTATAGGACGAAGTCCCAGTGACTGCGTGCAAAGTAAAATACAATGCAAAATATACAGATTAAAAATCAATAAAATACATTAAAACGCAAACTATAGACTACAAATGATCTTCAAAAGCACTTGCATATGAATAAATACATTTACATATAAAATATTTACAACAAATTATTACTTTCCTTATATAAATAATGTATAAGGAAAGTAGTGTGACAGGATCGAAAATTCGAATTCGAGATTTCGACGGGAGAGCACGTTTCAAGCATCCCTGATCAAGAATCAAACATTTTTGAGGTGATGTCTGTATGTGTGTGTGTGTGTGTGTGTCAGTGAGTCTGTGGAGACGATATCTCACAAACAAATGGAGCGATGCGAATGAAATTAGGTACAAAAATCACAATCCGTGAATACTGGAAGCCTATTCTTTTTAAACGTTATCGAATGTTCAGAACTGCCCTAAATTTTCGAGTGAAATTTTGAAAAAAATATCAAAAAATAAAAAGCTTTAATAAAGGTGCACAAATAGACATTTCTTATGTAATTTTCCCCTTAGAAAACGATGAGCATACACTTTAGAACGCTAGCATGAACCGTTCTCGAGATATTGCACATTTTTAAAAGAAATTTATCAAAACGTCCCATAAATGAAAAATAATATATATTAACTATTGAGAAACCTCCTCACCTTCATATGTATTATCATGCATTAAATTTGGTGATATCATTCTCGTGGATCTTGCTCGTTCCATTCATGTGGAAAGATACTTTGTTGTTGTTGAGACCCAGACCGTCCGACCTACCAGAAAGGTGTAAGGTAACTGTATGGACGGCCGGGAAGTGCCACCCAATTTAGACCGGAACCCAGTGGGGGAGGCATCCACAGGGACCGTACCCTCCTTCCCCTACCACCAACCTCTCGGAAGGACTTACGGACCCACATGTTGAACGTGATCGTACTCCGCATGAACACGGCGGCATTTTGTGGTAGCGTGCAAATCAAGCGCGCAAACGGAAAGATACTTTGTTGAAGACCCAGACCGTCCGACTCGTCCAGAGGACTAAGAGCAGCTATTTGGACGGCCGGGGAAAGATACTTTGTAGAAGACCCAGACATTCCGACTCGTCCTGGGGACTAAGAGCAGCTATTTGGACGGCCGGGGAAGATACGGAAAGATACTTTGTGTAATACTTTTGTATTTGAACACCAATAGTCATTTACCTTCTATAAGAATAACTTATTTCTCCGTTTATAACGCTTGTCGAGATTTTGGCGACGAATTTGCCGGAATGTTGCCAACTTGGCGGCTTTTTTAAATGCTCCTAAATTAACAAAAATCTTGCCAACTTTATTCAAATGACGCTAAATCAATGAAAATGACTACTAATTGACGAACATTCAATATCTTGAAAATAATATAAGTATCTAATATAAGAAAACCCTATATTTTTACTGTAAAAGAAGTAAATTCATTGCATTATATAAGGGAAGTCATGTGTTACCCACATCAGATTTTTTTAGAAGCAATAACCGATGAATAAAAAACATCAAGATTATCGGGAAAGCTGTTGTCAAGTTTACATAAATTATTAATCGCAAAATAACCGCTAATATTTTGTACTAAAATTATTTTTAGTAAATAAACTCATACTCCTGGTACAATACGGGGGAACATGAAACCCACCCAAGACAGGGGAACAATCTACTCTGTTATTGAACAGATTCCTGAAGAATGGAAATAAAATGAAATCCCTTCTGTCCAGAATTATATAGAGAGTATAAACGTCATTTGCTACAAAATAAAACTTTTAAAGTTTTTTTTTACACTGTTTTATGTAGGTTAGTTTGCTTGTTTGTTTCGGTCAAATCTTGTTCCAATTTGTGACCCATTTGTATCGAGACGATTTTCTTGCAATTTTACGCACATGCATATCTACGATGACAATACTATATTTCAACAAATATGAATTGATCCCTCCCCGGGATTATGCGTGGAATGGGCTGCTAAAATCCCATTGTTGTAAGATAGTTAAAAGTGTGCCCTATATTAAGCTTCGCCTCTGAATTTATATAACCCGATTGTTGTAAGGTAGTTAAAATGCGCCTAATATGCAGCTTCGTTTTTATATTTATATATATCAAATAAAATAAAAGCACACAATACTGCTGATGGCGAGTTATGAGTTGATGAAGATCCTTTATAAATGCATCACAAAATATGTTTGATAGGTCATCTGATGAATAATTGATTACAAAATCGCAAAAGACAAAATTATAAAATAAAATATTATAATTTGTTTTTTTACATTACACGGTTTTAGTAAAATGCACTAGAAAGAAAAGTAATTTCCAGCTATCACAACAGTCTTGGTCGAATGCTGCTAAAAATAAAATATTGCGGTGCCGATAAAATAGCTGTATTTGTACATTAACAGAAATTTAAAGAAAAATAAAAGTGATAACATAGAAATGGCATATATAAAAATGACGGATTATAATATCACAATGGTAAAAAAAAATTAATAAATTGAATGTAATCATCCTTGTATATGGCAGTCACCTTAATGAATTTTGATCTATAATAAAATCTGCAGAGTCCACTGCAATGATAAGATTCCGTTCCAGTAACTCAACAGTAGAGCGTCGTCTAGCCAATATGAAAATCCATGGTTCAATTCCCGATAGTTGGAGAAAGGGTCTTTACAATAGCGCTGTACACTTTTTTTCCTAACCAGATACAACATCCTTACAGGGGACTGTATGTCTCTGTCTCTAAGTTTCTTTCTACCAGTCGACTATCTATTTAAGACAGACCAGAAGGAGAAAATAACTGACAGACTTTTCCATGACGTAAGCATGGCGTGTTTCTAGGGTTTCCAGGATTTCTGAGATCGAAGACGGGTTGCCAGATTTGGCGATTTATCGCCAATTTGGCGACATTTGGCGATGCCCCGTATCTTCGAGAAACTCCACGAAATAACGATTTGTCTAGGCGATATGGAGAGATATCCAAAAGTTTCTACAGATAGTATCAAAGGACTCATCACCCTGTTGGAGTTCAGTTGACGAGTTGACATAATTCGAGCTACAGTAAATTGTGAATTTTGTCAATGCTTTGAGAGTAGTAGCGGCTGAAATTATTTTCGTCAGTATTCTGAGAAGAATATCGCGGTTATTTCGTGAAATTAGTGGAGCATTGAAATGCCGTTTATCTGTATATTATTCCTTTTTACGTTGTACTTGTGTGTGTGTGAATAAACGTTAGTTATACAGAAACTTGGACACATTCTTGTTTCTTGCGTGTACATTCACGATTCCTGTGGTTACTTTCGTAACAAAATTTTCAGATAGATTAAAAAATTTTCTCCAGCGAGATTTCATATTTCTCCTTTGCTACCACAACTGCGGTTTCTATTAATTGATTAAATATTGGGATACCAGGTTATTTGGCTAGACTAATTTTGAAAAATTATAACTTTTAATTGCAGTGTTAACATTCAAAAACGATTTATATCTGCAGGGCGCCCCCAGTTAAATAAAAAGCATGGAATGAACGTCAACAAAGTTGGATAATAATATTTCAATTCTCGCCATATGTCTCTCCGTAACAATAGCATAAAATATTTATAAATGCATGCTAGCTGGGGGAAAGTAAAATTTATGTTACAGAAACAGAAAGTTGGTTTCTATAAACATATGTTAAATACGCTGCCTTAAACAACTTTTGCATAAATTGCAAGTTAAATAAGTGAGTCTCCGTATATAATAAATTAGGGGATAAAGCCTGCGTGCAGTTGACATTAAGACAAATGTAAAACATACCCACGGAATTTAATTAGTGAATTTTGGTTACAAGGGAGAAATCTATTTGCAGGACATGGTAAATATTTATGAATCTGCTTTATTACCCGGTGGGGTAAAGGTATTTTTGTTGCATCAATGACTCCGGCTTGAAATTAGGGTAAAATAATGATATGAACAATATGAAAATTGTCGTATAAAATAATAATAGTTTTATTACAGTAAAACTTAAACCACATAGTTAGTAAAGCAGCTAATAACAAATATTAAAAAATACCAACCATGTTTGGAAGCAAAAGATAGCATCTTGCTACGGGATAAAGTATATCAGCCACTCTTACAAAATAAGAAAATATATGTTCCTTTGTTATTTCTCCTATTATAATGACTACTCAGTTTCATTTAGCTTGGAAAAAGATACTGTTTTATCTTTAAAACAATCGATACCTGCAATTACTTGATTTATGTTATTTTAATAAAGATGTGTTTGTATTTTCAGTTCATGTCGTCAAAAGTTTGTGAAATTATTTTCATTTTATTGAAGGTTGAATTCCATACTTAGTTTCATTTATTTGTTGAGAAGATATTTGTAGAGAAGATTTTTATTTGTATGTTTAGCACTTATTTGATAACACTAAAATACCTAAAAATACAGATTATTATATATATTTAAATTGCTATTAACGGATTCAATGCTTATGCAAGATTGGCGGTTTTCCGAACTTGTGTTTCGTAAAGCACTTGGATGATCATGAAGCTGCTTTAAACAGTGTGCGATATGTTTGATATACTGAAAAATATTATTGAAAACTTTTAAACTTTGATATACGTAACTTATAACATCCGGAATGCTTATAATCAATAAATGGCAAATTTTTCACAGAAATGTCAAAATATTTTTTCACAAATCAAACATATATTTCACAAGATCAGTAAATTGTTAGCCAATCTAACAAAACGTAATACATACTGTTATCGCTGCCATTGACTATATAATATTCTGTGAAAAATTTCAATAAAGACATATTTCGACTAAGGTGAGATTCCCCAGTAAATTTCTGAATGTTTCATACCACATCACCGTAGAAGAAAAACATTGGGCATAGCATTATTGTGTACACATTGAGATATATTTAAACATACAGTTATTTTGAAGAAATTTTCTTTGTTAATCCTAAAATAACCAGCAAACTGAAGTAAAAACAAAAGAAAATCATGAAGAACCCCATATTCTTCAAAGGATGGATTCAATTTAAACCAATTGGAAAACATCAAATCCAAGAAGTATTTGTCTTTTTATTGTTTTTACGGACAAGCTAACTTGTATGTTAGTTCTGTGTTTCCAAATTGTTGGACAAACATTCCACTAAATGTCTTTGACCTGCTTTGTTATTGATTATTTCAAGTAGACAAGAATTCTTCATTGGTTTACTGCTTCCTAATTATATGACTTTGAATAAATTATTTTGAGTATACACGATAATATAACTCTCTAGTACTTCCCTTTGTTCCCAGCAAAATTATGCAGGAGCAATTTAAATTTTGGCCAGCACATTGCTCAACACATTAACTCCACTGAGTCTTTGAGTTCATCGCTGTTTGGTTTAGTGACAACGAGCATGTTAGAGCATTATTTTTGGCCCTTTGGCCAAAGCTATTTTTGGCCTTTGGCCCGAGCTTATTTTTGGCCTTATATATATATATATATATATATATATATATATATATATATATATATATATATATATATATATATATATATATATATATATATATATATATATATATATAGCGCACAAAAAAAGTAATAATTGAACTCAAACTTGGAATTTTAGATTAATTATTTTCAACATATATTAACATGGCCATAAATTGATCGTAGTGGTAGAACTCATTAATAATTTATACATTGCATTATTTTGCCTCTGATAACCCTCCAATTATTTATCTTTCGCCCGGGTTCTGTAAAAGAATATTAATTAATATAATAATTGATTGCAGCATTTTAGCTTTAACAATAAATCATTTATTAACAATGTAAAATACTTATTGAATTTATTACACAATTATTCATATTATTTCGGCGGAGAGAGACAATGTGAGACAATTATTAAAAATACCTAAAATGTATTTAAGATCTGGTACCATATTTGAGGAACACATGCCTTCAAGGCTATCTTGGATTGTTCACTTGCACGTAATTCGCCGATCATATTGCACTGCTGGCTAAGTGTTAATATCGAGCACTTCTGGAATAACAATATCTCCGTTCTTATGTCATTCTAACCTACCTCTTTCTAAATTCGTTCTGTTTCGTCGTTCTTTCTCATCGTTCTTATGTCATTCTATCTTTATATATTTCTAAGTGTCGTGCTGTAAGTCTTTCTATCGCTATATCTGTTTTTTCTGGTCGTTCTTATGTCGTAGATTGTGGCTGTTTTTCCTCAGGACTAATAATCTTCCTTTGCTCGTATTGGCAGCCTTCACAACAACACTACAAACTTCTCTTCCATTGGTCAGCATTTTTATCGAATGTCGTTCTTTACATTTTCTTACGAGTCCTTCGACCCCTTCTTGGCTTGACATCCTTAAATTTATGATTTTAGCTGACCGTTGGGTCAGCTTGTCGTAAACACTGACGTCATTGAGACTGAAGGTATTGTATGACATTTCAGACACAATACATAACGTACATAAAGCTGTCTCACATTAAACTGGTGTGCGATTTTTTTCTGGTCTCAATATATATATATATATATATATATATATATATATATATATATATATATCATATACGATAATGTTAACTAATTATATGCATGCCTATATTGCATGGATACTTTGGTATCATATCCCCCAAGGAACTCATTGAATTTCAGAGAAATCATATTTTGCGAAATTGAAAACATAATGTTTAGTTTCTAAAACACCCTCCAAACATTTTCAGCAACGCTACTGCATGTATAGTTTCTTAATAAGAAACGGGAAATTTTATGCAATTTCAAATTATAATTATTAAAACATACCTTCACAATACAAATAAATTTTGAAATATTTTGATAAAACCAGAATAATTTAGAAACAAAAAGAAACTAGAATGGCTATTCCGACAAAACAGAGATAAAAATATTCCCCAGAACAAAATTTATTTTCTACCTTTAGTTAAGCCCCGGAATGCAAAATAAATCAAAACGGAAGTCATACATCTGCCTGAAATGGTGACAAGGCACGATACGTTTGGCTTAGATAGAGGTAAAATGTGGACAGCACTTTACCTTGCCCTAATGCTTTCTTGTGTAAAATATGTTTAGCTTAAAACGCCGCGCGAAGTATTTTCGGAACATTCTCTTAATCTATTTTAAAGTATGCTCTATAAGTTAAATGAACCGCGTTTTAATCAAATGATTTATCTAAAGGAACCGGGACGGTGTTAAGTGTTTTCTTTTATTTTTTTAATTTTTTCATTTCGCATCTGGGATGAAAAACACCTGCAATTAAAAGAAAAGTAAAAAATAATCCAAAAAATAATTAATAAAGTTTTAAACATAGGATTAATTGTTTTTAACGTTCACTATGTTCATTTGTAAACTTGGTATTTATAACTATCTATTATCATATTTACTTTTTTTTTACAATATACAGTATACGTATAGTTTCTAAAAATATTTTACGGACAGACGGTTTGAATTAAATTCAATGCAATGGCTTGAAAAATTGAAGACTAGACAGATATACTGTAACGTCACCAAAGACAAAAAAATCTGATGTGGGCAACACATGACTTTCCTTATATAATGTAATGAATTTGCTACTTTTACCGTAAAAAAATAGGTTTTTCTTATAGTAGATACACTAATATTCTTTCCAAGATATTGAATTTTCGACAATTAATCGTCATTTTCATTGATTTAGCGTCATTTTCATCCATTTGGCGAGATTTTCGTTAATTTGGCAGCATTTCAAAAAAGTCGCCAAGTTGGCGACATTCCGCCAAATTCATCGCCAAAATCTCGCCAAGCGTTATGCACTAAGAACTAAGGTATTCTTACAGCAGATAAATAAATGACTATTGGCGCTCAAATACAAAAGTATTATTCAAAGTATCTTTTTTCATGAATGGAACGAGCTAGATCCACGAGAATGATGTCACTCAATTTATCGCATGTTATTACATATGAAAAGTGAACATGTTTCTCAATAGGAAATATGTTTATTTATTTTATATGACTTTTTGATATTTTTTTTTAAATGTACAATATCTCGAGAACGGTTCATGTTAGCGTTCTAAAATTTATGCCAATCGTTTTCTAATGAAAAATTACATAAGAAATGTCTATTTGAGTAACTTTATTAGTGGTTTTGATTTTTTGACGATTTTTTCAAAATTTTATTTGATAATTTAGGGGGGTTCTGAACATTCGATTGCGTATAAAAACAATAGGCTTCCAGTGGTTACGGATTGTGATTTTTGTACCAAATTTTGTTCGAATCCGTCCATTCGTTCGTCGGTTATCGTCTCCGGAGACCCACTGACACACACACACACACACACACACACAGACATCACTTCAAAAATGTTTGATTCGTGATCAGGCATGCTTGAAACGTGTTCTCCCGTCGAAAACTCGAATTCGAGTTTTCGACCCCGTCACAATACTTTCCTTATACATTATGTATATAAAGAAAGTAATAATCAGGGAACGTAACGGGGAATGGGGGCGGAGGGGGCGGGTTGTTAACCAAATATTTTTTTTTTCATTTCCCCATTTAACATTTATACGAAATTATATGGGTTCGATGGGTTCTTGGAGGGGTTATGACACCTAAATATTTCCTTGGCGACGCCACTGGGTATATGAATCAGCAGTTTAGAAGCTAGATAAAATAGGCCAGGTCTCTTATATACAGGTATTCTAGGAAACTAGTTACACAGCTATATAATTAATTTTGTCATCTATTACTTTCCTTATATACATAATGTATAAGGAAAGTATTGTAACGGGGTCGAAAATTAAAATTCGAGTTTCTGACTGGAGAGCACGGTTCAAGCATCCCTGATGACGAATAGAACATTTTTGAAGTGAAGTCTGTGTGTGTGTGTGTGTGTGTGTGTGTGAGTTTGTGTGTGTGAAAGTATGTGTGTGTGTGTGCGTGTGTGTTTGTCAGTGAGTCTGTGGAGACGATCACTGACGAACGAATGGACCGAATCGAACGAAATTTGGTACAAAAATCACAATCCGTAAACACTGGAAGCCTATTTTTTTTATTCGCAATCGAATGTTTAGAACCTCCTTAAATTTTCGAGTGAAATTTTGAAAAAATCGTTAAAAAATCTAAACCGCTAATGAAGTTACGCAAATAGATATTTCTTATGTAATTTTTCATTAGAAAACGGTTGACATAACTTTTAGAAAGCTAACATGATCCGTTCTCGAGATATTGCACATTTTTCAAAATAATTATCAAAAAGTTTTATAAAATAAAAAAAAAAATATTTTCTATTGAGAAACATGTTCATTTTTCATATATAATATCATGCGATAAATTGGGTGACATCAGTCTCGTGGATCTAGCTCGTTCCATTCATGAAAAAATATACTTTGTGCAATACTTTTGTATTTGAACGCCAATGGCCATTTATCTGCTGTACGAATAACTTATTTCTTCGTCCATAATGCTTGGCGAGATTTTGGCGACGAATTTGGTGGAATGTCGCCAACTTGGCGACTTTTTTAAATTTGCTAAATTGACGACAAACTCGCCAAATGGATAAAAATGACGCTAAATCAATTAAAATTACGACTCATTGGCGAAAATCAATATCTTGGAAAGAATATAAATATCTACTATGAAAATAATCTATTTTTTTTTATTGTAAAAGTAGTAAATTCATTGCATCATATAAGGAAAGTCATGTGCTAACCACATCAGATTTTGTAATTTAATTAATACAATAATTCTTGCTTTAGATACTGAAAAACAACGAGGTGCACTCTTCGAGAGCTATTGCAAGAAAATTATTGCAGTTATCAGCTTTAAAAATAGCGCAGTGGTTTTTTGTTTTGTCGCTGATGTTATAAGTGGGGATATTGTTGAAGCCTTCTTTGCTTTCCGAGAATTCGATATGAGTTCCGGAAGAATTTTATTCAGAGGTTTACATCTTAAACCCCGGGCAAGCCTGGGTACATTTTCTGAATAGAACAGCTTATGGGTATAGTATATCTCCGACCACCATATTGATCTGCACAAATGAGGTATATAACAAACACCCGCCATTTAAATATTATGGGCATATGGATAGTTACATGACCGCTCGTTGCAAATTTGGCTGAATGGTTAATTGATGTTTTATATTGCGAAGGTCTGGTTGCGCGCAAATTGTCTATATAAAAAACACGGCGAAAGTATACACAGTTAGACAACTAATAATTCTATTAAAATTACTGTATCTGTAATCAACATGTTGTTGTGATCAATTATATAGTATAAAACGTCAATTGCATTTACCACAAATGAGTAAGTTACTGATTTTACCGAACTTGTAAGGTCGAAATTTTTTAGATTGACTTTCTTTTATAATAAATTATATACATATGGAGAAAAATATATGGTG
Source organism: Amaurobius ferox (assembly GCA_951213105.1). Classification (NCBI taxonomy): domain Eukaryota; kingdom Metazoa; phylum Arthropoda; class Arachnida; order Araneae; family Amaurobiidae; genus Amaurobius; species Amaurobius ferox. Next base: position 94,201,868 of record OX578139.1, on the reverse strand, counting down.
TGGAAAATATGACTGACTTTTCAATGGATTGATATGCCTTTGACATCTTAGAATAAGAATAAAGCATTCAAGTATTTTTAGCATGTCCTGTATGTATGCTCAAAAAGGAACAAACTGCCTGTTTGTCATAGAAGTGTACCATAACTAAATCAGTATAATTGCATGCTTATATACAGTAATGAAGCATTTGTTTTATGTGTAATGTTTGATTACAAAAATATAGCCTATTGAAATTCTTTGAGAATAAATAGTTTCGCCAGATATTTGAGTTTTTATTGGTGCATTGGCGTTCCTTAAACAGACATCGCATGAAAATAAACTGGACTCCACTCGACTTTCTCATACCAAAAATAATTTTTAAGTAAATTGTGGTTTACCCCCCAAATTTTACAGTATATTGTTTCTAAATCGGTATTGTTCATCCAAAGGATTACAATTACAGCGCTTTACCCTTCACCTAAAAGAGCTGGAAAAATCATTTGATACCATACTTGACAATAAACACCCCAGGTCGGGGTAACTTGACCCCCGAAGAGGCTAATCCTCACATTTATCAATTTAAATGTGTATACACATTGTCCATGTATATTTAGGATTATGCTATATTTACATTAAAACAACAATTGCAATTATGTTTTGCTGTAGAATGTTTTAAATGACAAGTGCCAAAGTGGACCATTGTAAAACGAAGCCTAAGTACAATGGTCCACACAATGAACCTGTACCATGCACCATAGATCATGGCTAAATTGTCTAATAAATATAAAAATGATTCATCTGTACATTAAAATGAAAATGATGTATTTAGTATCTAAACACAAAGATAGTTTCAGTGTGTCATTGCATTTCAATTTTCAATGGTCTTATATCGAATTGAAATATCACAAATTCAAACTGTGGCGCTTTAAAATTTAAGCATTTCAATTTTTTTCAAGTTATTTAATAACTAATTAAGAATAAAATAGTAAAGTAAAAAATTAAAAAATAAGTAGTAAGTAAAATAGGAGAGGTTAGTATATAAAATATATTCTATTCATAAAGGTAATAGTTAATGGCAATTAAAATTTACAAAATGGTTGCTCGTGTCCTTTGGATGAGTCGGACGGTCTGGGTCTTCTACACCAAAATATGTTTGTAAAACTGAGAGTCTCTACTATATTTTATGGCATTCTAGGCTCGGGAAGGCATATTACGATATCTTGAATATTTATGACAGATATATCAACATTTTCAGTACAAACACAATATAGTAATTTGATTTTCATTGCATTAATCGCATAAGATCATGATTTGCATCAATTATTTCAATGACTAAACCAATGTAATATTTTTCATAAAAGACTTTACAAGAATATAATAACCATCATCTTTACTTTTACGTTTAAATATTAAAGTCATGCTGTAAAATATTTGAAGTTTCCGTGTATTTTATTTCACTATAAATATACTTATTGCTGTCAGAATCATTAGAACTTTCAGATATATTTACAATATATTTTCTTCCTTTTCTTTGCATTAGATTGTTGAGCTTTAGTTTTCCGTTTGTCTTCCTTTGAAACAGCAATTAACTCTTTTTTAATATTTTTTTGGCTGTAATTGAAGCAGCTATGTTTTGTTTTATATTATCTCTTCTTTCTGCATGGTTTATTCTTCTAGGATGTTTGGACGTGGTGTATCAGTTGGTAATTTTGATAACTTTTTTCATATTAACTTATTGATTAGTATTAAATGCGTTTAGTAAAGGCAAGGTTTAGTTTCTTCAAGTGGTCAAAATTTTGTCAGATGATATTCCTGAAGTAATTGTGTTGGAATTGCTTGTTGATAGCCTATGACGATTAAAAGTTGTTATGCTGACTGTCTAAAAAATATTTTTAAGATTCTGAATTGTAAAATTGCACAGCCAATTTTTGCTGTTGAATTATTTTTTCCATAACTCTGGCATATTCTTTTGAATAATCATTGAAAATCCATATGTGAATTTTCGTGTCATTTCAAATATTAGTTTATTATGCATTCTAGCAGTATCTACAATGTGATTTTACAACATTTCTTCCTCTTTCTTTGAGAATACTTGCCTGTTCGCATATGTAGCCATAAACCTAGTGGATGATGTTGTTGTTGAGACCCAGACCGTCCGACCTACCAGAAAGGTGTAAGGTAACTGTTTGGACGGCCGGGAAGTACCACCCAATTTAGACCGGAACCCAGTGGGGGAGGCATCCACAGGGACCGTACCCTCCTTCCCCTACCACCAACCTCTCGGAAAGACTTACGGACCCACATGTTTAACGTGATCGTACTCCGCGTGAACACGGCGGCAGTTTTGGCACTAGTGGATGATGTGTTTGTTCTCACTTTTCACTTAAGTGCTATTTTTGAGGACTTGCAATTATGAACATAATGCACTAAAAGTGTTGTTTTTGCAATGTCTATCTCTTTGCAGATTAGATAAATAGATCGATTATCATCAACAACATTTCTTCAACCTGCTTTCATGACTTCATTTAGCACAGTTTCTTTACCACTTTTTTGTTGATTGTTATCTCGCTTTCTTAAAAAACTAAAACAAAATAATAATGTGTTAAGATATTTATAGAATACATATATATTTATAATTCCAGAATTATATTGAATTGATTTTTTGAAATTATTTCATTATTGCTAATTGATCAATGTTTCTTTCGTATTTTAAATTTTGCATCTTCACACCGAACAGTGGTTTAATTGTGATAGTACCGCCATATTGTAATACAGTTTGCACAGGTATAGGGCCTTTTGCGGGATATGGTTCTAGCTCCATGATTTAAAAACAGTTCTAATTACGATTCTGTAAAATGGTTGATTTCATTCAATCTACACTGATTCCATCAAATATGCCAAGGGAAAGAACTAGAAATGTATTAATTAGCTTAACATATTATTTTTTTAGGATTCTATTTGATTAATTTTAGATTGAAAATTTCATATGTAAGGTATCACGCTATAAAATCTTCAACATTTATTTTCATATATTTAATTAGTTCATCAGTTCCATTTTCATATGCAATATTTGAAAGTTGGGTTATAAAACTTTAAGTCTTTAAACTAATACATACATCATGTTGTTGTTGTTGAGATCCAGACCGTCCGACCTACCAGAAAGGTGTAAGGTAACTGTATGGACGGCCGGGAAGTGCCACCCAATTTAGACCGGAACACAGTGGGGGAGGCATCCACAGGGACCGTACCCTCCTTCCCCTACCACCAACCTCTCGGAAGGACTTACGGACCCACATGTTTAACGTGATCGTACTCCGCATGAACACGGCGGCATTTGTGGTAGCGTGCAAATCTAGCGCGCAAACCACGGGGATACCGCACCCGAGATGGCCAACAGCACGCGGTGTTCCGAGGTGGTCACCCACCAAGTACTAACCGCGCCCGATGCTGCTTGACTTCGGTGATCTAACGAGAACCGGTGTTTTCAGCACGGTACGGCCGTTGGCCATACATACATCATGTGTAAATTTATTCATTGGAATCAAATAATTCATCAGTATTTACTAAAAAGGACTGATGTTCCACTTATAGAAGAATGTGGGATATAGTGGACCATGGACCATTATATCCCATGTATTGTGGTCCGATGTGCCGCATATGGAAGTTCCACAACAAATACAAATAAAAAAATCTAATGTGGGCAACACATGACTTTCCTTATATAATGTAATAAATTTACTACTTTTACAGTAAAAAAAATATATTTTTCTTATAATAGATACTAATATTCTTTCCAAGATATTGAATATTCGACAATTAGTTGTCATTTTCATTGAATTATCGTCATTTTTATCCATTGGCGAGATTTTAAAAAAGTCGCCAAGTTGGCGACATTCCACCAAATTCGTCGAAAAATCTCGCCAAGGGTTATGCACTAACAAATAAGTTATTCTTACAGCAGATAAATGACTATTGGCGTTCAAATACAAATGTATTATTCAAAGTACCTTTTTTCATGAATGGAACGAGCTAGATCCACGAGAATGATGTCAATCAATTTATCGCATGGTATTACATATGAAAGGTGAACATGTTTCTCAATAGGAAATACTTTTTTTTTTATTTTATATGACTTTTTGATAATTTTTTTGAAAAATGTGCAATATCTCGAGAACGGTTCATGTTAGCGTTCTAAAATTGACGTCAATCGTTTTCTAATGAAAAATTATATAAGAAATGTCTAATTTCGTAACTTTATTAGTGGTTTTGATTTTTTGACGATTTTTCAAAATTTCATTCGAAAATTTGGGGGGGTTCTGAGCATTCGATTGCGTATTAAAACAATGGGCTTTCAGTGCTTATGGATTGTGATTTTTGTACCAAATTTGGTCCAAATTTGGTACCAAATTTGTACCAAATCGGTCCAAAAAGTAAACACTGAGCATTCGATTGCGTATTAAAACAATGGGCTTTCAGTGCTTATGGATTGCGATTTTTGTACCAAATTTGGTCCAAATTTGGTACCTAATTTGTACCAAATCGGTCCATTCGTTCGTCAGTTATCGTCTCCACAGACTTACTGACACACACACACACACACACACACACAGACATCACTGTTATATATGTGCTGTTATATATGTGCCAAAATATGAAACATCGTGTAAAAAAGTAAGAACCACTTAAGGGGAGGGGGATACGCTGTGTCCCTAGGCCCATTATATCCTAGTCTCTCCACTTGCTTCCATATGAATGCGTCTTCATAAATACCTTGAATTATATAAACGTTTTAGAGCTCAGTTTAACTGAAGGAGTGGCTATTGTTGTTCTAATATCCTAAAGGATAGAGTTTCAGCTGACAATTAGGAGAACCACTTTTCCAATCTTTGTTGATACATGTTCTTTTTGCTTTACTTTTATGAACATTTCAATACGTTTTGCTCTTAAAATATTAGAAATGTTTTTATGGGTACACATTTTCTCTTTAAAAATAGCGTAATGCAAGCTGAACTCAAAATAATTTTTCAACAATTTCTATTTCTTGATATTTGTCACTTAGGATAGACTATATCTCTTATTACCTACATATGCGTGTATGTCCTATCATAACTTCGAAAATATCTCTAACGATTTCACTAACTATATGCGAATCAATTAGCAATTTTCGCTAAAAATGTTTAGGATAACACTCCTAGTGCATTATAATAGTTAGAGAAATTAATAATTTAGGAAGCTTCTTTAGAATGAAAACGGATATACTGGTTGAGAGAGAATAGTAGTTAATATTGTTCTTAAGGAATTTCTGTGATGGATTTAATGCTATTCATTCCAAACAAACACTGTAGAATTTATTTAAATACAAAATATTCCAAGTTTGAAAAAAGGATGTGAGAAATACTTAAGCGAATAAAGAAACTGAGATATAAATAAAGGAATACGCATCTAAATGGAATTGTTTTCGATGTCGAATTAATACTTAAATCACTATATATGTAAACTCCTTAAAATACAGCATATATACAGAAATCACCTAGTTAATCGATTTTAAAAGCAAAAATATAACATCCTCCTTCTTCAGGACCTTACTAAAAACAGGACGGCAACCTAGGATAGCACTCGCGGCTGAAGGTAGGAAAATTTATCAGTCAAAGGGGAGAAATGAAACGAAGAAATATCGACACAACTGGCAAAAAACTAAGAACACCCAAAACTACAGAAGAAAGAAAAACGATAATACAGCGGTAATAAAATGGATAGCAGGACAGATAAAAATAGCTGATTATCTACTAAAATAGTATAGAAAGAAACCAGAAACGTTTAAACCAGTTGTACAAAATGAGTATACGTAATTAGAAACGACAGGAAACCAATTACTACAAACAAGGAATAATTAAACTAAAATAAGAAAAACCATTTGGTTTAGGTAACCATATTAGTTAACTTCGTTAAGATAGCGGTAAAAGTGATACATATTCTAAAAAGGTTGTCAAATGATCAACAAAATATTGACGACGAGCGGAATGAAAAAAATATGCCAAAGTTCAAAGTTTTCCAAGCAGAAGGGAAGAAAGAATAATGATCATTAAGAAGAGAGTTTGATGGAGAAACTATAGAAAATTCAATTCAAAAATAGAATTAGAATAAAATATGATCTTTGATTCCGAAAACTTTAAAACATGATTAAAGTTACAATAATGTTTGCCAATTGAAGATATATACCTCTTGTTTGGAAACATAACCCAAGTGTTTCGTAATACAAAATTTAAGAGCATTATATTGGTTTGTCCAACATAACCATGACCACTATTGCATAGAAACTAAGATGATTACTGACAGGAATAAGGTCTTTCAGTGTATTATTTTTCGTTATCGTCCTGACTTTAGTAAACAAGGTCTTGCTTTTTATCAGTAATGAAAAAGCGTGCTTTTGCCTTTGGAATTTGTACACCGGTCTTTTTGGTATATATGTTGTATTTTGCAAAGTTTATTTGTTTATTTTGTTACTTTTACAGCAGGTTTTGAGCGATTATTTGATATTAGTTTAAATTTTGACAGGTAAGCTTTTCCCAAACTTGTAAATTCCTTCTAGTCTATATAAATAAAATTGAAAATCTGTCTGTCTGTCTATCTGTCTGTTTGTCCCGTCATCACGGGAGAACGGCTGAGCTGAATTTGATGACATTTTGTGGGCAGCCTGGAAATAGTCCCACTTAAAATTTAGTCCATGTTTAGAGTTTTTACGATCAGTGGTTATTGAGATATTAGTAAACAACAAAATTTTCGTTTGTCTCATCATCACGGGAGAACGACTGAACCGAATTTGATGAAATTTTTTGGATAGCCTTGAAGTAGCCCCCCATAAATTTAGCCCAAGTTCCGAGTATCTAAAACCAGGAATTATCGAGATATTAATGAAAAGCGAAACTTTTTCCTAGGAGTTCTACTCTCTAACTCCGTGGTTTATCCAAACGAAAAGCTTGAAAATCGTTTGAAAGTGAATTAAAACTTTATCTCTGAATTTGATGGGAGATATTTTGCTCTAATTAAGCACTTTCTGAAAACATGAATTGTTTGAAACATGATTTAAATGGGAAATCTATTTCCATGGTTTATTTCTCACAAGCTTTTACTGAACAATGAAAAGTATAAAGAAATCAAAATGGTTATTTAATTTCGCAGTTTATGGAGAAGATTCTGTCTTATATCATGTTGTTCAGAAACACAATTAAATTAAATTTGTCTGTTCATTTTAATTATTATTTTTTCGATTTGAATAATAAATAAATGGATATAAAAATATATTTTAGAAAAGAACGATTTGATTTTTCTTATAGCATTTTTGACTGGATAATATCAATTACAGTCTTCAGGTTTAAACATTATTATTATTGTTATTTTCGGGAATTATTGATTCAGGGATTATTGATATTTTCAAGTTATTATGTAATTGTTTTATTATGACAAAAATTGTTTAAACTCATTGTACGTTGTACGAGTAATCTTCTACAAATACACGGTTATATCTTCTAACCTACGATAACATAAGTAGTACAGGTATATTGGCATAAGTTTTGATATATATTGGTATATATTGGAATCAATTATGACGTTCTGGTATAAAGAGTACAGGGATTATAGATATTTTCAATTTATTACGCTCCTCTTTTATTTTGACGAAGATTTTTGAGACTCATATTGTTATACGGGAAATCTTCTACTAACTTACTGGCATATTTTCTAATCTGTGACAATATAAATAGTACGGGGTTGCATATATTGATTCAATTCCTTTTTTGTAAATTTGCTTACAAAAGGGGTCAGGATATTTTATTCTTTATATCTGCCTGTGAAGATAATTTTGCATAGCGAAAACAGATATTCTTAAACTTCTCTTTAGGAGCAATAAATTTAATATTTTAACAGAATTTGCTCATTATTGCGAATTATAACTTTCTTTATATTATATTATACTCTGTACGAAGAACGGGTATGCTGCTAGTAATTAAATAAAAATACAGCCCACTGACATTATAAAAAGGAGTAAGGCACATAGATCTTTAATTTACTAAATAAAAATTAGATGAAATAAAATAAATATTTAATTCATAGTTGACATTTATTAAGGTCAAAAATTAAGAATTATCAGTTCAGGAAAACTGTATACGATGAATCAAAATATCAGCACTGGAAAATTATACTAGCAACGTTACATTAATAATAATAATGACAACTAATACAATTTAAGGTGAACAGTGATGTTGTTTTTAGGAATTTAGAGTAGCAGTGTTTGGTTAATTTATTGATTCATTTTACTGTCCAGTCATTCTCAACTTACAATCTATTACTCAACATAAACATTGTAATTAATAAAAGATGGGTCAAACTTGACGAGGTGGTAGTATACATCAAACCAAGCATTTTTCGCCATGGTTTATTCTGCTGAAATTGAAACGTAAAGGAATTACATGGCTCTTGCTCGTTGAGAAACTCCCTCATCACAAACTTTAAAGCTGCATTCTGATTAAAGAAAACCGAGTATGAAAATGTCATCTGGGGAAGAAGAACTCTTATTCAAAGTTTCGTGACACTGAATGTTGTGTCTTATCAGTTTGCAGCAGTTATTCGCAGCCACAAATTTTGAGACGATGGAGGAATTTCCAAATAGGGAAAACTCCGACATGGATCTTCTTTTTGTGGGGATATACCAAGAGTCTCGTCTATGACACTCATCTTTAATCTAAACAGGAACTCGTCGAACTTGGCGAGGAATTTCGTCGGCTGCTGTTGTAGGGCGCGACATGATCTGTCCGAGAGAGTTCGCCAATCTCTCCATCGCCACTGTGATACGTGCATTCAGGTGGGCGGTCGCTCTTTTGAACCATTACTGTAATTATTGTTTATTAACTGTCATTTTATAATGTCTAACTCATTTTTACGTTTTCTCCTTACTTCATCGGTTTCACCATTATACGCCCACTGGCGCCTTTACGTTTCCTTTCCGATCCCTTAAACTATGAAGAAAATGTCTGGTTTGGTGTGTATTACCGCCTCGTAAAGTTTGGAATATATTTTATTAATTACTCTGTTTATGTTGAGGAATAGAATGTAAGTTGAGAATAACTGGACAGTAAAATTAATCAATAAATTAACGAAGCACTGCTACTCTAAATTCTTTAGCAAGCATGCTGAAACTGAAACAAGCGACGGAAGGGAAATATGTCCTTAACCGTGAAGGTGAGATGCAGTGATCATTGGGGTCTAATAGAGGCCATATTTTGATTTTTGCAAATACATCAATTTTCAATTTGTAAGCTTACGCCGCACAGGATATTAGCCTGTATAAAAATCTCATGTGGTAAGCATATGACTTTCCTTATATAATGCAATGAATTTACTTGTTTTACAGCAAAAAAATAGGTTATTCTTATAGTAGATACTTATACTTTTTCCAAGATATTGAATTTTCGTTAATTAGTCGTCATTTTCATCGATTTAACGTCATTTTTATCCATTTGGCGAGATTTTCGTTAATTTGGCAACATTTAAAAAAGTCGCCAATTTGGTGATATTTCGCCAAATTAGTCGCCAAAATCTCGCAAAGCGTTATGGATGGAGAAATAATTTTTCCTATAGCAGATAAATGACTATTGGCGTTCAAATATAAATGTATTACTCAAAATATATTTTCTTATGAATGGAACGAGCTAGATCCATTAGAATGTCACCAAATTTATCGCATGATATTACATATGGAAAGTGAACATGTTTCTCAACAGTTAATACATTTTTTTTTAATTAATGGGATTTTTTTATAAATGTATTTGAAAAATGTGCAATATCTCGAGAACGGTTCATGCTAGCGTTCTAAAGTTTATGTCAATCGTTTACTAAAGAAAAATTACATAAGAAATGTCTATTTGCGTAACTTTATTAAAGGTTTTGGATTTTTTTGATGATTTTTTTTAAAATTTTACTCGAAAATTTCGGGAGGTTCTGAGCATTCAATAGCGTTTAAAAACAATTGGCTTCCAGTATTCACGGAATGTGATTTTTGTACCAAATTTCGTTCGAATCGCTTCATTTGCTCGTGAAATATCGTCGCCAGAGACTCACTCACACACACACACACACAGATATCACCTCAAATATGTTTGCAGGGGATACAGGGATTTTTGAAACGTGCTCTCCCGTCGAAAACTCGAATTCGACCCCATCACAATACTTTCCTCATACATTATGTATATAAGGAAAGTAAAAATAGCAGAGATAAAGGATGTTCATCAGATACGAAGTTTCACATCTATTAGAGATCTAAAGGAGGTTGGTTACACTTTCCCTAAAGAAATTAAACATTTCGTCCCAGAATCACAATGGTTAAAGCTTCGCCCGTTGAATAAGGAACTTCATGAACAATAAGTCTTGGCAAACCTGTACCTGAAAATATGCATTTTTAACACTGTTCATGTTATCCTGATTTAAAATTTAAACTACTTGCAGTCATAATTATAATAAATATCTGTATTCTTTTTCAAGTCATTTGAAAATATTTGTAATTCCTGCATTTGCTCTATTGTTTTATGCACGCAAGAGCTGGAATGCGGATTGAAATATTCTGTACGAAAACATTTAATTTCTTCCTCAGTTTAATCTGGAAGGCAAACTCAATCATGCCGGATGCCATATATCTGCTTCAAATGGCGACATGGCACGTTATATTTGGTTTAGATGTGGAAAACTGTTCACATTCCCTTTCCGCTTACAGATGTATCTGAGCTGAATTTATTTCCATAGGTAATTCTCGTTTTTATGTGTTCCAGATGCAATTTTCTAGGACATTTTGGACATTAAACGCGATCGATATAAACATGCTAATTATGGCATTGAAAGGTCAATTATTTCGTGTTATCTGGATAAATAAGTTTCAATGTAATCATAATCCAATGTAAAAGTCAATGAGCAAATAATTATTAAAATCTAATATCTGTCTATCCGTCTGTCCATCCCACTTGGTGACAAATTTCGTGAATTTCGTACCGTTCTGTCGTTCTTCTTTATTCTGCAAGTTTTTTGTTCTATAAAAGCAAATCCACTAGTTCCACTCTCTTCATTACAGAATAATAAAGATAAAAAATAAAACGATATTATGCAACCATAGATATAAACATTTTGGACTCTGTTTCCAAACTATAAGTGGGAGAAAACACAATGGGGAAAAATTGTAGCAGACGATCATAATGCTGCTTTATGGCAATGGTAGTAGGTCAATTAATTCGTGTTTTGTGAATTAATAAGTTCCAATGTCTAGCATAATCCAATGTAAAAGTCAATGAGTACATAATTATTAAAATATAATATATGTCTGTCCGTCTATTCATCCCACTTGGTGACAAATCTCGTGAATTTCGCACCGTTCTGTCGTTCTTCTTTATTTTATTTTGACTCCATATATATTAATAATTGACATCATTTGCTAAAGGAAGCAGATTTTTATTTAGAATTCACCAGATTATTGCATTTTTACAAGATTCCATCATTTTACAAGTTTTTTGTTCTATAATAACAAATCCACTATTTCCACTCACTTCATTACAGAATAATAAAGATAAAAAATAAAACGATAATATGCAACCATAGATATAAATATTTTTGACACTGTTTCCAAAGTATAAGTGGGGAAAAACAATGAGGGAAAATTGTAGCAGACGATCATAATGCTGCTTTTAACACTAATTATGGCAATGGAAGGTCAATTAATTCGTGCTATGTGGATAAATAAATTCCAATGTCTAGCATAATCCAATGTAAAAGCCAGTGAGCAAATAATTATGAAAATCTAATATCTGTCTGTCCGTCTGCCCATCCCACTTGGTGACACATTTCGTAAATTTCGCACCGTTCTGTCGTTCTCCTTTATTTTATTCTGACTCCATATATATTAATAATTGACATAATTTGCTAAAGGAAACATATTTTTATTTAGAATTCACCAGATTACAGCATTTTTACAAGATTCCATCATTTTACAAGTTTTTAGTTCTATAATAACAAATCCACTGTTTCCACTTACTTCATTACAGAACAATAAAGATAAAAAATAAATTGATTATATGCAACCATAGATATAAACATTTTGGACTCTGTTTCCAAACTATAAGTGGGGAAAAAACAATAAGGAAAAATTGTAGCAGAGTATCATAATGCTGCTTTTGACACTAATTATAGCAGCGGAAGGTCAATTAATTCGTGTTATGTGGATAAATAAATTATAATGTCTAGCATAATCCAATGTAAAAGTCAATGAGCAAATAATTATGAAAATCTAATATCTGTCTGTCCGTCTGCCCATCCCACTTGGTGACACATTTCGTAAATTTCGCACCGTTCTGTCGTTCTCCTTTATTTTATTCTGACTCCATATATATTAATAATTGACATCATTTGCTAAAGGAAACATATTTTTATTTAGAATTCACCAGATTATTACTTTTTTACAAGATTCCATCATTCTACAAGTTTTTAGTTCTATAATAACAAATCCACTGTTTCCACTCACTTCATTATAGAATAATAAAGATAAAAAATAAAATGATAATATTCAACCATAGATATAAACATTTTGGACTCTGTTTCCAAACTATAAGTGGAGAAGAAACAATGACGAAAAATTGTAGTAGATGATCATAATGCTGCTTCTGACACTAATTATGGCAATGGAAGGTCAATTGATTCGTGTTATGTGGATCAATAAGTTCCAATGTCTAGCATAATCCAATGTACAATTCAATGAGCATATGATTATGAAAATCTAATATCTGTCTGTCCGTCTGTCCATCCCACTTGGTGACAAATTTCGTGAAATTAGAAACGAAGGTTGTTTAGAAACAATGGCTAGAAAGGTCCATTTCAACTATAGAGGAAAGGGTGCTATCGTCAGCTGTTCCACGGAGCTGTGGTTTCAATCGTGGTTGGGTCAGAAGTTCTTAAGAACAGCAATAGTTCTAAGTAAAATGATAAAATATTAAATATGATTAAAGATTGATATTATGCTCCGGAAAAGAGCGGGATTTTCCCCCATCAAGTTAGAAGAGTGGACTTGCTTGCAAACGGCCTGATAAAATTAAAGACACGCCTTGGATAAAATAATTTTAATTAATCAACGGATGGGTTTTTAAAAATATTTTTTCTGAAGTAATATGTGATATTGTACGTAAGTGCTGAAAAAATGAATGATGGAGGGTAAGTTGATTTCTGTATATCTATATAAATAAAATTGAAAATCTGTCTGTCTGTCTCATCATCACGGGAGAACGGCTGAACTGAATTTGATAAAATTTTGTGGATAGCCTTTAAATAGTCTCACTTAAAATTTAGTCTATATTTTGAATTTCTACGACCAGTGGGTCTCGAGATATCAGTGAAAAACAACATTTTCGTTTGTCTCATCATCACGGAAGATCGGCTCTGAACCGAAATTGATGAAATTCTGCTGGTAGCCTTGAAATAACCCCCTTAAATTTTATCGAAGTTTCGAGTTTCTAAAATGAGAGGTTGTCGAGATATTAATGAAAAACGAAAAACGAAACTTTTTCCTGGGAGTTCTACTCTCTAACTCCTTGGTTCCTCCAAACGAAAAGGTTGGAAATCGTTTGTTTAAAACGTGAAAGTGAATTAAAACTTTATCTCTGAGTTTGGTGGAAGATTTTTGCACTAATTAGTCACTTTCTGAAAACATGAAGTGTTTGAAACCATGAATGTTTGAAACATGAATTTAAATGGGAAATCTATCAGAATGGTTTATTTTTTACCAGCTTTTAATCAACAATGAAAAGTTTTAAGAAATCAAAATGGTTATTTAATTATTAGGATTTTTTGAGGAAGAATATTTCTTATATTATGTTGCTTGGCAACGTTATTAACTTAAATGTATTTGTTAATGTTTATTACTATTTTTTCGATTTGAATAATAAATAAATGGATATAAAAATATATCTTATAAATGAACGGTTTGATTTTTCTTTTAATTATGTTAATTGTAGACTGCGTACATCCCTTTCATTTATTTTGGCAAAGAGTTTTCAAGTTTATATGTTTTGATCTAATAAATCTAATAAACTCATATATTATGTTTAGCCAATAAATTCATTTTGCCGATTGTTAAAATAGAAAAAGAGTAGAACGTGTATATCTTCTAATACAATTTTAGTGTTTTCATTCAGTATATACAAACGGGATCAGGATGTTTTTTTCGGATCTGCGAATTTGGAGCTACGAGTTTGGTAGGAAATCGCTAACTTGGCAACTTTTTCTTAAACGTTGCCAAATCGACGGAAATGTTGCCAAATTGATAAAAACGACGCAAATCAATGAAATTTATTTTGTTTTGTTAGAAGAGAGCACTGAAATGATGTTCCGTTAGCATTTGTCTGTAACATCCATCCTATTTAATAAAACATTCAGCGAAATTTTAAAATGTCACTAAATTGATGCAAAAGTTTGTAAATCGATAAACATATCTTGAATTTGATAAAATTGCGCTAAATAAATGAAATTAATTGTCTTTTGTTAGGGGATAGTATTGTGATGATGTTTCATCAATTTGTCGCTATGTAGAACTGTCAGTTCTACAGTCTCACTTGGCGATAAATTTGGCGATTTTTTAAAAAGTCGCTATACCTTCCATAGCGATAGCATTATTCAGACGATATCTTGTCCACCAATTTATTGAAGCAAATGGTATCATGTCGCTTAGCAACAGATTTAATCCAATGTGTTTATGCGGCAGACGATTTCTATTAAGTATTTCCCGATTTGAGTAATGAAGATATGCATATAAAATAAATTTCATTGCCATTGCATTTTTGACTGGATAATATCCATTACGGTCTTCAGGTTTAAACATTATTATTATTGATAGTTTAGGGGATCATTGATTCAAGGATTGTTGATGTTTTCAAGTTATTATGCCATTGTTTTATTGAGGCAAAAATTGTTTAAACTCATAGATTGTACGTTATACGAGTAATCGTCTACAAATGCACTGGTATATCTTTTAATCTACGAAAATATAAGTAGTACAGGTATATTGGCATACATTTTTACATATATTGGTATATATTAGAATCAAGCACGGCCGTCTGGTTCGAAGATAACTGCGATTGTTGATATTCCTGATTTATTGCGTCATCTATTTTATTTTGGAAAAGATTTTTGAGACTCTTATTGTAATACGGGTAGTTTTTTACTAACACTCGGACATATCTTCTAATCTGCGACATTATAAGTAGTACGGGTATAACTTCCCATATAATTTTAACACTTTCATTTTTCCATATATTGAAATCAATTACTACCTTCAGGTTTAAAGATTACGGGTTTATAGATATTTTTAATTTATACATGTCATCCACTAATACAGGTTATGTCTTCTAATATTCGTGTATATAAGTAGTACGGGTCCCATACAATTTTAACTCTATTATTTTGCACATAATGATTCATTTCCATATTTTTTGTAAATATGCTCATGAAAGGGGCTAGGATGTTTTATTCTTCAGATCTGCCCGTGAAGATAATTTTATATTGCGAGAACAGAGATTATTAAACTTATTTTAGGAGCATTGAACTAAATATTTTAACACAATATTTTGATTAATAATGTCATTTCGTATACTGTTGGAATTTGTACATGATTGTGAATTTTAAGTTTCTTTATATTATATACTCTGTACGAAGAACGGGTTATTATTTATTTCAAATTTTGCGCGGTTTAAAATGCACTTAATGTATACATTCCTTTAAAAGTCCTCAAAAATCGTATAATAATTTTATGTATTCCGTTCGCAGTTTGTTTCAAAGAGCATATTTCAATCTTTACGATGGTATCAAGGTGGAAACTCTTTAATGACATTTTAGGTCGATAAGGAATCGATTTTTCGAATATCGGCCAAAATTGTAGTGAATAAGGCTAAGACATGAAATAGTTAAAAAGTTAATTTGAAATTTAAAGAGTTAATGCTGATGTGCACCCATTCGGGTTCTGAAGTACATGTGCACCAAATTTTATGGTCGTAGATTACCTGCTAAAGATTGAACAGTCAGACTTTTTCGAATTTTTTGGAAATGTCCTGTAGAGGGTGTGCTCCACACCAAAATGTTCGAAAAATGAAATGATGGAAAAGCATGCTTTGAGTTGAGATGGAGACTTCAAATTTGGTGTATGCGTAAATCGTTCGAATGGAAGGAAATGTGTAGTTTCAGATTTACAATATTGTATACATAAGGGGGTGCCGCATACCAAAAGTTCGATTTGCCGAATGAATGAGAAACCGCTCTTTTAAAATTTCATAGAGGCTTAGAATTTGTTATATGGACTAATAATTTGATGAAAATACCCAAGACATAATATTTTTCAAAAATGTTCATTATAAGGTGTGATTCAGAGAAAAACGTTCGAAAGGTGAAATGATGAAAAACCATGTTTTCAGTTGCAACAGAGATTTCAAATTCGGTGTATTGGTAGATAGTTTGTGTAAGACCGGATTTGAAACAAGATTTAGCCGAGATAGTTTATATGTTGAATATTTATGATTGTCTGTAAAATCAAACAATGCATCAGACTTAAGGACCCCAGTTTTACTGCACCCTGATCCGTGAGGTCAGATAGGCTATAAACATTGGGGATAAAGTGAAGACACGAGATTGGGTATAGATGTTAACCAATTATTCAAGATGTCTGGTCGCATTGTCCTAAGGTCGGCCAATTAGAGTCACAGAGGCGTGGGAGACCTCAGGCGAAAAGAGGTTGCAACATATGGAAATCGCTAGAGCTATGTTTAGAACAGTAAGAGAGAACAGTTAGAGAGTTGGAAGATTCGATTTCGACAAGAACAGTCGAAGCAGACAAGAATCGCAGTGTAGCGAAAATACCAGACTTCGATTTTACGACTGGCGATGCGGTTATGATGAGGTCAATTAGGTTAGATTCGTGTTCAGTGATCGACCCCCATACGAGACGGCGTACCACACCGTGAGTTGGTACAGTACGGTATACACTGATGAAACAACCAAAGGTTACTGTGCCAATGCACAAAGGGGAAATTGTAAGTACGTGTTCCTATCAATAATTATAGAAGATCATAAATGCAGTTTAGGCATTTTAACTTAGCTGGTCTCACATGTGCAATCACTTCCGCAAACTTATGTTTTTTCTGTTCAGCACTACATTTGGTTTCCGTGACACTTTGGTGTGAGTTTAAAATTTAAATGACATTTTTATAAAACTAAATAAGGTTGATAAAATTAATTTAAATAAGGATATGAACAGTTTCAATGGAAGATCATTGTGATGACCAGATGATATCATTGTTTAAATTAAAATATGTACATTCACTAAAGGTATAATCACATAATTTGAATATATTAAAGAAATTGAAAATAATATGTTTGAAAAAGTAAGAATGATTAAGTAATTTGCATTCAGAAGTGTTTGATGTGCATTATGCTGAATTGTGTGTTTTGTGCTATTATTTAGGATTTTGGAAGGGATGCATTTTGTTTTAAATGACTCCGAGAAATTCCAGATGACAGAAGTCGCCTCAAAGATCGCAATTTCAGATTATTGAAAATCCAAGAGTAAAAATGGATAATTTCGAATTAATAAATTTATTGACAGTTTTTAATGGCCGTAAAGACGAATATGTTGAATTTTTTATCGCGCAATTTGAGAATGTTGTAAAGATGGCTGAATGATCTGAAGAAATTAAAGCAATCATTTTAAACTTCGACTTATGGAGAAATCGCATGCGTATTTGTAAAAAAAAATGGAACTGCAAAAAGCAGATACGATTGAAGAAATAAAAAAATTATTAATGAGACAGTTTAAAACGTCCTATGCAGTGCTGCAAAAGCAGATAAATTTAAATAAAATTAAAATGAAGCGAGGAATGAAAGTGTAGATGCGGATAATGAGATTCGAGAAATAAAGCATAAGTTAATGTTTTCAAAATTTATGGAGTCTGCAAGACAAGACCTGGCATTTGAAATAATAAAAAATAATACACAGGATCTTGAAAAGGCGGTGAAATATGCGGAACATTTAGAAAGTATATTTGGCGATTTCGACAGTACGGAAGTAAATGCTATTCATCGCAGTGAAAATATAGGCAAAAATGGTAACAATAGACAGATGAAAAGACAAATACAAAAATAAAAAACTAAATTCAGCAAATTCAGCAAATAAAAGATGAAAAACGGGAAATTCTGAAAATGAAATTATATATTGCATAGGATGCGGAAATTAAAGACATTATTTTTCTACCTGTTGGCATAACCGTAAAGCACAGAAAAATTATAGAGAAAATAAATATGAGAATAAAAGAAGTGAATTTAGAAAGGGACAATGTGATGGTTTTGGTAACATGCAAAATAGCCGATTCAGATAAAGAACTACGGAAAGAAATGAAAGGTATAATACAAATAGCGAACCGGAAAGATTTAAGCGGCTAGAAAAAAACCCGCAGATTCAGTCAATATCGCGGTTATTAACATTGACAAAGGGGCTTTGGCCTAGTGAAAATTTAAAAAATAGACCAAAGTCCTAATTAAGCGGCGAAAAATCGCAAACTCAAACTAACAAATCGGTTTACCAAAATTATGAAAGGGAGGTTTGCACGGGAAGCCCAGGTCCCAATTCCAAATAGCAAACGCAAACTATCAAATTGGTTTACCAGAATTTTGAAGATAATAATGAAGTAAAAAAATATGAAAGGGAGGTTCGCACGCGAAGCCCAGGTCCCAGATTTAAATTAAATCAAAACTATGTATAAGAAAATGCATATGACAGGCAAAATAATAATAGAATGGAAAGCATGCTCTGTACTGGCGTTGAAGGTCCAAGCTGAACCTGTTTCAGCTGAAGTAACGCAACCCAAAGGGACAATGTTCAATAATGATGTTATCCCAAAACTGAAAAGTGAGGCAAATATTAATAAAAGGAAAATTGAGGTAAACAAATGTGCAGAAGATAATATAAGTAAAATCGAGACAAATAATGAAAAGGTAAGAGTTGAGGAAATTATTAAAAATAAAAATGATGCGCGCAATACAAAATTAAATTTTAATGATGAGCACATAAAATAAACTCAAAAGCGACTCAGATCGATAATAAAGAATATGATGAAACTAAAATTAAAAAACTAGCTGTAAAGTTTCGCAAATGGTTAATAAACAATTTTTTGAATGTAGCCATATTAATGACTATACCTGTGCAAATGATAAAAATAATAAAAATATTGATGACACAGGAATTTATTTTAAAACTGTGAGTAGGGCGAAAAAGCTAATTGTTACACAAGATAAAGAAAAAGGTATATTTGAATTTAATGAAAATATTAAAAATGGTAATTTTTACAGTCAAAAGGCTTCACAGGTCGATAATAAAAAAATCCTAAAAATGAAAGGATTTATGATTTTGCTGAAAAAGAATGGATTAAGGAGTCAAATCTTGACTTCCAGATATATGCTACACGTGCACCCACACTTTCTTTGCAACCAGGTCATTTAGCTGTCGAAGAATTAAATCTTGAACAGAATTTACAGGATAAGAAGATGATTTTTATCCCCACAACTCACGCAAAACTAATCTTTCCATTTGGTGCAATTCGAACTGTAATAAAAGATCACAAACGTAATATGTTAAAAAGAAACCAAAAGAAGGTTAAAATTACGTTGAATAAAAAATTAAAGTAGGAGTGATTAAAAATTTCAAAAGAATGACTAACGACGAAATGCAAATCGGAGATACCGCATTTTTGAAAGAGAAAAATAAACCTAATATACTACACGATACATATCAAGGACCTTTCGAGTAAGCAATCTTGGAAAAACTAATTTGATCATTAGAAATAAATATAGCTGGAAAGATGAACCAATTGAAATTCACGCCACCCAATGTTATGTATCACAAAATGTGCAAAGTGAGAAAAATATGACAAAGACAATGAAATAAAGGAAATCCATGCCAATAAATATCATATATGAGTAGCTCAAGAGGTAAAAATTGAAAATACATATAACGGGAACGATGAAATAATTGAGATTCAATCAAAAAATGTTATACTGTACAAAATGTACATGTTGGAAATTTTCAAAATGCGAATAAAAATATTCAGCACAGAAGAGAAGATACGGACATAGAACATATGTAAAATCGAAAAATTGATAAGGATTTTGAAATTAATGATCATGAAAATATGCCCAACGAAAATGTTAATTTTCCAAAAATTCGAAATGCAAATAATGATAATGAAAACATTCAAAATTCAAATAAGAATAAAATAATGGATAAAAATGAAAATGTTAATGTTACAAAAAACTGAAAATGCAAATAATTATAATGAAATCATTCATAATTCAAATGGGAATAAAATAATGGATGAAAATGTTAATTTTCAAGATATTCAAAGTGCAAATAATGATAACGAAGACATCTAAAATCCAAATAAGAGTAAAATAACGGATGTTTTGGAAAATGAAAATGTTAATTTTTTAAATATTCAAAATGTAGATAATGATAGTGAAAATATTCAAAATGAAAATGAGAATAAAATAATGGATAATAATCAAAATGATAATGAAGTTAATGATGTTCAAAAAACAGCTTCAGAAGCAGATGAAATCCAAAGCAAGTACAAGGAATATGTTATTCAAAAATTAAAGTTGTAAATGAGATACATTTTCAAAACACAAATGAAAGTGAGCAAACTTTTGAACAAAATGAAAGAAAGCTAGGTTCAAATTTTTTCATGAGTTAAATTTAAAATATTTAGAAACTCAAATTCCCAAGATGATTGGTATTTAAAGAATTGTAAAATGAGAGAGATATAAAAATATTAAATCAATAAATTTCAAGAAAAATGATCTGGCAATGAATGGATTTCAAAAAATGAATAAAGAATGAATAACTAAAATATAAAAAATGATATGAATTTCTAAAAATGTATAATGGTATCAATTTCTAAAAATTAATAATGGTATAAATTTCTGAAAATGAATAATGGTATCAATTTTTAAAAATAAATAATGGTATCAATTTCTAAAAATGAATAATGGTATGAATTTCTAAAAATGAATAATGGTTGTACAAATAAAATTTTCAAAATACGATGTATATATTTCATGCTGATTACAAAATGTTTTGCATGGTAATGCCGATTACAAAAGGTTTTACATGTGATAAGAATATTGAGCAAAAACATTTAAGCAAAAAATCTGATGTGGGCAGCACATGACTTTCCCTGCAGACTTATATTCACGTTCTATTTATTTTAATTACATTTATTTCACTTTTAATTCAATTTTCGTTCTCATTTGACAACCGGACTTCTTTTCTAATGTGGCGTAGAGAAAATACGAAAACTTAAAATATCTCGAGAACGGCTGGTCCTAATGTAATGGGGTTGGTCTTATTCTTTTCTTCTCTGAAAAATACGTATTAAACAAGCATTTAATGAATATATTTGAGCATACGTAGTTCTTTAGTTTAGATTTTGACGATTTTTGCGGGCTATTTTGTAAAAAATGGCAGGTTATTTTTTTTTGAATCGTACCGAAATCTAATCTGCACCTGGGTGACCTACAAGTGACTTATCTACCAAATTTTGTGAAATTCGGAGCATTAGTTTCTCAGCTACAGGGGATTCAAACTTTTGCGAGCCATTTCGCAAAAACAGACGGGTTCTTTTATCCCGAATCATACCCAAAACTAATCAGCACCAGATTCGCCCACAAGTGACCACCTACCAAATTTTATGAAATTCTGTCAATTAGTTTATTGGTTAGAGTGGATAAAAAATCTGGACAGACAGACAGACAGACACACCGACACACAGACAGACACACATGCACACACACAGACGCCATGTTAAAAATAGTTTTTTCATATTCTAGAAGTCTCGAAACGTGTAGATTCGTCGAAAACTAGAGTTGAGATTTTTGGCATGATTCCAATACTTTCCTTATACATAGCCATGTATTGCAGGGAAAGTAATAATCTACAAAAATGAAAGGTACAATAAAAATCTGATGTGGGCAGCACATGGCTTTCCCTGCAGACTTATATTCACGTGCTCTTTATTTTATTAATTAAATTTAATTCAAATTACGTATTAAACAAGCATTTAATGGATATATTTGAGCAAACGTAGTTTTTTAGTTTAGATTTTGGCGATTTTTGCGGGCCATTTTGCAAAAAAAGCCGGTTATTTTTTTTCGAATCATACCAAAATCTAATCAGTATCAGGGTGTTCCGTAAGTGATTTATTTACCGACTTTTGTGGAATTCGATCCATTAGTTTTTCAGCTAGAGTGGATACAATCTTTTGCGGGTCATTTCGCAAAAAAACGTGGGTTCTTTTATTCCGAACCGTTCCCAAAACTAATCAGCTCCAGATTCGCCCACAAGTGACATACCTATCAAATTTTATGAAATTCGGTCAATTAGCTTTTTAGTTAGAGTGGATTAAAAATCTGCACAGACAGACACACAGACATACACACAGACGTCACGCTAAAAATGGTTTTTTCGTATTCTAGAGGCCTTGAAACGTGTAGATCCGTCGAAAACTCGAGTTGCGATTTTCGACATGATTCCAATACCTTCCCTATACATTGCCATGTTATTGCAAGGAAAGTTGAAATCTGACGTGGGCAGCACATGACTTTCCCTGCAGACTTATATTCACGATCGCTTTATTTTAATTAAATTTAATTCCCTTTTAATTCAATCTTCGTTCTCGTTTGATAACTGGACTTATTTTCAAATGTGGCGTAGAAAAAATACGAAAAAACTAAAATATCTCGAGAACGGCTAGTCCTAGTGTAATGGGGTTGGTCTTATTCTTTTCTTCGTTAAAAATTACGTATAAAACAAGAATTTAATGGATATATTCCAGGATACATAGTTTTTTATTTTTGATTTTGTCGATTTTTGCAGCCCATTTTGCAAAAACAGGCAGGTTACTTTTTTCCGAATCGTACCAAAATCTAATCAGCACCAGGATGACCCACAGGCGACTTATCTACCAAATTTTGTGAAATCCGGTCCATTAGATTTCCACCTAGAGTGGATACAAGCTTTCGCGAGCCATTTCACAAAAAAAGGCGGGTTCTTTTATACCGAATCGTACCCAAAACTAATCAGCACCAGATTCGCCCACAAGTGACTTACCTACCAAATTTTATGAAATTCGGTCAATTAGTTTTTTAGTTAGAGTGGATACAATATCTGTACAAACAGACACACAGACAGACAGACAGACTCACAGGCACACAGACAGACAGACACACACACAGACAGACACACAGACACACAGACACACACATAGACGTTCCGCTAAAAATATTTTTTTCGTATTCTAGAGGTCTTGAAACGTGTAGATCCGTCGAAAACTCGAGTTGGGATTTTCGACATGATTGCAATACTTTCCCTATACATTACCATGTATTGCAGGGAAAGTAAAAATGTTACCTACTTAAAAGTAGATAGAAGGGATGTGTCGAAATCCATGCGGTGGAAGAAGCATTGTGGTGACAATCCAATTCACAGTGGCTTCTGTATTTTCGAAAATAGAGCATGCTCTCAAGAAATGTGAAGTTTTACATGAGTCTTGAAAGAATCTTGAAGCTTAAAAATTGTAAGACAATATTAAGTAAGGTAAAAACTAGATATGAGCTGAAAATGAGGAAGTTAAGGAATAGTCAGTAGTGGTATACATTTTATGTCATTAAAAATATAAATAAATTGCACACATAATTGAAAATTTTAAATCAATTTGAATTTAAAATGTTAAGCTATGAACAGTTAAGATCGCTGTAAATCACCTGTTGCGATGAAGCAATCAAGGACACGATATCTCGTGGAGGAATATTGAAATGTAACATGTAAATAAGCATTGAAAATTGTTAAAGTAAATAAGTGTTTGAGTATTATAAATTGTGAAAACAAATGAAATAACTAAATTAATCCTAATGTGACAGGATAAATAGATTAAATTCAGTTAAAATTGTGGTTTAAATAAATAAATCACAAATTCATGAAAAGTGATAAAGAATTTGAAATAAATAATAAAGGAAAGATTATAGTGAGCTAATAAAAGCATTTTTGCTGTTGATATTACAACGCAAGGAAAGGTTACGGAAATCATATGTATAAATAAATAACGATATGAAGATAAAATATAAGTATGCATATGTGAAAACTGTGGGAAAGTAAATATAAATATAAATAAATATGAAATCAATGTAATAAATATGAAAGGGTAATAAATAATTAAGATGTCAGTGAGGCATGTAAATAAAAATATGTCAATGATGTACGATATCAACTGAGGAACTATGCAAACAAAATATTACTACGTAAAAAGTTTGGTAGTAATATCATATAAAATGATGATTAGGAATTTGTAATTACAACGAATAATCGTAATAAATAAATATCTGAATAGTTTTGAGGAAGGTTATGTAAATAAATTAAAAATAAAAATATATGTAGTAAATATCATGAGTAGCACGATGCAAATTAGTATATGGCAATATGTATTGATAAACTATAACAGTTAAAAAGTATGTTAGCCGCAGTTACTAAAATGTCAAGAAAATAAATATTTATACATTAATATGTCAAGTATGAATGATAAGATTCAATCGCATGCTATGGAAGTTGTCATAAAATGTCAATATTGAGAATTATTAAAATTAAAATAAATAGATAAATAAATAAATCTTTTAAATGTTATGTACGGTTGAGTAAATAAATAAATCCGCGGTAAAATATTTTAGCATCATGGGATGTTCAAATAATAAAATAGGTAAATAAATAAAGTCAAGTCGCGAAGTTTGTGTACAAAGTGTGAATCTACGTTGCCAGGTGAAAGGATGACTCATGTAATACAACTCAACTCTACGATAAGCAAACTGGTAGAAAATAAGAATGTGAAATACAGAAGAGTAACTACTCAACTCAGTAGAGTAATGTCCAAACGTAAAGGAATTACTTAGTGAAAAGTTACAATAAATGTGGAATTTCAGATTCAAGGATGATAGGTTAAATATATTTTTTAAAATAAGTAAAATAATGCAAGGAATTCATTTTAAATAAATTAAAAGAAAAATTAGACAGAAACTAAATTTCAATTTTTAAAAAATGTTTTATATAAATTTTAAATTTATGCAAGTGTTAAGGAAAGAATTTAAAGAAATGAAGACAAAAATTAAATTTCAAAAATTTAAAAAAAATTAAAATTTATAAATTTATGCAAGTCTTAAAGAAGGTGTTTAAATGAGAGATGACAATAAGAGAGTCTAAATAAGCAATCTCAAGAGGTTAATTAAAATTTAAAATATAATAATATTTAAAAGTGATTCAAAATACTTGATAAAAAATTAATATAAAAGAGTTAGATGATGTTTCAAGTCAATTTTAAGTCATAGTAAATCACCTAAAATTTAACTTTGATATTAATACAAATTAGCTATAGGCACCCCACTAATTAAAATTTAAATAAGGAATTGCAATACAACGTGTAGCGGAAAGCATAGTCATACAATAGAAAAGGTATCAAAATTAAAGATTAATAAAAAGTCAATACGGGACATATATAAAATATGCTTAAATACATTAATTCAACATTCATGATATGTTGAATTGAGGGTAGAAATAAGTTTACGGTACTTGTTAGTATGGGGGCTTTGTTCATGCATCCTGGCTTTTTCGCTCTGCTGAGTTTTCAGCGTGCGATCTCGACTGTCACAAGCAAAAACTGCCCGATCAGTCTCTTCCAAAGTTGAGAAGCATTTCTTGTTTCTCTCACTCGTATGTCTTCGATTGGCAAAAACGTGTTGCAAAAAGATCGATTAATGGGGGTCAGAGCTTATGAACACTTCTTGTCAAACAGGGGTTGTGTGCAAGTGCTGTCATTAACAGATCGATCGATCAAAGCTGTCAGCAATCCAGGAGATAGTTGTGTTTGTTTACTTTTATTTCGGGTTTAAAGGGTCAACGTCAGAGAAGGGCATGTTGTCTATCCCATAGAAATGTATAAAAGTATTTTTAAGTGGCTAAGTTTAAAAATATGTTAATGGTTTTGTACTGTGATGTTAAAGACTAAGCAAATATGATGCATTTTGTGCAAATATCAATGACGAAAATTTAGTAAATCAATGGATAATGAATTGTGTAAAAAATAATAACATGAAAATAATAACGTTTTGTAATTTGTAAAAAAAAATTGTTGATTGTTAAAGGTATCAGTAATTGTGTATAAGTGAGGAATATTAGGCAAGTGAATGTGCATATACTTAAATTTTCATAAGTAGGTCAAAATTTAAATTGTGTTTGAATTTAAAGCTCGACCTGATATGATGTTGATGAGCACATAACTGATATATATGATATAATAATAAGATAAAAAAAACGTTTATGTTCACAACAAGACTCTGTTTGGGCTTCAGTTCTATGACGAACTTTCATCATGGAAAAATGTCAATTTCAGAGTTGTCAAAGACACGAAGTTCTATCGAACTTCAGTAATTTTTTTTTTATGTCGACCGGAGATATATGTAAGACCAGATTTGAAACAAAATTTAGCGGAGATAGTGTTATGTTGAATTTTTATGATTGTCTGTAATATCAAACAATGTTTAAATATGCCAGACATAGCAATCAGACGTAAATACGCCTGTTTTACTGCACCATGACCCGAGAGGTCAGGTAGGCCATAAACATAAGGGCATAAAGTGAAGACACGAGATTGGGTAAAGATGTTAACCAATTATTCAAGATGCCTGGTCGTACTGCCCTAAGTTCGGCCAATCAGAGCCAAAGATGATTGGCAGACCTCAGACGAAAAGAGGTTGCAACATATGGAAAGCTCTAGAGATATGTGTGGAACAGTAAGAGAGAACGGTTAGAGAGTTGAAGAGTTCGAGTTCGACAAGAGCACACGGAGCAGACAAGAGTTGCAGTGTAGCCAGAGTACCAGACTTCGAGTTGTACGACTGGCGATTCGGTTATGATGAGATCAATTTGATTCATGTTTAGTGATCGACTTCCGTATGAGACGGCGTACCACACCATGAGTTGGTACACTACGGTGTACACTGATGACGCAGAACCAATGGTGGCTGTATCAATGCACAAAAACAAAATCGGAGGCATGCGTTCTAATCAATAATTATAGAAAGTCATAAATGCTGTTTAGGCATTTTAACTTAGCTGGTCTCACATTTGCACTCTCCTCCGCAAGTAGTAATATGATAATTGTTGTAATAAATTGATTAATTAATTAAGTGTTCTTAATAAATGATTTTATTTTAAAATAAAATTGGTGCAATTAATTGCGGTAGTATGTTAATGTATTCTATTCACGAAACTCGCACTGAAGACAAATAAGGTGTGTTAACGCGGTACTTCAAGTTACAACGCAATGCAATTAAGTAAATTCAATTAAATATGGTCTTCGTTTGTGCACTACAGTTTAAAAGGAAGAGCAAGAGCATGTACAATATCAGTTTCCAGATATTATCTACTTTAGGGGGTGCCGCAAACCCAAATGTTCGATTTTCCGAATAAAAGAGTAAAACCTCCCTTTGAAATATTAAAGAGTTTTAATATATGGTATGTGGGTCAATCATCTGGTAAAAAACACAAGAAAAGTGTTTTTTAAAAATGTTCATTTAAGGGGGGTGGCTATTTATTTCACACGAAAATGTTCGAAAATAAAAATGATAGAAAAAATATGTTTCGCGATAAAAAAACTTCACATTTGGTGCACAGGTAGATAGTTAAAAAGAGAGAAAGAATGCAATATAAAATTTTCCT
This sequence comes from Amaurobius ferox, assembly GCA_951213105.1. Taxonomy (NCBI): domain Eukaryota; kingdom Metazoa; phylum Arthropoda; class Arachnida; order Araneae; family Amaurobiidae; genus Amaurobius; species Amaurobius ferox. The sequence goes on along the minus strand of OX578139.1, from coordinate 94,174,015 downwards.
ATATTTGTGATTTTGGGGGAGTTCCGCACACCACACCTTTGAAAAAGTGAAATGATAGAAAAGCATGCTTTGCGATGAGATGCGGACTTTACATTTGATATATGGGTATATCGTTCGAAAAGAAGGAAGTGTGCAATTTCAGATTTCCAATATTTGCTACTTTAGGGGGTGTCTCACACCAAAATGTTCGATTTGACTAACAAATAAAAAACGCCTACTTTTAAATTTGATAGAGGCTTGAAATTTGGTATAGGGGCTAATCATTTGATAAAACTCCCAAGACGAATATAGTTTTTCCTAATTGCTTATTTAAGAGGGTGCTCCACATAAAACGTTCAAAAGGTGAACTGATAACGTTGCATCCTTCAGTATGAGAGAGTGGCTTCAAATTTGGTGTATGGGTAGATAGTTTGAAAGGAATAAAGTGAGTAATTTTAGTTTTTCAATATTTTCTTCTTTAGGGGGTTTCGCACACTAAAATTTTCGATTTTCTAAACAAATATGAAACACGAATTTTTGAAAAATTTAAGTTATTTGGGGGTTGCTGACATGTGGGATCGTTGAATTTCAACGGGTATTCGGCTAGTTAACCTATATTTCATACAGCTATGAATTAATAATTTTCAATATTTGGAGCATCCTCAATAAGCGAGATAGTCTATATATTAAAATATATTAATAAATATTTCATCAATTAGATGCCATTTTCATTAATTTGGAATTTCGACGAATTTTACAATTGTGACGAATTTCATAATTTTGACGAATTTTACAAATTTGACGAAATTTTAATTAATCTTGGGTGAAATATTACCAAGTTGGCAATACTTTGCTAGATTACTTTCCAAGTTTGTCAAATGCATCAGCAAGTGTTACAGAGAAACGGAGAGAAGAGCATTTCTTACATACTAGAATGTATGTCCGTCATAAGACGGAATTCAGAATTTGCGAAAAATTAAGTCTCATTTGGCGTCATTTAAAGTTGGCGACGTTCCGCTAAATTTATCGCCAAGTGATACGGATGGACGGATGAATGGGTTAATTCTATAGTCTATTAGTGTGCTCTTTCCAATATATTGGACTTTCATCAATCAGTCGTCATTTCAATGATTCAGCGTTCAATTTCATCAATTTGAGGATTTTTTATCGATTGGGTGATGTTTTCGTCAATTTGGCAACATTTAGAAGTCACCAACTGAAAGATATTCTGAAAATTTCTTCACCAAAATTTTATCCAAACGTTACGAAAGGACAGATAGATTATTCTTATAGTACTCGTAGATTCTTATATAGTACTTTACAAGATATCGATTTTTTGTCAATTAATTGTCATTTTCATTGATTTATCTTCATTTTTATCAATTTGGCGACACTTTCGGTAATTTGGAACCATTTAAAAAGGCACCAGGATTGCGACATTAAGCCAAATTCGTCGCCAAAATCTCGCCAAGCGTTATGGACGGAGAAACAAGTTATTCTTACCGCAGATAAATGACTACTGGCGTCCGACTACAAAAGTATTACCCAAAGTAAATATTCCCATAAATGGAACGAGCTAGATCAATGAAAATGATGTCACCAAATGTATGGCATGGTATTACGTATGAAAAATGAACATATTTCACAATAGTTAATATTTTTTTATTTTATGCGATTTTTAATAAATTTATTTGAGAAAATGTGCAATAACTCAAGAACGGTTTACGCTAGCGTTCTAAAGTTTAGGTCAATCGTTTTCTAATGAAAAATTACATAAATAATTATTTGCATATTTTCATGAAATATTTTATTTTTCCGATGATCTTATTAAAATTCCACACGAAAATTTGGTTGTGTTCTGAACATTCGATTACGCTCAGACATCCCGTATTCACTGACTGTAATTTTTGTACTAAATTTCATTCGAAGCACTCCATGCGTTCGTCAGATATCGTCTCCACAGTCTCACTGACCCAAACACACACACACTTAACATTACATATGAAAAGTGAACAGATTTCATACATTTAATACATTTTTTTTATTTTTATCTGATTTTTTGATACATTTATTTGAAAAATGTGCAATATCTTGAGAACGGTTCATGCTAGATTTCTAAAGCTTATGTCAATCATTTTTTAATAAAAAATTACATAAAAAATGATTATTTTCTTAACTTTATGGAATGTTTTAATTTTTTGATGATTTTTTCAAAATTTCAACACAAAATAGGGGAGTTCTGAACATTCGATTGCGTGTAAAAACTATAGGTTTCAATAGTTACTGACTGTGATTTTTTTACCAAATTTTTTTCGAATCGCTTCATTCGTTTGTGAGACATCGTCTTCTCACTCTCACTGATACACACATACACACATGTTCACCTCAAAAACGTTTGATTCGTGTACAGGGTTTCTTGAAACGTGCTCTGCCGTCGAAAATTCGTATTCGAATTTTCGACCCCGTCACAATACTTTAATTATACATTATACTATGGGTATAAAGAAAGTTGTAACGGAGTCCTAAATGACTTTAAAGTTTATTTAGGCCGTATTACAGTTATTACTTTAAATCCTCTCAAAGAAAAACGTCCATTTTTAATTAAACATGAATCTGTAATTTTTTGTTACGAATGATTGCGAAAAGTTCCCTGTTTTTTAATACATGCGTACATTAAATTCATTTTCAATTATGTTATTTTATGCGCTAAAAACCTTTTATTTCTATACTATTTAATATTGCAGTATAATTAAATGAAAGTTATTTTTTCTTTATATTACGTTTTGTATGGTGGATTTTCGGGTTTTTTCGTTTACTGCTGCACAGAGCACTTATTATTGTATCTGCTTCTCATAAGTGGTCGTAATTAAATTCCTGAAATGTCTGGTTTTTGTTGTTTAGGGTCGTGGTATTATGATTTATTTTTATTTTAATAAAGGGTAGAAAACCGTATTATTTCATTTTGACGTGCCACTTCATGGTTTGTAAAAATTAGAATGTAGTAGTTTTGAAACAGCTGTGTTTACATCGAAGCTAAATGTCTATTTAATAAAAACACTTGTTCTCGAATATCGTTTGCACCGGAAATGAATGAATAGATTTAATTTGACAAAACGACCCAAAATGGCGATTTGAGAATCGCTATTTTGGGTCGTTTAACGTTTAAACTTTAATAACTTTTAAATTAATTTAATTTTTTAAAAAGTCACACGGGGGTGCGACTTGTGGGAAGTTGAAGTATATTTGTAACAAATTTCACCTGTGTCAGAAGTTCCTAATATTCTCTACAGATGACATACACACATATACAAACAAATTATTTTATTGTATTAGATTATATATGTCTCAAGCTACAACCAAAAAATGTATAGAATATTGGTTTAAAAAAGTTTGTGTAAGCTGGTATTAATATCATCTAAAGTTTGTAGGAAAGTGGCAAAAACCATAAAACTTGCAGATAGATGCTTAAACCATGAACAAATGACCATTTTGTTGCTCACTACATGTAAAGTTTCACCATAAACCTGTTGATATAGTTACCAAAAACATAAAATACAAGAAATTGAAGGCGTTAAGTACAATAATAGCATTACATAAAATTCAAATAAAATATATTTTTTACATATATTAAAAGAAATTTTTACCAATAAGAAGATTGTATAGTTTTAAGTATAAATTTGTTGAATTTATTAACATTGCGATTTTGATACATGTCAAAAAATTATTTTACGTTTTTCATGTTCAATCAAGTCAACGTATATTGATGACTAGTATAGTAAGTAAAAAAATAGTGGAAGACCTAAACCGTGCAAGTGGGAGGATTTGTGTCTTGTATACTCGAACTACACGAGGGAATTATCAAATGCTGGAATGGAAATTGAGATCTCTTTACTTAATTTTAAGCATGCAGAAGTTGCTGGGTGTCTTTGTGAAGCAGTTGTTTCAATTAATTCTTTAATTCATTCCATTCGCATAATTTTGGACTCTTAAAACTTTTAGGTAGTCAGGATGTACTCTGCTTCGTCAATTGGTTTACTTTTTGGGGCTTTTGTATTATTTATAGGGCTCATCTACGATGCATAGCTTGAAGACATATATTGATCCAAGTTTATCAATGGATGCATTCTGCTAGAATCTTAGGTAGCTCTTATTGATAACATAAATATGTTATTTATTTTGGCAGTAGGTTCATGTATGTCTTATGCATTGTTGAAAGTGTCTTTTAGCGATCTTATCATGTGTTCGTTGTATACATTTTAGACAAAAAAAAAGTGAAGCCTTGCCATGCAACATTACAATATCGTATATGTAATTATTTGCATAATAACAAACTGTAAAAGTAGTATTTGTCATACAATTGTTATTTTAGTTAACTACTCAATTTTCATTTTAACAATATGTCTTACTGCAAAATACATCTTTTCCTCTAAAATAACTTCTTAAATATAGAAACAATAAAAGTAATCATAAAGTTGTAGCATATTTTGATTTTTAAATAAACTTACTTTGAAGATATTTGAGGACTATTCTTGTAAAATAAATTCAATAAAATTATAATGATATAATTTTTTAAAAGAAGTTTATAAGATACATTATCTTGGGTTTACTTTTAAGGCCACTTACTTCAGCATATTTTGCTGAAAGAAAAATCGTAAAACCACAATTACAAATATTTATTAAAGATTATGTTGAAGGTACTCTATTAAAACTGTCATTTACAGGAGAAAAAGTATGGTCTTTATTAGTAAAAACGTTTTATTACTTATTAAAATTAATTTCCTCTCTTTTATCCAAAGAGCGTAAAAAATACTTGAATTTTAATTAGGAGTAGAGTGCAGTGCTCTTTAAACTACTTTTAGAAATTATTTTCTTAATTGAATTATGTGTTGCTAATTTCTTTGAAATGTTCAGTCATTCAAAAATGCAATTTGAATATTTAAATAAAACAAATAGAGATAATATTGACTTGGACAAAACTTATCAGCTATAATTGCAGAGTAAATAAATGAAATGTCGTTTGGAATTTTTTGCAGAACATTTAATATTAACTTGAAATATTTGAAAGAATATTTCACAAGATCAATTCACATTTATCAAAAAAATATGAATGCAGCCGAGACTATTCAATGAAGTAACCATTTTGAAAAGAGAATATTCTATAAAATGAGATTTTTATTAAACGCGGATTATTCACAATTGTTGATTAATTTATACCACTTTACGTAGGATAACTATGTTATAACTGTAGTAAACAAGAAGAATGACGATAGCATAACTATACTAAGCAGGTGGGATGACTATAGTAGTAACTATAGGAACCACATAGGCTAGCAATTGCAGTAATCATAGTAATCACGTCGGATGACTATAGTAGTAACTATAGTGACACGTAGGATGGCTATAGCAGTAATCATAGTAACTACGTAGGGTGACTACAGTAGTGACTATAGTGACTATAGTAGTGACTATAGTAACCACGTAAGAGATGGTTATTGTTATAACTATAGAAACCACGTAGGATGATTTTAGCTGTAATCATAGTTTCCATATAGGGTGGATATAGTAGTAACTTCAGTAATCACAAAAAATAACAATACTAAAAATTAAATCAGATCTGGATTTACAGTATCCAGGTTATCAAGATTTTATAGTAAATATGTCAATACTCAATTTTAGGTTTGACAACAAACAAAGCTGCACGAAATTAGTTTAATGATAAATTGCATTGATTTTAAATTGTGCACTGATACAATGAATTCCCCTTTACGAATATGTTGACGTCAGTAATGTAATTAAATATTTGATTTGAAACTAACAATGTAACATGATCAAATTAAATCTGAAGTCTCCTAATTGAATTCTCATTTCATTGTAAATGATTACTCTGACAGCAATTCAAACATTAAACTCTTTGTGAATTCATCTGGGGATGATTAATCTATAGACATTCATGGAGCGCGCATATATTTTTTAAATCATTATTGTCTATCAAATTGTTGCTTCAAAGTTTTTGTAGTGTTTTCGATATATAAAATATTCTACAAAGTTTGCTTCAATTATTGAAAGAAGGATTATATCTTCAGTAGTGCAATGGATAGTGGGCCGTTAATAATATTTCGAGATAATAATAAGGTTATAGTAATAATTAATTAGTGGTGTACAGTTATAATTAACAGTAATTAATTTATTTTGTTGCTTGATTTACTTAACCCGCAAATTTTGCTGCTGTATACAGAATACTTATCTGTCTGTTAAAAAATTCAATTAAGGGAGATTTCATTAAATACACATTTTTTTTTATTTTAGTTGTTTATTATTGCATTATTAGTATTCACATCACTTACTAATGCGATGCCCACACATCTAATGCGATGACCAAATTTCACTCCGATTTATTAAATTTAAATCATGTGCTATCACTTTCAACTTAAAAATTAATAAAATTGGAATGGGTACTTGTTATTACACGGAGTGTCGGTCACTGACTGACGTTGCACAGGTTGTCAATCCTCTGTGTGGCATTGTAATGCAGAAAGTTAGTGTGGCATTTGGCCAACTTCTCTGGTCGCAATAGTTAACTAGAATTATGCGGCTAAAAAACGTAACCAGTCTTTAATCATTTTGAGAGATTGCTGTTCATTCACCATTGAAGATAGTGGCTTCGACGGGAATGTCATTGAAGACAACTTTTCAATAGGCTACACGATTTCTTCTTCTTCGACTTAAACCGTCCAACCTACCAGAATATGTAAGGTATCTATCTATCTGTTCGGAAGGCCGAGAAGTGCCACCCAATTTAGACCCTAACCCAGTGGGGGTGGCATTCACAGGGACCATGTCCCCCTTCCCCTTCCACCAACCTCTCGGAAGGACTTACAGACAGGACTTACATCAGACCCACATGTTTAACATGGTCGTACTCCGCGTAAACACGGCGACAGATTGGGTAGAGGCGGAATCGAACTCGGGTCGGCCAAGTGCAATCCTCGCGCGCTAACTACTGGACTGAGGTTCCAAGGCTTAGCATTATTTCGCTTTGTATAGACTATATGCCTCCAACTCTAGTTGGACAGACTGTCAAGTTGCATAACGCCACGTGCATAACCGCAAATTGTGTTAAACTTCATCAATGGGAAATACAAATAGTGTTAATGATTTTTTGTTAGCATCTGCGCCGTTGTAAATATCCCAATAAGTAATAATCCAACATGGCGCCATACTGCCAAACCCATCGTCATTTCGACTCTTTACTAGCATTGCCGAGCAATACGATCTTTGATGGGAAATACAGTTTATTTTATCCATTATGCATTCTTGCAAATTTGCAAACTCTGATCTAACAGATAACGCCATGTTTACCATTTTGAGAAGGCTATTCATCTTTCTAGGAGGAGAAAAATCAATTCATTATCTGCGTGCAATTCCTGGTTTTGGCATAAGGTCTTTATGATTTTTTAAAGTGAAAGTTTGTTCTACATATTGGGTGCAATTGTTCAAAGAGATTTAAAAAATAAGAGATATTGATCAAAGAGATTTAAAGTTTAATTTACGTAGATCAAGGTGCTACCAAAGTAACAGATGGTTACGTACATATCTGAATTTTTAAATCGAACTGGAATTAGAAAAGAATACATGTATCATAAGGTTAAGGTTATCAACTTGCTCACTGAATGATGTTGGGTGGGCAAGCTGCAACCCGAATACTGGCACTTTGCAATTCTAAAAGTCAAATGTCCTGTAAGAGTGTTTATTATATGAAATGTTTCGATAAAAAGCTTTAGTCACAATGCATTACATTACTTCTACGAAACTCATATGCACTCTCTTGTGTATCAGAATTATGGAATTATGCAAAAGAATTTGTAAATAAGTGTTTTCTTTTTCTTTGGTTTGAATAATATGGTAGGGAGTTTCTCTGGTGGAAATTGGACCGTTATGGAAGATGTAATTACTTTAGACGCTTATAACATTGAACCTAATAGATAAGAATGTGAATATCTTTTCTTGTTATCTCCGACATCGGTTTAGCTTTTTCGAGGAAAGAAAACTAATGTAGCTCTCCGAGAGAGGCTTTTTTTTATTTTTTTAAAATTTCACTCGAAATATATGGCAAACTATAAAATATGTATATAAATAGTAAACGACAAAAATGTATACTAGAAAATTTAGTATTAAAGTCTATATTTATTACTAAAAAAACTCTTATAATTGTCAAGTAATCGTATACATAAATTGAAGAAATATGAAAATTTTGGATTTTTCAAGTTTGTAATGCTAATATCTTAAAAACTGATGCCGATAGATATAAACAATTAGCAAGAATTTGTAGCTCATTGAAATTCACAAATGTGTTTATAATCAGATTTTGGATAGAATACTTTTTGTTTCCGATATTACGAAAGTTAATTTTTATTTTACGAAATGATATTCAAGCAAAATAATTTCAGCTCCATAGGACTGAAGCCACCGCTGATGTTTTAAATTGAGAATCGGGGCTCTTAATTACGCCATTGATTTTCTATCGTCACAATTTTATTATATATAAGATTTTGTTAAAAAAATGCATGAATAATGTAATCGGGAATTTTAAACAAAATTACTCACAGCCTTATACTTATATTCACAGCCTTATTAGTTTAAAAACTAGTTTAACTTACTATTAATCACCAGGTTTCAATTCGTGATAAAGGACTTCATTAAAACTGAGGTGATTGTCTTTTTTCTTGGCTATACATATACGTATTAAATATTTTGAAGAAACATTTCTCACTTAAGAACAGAATGAACATTTTAGTGTGATATCTGAAATGTCATTTCAGCACGAATAGGGTAAAGATTGCTCGATTTCAAATCAAGTAAAATTGAATGATGAATTTTTAAAACTGCGATCATAATTACTCCTCTCAAAATATCACGCTAGAAAGACGTTTCTACAGTAATTTCCGTTTTTTTTTTTTTGCTATTCGACATATAAAAAAAACTTTTTGAAAGGAAAGCAAGAAAAAAAATTACTGGGAGAGTGAGACATACATAAATAGAATAAATAAAAGTTATTGCAAGCGCCTCTAGGTAGCATTAAAAAAGTTGAGTTAACGAAGTCGACAGCAAAATGAGATAGACGACAAACGCCAAGTACAAAGTCCTAGAGCTTTGTCTAATTAGTAGAAATCAACATCAACATTGAACATGATGTATATATGGAAGACAATAAATGACAGTCATACTTTACCAGCTGCTATAAATGTAGCTACGTAATTTTAGCCACGGATATCAATTTCCAGTAGTGCTTAATCCATATACAGTGATCAATTACTTATGTGGTCATATTATACACGGGTAAAGTTAATATGAATCAGAACATATAGCCACTAAAATGTTATTGGTCTAAAGAAAATACTTTTGATGTAATTCGTTTCTATCAGCTACATAAACCTTGTAATTAAACTGGATTTCATCATATCCACCACCGGTACATAAAGGCTAAGTCTGTTAAAAATATACTCTTATCCACCAAAACATGTAGGCTTTTGGACCCCAAATTATAGTAGTACATATGCAACAAATGTTTTAAAAACTAATATTTTAATTGGAACGTTGTGGAAGAGCAAAATTGTATTTGTAGTAGAATTATTAAAATATAAATAAATAATACTTTGTACATGCAAAGCTCTAATAGTATTTGTCTTTTGAAAATATCACGCTATAAGAAAGGCAGTACGTAACAGAAGGGACAGGATGCAACAGCAATCCTTTTCCTAATCCAATGTTATCCTTCACCTTTCATGGATAAGTGATATTTTCAGGCGTCATTTTATGTAAATCCTATCCTTACGATAAGCAATAACACCCTTTCGGTTTTCAGCGTTTATATCACCAACAAAGACCATTTGTAATATGTCACTCAACATGCCTGACAGACAGTGACATTTTCGTTTATACAGGTTAAAAAATCCTATTCTTGGGGTATTCTGTGAGAAAATGCTGTCTTTAGAAGAAATCATCGTTCATAAAACATTTACGTTTTGGGAGAAAATATTAAAAATATTGGATGCCGTTATATATCAAATATATCGATAGTGGTAAAAATAATTATATTAAAATAGCACGTCTAAATTGTAAAATTTAAATATAAATTTTTTTTGAATAATAGTCTTTATTTGATAGCACTAAAAGACATTGAAAACATATTACAAGCCTGGGTTCGTAAATTGCCCTTCATCATAGGCATATGGTAAGAAAAATATATATTGGTATTTTTAAACCTAGTCAAACCGCGAACAAAATCTGCATATAATTAATGGCCAAAGAGGAAAATATGTATAAGGAGAAACATGTCAGTGTGAAAACATATAATATTAAAATTGACACAAAACAGTAATTAAGTACAAAATTAACACATTTTGATGCTTAAAAAGGCAGATCATGATTTAACCTTCATTGAATCAAGAATGAGAAGTCACGTAAAATTGAAATTTTGTACAGGCTCACAATTACAAATGGAGTCACAATAAATATTAATAAATACAGATTCAAAACGCAGGATATTTTGTCAATTATTACAATAAGTTAAAAGAAAGTTTTTATCAAAAATAGGGACAAAGTTATCATTAATAACGTTTTGGAATAATGCAGTGTTTTTTTTTAATTTTAATAGCATCAGCATATTCAGCTAACCGAACGACAATGTTTCATTTATTACTACCAATATAGAATCTATACATATTTATAAGGAACACGTGGGGAACAACGTACACCTCAGACAGACCAAAATGTCATATTTAAACTTATCGGTACTGATACAACTAAACATAAAAGTAACACTGGAAATGACAGGGTTACAATTGAATCCGTGACACAACTGAACAATAGTGTGGAAAGTATCAGGATTTTAAGGAGGACTCTATTTGTAATGTAAAATGTCTGAAGACGGGACAAGCGTTGATTTTGTTAAGATAAATATTTAACGGTTAGCAGAGAACATCGGAAAAATAAACCCGAATGTGTAAGCAGCTTCGTAGCCAAGATTAAAGATAAAGGAAAATTCGCCACCTAAACTGTCAATAGAAGAACAGACATTAAAATATGCGATAAAATTAGCAATAAAAGACTCACGCTGCATGTGACGTCTTATTCTTCATTGAAAATTAACAATTTAAATTGAAATAAAGTGTGACAAGGACATTTTAGAAAAAAATTGAATAACTTTGAATCAAATGCAGGCATGATATTAATAGGGAATGGGAACTCTTCTTACTAGTGCGCACATATCACAATGCGATTTCATGCTCTTCATAAGGGTGTTAATCAGAGTTTCGCGCAGTAAGTTCCATTCCTCCAGCAATGGTCTGCAAGGCATTCCGATCTCTTCCAAATGCACTCCCACAACTTCTCAATCAAGTTTAATTCCTGAGATTTAGCTAATCAGTTTATTTTTCAAATTTTGCTCAATTCCTTATATAAAGTTTATTTTTTATAGCGGTGTATTTTGGTATGGATTGGTATGGAGTGTCATTTTCGGTTATTGTTTAGAAGTAAAATTTCTTACTGTATATCATTTCGGACTTCAATACAAATTTAAGAGTTCATATGTAGTATGATTTTTGTTCTTTTGTAAATGTAAAAATTAATATGTGGTATACATGTGTAGGTTTTTATTTCAAATCCATATCTGAATGTCAATAAACCATATTAATTTTGAAGGTCAATGAAACTTTTTGAAGACCAGAGTCAATGTGAAATTAAATAACATATGGATAAAAAATGGCATTTAATGAAATTTAAAATATTAGGGAGCTTTTATTAGCTCTTACTCGCTAGCTCTAGCTGAGATCGCTTCAATAGCATTTTAGTGCACATGCTACGGAGGCTTAACACGCTCGTTGGGGACCGTCCCTTATTAACTGGCATTCACGAGTCCTAGAACTCGCTTCGCGAGTTCTTTCAATCGGACCGGCTCACACGACTTTTTAAGTGTACTGTGCTCTCTGACGTTTTCATCCATTACTAGCTACGCTCGCCAACACCCGTGACTCGCTTAGGTAGTCGGTAGGCTTCGCCTCCTGTTCGTTTCGTGAGCATGGTAGATTCCACACTCCATTCCTGCCGCTAGTTAATCGGAGCTCGCCGTAGGCGTGATGCACCCGTTGAGGCTTCGCCCCCTTATTAGCTGACCCTCACCTTAATTCGTTTTGTGAACAATTTCACCAAGCTTCAACTCTCAGCTGGCTGCTCTCGTAAGCTCCGAAGTTTGTTTCGTGAGTTTGTAGACTTCGTCTCCTACTTCCTAGTGCACTTCGTTGAGTGTTCCTTTTCGCAAGCACTTCAGTGGGGCCTGCTATGCAGGGTTGTACTGCAATGCAGGGTAATACGCCTGTTATGTCCTTATTCACAGACTTAACCAACCCCGAAGCTCGCATTACGGGCTTTTTAACCGGTTAGAGCACACAACCGCCTACGTGTCCTGTGCTCGCTGAAGCTAATAAAACTCCAAGATTCCACGCTCCATTCCTGTTGCTCATTAACCGGGGCTTACAGAAGGCGTGATGCACCCGTTGGTGCTTTGCCCCCTTATTAATTGAAGCTTACTTTAACTCGTGTTGCGAACGATTTCATCAAGCTTCAGCATGCTACGCTGGTCAACCCCGAAACTCGTTTCGTGAGTGGGGAGGCTTCGTTTCCAACTTTGTGGCGCTCGCTGAGCCTGAATGGCAATCTATGTCGGGCTGTTAGCTTTTAAGAACGATTGATTTCTATATTACGAACATGCGGCAACATTTCATAGCTGTATGTTTTGCCGTTTGTTCGCAATACAGTGACAAAATATCATGCTACGCTTTCAGTATAAAGATATTTACAACAATGAAGCATATAATTATTTTGAAATGTAACAATTAAATTACAATGTTCATATCAACAATTGTATCAAATCTGCTCCCGTAAAAAAGAAAATGTTGCATTCAAACTGCATAAAAAGTTAAATAACGCATTAACTAAATAGAAATTTAAAAACAGGTTTTCGTACTGCAGAAATTCAACTATGTAGGTACATACCACCCAAAATTCAACCTGTTGCTATTTCTAGTACGTTCTGGTCGCGAACTCGCAGTTCAAAAGCCCTTCCTTCGACTCTGACTTTGACATTACATTTTTTCTAAACTAAATTTCAATCGAAAAATTGTTGATATCAGTTTGTTACTTTAATATTTCTCTATACATGTACCAAAATATATCTGTTTGCTGTAGATTTTTCGCTCCGTAACAGAGAAACTTGAGAAATGCAAAAATTGTCAAACATAGGCAACGACAGCTCTTTCTACTTTCCTTATATACATAATGTATAAGGGAAGTATTGTGACGGGATCGAAAATTCGAAATCGAGTTTTCGACGGGAGAGCACGTTTCAAGCATCCCTGATCACGAATCAAACATTTTTGAAGTGATGTCTGTGTGTGTGTGTGTGAAAGTATGTGTGTATGTGTGTGTGCGTGTGTGTGTGTGTCAGAGAGTCTGTGGAGACGATAACTGACGAACGAATGAACCGATTCGAACCAAATTTGGTACAAAAATCACAATCCGTAAACACTGGAAGCCTCTTGTTTTTATACGTAATCGAATGTTCAGAACCCCCCTCAATTCCCGATTAAATTTTGAAAAAATCGTCAAAAAATCAAAACCACTAATAAAGTTGCGCAAATACACATTTCTTATGTAATTTTTCATTGGAAAACGATTGACATAAATTTTAGAACGCTAACATGAACCGTTTTTTAGATATTGCACATTTTTCAAAAAATTTTTTAAAAAGTCATATAAAATTAACAAAAAATATTTCCTATTGTGAAACATGTTCACTTTTCATATGTAATACTATGCGATAAATTGGATGACATCATTCTCGTGTATCTAGCTCGTTCCATTCATGAAAAAATATATTTTGAGTAATACTTTTGTATTTGAACGCCAATAGTCATTTATCTGCTGTAAGAACAACTTATTTCTTCGTCCATAACGCTTGGCGAGATTTTGGTGACGAATTTGGCGGAATGTTGCCAACTTGGCGACTTTTTGAAATGTTGCCAAATTAACAGAAATCTTGCCAAATGGATAAAAATGACTCTAAATCGATGAAAATGACGACTAATTGTCGAAAATTCAATATCTTGGAAGGAATATTAGTATCTGCTATAAGAAAAACCTATTTTTTTACTGTAAAAGTAGTAAATTCATTACATTATATAAGGAAAGTCATGTGATGCCTACATCAGATTTTTTTAATATAGAAAGATAGGAAAATTGTTCTTGACTTCAGATTTCTACATTTAACTTGATTTTCCGAATAGCAAATTGCTAGTTCTTTTTACTGGTAGATACTTTCCAAGTCAAAGCACCCGTACATTCATATAAACTTCATTACTGAAGTCGCTGGTAATCGAAGATTGGAAGAAGTTAGTACGGGCATCTCCTTTCTGAAAATACTATTAACTGGAGAATACGTACATAGTCACTGCATTAAAAAAATATTTTCTTTAAAATTTCAATTTTATGCCAGACATCCTTCTGCTACATTCGCAAGTCACGGCTAAGATATTCATCAGAATTGTTGAAATTCGATTTATTGGTTTAAAACGAATGATATATATCCCGCTCTTTGTCCCATACAAAAATCATCCGATTACCATCTATAATTTCCTGTTCACGAAAAGGAAAAATCCTAGCGATGATTGGGTAATTTTAGTAGAAAAAACTTCCAATTGAGAAATGAATGGCAAATCAACTATTGATTCTTTAAGTATTGGACAGAATCATGTTAAATTGTGTACATCAAAGTACATTTGCGTGGACCAATATATAATCTTATAGTGTAGAAGATAAGAAATTAAAATTTGCAAACTGAATTTTATCTTATCCGATCACAGTTAGAAACTATTAAATTGCCATTCAATATCGACATTTTGGTTCCAATTTCTCAATTGCCATTTTGATTTAATTTCATACACTTAATACAACTTTTCATGGAGCAAGTCCATATATGTACGTATGAATACGGCAAAAAAAGTATATTACAATATCATATTAAATTCATTGATTCCCAATTATCAATAAAATATGTTTGTTTCTTATACTTTCATTTCACTTTAAAGAAAGCCCACTATTTTTATCTGTCGAGGCACGCTTCACGCTTCAAGCAAATTAAATTATTTCAGAACATCATTTGTCAAGTAAATCAAATAAGTAAAACCTGACACTAAGTGGTTAACTGATGGAAACTTTTTCCAATACGATTGACGATTGGTACAATATATATATATATATATATATATATATATATATATATATATATATATATATATATATATATATATATATATATATATATATATATATATAAATATATATATATATTCTGGTGGAATTTTGACTTGTTCATTCCGGTGCTTCTAGATAATTAAGCTGTTGAGGTTGATCGTGTATACACGTGGTGGAAGAAGAAGAGTTCATGCCGTATGATAATACAAATTTTGTTAATGTATTTTTTTTTCATTTTTTCATTTTTTGATGCTTGTAGTCTGGGTTGGAGTATTTATAGTAATGTACTATTGCTCTATCTGAAACAGGCATGTGTTTGGGTTAGTTAGAGTTAAATACTCAGACCGGAGGAAGAATTTAACTCTGACTAATCATCGAATTTGGGCTGGTGCTGTTCTCTTCTCTTATCAGCATTATGGCCGTGAATTTGCTTCTTTGGTGCTGTTAATATTACTTGAATTTTTTTTTATTATTACATAATTTTTTATTATTACATATTTCTAATATATATATATATATACAGCGTGTCCCAAAAACATTGACCTAGGCTTTTATTCCTTAAATATTGATCTTAGACATATATAATAAATTGAAAAGTTGCGTGAAAAAAGTACATACTTTTATGAAATCTATTAAAATTTTCAAGGGAATCAAATTTTAAGGAAAACAAAATTTAAACTTTTGTACGGGCCCGGTACAAAAACATTTCCAATGAGTAAACTGTGCCCCATACTCTAATAAAATGATGTACAAAATTTCAGCATTTTATCATAAGACGTTCTAGAGATATGAAAAGACAAAAATGCTGACATAAAACAACTTTTCGATGCATTGACATGGGTTCTCAGAGGGGAAATATCATATCGCAGAGCGGTCGTACACAAATTACGAAAGAAAACAATGATTACATAAATAAATAATAATTTTGCTATCTATTGGTACAAAAGTATCTACACTGTGTAAAAATAATAAATGTACACAAAGATTATAAAGCTTGATTAAAATATTTTCCATCTATGCTAATAAAGAGCTGCAATTGCCTGATAACAAGCCTATGATGCATCTCTGCGTTGCGTCATTTGCACTCTTGATGTAAACATTTACATTTTAAATTATGATTAATCCCTCACCAACTTTATTTAAACATATATCTGGGACTTTTAAGATAAAATGCTGAAATTTTGCACATCACCGTAGTAATGTATGGGACACATTTTACTCATTGGAAATGTTTTTGTATGGGGGCCGTATAAAAATTTAAATTTCGTATTTCGTAACTTTTAATCCGCTGAAAATTTTTATTGATTTCATAAAATTATGTACCTTTTTTACGCAACTTTGTAATGTATTATATATGTCTCAGATCAATATTTAAGGAATGAAAACCGAGGTCAATGTTTTTGGGACACCCTGTATAAATATATACAGGGCGAGTCAGAAACCTTGGGCCAAACTTTAAGGGGTGATAAATCACATTTAAACAAGCAATTTTTGTCATACAAAGCTGGGTCGTAACGCAAGAGGTGAACCGCTAGACGTCGTTGACAATGAAAGCAGTGACGACTGCGTCAGAACTAGCCAGGGTTTAAGCTGATCGCCTGATCTCTCATGTCTCTAATTTTTACTTTCCCTGCAATACATAGGGAAAGTATTGGAATCATGCCGAAAATCGCAACTCGAGTTTTCGACGGATCTACACGTTTCGAGACCTCTAGAATACGAAAAAACCATTTTTAGCGTGACGTCTGTGTGTGTGTCTGTCTGTCTGTCTGTGCAGATTTTGAATCCACTCTAACTAAAAAGCTAATTGACCGAATTTCATAAAATTTGATAGGTATGTCACTTGTGGGCGGGGCTGGTACTGATTAGTTTTGGGTACGATTCGGAATAAAAGAACCCGCCTTTTTTGTGAAATGGTCCGCAAAAGCTTGTATCCACTGTAGCTAAAAAACTAATGGACCGAATTTCACAAAATTCGGTAGATGAGTCACGTATAGGTCACCCTGATGCTGATTAGATTTTGGTACGATTCAGAAAAAAATAACCTGCCTTTTTTTGCAGAATGGCCCGCAAAAATTATCAAAATCTAAACTAAAAAGCTACGTATACTCAAATATATCCATTAAATGCTTGTTTAATGCGTAATTTTTAACGAAGAAAAGAATAAGACCAACCCCATTACACTAGGACTAGCCGTTTTTGAGATATATTAGTTTTTTTCGTATTTTTCCACGCCACCTTTGAAAATAAGTCCAGTTATCAAATGAGTTGATGATTGAATTAAAAGTGAATTAAATTAAATTGAAGTAAATAGAACGTGAATATAATTCTGCAGGGAAAGTCATGTGCTGCCCACATCAGATTTTTACTTTCCCTGCAATACATGGTAATGTATTGGGAAAGTATTGGAATCATACCGAAAATCGCAACTCGAGTTTTCGACGGATCTACACGTTTCGAGACCTCTAGAATACGAAAAAACCATTTTTAGCGTGACGTATGTGTGTGTGTCTGTCTGTCTGTGTGCCTGTGTGTCTGTCTGTGTGTCTGTCTGTGTGTCTGTGTGTCTGTCTGTGTGTCTGTCTGTGCAGATTTTGTATCCACTCTAACTAAAAAACTAATGGACCGAATTTTACAAAATTTTGTAGGTAAGTCACTTGTGAGCGGGGCTGGTGCTGATTAGTTTTGGGTACGATTCGGAATAAAAGAACCCGCCTTTTTTGTGAAATGGTCCGCAAAAGCTTGTATCCACTGTAGCTGAAAAACTAATGGACCGAATTTCATAAAATTCGGTAGATGAGTCACGTATAGGTCATCCTGGTGCTGATTAGATTTTGGTACGATTAAAAAAAAATAACCTGCCTTTTTTTGCAAAATGGCCCGCAAAAATTGCCAAATCTAAAATAAAGAACTGGGTATACTCAAATATATCCATTAAATGCTGATTTAATACGTAATTTTTAACGACGAAAAGAATAAGACCAACCCCATTACACTAGGACTAGCCGTTCTCGAGATATTTTAGTTTTTTGTACTTTCCCTACGCCACCTTTGAAAATAAATCCGGTTATCGAATGAGAACGAAAATTGAATTAAAAGTGAAATAAATTTAATTAAAATAAAGAGAACGTCTGCAGGGAAAGTCATGTGCTGCCCACATCAGATTTTTTCCTTATGGGGCCATATGAAATGTCTCATCTACGATAATCTCGTCGACTCCTACGAGGACCTTGATGAGGCTAGGATTGCTGTTGCTGCAGGCGTTGTCCAAGGTATGCCTGTGTTTTTGCTAGCGTTCGCTTCTCGCTACGTCGCAGGTGAAGCCTGCATTACTGCTGCTGATCGCACTTTTGAGCAGTTTCTGTAGTTTTGTTCATGCAGTCTGCAATTTCTGTCAGTAAAACGTACTTCGTGCCTACTCTGTCATTTTTGTGCTTCCTCTTATCACGAGAGAGTCAGCATTTCCTCATTTCATGAGCCTAGCGTTTCACCTGTTGCGTTATGACCCTGCTTTGTATGTCAAAAATAACGATCGGCGCACGTTAGCAAAAACACCAGGCATATCTTGGACAACTCCGGCAGCAACAGCAATCCCAGCAACAAGGTCCTCGTCGAAGTCTATGGGGCTATCGTAGATCAGACTTTTCATATGGTCCCGTAAGAAAAAGTCGAGACAGGAGAGATCAGGCGATCAACTTAAACCCTGGCTAGTTCTGACGCAATCGTCACTGCGTTCAATGTCAGCGACGGCTAGCGGTTCACCCCTTTGCTTTACGACCCTGTTTCCTATGACAAAAATTGCTTGTTTATATGTGATTTATCCCCCTTAAAGTTTGGCCCAAGCGTTCTGATTCCTGTACATATATATATATATATATATATATATATATATATATATATATATATATATATATATATATATATATATATATATATATATATATATATATATATATATATATATATATATATATATATATATATATATATATATATATAGTTCAATTATATCCGTTCCATAAAGTTCTTAAAGCTTAGGTAATAATAATTTAATACTTTTCGAAACCATTGAGCTATAATATTATATTTGTAAGAACATTCCTCATCCATTTATAGAAAATATGCTCACAGAATAACGTATTATTAAGCATACATAGCATGGGCGTTCCACTCTCCAGTTGTACTGCTTGATTCGTTTGTGAGGGCTCGATAATTTTTTTCCGTATGCTCCACTAACATAACACTTTGAAGATCGAATTAATTATATAAAATCTTGGTTGGTATTTATTTTTTGTCATAAGATGATTAGTCTAAAAAGTACCATAAAGAATACTGAAGGTTTCAGGAATGGTGCTCCAAAACTCATAAAGAAAAGGTGTCGAATTTGATTTTTATACATGTTAAACAAAGGCACACTTTTAGTTCCATTCGTGATGAAATCGGCTTTGGGCCTTCCAACATCGTATCTCTACACTAATTATAATTTTGGACTAGAAGTTAGCTTTTGGTCTAATTTTATAGCACTGGGCTACAATAATCGTGGTCCTGTGTTCAAACTTGAAAGGGATAAAATAACCGTCTCCATCATGATGATCTGGTCAGAAAAGAACAGAAGGATTCGCAACAAACATAAGATGCCGGTGCCACAAATAGGTACATCCGCTTCCTTTTCCTCTCGCAAATGACTAACGTCACGCCCTCTCAGCAGCTTTATAATTGAAGTAGGAACTTCACCAACGGTCCTGGCAGCTCCTGACTGAGTTGTTGTTGTTGAGACCCAGACCGTCCGACCTAGCTCCTGACCGAGTATCACTTTTGAGAAACGTTGATCTCTAGGGATGGCCCTTCTCCGTTCTCACAGTCTCCAGTAAAAGTTGTCCAGTTATCTCCAGTAAAAAGAGTACGTGGCAAGATAGGCTTCGAGACGTTCAACATAAATCGACCGTGCAAAATATTACTATCCGAATTATAAACTCGGAGTGGAAGCTAGCTTTCAGTCTAACCTTATTAGGTTACAATACTCTTGAATCCAGGTCGAACCAGAATCGGGTCAAAATCACAGATCCCTATATATTTCAATTTGACGTTCATTTGTATCAAAATATAGCTCAATCGTTTGTCTATTTTCTGGGGGTTATAAATTTTGAACACACACTCCAATAAATATCCGATTTTATTGTTTAAATATTTGGGTCCTGATTCATGAATTAACGTTTCAATTTAAACACAATATATCTTCCCATTTAAAGTAAATATTTAATGAACTTTATTATATAACTAGAAAATGTAACCAACTTTGCCCATAATTGCAGAGGCGAAACTTTGATTAAAATCACACTGAAACTCATAGCGAATTCTCAAAACCAAAGAACGTTTTAACAACACGTATCTTATCAGTATAGATTCTGCTTAAAATTTGTTTGAATACTAAATTTTTTAATTTCCCGATGGTATCAAAATGGAAACTCTGTGGTAATATTTTTGATACTACTAAGTAACCGTTTTTTTTTTTAGAAAATCGCCAAAATTCGTACTAAAATGTAAAATAGCTAAACTGATTCGAATTTGAAAAACATCTCACCGATATGTATTGTCCTGAATCTTGAAGTATGTGTGTTCCAAATTTCATCTATTTCCTAAATATCCGAAATTTATTCTTTGATATTTTAAATATAAGTTAAAATGTTTATATTTAAACAAAAGTATTTATTTTTCTTTCTTATTAAAATTTATGAATTTAAAAGTTCATTATAAGTAAACTAGAGTCGCAGAAATGATATTTGTAAAATCAAGAGCTGAGCATTTTATTGCAAACCCCCCTCCCTATCGTAGAACTGTTTTCTTGTGTCGCCAGTGGTAGGTAAAATCGTGTGTTGAACATATCCTATATTTTATATAAATAAATTATCTTCAACACTTTGGTGATTATATTAAAACATTAATACAGTTTAAAATTTCAAGAAATACGTTTCTGGCTAATCAATCCTTTTGCGTAATCAACTTTCCGATAATCAGTGTTCACTCCAATTATCGTATCGCATTTTAACGATAAACTCAAGATGTTGCTTGTTAAATAGTGGCCCACTTATTTTAAAACAAGAAATAGAAATAATGTTGAGAGTTAAGAAAGAAGCTTTCAAAACTGGTAAAAAATAATTACATTAAGTGGCCATTAAGAGAACGCCATAGCCTTCTATCTAGTGTGAGGCGAACATAGATTGGGTGTGGCCACAGAGATAAAAATCATCCGCTCTTTTGATTAATGTTTTGATTTTTTTTTCTAGATTTTTTTGCTGCTCAGTTATTTTGATATTTTATTTCTCGGCAATTTATAGAAATGTCAAATGCACATAAGTATAATATTTTATTTTATATATATCTTTTATGTTTGTTTTTGTGGAAATTAGGTCACATTTGACAGCCCTGAATCACTGAAAAAGTAATGTTTTTGATGTCTAGGAATTAATGATTTAATTGTTTGATGATATGTAATTAAAAATGCACTCAGAATACCGTCAAAAATAACCTGAAAAGAAATACGTTGTTAGTAATAGATGTTTGATGATATGTGCATGGGGATACATAAATATGCATAATGGAATGTGTATGATAACGATAGTAATGATTAATGATATGTAATTAATATGATCAAAATACCGTTTAAAAAATTCCGAAAGAAAAATACTTCTTTAGTAATACTATGCTTGAAGATATCTGCAAAATGATACATATTGATGCATGAGCAAAAAATGTCCATGATGATGTTTGGTGCATGATAATGTTAGTAATGTTTGATGACATGTAATTAAAATGCTCTCAAAATACAGTCTAAAATAATCCGAAAAAAATACGTCGTTTGTAATAGCATGCTTAGTGATATGTGCATATTAATACATGTTGATTCATAACGAAATGTGCATGATGATGATTTTTTATGCATGACATTGTTATTAATGCTTTATGTATGCATATGTAATTAAAATGCTGTCAAAATACCGTCCAAAAAATAATCCGAAGAAAATACGTTATTCGTAATATCCTTCTTAGTGGCATGTGCATGATAATACATAAAGATGCATAATGCAATGTGCATGAAGTTTGGTGCATGATAATGACAGTGATGATTAATGATATGTAATTAATATGATCAAAATACCGTTTAAAATAATCTGAAATAGAAATACTCCTGTAGTAATACTATTGAATACAATGCTTGACGATATTTGCAAAATGATACATGATGATGCGTTAAGAAATGTGCATGATGATGTTTGATGCATGATAATGTTAGTAATGTTTAATCATATGTAATTAAAATGCTCTCAAAATACCTTTTAAAATAATCCAATAAAAAATATTTGTTCGTAATGGTATGCTTGGTGATATGTCCATGATAATACATAATGATTCATAATGAAATGTGCATGATGATGATATTTTATACGTGATAATGTTATTAATGTTTAATGATATGTATTTAAAATGCTCTCAAAATACCGTCTGAAATAATCGGAAGAAGAAATACGTCGTTCCTAATAGCATGCTTGGTGATATGTACAAGATAATACATGAATATTCATAAAAAATGCGCATGATGATGTTTGGCGCATGATAATGTTAGTAATGTTTAAAGACATGTAAATAAAATATGATCAAAATACAGTTTAAAATAATCTGAAATAGAAATACTTCGTTAGTAATACTATGCTTGATGATATTTGCAAAATGATACATCATGGTGAATAAAGAAAGGTGTATGACAATGTTTGATGCATGATAATGTTAGTATTTTTTAATAATATGTAATTAAAATGCTCTCAAAATAATGTCTAAAATAATCCGAAAAAATAAATACATCGTAATAGCATGCTTGGTGATATGTGCATGATAATACATGATGATTCATAATGAAATGCGCTGGATGATATTTGATGCATGATAATGTTATGTGAATGCATGTTATGTGAATACATGTGATAATGTTATGTGAATGTGAATGCATTTGATGCATGATAATGTTTAATGAAATGTAATTAAGAATGATCAAAATACCCTTTAAATTAATCTGAAATAGAACTACTTCGTTAATAATAACATACTTGGTGATATTTGCAAAATTATACATGATGGTGCATGGAGAAATGTGCATGATGCGTGATGCATAATAATGATAGCAATACTTTATGATATACAGTGAATCCTCTTTATAACGATAATCTCGGGACCAGGGAAAATATCGTTATTGACAGTTTATCGTTATAGACGAGTTCTATGTCAGGGTGATTCAAAACAATGTGGCAAAATGTTAAGGGGTAATAGAACACACCAAAATAAGAACTTTTCGTCATGCAATACATGGTTGTAACTCACTTAGTTAGCGTTTTAAGGTGATGTCCAGCAAACGCATTACGCGCCTGTTGTCGCACTCGTCGTCAGTTCTACCGTGGATTTCAGAAGGAATGGAATGTTTCATAAATCAGGAAAAGGCAGACATGAATTTCATGTACGGAGCTGCGGACGGGAATATGAGAAAAGCCCATATACGTATGAGATTTCAACACGACGGAGCACCATCCCATTTCAGCGTGGCTGTGCGAACCTACTTGGATGCAACTTTCCCAGGATGATGGATTTGTCAGGGTGGTTCCATCACTTGGCCGGCTTTATTACTCATATCTGGAATTTTCCTATGAATCCACATGAAAGCCTCATCTATACGATAACCTCTCAATGGACCTTGTTGCCAAGATTCCTGTGACTGTTGTCGCTGTACCAGAAATGCCTGGTGTACGACCCAATATACGACTGCCACAACGTCGCAGGTGTGAGGCTTGCATTCATGTTGGCGGTCGCTGATTTGATCACTTTCTTTAAGTTATCCATTACAATTTGTTTTATAATTTCTTCGATTTCTTGTTTTGAGCAGTTTCTGTAAGTTGTTCGTTAAAATGTGTTCTGTAATTTCTTCACTTTCTTCATACCTCGGCTGTCATTCTTGAGTTCCATCATGCAACAATACGTGTTAATCGCTAGTGCTTAACCGCTAGAGTTACGACCATGTATTGTATGACGAAAAGTGCTTGTTTAGGTGTGTGCTACCACTCCTTAAAGTTTTGGACCATCGTTTTGAATCATGCTGTATAGAGATGTGGGTCGAAAAATTTCCCCTGAAAATTTTCTGGAAATAGGAAAATTTTAGGGAAATTTTTCCTTTTTTTTTTAAATTTGAAAATATAATATGAATTTTCTTAATGCTCTTTCCAAACTGTATTACTGAAATATATTTATAAGAAGTGTTTGGTCATTGGGTTTTTCGAATGTTAGAAACGAAAATAAAGGCGGGGAGGGGGGAGGGCGGACAATTTGTGCATATATGCTTTAATTTAGAGAGAACGGATGACAAGCTAAAAGTTACAATTAACATTTTACTCATTCTCAGTGAAAAGAAATACACTTCTAAGAATTCTGTTCTTTCAGTATTAAGTTCTCCAAAATTTGTAAAAATAATGGAATATTTTCACAAGTTCTGCTAAAGGGAAAATGCTTTAATAGCACTAAATATATTCTTAACTCACATTGCAAATTGTCCCTTTTTCTCATAATACTCTTTTGTTCAATTACCAGCAGATATTTTTAAGCGATTTTTAATATCATGTAAAATATTTTATTAACTACTAGTAATTTATTTTTTAAGTAGATTGTAGAATGATTCTCATGAATAATCCCCTCGAGTAGGTATTGGAAGAAATACAATATACTATTTAGTGGATTTTTCAATCGTAATCAGTTTTTTTCTTAAATAATATATTCTATTATCTACCTTTTATCAGTTTTATTTATTTCTTCATATTATATTTTATTATCTACTATACTTATAAACAGCAAATTATTTAAGGTTCTGATAAAGTTAATAATTTTAAGTTATTTCTCATGCATTTTACATGCCTTCTCATTGCTTTTGTACAATGCTTTATAAGTGGAATTTTGAAGATAAAAAACATTATTATAGATGTAATAGCATTTTTTTATAAATTTTCGAAAGCAAACATACTCATGGAAAATAATATATTGCAGCTGCTAACTGTAACATACATATATAAGAAACTTCCATGCATAGAATATTTTATATATCTCTAGATTTAAACCTTTATTTTTAGCAACTTTGCTATATAATACATATTTGACTGTAGCTGGACTATAAGAATACATATTTTAAAAAGAGATTGAATATGTTTTCCAGTTGAAATTTGATATAGGGAATAATTTCAGACTTTTCCATAAAATTGACATTTCTACATTATATATATATATATATATATATATATATATATATATATACCGGATGGTCATAATTAAAACACCCCTACTCTAAGCTCTCTATACATCGATCAATGTAAACCAATTTCGCACTGTAAGCACAAAAGTTTGTATAAACCCTCGGTTTGCAGCTACTATGTTCTGGGCATAAAAGCGGATAAAACTGGGAAATTTTCATTCTTCTCAGCGATGGCTGTCACACTGCCAGAATGCGCTCTGCTTGTGAAACTGCTTTATGAAAACAAAGGACATGCTGCAGCTACACTTCAAGTGTTTCGTCGAGTTAAGAATTTGCGCAAAGGACCATTACTTCCACAAGCTCTCGGGAGAATGATCGCTCAATTCGAGAAAACTGGACATCTTGGAGTTCAGCCGGATCGAGGACGCAAATCGACTCGTTCAGATGTCGTTGACGATGTTGTCACCGCTATTGTTAAACAATCAATGGATAACGTTATAGGCTGTAGTAGTGCACGTGGAGTGTCACGACACTTTTGTGTTCCCTACAGAACAGTGCGGAACGTACTAAGAAACACAGTGCATTTTTTCCAGTACAAAATTAGTCACAATCACGACTTGCTGACCATCGATAGGGAGAAGCGACTGACGTTTTTATTGACATTTCTGGCTAGAGTTGAAGTGGATGCATCGTGGCCATGGCAGATTCTATGGAGCGATGAAGCGCATTTCCATCTAAGTGGAACAGTCAACACCCATAACTGTCGCATTTGGGACACGGAAAACCCTCGTACCTTCCAAGAGATTCATTCCACTTCACTCACCGAAAGTTACAATCTGGTGTGGATTCACAGCCACATTCATTCTTGGACATTTCTTTTTCGAAGATGCTGCTCCCAATGGCCCTGTGACATGCACCGTGACGGCCAGAAGGTACAAAATCCTGCCTGAAAATTTTATTGTACCCCAACTGCAACAGCACCAATGTTCTGATTCAATTACCTTCATGCAAGATGGAGCGCCTCCACACATTAGACTCTGTGTACAGCAGTTTCTTCGGCAACATTTTACTAATGGTAGAGTAATTAGTCGTGAGTTTCCCACAACCTGGCCATCTCGTTCTCTAAATCTTAATCCTTGTGATTTTTTACTATGGGGATACTTAAAAAGTCTTGTTTATCCAGGACGTCTGGTAACCTTGGCAGATTTGAAAGACAGTATCACTCTGCATGTGAGAAGCATCGCAATCGACCAATTAAGATCCGCAGTTGAACAAGCTGCCCCCAGACTGCAGATTTTACATCTTGAAGAAGGGAACCATATTGAGCAGCATTCCCTGCACCGATAAGGTCCTTGTGATATGAATGTTTGGTACGTTCGAATAAAATGTGTTACAAATGTGTATTTTGTGTCTTTTCAGCATATTTTCTGTTATACAGCGCCACCTATCGGTATTTTGGGACTAATTTTTTTTCGCGTAATCCCTTTCCTCATGTTAGGTTCAACAATTTTGGAGCCTTTACACTGAGTATTTCGATGTATAGAGAGCTCAGAGTAATGCTTTAATTCTGATCACCCGGTATATATATATATATATATATATATATATATATATATATATATATATACAGCGTGAGTCAGAAATCTTGGGCCAAATTTTAAGGGGTGATAAATCACATCCAAACATGCAATTTTTGTCAGACCAGGGTTGTAACGCAAGAGGTGAACCGTTAGATGTCCCTGACATTGAACGCTGTGACGACTGCGTCAGAACTAGCCAGGATTTAAGCAGATCGCCTGTTCTCTCCTGTCTCGACTTTTTCTTAAGGGGCCGTATGAATTTTGTCATACAAAGCAGGGTCGTAACGTAAGAGGTGAACCACTAGGTGGTAGCTCATGAAATGAGAAAATGATGACTCCCTCGTGAAAAGAGAAAACACAAAAGTGACAAAGTTGGTACGACGCACGTTTTACTGACAGAAATTGCAGAATGCATAGACAAAGTTACAGAAACTGCTCAAAAGTGCGACCACCAGCAGTAATGCAGGATTCACCTACGATGTAGCGAGAGGCGCACGTTAGGAAAAAACCCGGCATACCTTAGACAACGCTGGCAGAAACGGCATTCCTAGCAACAAGGTCCTTGTTGGAATCGATGGGGCTTTCGTAGATGAGACTTTTCATATGGCCCCATAAGAAAATGTCGAGACAGGAGAGATCAAGCGATCAGATTAAACTCTGGCTAGTTCTGACCCAGTCGTCACTATATCCAATGTCAGAGACGTCTAACGGTTCATCTCTTGCGTTGCGACCCTGCTTTGCATGACAAAATTTGCTTGTTTAGATGTGATTTATCACCCCTTAATGTTTGGCCCAAGGTTCTGACTCAGCCTGAATATGAATGCAAATAATTTTTCACTTTGAGTACTGAGAGAAATAATCAAAAATATAAATATTTTATTAATTAACAGTATGTAAAATATGAATAAGTTATTAGCTGGTTTCACAGACGAAAATACTCTTCTTTGGCAGGATAAATTAGATGGAGCACCAGTGAGAACAGTAATAACGTCTGACATATGGGTATTTGCCTCCGTTTGTGCTTTCGCGTTGTTAGATTTACCGCTACGAAGACGGATATATGATGTTGCATTTTATCTTTATTCAACCAGTATATACTTATGTATAGCGACCTATTTATTTTTCAGAAATTAATCTGAAATGTATTTTCCTGTGGAATAGTAGAAGATGAAATTGTCATTTGCGTTTGTTCTACAAATTTTATTTTCCATAAAGATGGGATGAATGAAATGTAATCTTTTCACAAAATATATTTTTAAAAAGTTTAAGTAATTTGAAGCCAAATAGGGGGTAAAACTTTTCCGGTTCCCATAATGATTAGCAGAATTGTGGCAAATAACTAATTTTTTGCTACCTTTGCAGATATCGGATATTGCACTAGTCCCTAGTAGAAATCCACTATTGGCTCAATATTGGCAGGCAATATTGGAAATATTTGACCAATATAAAATAGTGGACATTTCTGGCGGAATTGGCACAATATATGGGGTAAAATTTTGGAAGAATATTGGGACATTAAAACGCCAATATTGCCATTTCTTTGGAAATATTTCCAATGTAACACCAATATTAGCGTAATATTGTAATGAAAATATTTAGCCAATATTAGATGACAATGTAACTATAACATAATATTGGGATTACATTTGACATAAGTTCAATGAAAAGACAAGATATACAATATTGGTTCAATAATACGCCACTATTAGATGCTACCAGGGCTATGTTGATGAATGTTGAATAAGCTAGAAAACGGTTGACTAATGCTGTTATCTGCAATAAAAGCAGAATCCATTTTACGGTGCTTAAAATCAATTAAAATTAAAATAATTGCCTTAAAAATAACTTTGACCCAGTTTTATCGAAATATTTGTTTTTCTCCAACCTTATAATCAGCTCGTGATATATATATTCAGATAAACAGGAAGCCAAGTTAGAAAAATATGTTTTTGCTCTGATAAAAAAAATCTACTTTTTACTTCCTTTACTCTGCTTGAATAATACTTTCTGTTTCTCAAAAGTCGTTTTTTACGTACTTGCTCTAACCAGAAAAGACAAAGGCTATGCAAACTACATAGGACGGAGGAAACGTAAAACAAAAGAAAAAAAATGCGTTTATCATTTTCTATTCTGCCTTTTATGAAATCTCGTTTCGCGAAGAATCAAAAATTTTTAGAGATCATGAAACAAATGCTGGCAAAGGATGGGGGAAATCCCTGACAATGATAAATAATCTCCTGACAAATCTCTTGAATGGAAGGTCTTAAGTCATCATTTAAACTCTGGCCATATATCTAGCTTTCTAAATTCTTGACATTTATGTTTTTAATGTACAGTAAATACATTTTCGGAAATTGACTTTTATTCCATTAGTGAGATGATTTTGCTTGCGATTATTTTATGTGCATAGAAATATACTTGAAAATCTCGATTTTATTTTTGTGGTGAATGTTGCAACTTATTAATGATAAGCAACAACTAGCTCATGTGTGACTTGAATGGCGAATTGAAATGACTATCTTTGATTTGTCCTACATTCTTATCTCAAGAGTTTAGATTAAATTGTATCTTTTGTTCCGTACTACATTACCATTCCTCAACTTTCCTAACAGGATGTAATCCTATTCTTTGGGATATTATCATATTCTTTACAGAGTGTTACCCTATTCTTTACAGGATGGTATCCCATTCTTTATAACTTTTAGTCAATTGAATTTCCTATTCTTCATAGGATGTTATCCCATTCTTTACAGGATGTTATCATTTTCTTTACAAGATGTTATCCTATTCATTACTGGATGTTGTTCTATTCTTTATAGGATGTTATCCTATTCGTTACAGGATGTTATCCTATTATTTGTACTTTCCCATGAATTGACATAGTTTCCATTAATTTTAGGGTCCTAAAAAGCATTATTCAGGTTTTTTCCCAGTGCATCTCATGTGTAATATTCTCAAATATAAGTAGTATATCTGAACTAAGTTTCAAATCGCTGACATTTGGCATCTCAAATGAGTACTTATCGCTGGTTACTGTTGGGGAAAATCTGAACAAGTTTCCTAAAAGTTCCATAAATATATGTGCAGATAAAAAAAATTCTGAAAAGAACATTAGGGACAAAAATGTACACCGTTGACCAATTATGGAAGATGTATGATCGCATTGCTTTAAGGTCGACCAATCAGAGCGACTAAGGACGTTGAAGACCGTACGCAAAAGAGACGGCAACAAAAGACTAAGAGTGATATTCAGATCTACTACTACGACAGATTTCACGATGATTTCTAAAAAAGATTTTACCATGGTTTCTACAAGAGATTTCACGATGACTTCGACGGCAATAGCGATTTTTCATAGAGAGCTGCAATAGAGCATTCCTCAAGTTTTGCAAACAGAGTGTTCCGTATAAATTCTACAGAAATGTCCAATGTCTTGATATACAGAACGTCAACGGCAGATGCCAGATCAACTGCAGTACAATTATCAGTACTATATTCTGAATTGGTACTTGTACAAAATACTCTGATGTAAGAGTTGAGTTCAATATCCAAATACAGACTTGAAGGTATGTGTTCTGCAATTATTGTTGACGGCCATCAATGCATTTTAGGCATTTTTAATTAAATGGTCTCACATTTACTCTCTCTGCCGCAATTAATATGAACAATTATTGTAATTAATTTAATAAGTAATCTATGTTGTTAATAAATGTTTTTATTTCAAACTTAAAATGCTGCAATTAATTGTAGTATTATGTTAATAACTATTCTATTCCAGGACTCGCACTATAGATTAATAAGGTGAGTTAACGCGGTATTTTATGTTACAACGCAATGTAATTAATTAACTTCAATGAACTTCAATAATAATTTAAAATGAGCACCACAAGAAATACCGAATAAGGAGAAATGTCTGTTAAAGGCATTTCCGATGAAAATATATTTTGGAAAAATATTCGCGAATTAAGACCGAGAGCTTTTTTTCTTAAATATTTCTCTGCCATAAATCCATTTAAAAATATTCTATTCACATTATTTAATATAACCTTTAATATATATCGGTAAATATTAAACAGAGTATAAAATACCTACATTATATTGCAAGGTAGAAAACAAACAATGTTTTTATTTGTTTTCCTCTATTCATAAAATATACTTTTTACTTCTCCAATTTTTTACAACATTTTTCTAACAAGAAGAGAGAAACGGAATGCTTGTGTATTTGACAGAAAAATCACGAAATAAAAAAATATGTGTTTTACTTTATGTACAACATGTATTTTGGTTTCTTATTTTCCATTTTATGAATTCTCGTTGTACTATCTTCTGATCTTGTGGAATGAATGCTGGCCTAGAATGGAAAATTCTCTGGGTAAACTTACAAAATATAGGAAGATGTGTCTGTTCGTCAAGGTCGTATGTAGTTTTAAATTGAAACTTCAGGCAGTGGAGAAATATGAAATATAGGTACTTCGGGTCTACGGATAATACGGCTTGGAAAGAATTTATAAAAATTCAAATTAGTTTTGCAGCAGTTGAATTTTAATGTCGAAAATCAAATTTTCGTCATTTCATTGAATTAAATTCATTTTCTTTGCCGCAGCAGACGATATTACGAGATCAGGTGTTTTGATTAACTCACGACGTGTCGTTAGTGGAGAAAACCAGCTGGTTGCACACTAAGTGCATTAAATGTATGGTTTTCTTAACTTTGGGAATCTAAAAGTTTTTGGCTTTTTTTTACTTCTGTAATATATTACCAATATAGGTATTGTGCTGAAATTTGAAGTAAAATGGATGAAAATTCGTTCAAATAGCAATATTTTTAAAACTTTATTTCTGGGCTAATCGAACATTTATTCTGTTTTGCGACTTCAGTATTTTCATTGTGCAGTTCTGCCAACGATCGGTGGCTTTACGTTTTTTACGGTGTATCAAAATAGCTTATTTAGGGCGTATGATGCCTACGCTGTATAATTAGCATAGTTTCTCTTGGGAAATATAGCATGAATGATTATAATTCAAAGCAGTTGATTTGGAAACTGAGTAGTACTATATTTATATATATTCTCTAAGTAGCTAGTGTTTATTTACGATCCGGAAAATGGAGAGCAATTCGTTCTAGTAAAAATACGCTAAAAAGAAACCATTTGGATTTATATTTTTTTTATGTTATAAATATCTATAAAATCCATTTCCAATATGTAGTTTACATATTATTATCGAATCATGTGCATTCGTATCCAGATTAAAGATAAAATGTAAATTTATGATTGCATAAAAGTGTAGCGAAGGCTCAAGCAGACGGCATTGACTGAACACAGAAGTTCAGTGAGATATTAGCTCACCATAAGCCGCCATTATATATGATTAGCTAGCTTTAGTCATAATCTTTGACGCAAGTGCGCATGCGCTAACTGTACGTATCCAGTGGTACAATAGAGGTTAAGGTTGCAACCGAAAGCATACAAACAAAAAATTGAACTGAAACTCAAACCGTAGTTTCACGCATCTTTCCAACCTAATCTTCCTGTGGCATTTGGATTTATCCACTTTGTAAGAATTAACAATTTTTATTCTCGACTTCTTATTTTTTAAGTAGTGTTCTCCCCAGGGAAAGGAGAGTCTAAATTTAAATTACAGCCTCGCAGATTGCAGGCGACAGGGGGAGCTGGCAACCAGGTACTTTAAAATGTGAGGTGCTAAGCACGAGATAGCACAATTTGGACCGTCGCTTGTGTGGCTGTAGCCGACGGTAGAAAGGGTATAGATGTACATTCTCGTTTATGTACACCATGTACATTCTGATTTATTATTTGTAAATTACCTGAATTGGTGTTTATTTTATAATTTTTATACAGTTAAGAATAAACTGGTTATTTTAATTAAAATATGCCTGCGTGTTCATTCAGCCACCTTTACAACTGAAGTCAGGCGCGTTTGGCTGGTCGCATAGTAACATATATTACATTATTTTAAGAATTACAGGCTTAATTTTTAATACGGGCATCACTCACATTTGGTGGTTTAAACAATAGGGAAGAGGATGGGTGAAAGGGACATTCTATTTTCATAAAAAAAGCTTGAATAAGTATTTGATAGAAAAAGTTAGTTAGGTTCTATACATTCTTATAAAGGTATTTATCAAAGATTGTTAAGGACAGTGATGAGAATGTGAAGGACATACTTAAGAATCTCGATTAAGCATTTTGTAACTGAAACAGAGAATGATTTTTAAAGATAGTTTTATTTATAAGATTTGAAATTAAGCATGAAACGTTACAGAAAGTTCCATGCATTTATTGTTCAGCAAAAGTATTGCTAGCTTTTTATTAAATGAGCTCAAATGGAAGACCATTCAAAAATCCTGGTTCTTGATAATCATTTTCAATTAACGGTTTTGCAATTTCATAACATTTATTTTTTTAATTGATATTATTTATAAGTACGACACATGGAAAAATAATTTTATTTGTAGCAGTTTTCTTTCTCAAGAATTTTACTTCAAATTTTTGTCTATCAATGATTTTTATTTTGTTCAGCAAGTAAAATATTTTTTCCCCTGAAAAATTTACTAAAATTCAATCAACAACATTAAAAATTTCACTTTCTTTGTTTTCATCTATATTACCGAGTCCTTGAGAATCTTCCGAAGCAAATGCATTCATTTCAAAAGCTTCTTCAAGAAGTAATTTTCAATGGACTAAATTTTTGAAGAGTAATTTATCATCTTAGTAGCTATTCTATATCATGATCCTAAAATCTGCTACAACATGAAGGGGTTGCTTCTTTTGTCTTCAATGTGGAGGAAACATTAGTCATATTAGTCTATTTTTTAGAAAATTTGATAATTTCGAGGAAGAATTCTAGACCGATGATTAAAATTTTCTCCAAATGTGACATTTATCCCGTTTTAACTAAGTTACGAAAATGGATGTTAGCTTAACTATATTTATATTTGCAAATATAATTATATGTTTCCAATATTAAAAGTACTTCAAGCATCTTAAATAACATATTTAAAGCATATATGTATGCTACTTCTGCCAGAGGTTTTGAAAGGGACATGTCTTTATCAGCCCTTGATCTGTTGTCCCTTTGATACTTAGGGATATGTGACTAATTTAAACAGGCAGCAGAGAAGTGGTGTTCTGAATACAGGTCAAAATTCAAATATAAAATATACAACACATGTATTAAATGATAATTATAGCACAAAGCTCTTAGATATATAAATTAAACTTTAAAGGGAAATAACATTAAACATGGAAAACTTAGATTTGATGATGAAACGACGTTTTCATGCTGCACATAAAAATAAACAAAATGATAATTGCAACTGAGGCAATGAAAAATTCACTCAAGTATGGCTGCACTCGACATTCTTACAGAAGAATTCATTTCTCTTTTAATTTTAGCAGAAAAAAAATTGAAAATCGGTATTATGGGTCCAAATGATTGCAACTATTGTGTATTACCCTTCATTTTATAGGACTTGAAAAACAATGTTCAATTGATACCATAATTGATGATGTACCCCGGGGGGTAACTTGCTCCCCCAGGGGGCTAATGTCATCACGAACAAGAAACTTCTATCCGTGATTATTTCTCACAACAATAATTGAAACTATAAAGTCTTGTGATCATTGAGCTATAAATAAACCCTTTTATGTATCATTATGTCATATTTTGTCATATGCTGCCATGTTACAGCAATGTAATATTTCAAATAAAATTCGAAGTTTTTGTTCGAATTAAAAAAAATAATTATATAATTTTAGATGTATCGATAACAAAGCCGGATATAAAGATCCATTAATCTTAAAAATCCATTAATATTGAGACTGCTATCGTGCCCCAAAGAAATAAACCATAGACAGAGAGACAGATAGACAAATAGACAGACATAACTCAAAATTTAATCAAAACGTGTTCAGAAAGTCTTAAGATATATATTGGCATTAAAATCTGGAAATAGAGAACTTTCGTAAACGCAATACTTTCTCAATACAACGTAAAAGAAAGTAAAAATTTCTGACTGTATCTGAGATAATGAAAAAAAAATCAGTCATATATGAAGTATTGATTACGAAACAATTTAAAAATGAAATGCAATTTTATTTAAACATCTCTAAAATACGATACATTTAGCGGTGATATTTTTTTAATTATCACAGAAATGCAATAATTTAGTTTACTTGGAAACTTAACTTCATCGAGTTCTTCCTTAAATGTAATGTTAGGGACACGACAACAACAACAACAACAACTTCATCGAAAAAAATTACCTTTATTCAAATGACGTAATTGAAATATAAATCATCTGGCTCTATATGTAAAAGTAGTGAATATTTCTTTCATACACTTTTATTATAGCCTCCAGAGTTAAATAATTTTGCGTGAAAAAAATTCATCAATTCTTATACAACTCACCTTACAATCACTTGTTTACATTCTGCATCTATTAAAATTAGACTTCGTTGTGAGAATAATTAAAGTTTGATGATCATTTAAACTGAAAAATATTGTAATTGCATTGGCGCAGGATATAGATGCACAGAAAATACACAAAAATAAAAGCGGTTTTGAGGACGGATGCAAAACAAAAATTTAAAAGAATTTTAAAAATCACGATTTCTTTTTCTCTTGGAAAAAATATGAATGCCATATTTTATTTTGAAGTAGATCACCGATCTCTTCATATTATATGGGTGTAATTATTATTTTTTTATTTAAAAAACTACGGAACATATTTTGCTGAAATTCTGTTATATATTTTATGGGATAATTTGAATATTTCCTAAAATTTTCGAGGCAATTTTTGAATTTCTAATTTGTGAATTAAAAATGTTGAATGAAAAATTAGGTCCCATAGGTTTCAATGTATTTCATTTTTTTTAAACCGAATTTAATCCAAAACTGATTGGGTAATATTATTCATCTACATTACTATATGTCCCACAGACCGTCTCAACTACATACTAAGATTTAATTTTGATAAAATAATTTTTACGGCAATTATCAGGCAGACAGGCAGACATAATGAGCAAAATCATAAACACTACTCAATTATGCTGTAAAATGTTAAAAAGCAACAACTGGCGTTATCTGTTGAGCCCAAGTGAATTATATAACGGTTTAATTTAATAAATAAATACCACTGTCCCTAACCAATGAGGCAGGTCGATATACTCGCAATGTAGAATAGCGAAAAGAAATGTATATTGGGGACGGATTTTTTTAGAGTTGTTTCTAAAACCGTGGCAACGCTTATGCAATAAGAAATTCTCCATTGTAGGCCTGGAAGTAGTAGTATAGGTAACCCCCGTTTTACATAGGAATGCGTTCCGGGAGAAAACATACTGCGTTAAACGGCAAGGCAGCTTTTTTTCACATTGTTTTCTCCCAGGTGTCAATATAAATTGAAATATTCAATATTGCCCCCCCCCAAAAACCAAAGTTAATCCATATCATGTTCGGATTTTCCACCTTGTGAATTCGAGCATATCCATAATTTTCTTCAAGTATATGTTTAATGTAATAACAAAAATAATAAGTGTAATAACAACAGTAATAATAATAATAATAATAATAATAATCAGTATTTTGTCATACATTTAATACTTTGATATATTGCTACTGGTAAATAGTATAACATTAAGCCAAATAACTGTACGTTAAAAAGCATTAGAAGCAAGCTTGATTGTCCAAAAGTGGCAGCAAGTTGGCTGAAAAAGTAACATTGCAATTTGCTAGCAATATATACTATACAATATACAATGACTATCTATATCCATAAAATATGCAGTATGTAAAAGTGTAATACACCCATGTCCAAAAGTTAAGCATGGTTGCTGTTTATGTGAAAATTTCAGGAAATCTACATCGGAATGGAAGGAAACGCGGTATGCGGGTGTAATAGGCTTATAGAAGAAGAAAACAATGTAAAATAAGGATAATAACGACTTTTATTATCCAAAGAAAAGGACTGAAAGATAAAGGGTCGCAATACGAGTGTCAACCTCAGTGAAACAGAATGATTAAAACAACGTGATGCTGCAGTTTAATACGGTGTGTGAGAACCTCGTATAGCCACACATGCTACACAACGATTCCCCATACTTTCGATAAAGTTTTGGATGAATTGTGTGCTCAAAGAGTTCCAAGCCTAATGGAGAGCAATTTTAAATCCCGGGACGGAGCTTGGTGGGTTGCGAATGGGCTGCAATATGTCTCCCGAACATATCCCACACATGCACTTTTGGATTCAAATAAGGAGTGTTTTCAGGCCACTGCATGTGCTGGTGGTCTATCTTCATCTTGAAGGAAGTAGTCGACCAAGGTCGCACGGTCAGGAGGCGCGTTATAATCCATGAATATGAAATCAGGACCAACAGCACCTCGAAATAATCGAACGGTGCGCTCAACGACTTCGTCTCTGTATTTTTGATCGGTAACCGACCCCGTGTCAAAGATTTGGTTGTCTGTGCGGCCGTCCATCGCAATGCCTGTCCAGACCATGACTCCCCCTAAAGGAAAACGATGTCTTTCCGTGGTGTTTCTCGGGTGAAAACGCATTCCACGTTCTCTTAAGATCGTAGTACGACGAGAATCAGTTTGAAGACTAAACCTTTATTCGTCACTGAACATAACATTACCCCACTGTTGTCCACTCTACTGCCGATGTTCTAAATTCCACTGTAAACGCGCGCGTTTCTGTGCAGACGTCAAGGGATGCAAACTGCTGATCGTCTGGCATAGAGACCAACGTGTCTGAATCTCCTGTAAACAGTTTGTCTCGAAACAGCGACTCCTATGGCGGCTGTCAGGGCTGAACCCAATTGTGTGGTAGAACGGTTCCTCTGACGTCGCGCAGTTATCACCAAATATCGGTGTTGCTGAGCAGTTGTTACCCTTGGCCGACATGGGTAACAACTGCTGGGAGTCGGGTAACATCTCCAGTGGATTGGAACCTATGCCACAGTCTGAAGTTCACACAATGAGGCAAATTCAGAATTCGAGACGCTTCGTTTAGGAATTGACCGGGTTCCAGTACTCCAATAGATTGTACCTTCAAAAACATGTCCAGTTGGCATCTTTGTGACATCTTTCGTCCTTTTTTATTGTTAACAACGCTCCTTACTACAGCAATTGCGACATTCTGCTTCAACTGGTCATGCCGCTCGGGGCCATTTTATACTTGTTCCGACTTGCACCGATGTTTTGCGCATGTCGACGTCGACTGAACTGTTTTTCATATGCACAAGGATTTACCTTCTTCTCACAATTCTCCACAACTGATTGTGAACCACTGTATCCAAATTAACTCCGAATGTTTCGCATTTTACGAATTATGCTTAACTTTTGAACATGAGTGTATACAATATATAATAGTGAAATATGCCGTATATAATACTAAAATATACAATATATAATAGTGAAAGATGCAGTATAAAATAGTGTTATATACTATATGTAGTGAAATATCAAATATTCAAAAGTGAAATTTGCCTTTTTTCAACCATATCACTTATAAATCAAATAGCAAACGATTACGAAAATGGTAAAAGTGGGCAAGTATTTAAATAAAATATTATGAAATATTTCTTACATAATAAAAGAAAATATCTGTGTGTGTGTGTCAGTCTGTCTGTAACAGAAAATGGCATAAGTTGGTAGAAAAAGTAACTTAATTTGATGGCAATATACAATATAATACAATGGTAAATTATATCCATGAAATGTACAATCTATAAATGTGAAATGTGCAATAGTGAAATATCCAATATACAATAGTAAAATATGCCTTCCTCGAACTATAATCACTTAAAAATCAAATAACAAAATACTACAAAAATAAAACATTAGCAAATATTTAAAC
The DNA here is from genome assembly GCA_951213105.1 of Amaurobius ferox. Taxonomy (NCBI): domain Eukaryota; kingdom Metazoa; phylum Arthropoda; class Arachnida; order Araneae; family Amaurobiidae; genus Amaurobius; species Amaurobius ferox. The sequence goes on along the minus strand of OX578139.1, from coordinate 94,134,993 downwards.
AAAAGAGTCTGAATATTTTAAATAATTTTATTTTCCCTGCTATACATGGTAGAATCATGTTAGAAATATTGGAATAAGGTCGAAAAGTGAAGCTCGGTTTTCGACGGATTTTCGCTTGTTAGCCCTTTTCCACACAAACCCAGAATTTTGTCTGGATTTTATGTCTGTCCAAAGGCTTGTGTATCTTTGTACCTTTTACATGTGCGTATCTTATTTTAATCAAAAACTACCCGAATAAATTTTATCCAATTTACTATTTATATCACTTAAGGTTTTCCCTTATTTTTATACTGAACTGAATACTGAACTTGCCATTTTACTTTCCCTACATTAATAGTATAATGTATAGGAAAAGTATTAAGACGGGGTTGAAAATAAAATTTTCGAAAATAATTTTTGACAGATTTGACAAAATGCCTCTAACTTGGTGATATGTCGCCCCAGATTAACGAATTACAAAGTCCAAAGTCCCCAGTCCAAATTGCAAAAATGACGCTAAAATAACTAAAATGACGCCAAATTTATGAATTAATTAATAAAATATTTTAATACATGGACTATATTTCTTATTTTGGATGCCACAAATGTTGATAATTGTCCATTTAGAGTTGCGCGAAATATACCTATCTTGTACTTTGAAATACTTTTACATGCTGTCATTCGGTAAAGAGTACAAATGCACAGTTTAACGTTAAAGACATTTGTATCGTGGGTGTTATAAATCATCTTTTAAGAGAAATAAGTAAATTATTTGTATTTTATAGGGGAAGGTTGGATCTTTACTTGCTTATAATATCGACCACGGAACATATTCTAAAAATGGTGGAATTTTGAATTCCGCTTCGAAGAGAGGGGAAATAGAGATTTTTATAAAATATTTACAGAGTCTCCAGAAGCCCCCAGTGACCCATAAGTCTGAATATTTCTCCACTTATAGTGTCAACTACGGGGCAGATTATAATGGATTCGAACAGTAGAATACCCTCTCGGTAGGTGCATAAAGAAAGAAAGGGGTGGAATACGTTAGACCTTTCAGGAAGACCCCCACAATCCTTTCAGATGATCGAGGATATTGAATCTTTGCATAATTGTAGTATCAATCGCAGGACAGAACATAACGGGATATCATTCCAAGCATGTGTGCGAAATTTCAATTTTTTAGACGCGACTTGATAAAATAGAGATAAGTTGAAAAGTCACTACACCCTCCAGAACGCTCTCGGTTCCCAAGATAGTTGAAACTTTGCAAAGCTATAGTATATTGACTACGGGCAGAACATAACGCAGCACATTTTTTATTGCAAAGACTATTTTCCACGCTAAGCGATATACAGTGTTAAACAAAGTAAAACATATAAAACATTGTAATATAATTTTTTTTTAAATATCTTAATTTTGCTGTCTGCGAAAGGCTTATATACCTGTCCATTCTATATGTTTTTAAAAATATATTGAGATATACAAATAGAAGGAATATAAATAAGAACAAGAATGCCTATGTTTTTGGCAATTTGATATGAACCAAATATTTTCTCCATTCAAGTAAAATAACTTTCACGCATTTCAAAAGGCCTTTTTTACCTGTGTTCTAACAAGGGAAGACAAAGGGCATGTATGCTGTACTTGACAGTGGAATCCCAAAACAAAGTCAGGAGCGCATTCTTTCCATTCTATTTTGCATTTTCTGAAACCTCGGTGCGTGAACAATCAAAACTTTCTCAGAATCCTGGAACGAATGCTGGCAAAGAACAGAGAAAATCTCTGACAATGACGAATAATCTCCGGAGAAAGTTTATGGATTTAAAGTCTCAAGTCACAATTTAAACTCATGTATTTCTGTCTTACTGAATTCTCGACTTGTATCTTATTAATATAAAAAATGTAGAAAACAAATAGTATTTTAGTATTATTATGAGCCATTCTCATTTGCATTCGGGTTTAAGTCTTGGATAAAAGTTTTATGGCTATCTGATAGTGAACATTATATTTGTCTTTTGAAAATATGCTGAATTGTCTATTATTTTTTCAAAGTACGTAATACAGGTATAAAATGTATTCATGTAAGGAAAAAATGAATAACGAGATTTTTTCACAGTATAGTTTGCATCAAGAACCACAGAAATCACGAAAAACGTTTTGTTACAGGTGTTTGATGTATTTATGTCTGTATAGATAAATATGAGTGTGAATATGATATACCTGAAATAGATGAAGCATTTGAACGAAACCAGTTATAAGTATAACATACAGTGAATAACGAAATATTAATGATTGTAGGATCATTTATTTCATGAACATCCCTATTATAAATTCAGGTCGGACGGTCTGGGTTACAACAACAATAAGAACAACAAAATTCACTAAGATAACATTCCAAAATTTAGAATCAGAAACATTCATAAACACCAGCATCGGTAACCAGATCCATGAAAATCGATAAATGGGCCCTGGGGCTAGGAACTCTATGGGCCTCTCCCTACTATGTGTACCTATGTCTCTCTTCTGATTTTAATAATAATTGCTAATTATTTAACAAAAATATCTCTGCCTAACAAAAGCACTAGTCCGTTAACGTATTCCACTTAATTCTTCATTGCAACGTACAATTTTAAATGCAATAGAATGTAACTAGGTTTAACTTGGAATAATGGCTAGAAATGTATTTGTAACAAAGATAAAAAAAATCCGATGTGGACAGCACATGACTTTCCTTATATAATGCAATGAATTTACTTCTCATACAGTAAAAAATAGGTTATTCTTATAGTAGATATCTATATCTTTTCCAAGATATTGAATTTTTCTCAATTAGTCGTCAGTTTCATTGATTTAGCGTCATTTTTATCCATTTGGCGAAATTTTCGTTAATTTGGCAGCATTTTAAAAAGTCGCCAAGTTGGCGACAGTCCGCCGAATTCGTCGCCAAACTCTCGTCAAGCGTTATGGACGGAGAATCAAGTTATTCTTATAACAGATAAATGACTATTGGCGTTCAAATACAAAAGTATTACTCAAAGTATCTTTTCTCATGAATGGAACGAGCTAGATCGACGAGAATGATGTCACCCAATTTATCGCATGGTATTACATATGAAAAGTGAACATGTCTCAACTGTTAATGTATTTTTTCTATTTATGGGAATTTTTAGTAAATTTATTTGAAAAATGTGCAATATTTCCAGAACGTTCATGCTAGCGTTCTAAAGTTTATGTCAATCGTTTTCTAAAGACAAATTACATAAAAAATGTGTATTTGCGTAACTTTATAGGTTTTGATTTTTTGATGACTTTTTCAAAACTTCACTCGAAAATTTAGTTGGTTTTTGAACATTCGATTGCGTTTAAAAACAATAGGCTTCCAGTATACACGGATTGTGATTTTTGTTCTAAATTCAATTCGAATCGCTCCATTCATTCGTAAGATATCATTTTTACAGACACACTGACACACACACATACACATACACAGACATCACCTCAAAAATGTTTGATTCGTGATCAGGGATGCTTGAAACGTGCTCTCCCGTCGATAACCTGAATTCGAATTTTCGACTCCGTCACAATACTTTCCTTATATGTACATTATATACATAAGGAAAGTAAAAATAGTTTATTCTTATAGTAGATACTTATATTCTTTCCAAGATATTCAAATTTAGTCAATTAGTCGTCATTTTCATTGACTTAGCGTCATTTTTATCCATTTGGCGAGATTTTCGTTAATTTGGCAACATTAAAAAAGGTGTGCTATTTGAATGGAAATAGACTCCAATGGTAATAACCCCTGAATGGTTATGACATTAATATTTAATTCACATGTGAGCTTATTGCTATGTTGCAAATATTACGACTATACCTAATAAGTAAAGGAATAAAAATTGTATAGTAGCTTGTTAAAAATTGTATTGTAATAGAGCTTTCACATTTTCATTAAGAAAACATTTTTAAGATCAGTATTAAATACCTAGCTTAAGGTTTGAATTGATTTTCTGATACATTCGAATATCATGTTTTTTAAATTCACTTCTAAATATCTGAAAGATGAAATGCATATTTTTATGCATTTACGACTGCTAGTTATTATTCTAAAATTTATTTGAATATTCCTTTTCAGCGCGTTCAAGCCAATTCACAACTACGTAGAATATTTATAAATTTTTTACAAGGGAGTACAAACAATAATTTCCTTATATATAAAAATGTAGTAACTGACTCCCATTTGGTCACTGAGTGTTGAATTAAACCGCTTAATTGAAATTTTATCTTTTTACAAATTTACATGGAATTTCTTTGATGCCGATACTGCACTGCTTTTGTTGTACCTGGAATTATGCTTCCCTATAGAACACAATATTATTAAATAATATTATTAAAATATTATTTAATATCTTCCATAATATTATTAAAGTTTTAAATCCCTTTTAATTCAACTCATATAACGCTGCAATTTTTTCTGCTGCAATTTACATTGTGATCTAGTTCATCATTAGTTTAAAATATGTTCAACTTCTCTGAAAATACAATAATTAAATAAGAAAAAGGGAAACTTGTGTAACGTAAATAAGCACAAGTACCACAATAAAGTAGCATACAGATGATTCGAAAATAAAATGTGCAAAAAGCCAGTACAAGAAGTTCTTGAAGTGGCGAAGATGATCCAACATATCCTCTAAACCGCTGTATGCTGCATTATTATGTTATTTATGCTTATATATGCTGCTCAAATTTTCCTTCTTTGTACAAATTGTATTTTACTTATTAAAGTAATAAAATAGTATGAGAACGTAGTACTACAGTGATATGCAAAAGTTTTAACTGAATATTTATTATTTATTGTTTCGCCTTTTTATAAAGCTTTACGTGCGTAAAGATTGTTTGAATCTTTAGTTTACGCATAGGCTTTAGAAAATAAGGACGCTTTCAGGATAGGTGAAAATGTGACATTGATGGATTAAGTTAAATGTGCAACAGAACGGATGCGCCAGACTCAAATTACTTTTAGAATATGTTTTGTAACTTACTAGTCATTCGTGTTATATTTATAATATATATATATATATATATATTTATATATATATGTGTGTGTGTGTGTGTGTGTGTGTGTGTGTGTGTGTGTGTGTGTGTGTGTGTGTGTGTGTGTGTGTGTGTGTGTGTGCTTTGATAGTGAATAATATTTGGCTTCCACTTAAAATAATATCAAAAGAATGCCTTAATACTATGGTAAATTTTGTTGTTCTTCAAATAATAAGAAAACAAATTCTGCCTGCTATGTTTTTGAGGCAACATATGATGTTATTTTCTAGTATTTACGTATATATACAAACGGGATCAGGATATTTTATTCTTCAGATCTGCAAATTCAGAGCTACGAATTTAGAGGAATATCTCTAAATAACATGGTAACTTTTCTTAAACTTTACCAAATTAGTGGAAATGTCTCCCAATTTCTAAAAATGACCCAAATCAATAAAAATTAAATTTGTTTTTTTAGAATAAAGTGCTGAAATGATATTTCTGTAGCATTTGTCGGTCAGTCCATCCGACCTACTTACTAACACATTTAAGGAATTTTTATAATATCACCAAATTGGTAAAAATATTTCTAAATCCATAAAAATATCATGAAATTGATTAAATCGCGCTTAATAAATGAAATTAATTGTGTTTTGTTAGGGGATAGTATTGTGATGATGTTTCGTCAATTTGTCGTATAATGGGATTCTCAGTTCTACAGTCCCACTTGGCGATAAATTTGGCGATTTTTTAAGTTATAGCTAAATTGACGAAAATGTCGGCAAACCTTCCATGGAGAATGCATTATTCAGATGATATGATTTCCATCAATTTATTTAAGGCAATTGATATCATGTCGCTTATCAACGGATCCAATATGTTATGCGGCATATGATTTTTATTAAATCTTTTCCGATTTGAATAGTAAAAATATGTATATAAAATAAATTTCATTGACATTGAATTTTTGACTGGATAATATCAATTACGGTCTTCAGGTTTAAACATCATTATTATTGATATTTTCGGGGACTGTTAATTCAGGGATTACTGATATTTTCAAATTATTATGGAATTGTTTATTATGACGAAAATTGTTGAAACTCATATATAGTACGTTGTACGAGTAATCTTCTACAAATGCATGGGTATATTTTCCAATCTACGAGAATATAAGTAGTACAGTTATATTGGCATATATTTTGATATATATTGGCATATATTCGAATCAATTACGACCTTCTGGTATTAAGATTACGGGGATTTTTGATACTATCAATTTTTTATGTCATCTCTTTTATTTTGGCAAATAATTTTGAGACACATATTGCAATACGAGTGAGCTTCTAATAACACACTGGCATATTTTCTAATCTGCGACAATATAAGTAGTACGGGGTTGCATATATAGATTCAATTCCTTTTTTTTTGTAAATTTGCTTACAAAAGGAGCCAGGATGTTTTATTCTTCAGATCTGCCCGTGAAGATAATTTTGCATAGGGAGAACAGATATTCTTAAACTTCTCTTTATGAGCAATAAATTTAATATTTTAACAAAATTTGACATGATTTCGAATTATAATTTTTTTTATAATATATACTCCGTACGAAGAACGGGTATGCTGCTAGTAAATGAATAAAAACAATATCCACGTCCACCGTCCCCTTAAGGTTCCAATAAAACCCCATGTCATTTCAAGCATATGTGTCAATTTAACTTTCCCTGCAATACATGGTATTATATAGGGAAAGTATTGGAATCATACCGAAAATCGCAACTCGAATTTTAGACGTTTCGAGACCTCTAGAATACGAAAAAATTATTTTTAGCGTGACGTCTGTGTGTGTCTGTGTGTATGCCTGTGTGTCTGTCTGTGCAATGCATGTATCCACTCTAACTAAAAAACTAATGGACCGAATTTCACAAAATTTGGTATGTGAGTCACTTGCGTGAGACCCTGGTGCTGATTAGTTTATGGTAGGATTTGTAAAAACAGAACTCGCATATTTTTACGAAATGTCCCGCAAAAATCGCCTAAATCTAAAATAAAAAAATCTGATGTGGGCAGCACATGACTTTTCCTGCAGACGTTCTCTTTCTCTTTATTTTAATTACATTCACGTTACAATTCACGTTCTCTTTATTTTAATTACATTTAATTCACTTTTAATTCAATTTTCGTTCTCATTTAATAACTGGACTTATTTTCAAAGGTGGTGTAGAGAAAATACGAAAAAACTAATATATCTCGAGAACGGCTAATCCTAGTGTAATGGGGTTGGTCTTATTCTTTTCTTCGTTAAAAATTACGTATTGAACAAGCAATTCGTGGATATATTTGAGCATGCGTAGTTTTTTATTTCAGATTTTGGCGATTTTTGCGGGCCATTTTGCAAAAAAAGGCAGGTTATTTTTTTCCGAATCATACCAAAATTTAATCAGCACCAGGGTGTCCCAAAAGTAATTTACCTACCAAATTTTGTGGAATGCGGTCCATTAGTTTTTCAAGCAGAGTGGATACAAACTTTTGGGGGTCATTTCGCAAAAAAATGCGGGTGTCTTTACCCCGAATCGTACCCAAAACTAATCAGCACCAGATTAGCCCAGAAGTGACTTATCTACCAAATTTTATGAAATTCAGTCAATTACTTTTTTAGTTAGAGTGGATAAAATTTCTGCACAGACAGACAGACAGACAGACAGACACACACACAGACGCCACGCTAAAAATAGTTTTTTCGTATTCTAGAGGTCTCGAAACGTGTAGATCCGTCGAAAACTCTAGTTGCGATTTTCGGCATGATTCCAATACTTTCCCTATACATTACCATGTATTGCAGGGAAAGTAAAAACTACGTATGCTCAAATATATCCATTAAATACTTGTTTTATAGGTAATTTTTAACAAAGAAAAGAATAAGACCAACTCCATTACACTAGGACTAGCCGTTCTCGAGATATTTTAGTTTTTTCGTATTTTCTAGACGCCACCTTTGAAAATAGGTTCAGTTACCAAATGAGAACGGAAATTGAATTAAAAGTGAATTAAATTTAAATAAAATAAAGATAACGTGGATATAAGTCAGCAGGGAAAGTCATGTGCTGCCCACATCATATTTTTACTTTCCCTGCAATACATGGTAATGTATAGGGAAAGTATTGGAATCATGCCGAAAATCGCAACTCGAGTTTTCGACTTATCTACACGTTTCGAGACCTCTAGAATACGAAAAAACCATTTTTAGCGTGACGTCTGTGTGTGTGTCTGTCTGTCTGTGTGTCTGTGTGTCTGTCTGTGTGTCTGTCTGTGCAGATTTTGTATCCACTCTAACTAAAAAACTAATGGACCGAATTTCATAAAATTTTGTAGGTAAGTCACTTGTGGGCGGGGCTGGTGCTGATTAGTTTTGGGTACGATTCGGAATAAAAGAACCAGCCTTTTTTGTGAAATGGCCCGGAAAAGCTTTATCCACTGTAGCTGAAAAACTAATGAACAGAATTTCACAAAATTCGGTAGATGAGTCACGTATAGGTCACCCTGGTGCTGATTAGATTTTGGTACGAATCAGAAAAAAATAACCTGCCTATTTTTGCAAAATGGCCAGCAAAAATTTCCAAAATCTAAAATAAAGAACTGGGTATACTCAAATATATCCATTAAATGCTGATTTAATACGTAATTTTTAACGACGAAAAGAATAAGACCAACCCCATTACACTAGGACTAGCCGTTCTCGAGATATTTTAGTTTTTCGTACTTTCCCTACGCCACCTTTGAAAATAAGTCCGGTTATCGAATGAGAACGAAAATTGAATTAAAAGTGAAATAAATTTAATTAAATAAATAGAACGTGAATATAAGTCTGCAGGGAAAGTCATGTGCTGCCCACATCAGATTTTTACTTTCCCTGCAATACATGGTAATATATAGGGAAAGTATTGGAATCATGCCGAAAATCGCAACTCGAGTTTTCGACGGATCTACACGCTTCGAGAACTGTAGAATACGAAAAAACTATTTTTAGCGTGACGTCTGTGTGTGTGTCTGTGTGTGTGTCTGTCTGTATGTCTGTCTGTGTGTCTGTCTGTGTGTCTGTCTGTCTGTGCAGATATTGTATCCACTCTAACTCAAAAACTAATGGACCGAATTTCACAAAATTTGGTAGATAAGTCACTTTTGGACGAATCTGGTGCTGATTAGTTTTGGGTAAGATTCGTGATAAAAGAACCCGCCTTTTTTTGCTAAATGGCCCTCAAAAGCTTTTATCCACTCTATTTGGAAAATTTATGAACCGAATTTCACAAAAATCTGTTGAGAAGTCACTTCTGGTATACCCTGGTGCTGATTAGATTTTGGTACTATTTGGAAAAAAATAACCTGCCTTTTTTTGCGAAAAGGCCCTCAAAAATCGTCGTGACGTCTCAACACTGCTTGACGTCTGTGTGTGTGTCTGTCTGCGCAATGTATGTATCCACTGTAACTAAAAACTAATGGACCGAATTTCACAAAATTTTGTTGTAAGTCTCTTGCGTGAGACCCTGGTGCTGATTAGTGTTTGGTAGGATTTGTAAAAACAGAACTCGCCTTTTTTTGCGAAATGGCCCGTAAAAATTTCATTTATCCACTCTAGCTAAAATACTAATTGACCAAATTTCATAAAATTTGGTAGATAAGTTACTTGTAGGATGATCTGGTGCTGATTAGGTTTTAGTACGATTCGGAAAAGAACAACCTGCATATTTTTACGAAGTGGCCCGCAAAAATCGCCTAAATCTAAAATAAATACATACGTATGCTCAAATATATCCATTAATTGTTGTTTTATATGTATTATTTAACGATGAAAAAGAATAAGACCAACCCTATTGCACTAGGACTACCCGTTCTCGAGATATTTTAGTTTTTCCGTATTTTCTCTTCGCCATCTTTGAAATCAAGTCCACTTAATAAATGAGAATTAAAAGTGAATTAAAAGTGAATTAAATTTAATTAAAATAAAGAGAACGTGGATATAAAGTCTGCAGGGAAAGTTATGTATTGCCCACATCAGATTTTTTACTTTCCCTGCAATACATGGTCATGTATAGGGAAATTATTGGAATCATGTCGAAAGTCGCAACTCGAGTTTTCGACGGATCTACACGTTTCGAGACCTCTAGAATACGAAAAAACTATTTTTAACGTGACGTCTGTGTGTGTGTGTGTGTCTGTCTATCTGTCTGTCTGTGTGTCTATGCAATGTATATATCCACTCTAACTCAACTTATGAACCGAATTTCATAAAATTTGGTAGGTAAGTCACTTGGGTATGACCCTGGTGCTGATTAGTTTTTGGTACGATTCGTAAAAACAGAACCCTCCTTTTTTGCGAAATGGCCCGTAAAAATTTCATGTTTCCACTCTAGCTAAAATACTAATTGACCAAATTTCACAAAATTTGGTAGATAAGTTACTTATATGATACTCTGGTGCTGATTAGATTTTGATATTAATCGAAAAGGAACAACCTGCTTTTTTTACGAAATGACCCGCAAAAGTATCACGTAACCACTCTAACTAAAATATTAATTGACCAAATTTCACAAAATTTGATAAATAAGTTACTTGGAGGATACTCTGGTACTGATTAGATTTTGGTATTATTCGGAAAAGAAAAACCTGCCTATTTTTACGAAATGGCCCTAAAAAATCGCAAAATCTAAAGAAAAGCTACGTGTGTTCAAATGTATCAATTAAATGTTTGTTTTATACGTAATTTTTGATGAGGAAAATAATAAGAACAACTCTGTTACTCTAGGACTAACCATTCTTGAGATATTTGAGATTTTTCGCATTTAGTTATGCCACTTTTACAAAAATGTCTAACTATGAAATAAAAACAGAAATTGAATGAAAAATGCAAATTTAGTGTTATTTTGTGCAATTAAACTCAATTTAATGAATTATTAAAGAAATAAAAAAAAATGAATTTGAGTCTGCAGGGAAATTCATGTGCTGATCACATCAGATTTTTATCTCTCTACGTACATCATCCCGTGAATAAGTGCATTTTCATATTTTAACGGACTTTTGGATCAGGCTGTACATAGTTCTTATTAGATTTTAATACTATTTTAAAGAAAAGTATAGACGTCTCCAAAATTTTCTATTTTAATAATTCAACGAAACATTTTAAGACACTCCGAATGCATTTTGGACAGTTTTGGAAGGATATCTTCATTGTGGGTTTTCGTCCGTGTGTATGTCTGTGAAATGAGTGAAAAAACAATTCAAGAACAGAAGAGAATGGAGAAACAGAACAATTTTCGGTCTGCTTATGACTCATTAAAGTCTAATCTAAATTATTTAAAATTTGTCTCCTTAGATCGTGTATTCTTGTCGAAAATTATAGATTAGAGTTTACCGATTTTGCTAAGTCACCTTTGAGCAAGAATGATCCAGTGCAACCATTTAGAAATATTGCCTTTCTTTCTAGACTAAAAATAATCATAAAATTGCTAGAATTCTTAAGAAGTTTGATTTCAAACTGACAGGGCAACTGAAAAAGACGACAGGAAATTGCCTAAACGGGCCTCAAAGTACCTCCTGAAAGTACACCGTAATTGTGTCAAAAACCAAGAAATTTAACAAATCAATCATTAATCATTGCTTCCTGACAAGTCGCAGAGCTTAATTTTTCTTCTGCCGCCATTCTTCATAAGCGCTCTAGTTTGCCATTTAGATTTTTAAAATGTTTCGTATACAAAAAAATCCATTAAACTGATTAATGACTTGTCAATGACAACCTATTTTTCCGAGGCATGGCATGATCATGTCTAATTTTTGTTCCTCTCCTTTTTTGATTTTCACGGTCAGTTCATATATTATGCATCTTATTTCTTTATCTAGCTTGCTTCTCGATTTCATATTTTTTTTATTATATATTTTACCTCGTTTTACTTCCTTTTTGTTACATCATATGGTGCTTTTATTTTCAGTTCCGTGGTTTAGCCATTTCCTGCTAGGCCGGCATGGAAAAGCGCTCATTTGCGCATTCAGGTCCAGGCTTGTTCGCACTGAAGAAATATATCTAAAGATTTCCGAAACTTGCGTCTACTTATTTAATTTTATTTCAGCTGCAATTTACATTGTGATCTAGTTCATCATTAGTTTAAAATATGTTCAACTTCTCTGAAAATACAGTAATTAAATAAGAAAAAGGGAAACTTGTGCAACGTAAATAAGCACAAGTACCACAATAAATTAGCATACAGATGATTCGAAAATAAAATGTGCAAAAAGCCAGTACAAGACGTTCTTGAAGTGGCGAAGAGGATCCAGCATATCCTCTAAACCGCTGTATGCTGCATTATTATGTTATTTATGCTTATGTATGCTGCTCAAATTTTCCTTCTTTGTACAAATTGTATTTTATTTATTTAAGTAATAAAATAGTATGAGAACGTAATACTACAGTGATATGCAAAAGTTTTAACTGAATATTTATTATTTATTGTTTCGCCTTTTTATAAAGCTTTACGTGCGTAAAGATTGTTTGAATCTTTAGTTTACGCAAAGGCTTTAGAAAATAAGGACGCTTTCAGGATAGGTGAAAATGTGACATTGATGGATTAAGTTAAATGTGCAACAGAACGGATGCGCCAGACTCAAATTACTTTTAGAATATGTTTTGTAACTTACTAGTCATTCGTGTTATATTTATAATATATATAAATATTTATATATGTGTGTGTGTGTGTGTGTGTGTATGTGCTTTGATAGTGAATAATATTTGGTTTCCACTTAAAATAATATCAAAAGAATGCCCTAATACTATGGTAAATTTTGTTGTTCTTCAAGTAATAAGAAAACAAATTCTGCCTGCTATGTTTTTGAGGCAACATATGATGTTATTTTCTAGTATTTATGTACATTTTACTCGCCAATGTATTACATTTTCTTCCTCTTATACTGTTTGTTACAGATCCCTAACAGCATTTTTTTCACAGTGACATAAGATTTACGTCAGACTGTGACTTTGGGACGTCACAGGTCGCAGTACGTCTCGCAATGTCATATTGAGGTCACAGCGAAGTCATTTTGGTCATTTTCATGGTCGTTTGTGACGTTGCATATTAATTTGTTTTTGACGTCACACTGTAATTGCCGTAGTAATGTCGTCACATTGTTACGTATTAATTAAATTATGGAAATGTTACAGAATTGTCACAATGAAGTTACAAAGTTACTAATACGTAATGTTGCATAAAAGTCACAAATATGATGTCACATTGTGACCCAGGTGCTACGTGACTACAACGTCACTGTCACGCATGTGACGATCTTTGCTGTGAGGGATACGTTATAATTTTAAACATAGGATCGTCATTTTGAGGTAAAAGTTAAGCTTCAAAGAAAGTTCTCTTTGAATATAATTGCCACTTTGGAGAAAACAAATTCTTAGTACCTCTTTGTTAGATATCTACTACTATGTTTATGAGTGCTTTCTATCAAAGAAACATTATAACTCATATTAAGATAAAGTAATTTTATTATTTTAGTTACCGTATTTGGTTGTCAACTTTGTTAAAACTTACTTTCTCGGAAATCTTTCCTTCTCATCTTAATTATTTTATTGCTTTATTTTCGTATTCGAATTATTAGAAATACACATTGATCTAAAATTCCAATAAACTCAAGGTGTTGCTATAAATAAAAAATCTGATGTGGGCAACACATGACTTTCGTTATATAATGCAATGAATTTACTACATTTACAGTAAAAAAATGTTATTGTTATATTAGATACTTATATACTTCCCAATATAGTGAATTTTCGTCATTTAGTCGTCATTTTTATTGATTTAGGATCATTTCTATATATTTGGCGAGATTTTTGTTAAATTGGAAACATTTAAAAAAGTCGCCAAATTCGTCGTCAAAATCTCGCCAAGTGTTATGGACGGAGAAATAAGTTATTCTTATGGCAGATAAATAACTATTGGCGTTCAAATACAAAAGCATTACTCAAAGTATCTTTTCTCCTGAATGGAACGATCTGGATCCACGAGAATGATGTCACCAAATTTATCGCACGATATTACATATGAAAAGAGAATATGTTTCTGAGCAGGAAATATATATTGTTTTTAATTTATTGGATATTTTGATAAATTTATTTGAAAAATGTTCAATATCTTGAGAACGGTTCATATTAGCATTCTAAAGTTTACGGCAAACGTTTTCAAAGGAAAAATTGCATAAGAAATATTTATTTGCGTAACTTTATTAAAGGTTTTGATTCTTTGATGATTTTTTCAAAATTTCACTCGAAAATTTAGGGGGGTTCTGGACACTCGATTGCGTTTAAAAACATTAGTGTTCCAGTATCCACGGATTGCAATTTTTGTACCAAATGTCATTCGAATCGCTCCATTCGTTCGTGAGATATTATTTCCGCACTCTCTCTCTCTCTCTCACACACACTCGAAAACTCGAATTTGAATTTTCAACCCCGTCACAATACTTTCCTTATACAGTATGTATATAAGGAAAGTAAAAAAGTTGCTGCTAATAATAAATACAGACTGCTGGATGGCACGAATTGGCATCAAATGACCGGAATTGAGAATTGACTGAATTCTACGGTAATATCTGTAGCATAAAAGAAATTAAATGAATTCACAAAGACATCAAATAAACAAAATTAAACAGCAGATGTATATCATTAAATATATAGAAACGGGGTTTTCTTTAAGCATATAAAATGAAAATATTAATTACATGCATTGAGCATGCAATGATACAATCTAAATATTTTAAAATCAAATCGATGACATTTTTCTGAAAATTATAAAGTTCAAATATTTTTTGTATAGGAACTATTAGGAACGGAATGGTACGCTTACTTTTACTCGACAGAATAAGTACCATAGCATTTATATGCAGGAAATTTTAAATCATACAATTTTTAAAGAAATAGAAATTTAATTGCAAATTGATAAAGATAATATGGAGAGTTTTATAGAAATAAATCTTATTTAATTCTATTTTTACATATTTTTCATTAGTTATCCTATTTCAAACCTTTAATAGACAATACAGACAGTAAAGTGCACAGTCTCTATTTAATGAATTTGAACGGGATATTTCGTTTAAAATCTTTAATGTGTTGTAAAAGTAATTGTTTAAAAATACTATATTAAAATTCATATTCATGCAATAAATTTGCGAGTAAAAATTTAAATAAAGATTATCAGTTTGCCCATGAAATATTTAAATTTTATGTGAAAAAGAAGCTGAATGTATTTGTTATAAGAAATCATCCGGAAAATCAAATATTTCTCTATAATTTGTCAAATAGCTGTTTTTGACTCCTTCGTCCGTTAATTACAGCAAATTAGTTCGTTTTGAATTCAAATTTGAGTTCATTTGTCATATTTCAGTGGTAGCACATTATTTTAGGAAACATTTCATGTATATCGTTGATGTCTAAATCAAGGCATTTTTAAATAAAACCGTGCTGTTTTCCAACTAAGCGCCGCTGGTCAACAGAACGGAAAGTGTAGCAGTGACGTCACAGCTCGCCCAGAAATGTTACCATAAGGGGAATAGGAATACATTTCATGTATCTCGTTGATGTTTAAATCAAGGCATTTTTAAATCAAGGCACAGCTAGCCCAGAAATGTTACCATGAGGGGAATAGCGAATGAGACAACCTGTTAATATTCTATTAACCTTGCCTTTTCCTTGTGGCCATCGAGCCCTCTGGCAATTACACCCAGTAAACTCCAGGAAGTGACTGCATTCTTGCACCAGATAGCACAATTCAATAGAGACGAAGCTATGGGGTTACTTGCCAGTCGATGAGCCACGATCTGCGAAGGGAAAAAACAGGTGAAGCCAGAAGAGAGAGTTGAAGAAAGACCCACGAGAAGTTCAAGTGTCTAAAAGACAATCGATTTATGAAATACTGTATTCCAGGCAGAAATGTTGGCGATTGCCCGTGCTGTAATGTGGATAGGAAGTACTGGCCATACGGCTGACATTTATACAGATATATTATCTTCCATCAGTGCGCTTGCCTCCTCCAGAACCTGCTCCAGATTTGTCAACAGTATCAGAAAAAGCATTATCCCTTTTAGGGAGGTTATTACATTAAGCTGGGTAGTAGCTCATGTGGGTCTCATTGGTAATGAGGCGACTGATGAGTTAGCGAAGTTGACTGCCTCATCCGGTATCCCGTTGGGGGCTCCTGCCCCTTACTCCATCCTGTCCAGCTGTGTTCGGGCGGAGGTGGTGAGGAGATGGCGGGTCCTTTGTGGGTCGTGGGACGGTGGTACGCGTGCCTGCTCCTTTCACTCGGCCCTTTCCGTTGATTTTCAACTTTGCTCTAGAGATCTTTTCCACTTTTTTACTGGTCATGGGCCCTTCGTGGCCTATCTCCATCGGTTTCATCTTAAGAACTCCCCCCACTGATCTTGTGGGTTGGGGGGGGGGGCGCGGACCATTATGTCTTCGTCTGCCCTCTAACTCGCGATTTCCATCTCTCTGGGCCAATGAAGGGTTGCAGGACTTTATGGTTTAATAGGGTTGTAGCCAACCCCGGGTCTATCCGAAGAATAAGTAAATGTGTTTCAATCGCTGGGTCGATCGCAGGGTTGAGCATTTAGTGTTAATATTGAGGAACTCGGAAAATACCAGTGACACATAGACTTTGGAGTTTAGACTGTTGAAGCATTTCCTGGAGTATCATTGGTTTGCAATGCAAAAGTTGAATGTAGGCTTTTGTTGTAAAATGTTGTAAAAGTTTAATGTAAATGTTGAATGTTATTGTAGGCCTTTGTAACCGCCCTGGCCAGGCACAAATAATTTGTTTATAAATAAATTTAGGATTCATCTCCCGGCCGGGGTTTTTAAGCAGCTCTAATCCTTATTAGGTAAGCCCCCCGGCCTGGGACGACAAAAAAAAATCGATTTAAGAGAGTTAATGTTCAAGCGTTCACATTTACAAAGTTCAGAGGTATGAGTGAAAATGTGATAAAATGTTCCAGAGATAAGTTTCAAAGTCCATGATGAAATAGGAAAGTCTGGAATCGAGTATAAAGCTGCCATCAATGACTGCTGCAAAAGATGCCTCCTTCTATGACTCTGCAGTCAGTAGGCTTCTGCAAACTGATACCCCTTTATCATCCACGAGGGCTCTTCATTTTAGCAATAAATTGACTCTAAAGTCATTTATCAAAAATATATTTTACCACACAATCATTTAATTTAGAATAAACCAAAACTTAATAAGAACTGTAAAAGTATAATTGTGAATTTAATAAGAATTGCAAGATTGTAAACTGCAAATTTTAATGAATATAATATGAAAATAATATGTTGTTAATAAATAATTAAGAAAAAACGAAATATTATCATTAAGTAGTTTTTGCATATTAATGTTTTATCTTGTAGGAAATATGTTTATTACTTTTCTTATATACATAATGTATAAGGAAAGTATTGTGACTAGGTCGAAAATTCGAATTCGAGTTTTTGACGTGCGAGCACGTTTCAAGTATCCCTGATCACGAATCAAACAATTTTGAAGTGATGTCTGTGTGTGTGTCTGTATGTGTGTGTGTGTGCGTGTGCGTGTGTGTGTGTGTGAAAGTGTGTGTGTGTGTGTGTGTGTGTGTGTGTGTGTGTCAGTGAGCCTGTGGAGACGATAACTGCGAACGAATGGACCGATTCGAACCAAATTTTGTACAAAAATCAGAATCCGTAAACAGTGGGAGCCAATTGTGTTTATACGCAATCGAATGTTCAGAACACCTCTAAATTTTTGAATAAAATTTTGAAAAAATCGTCAAAAAATCAAAACCACTAATAAAGTTACGCAAATAGACATTTCTTATGTAATTTTTCATTAAAAAACGGACATAAATTTTAGAACGCTAAGATGAACCGTTCTCGAGATATTGAACATTTTTCAAAAAAATTATCAAAAAGTCATATAAAATAAAAAAAAAATTCCCTATTGAGAAACATGTTCATTTTTCATATGTAATACCATGTGATAAATTCGGTGACATCATTCTTGTGGATCTAGCTCGTTCCATTCATGAAAAAAGATACTTTGAGTAATACTTTTGTATTTGAACGCCAATAGTCATTTATCTGCTGTAAGAATAACTTATATCTTCGTCCATAACGCTTGGCGATATTTGGGTGACGAATTTGGCGGAATGTCTCCAACTTGGCGACTTTTTGAAATGTTGTCAAATTAACGAAAATCTCGCCAAATGGATAAAAATGACGCTAAATCAATGAAAATGACGACCAATTGTCGAAAATTCAATATCTTGGAAAAAATATTTGCATCTACTATGAGAAAAACCTATTTTTTTACTGTAAAAGTAGTAAATTCATTACATTATATAAGGAAAGTCATGTGTTGCCCACATCAGATTTTTTATAGGTTGTTAACCTACGCTGTCAAAAAGTGGGTTTATGTCGAACGGACATGATTTTATACACACTATTACGAAGATAAATTAGTTTTAATATGTCGAATTCTAACTTTTGATAATACACACCATAAAATATTAATAATCCGACCAATCACATTTTTATTACCACAATAATTTAAAAATATTCTAAAAACACATTTGCGGATATCAATTTTTTGTTGCAAGCAAATGGCAAAGCATGAATTTCATGCAAACTTTTTAACTAAATATTTTTATATCACCCATAGTTTCTCCTCTATTTTCAAAGTCTCCAATGTGTTAAAACTTTGACAACTCTTTTTCCTATATTTGCTTTTCGTAGACTGTGAAAAACAAGCTTACAGGATGGGTGAAAAAAGTGACTTTGATGGATTAAATCAAACGTGATAGAGCAAAAATGATGTTACATGTTCACATTCGTGTTTCTTACTTTCAGTTAAGTTTTTCATTTTTTTTGTACTGTGCTTAGGGGTTTTATATATGTGTTTTAAAAGACGAAGATATTTCATCACTTTTCAAATGCAATAGCGGAATAATATGTTATTATTGCAAACTTTATTTTCAAAGTTTAAATTACACTTTTGACTTAAAATTCGTAATTCAATAAAGTTATTGTCTGCCTTAGTTGCGTATGCTTATTCATGAATTTTAATAACGTTTTTGTTTTTATGATTGATTTCATATTTTTTAATGTAGGATCGGTATTTTGAAATTTGGTTTAAAATATTTATTTTTAATTTAACATTGAGTTTTGATAAAGGTATTTTTGAAGTAACGCAATACATGTGAAATTATGAAATAATATATTCCAGTAATGAAGTTCTTTCAATATGAATAGTGACATTTATTGCTTAAGTTTAAGTATAGGTAGTTATTTAAAATTAGCTTTTTTTTGGCATTGTCACTCCTAATACAAATCTTCAAAATATTACATACGTACTTGGAAGATTAGCCGGATTGAATGAGACCAAAACCAAGATCCTAACTAGAGTGATAAAGTATTCGATAATTCAGCAAAGTACCGTATAATTTTTTATTATCCTTTTTCATCGTCAGTACCAATTAAAATTTTAAAAATATCAAATTTTATAGGAGAAATCAGACGGATCTAGTGAGGCACAAACCAAGATTCTGACTCGAGTTGACGTGTTCGACAATTTTGAAAAGTGCATTTGAGGGTTTTATTATAACTTTCAAAATTTTAAATATTTCCTTTTATATCGAACCTGGGACGAATCGAAGGGCACAAAAACTAGGATTCTAGCTACAGTATAGAAGTTCTCGATAATTTTGATATTTTACCCAATCACACAATCATTCAGTCAGTTCTGTGCATAATATCTATATAAATAAAAATGAAAATCTGTCTGTCTGTCTGTCTGTCTGTCTGTCTGTCTGTTTGTCACACCATCACGGGAGAACGGCTGAACCGAATTTGATGAAATTTTGTGGGCAGCCCAGAAATAGCCCCACTTAAAATTATATCCGTGTTTTGAGTTTCTACGACCAGTGGTTCTCGAGATATTAGTAAAAAACGAAATTTTCGTTTGTCCCATCATCACGGAAAAACGGCTGAACCGAATTTAATAAAATTTGGTGAATAGCCTTGAAATATCCCCCCATAAATTTTGTCCAAGTTTTGAGTTTCTAAGATCTGGGGTTGTCGAGATATTAATGAAAAACGGAACTTTTTCCTAGGAGTTCTACTCCCTAACTCCGTGGTTTATCCAAACGAAAAGCTTGAAAATCGTTTGAAAGTGAATTAAAATTTAATCTCTGAGTTTGATGGGATATTTTTTGCGTTAATTAGTCACTTTCTGAAAACATGAATTGTTTGAAACATGATTTAAAGGGGAAATCTATCTCCATGGTTCATGGTTTATTTAAAACAAGCTTTTACGGAACAATGAGAAGTATAGAGAAACCAAAATCGTTATTAAATTTCGCAGTTTATGTTATAAGACATGACATATTTAACATGTTATAAGATTCTATCTTATATCATGTTACTCAGAAACGCAATTAAATTAAATCTGTCTGTTAATTTTAATAATTATTTTTTCGATTTGATTAATAAATAAATGGATATAAAAATATATTTTAGAAAAGAACGATTTGATTTTTCTTATAGCGTTTTTGACTGGATAATATCAATTACGGTCTTCAGGTTTAAAAATTATTATTATTTATATATTCGGGGATTATTGATTCAAGGATTATTGATATTTTCAAGTTATTATGCAATTATTTTATTATGACAAAAATTGTTTAAACTCATATATTGTATGTTGTACGAATCTTCTACAAATACACGTGTATATCTTTTAATCTACGAGAATATAAGTAGTTCAGGTATATTGACATATGTTTTGATATATATTGGCATATATTGGAATCAATTACGACCTTCTGGTATGAAGATTACGGATATTATTGATGTTTTCAATTTATTACGTCATCTCTTTTATTTTGGCAAATATTTTTGAGACGCATATTGTAATACGGGTAATCTTCTACTAACATATTGGCATATTTTCTGATCTGCGACAGTATAATTAGTACGGGGTTGCATATATTCATTCAATTCCTATTTTTTCTTCTGTAAATTTGCTTACAAAAGGGGGCAGGATGTTTTATTCTTCAGATCTGATTGTGAAGATAATTTTGCATAGTGAGAACATATATTCCTAAACTTCTCTTTAGGAGCAATAAATTTAATATTTTAACAGAATTTGCACATGATTGCGAACTTTAAGTTTCTTTAAATTATGCACTCCGTACGAATAACGGGTGTGCTGTTAGTGGTTAATAAATTTTAACATTTTAGGAGGATATATCATGTTGCTCGGCATCGCAATTAAATTAAATGTGTTTGTTAATGTTTTTATTATTTTTTTTCGAGTTAAATAATAAATAAATGGATAAATGGATATAAAAGTATATCTTATGAATGGACGGTTTGATTTTTCTTTTAATTATATTAATTGCTGACTGCGTACATCAATTTCATTTATTTTGGCAAAGAGTTTTCAAGCTTATATCGCATTTAGCTACTAAACTCATATATTGTGTTTAGCCAATAAATTCATATAGCCGATTGTTGAAACAGAAAAAGAGTAGAGCGGGTATATCTTCTAATACAATTGTAGTGTTTTCATTTAGTATATTGAAACGGGATAAGAATGTTTCATTCAGATCTGCAAATTCAAAGCTACGAATTTGGAGGGATATCGCTAATTTGACAACTTTTCTTAAACTTTGCCAAATTGACGGAAATGTCGCCAAATTGATATAAACGACACACAAACAGCTGCCATAAACCTTCGGGTTGGTCGTGTGGCTTGGGTCTTCTACATATCAATGAAATTTTTTTTTGTTTTGTTAGAAGAGAGTACTGAAATGATGTTTGGTTAGCATTTATCTGTCAGACCAACCATCCTACTTAGTAATACATTTAGCGAATTTTTAAAATGTCACCAAATTGATAAAAATGTTTTCAAATCTATAAAAATATCTTGAAATTGATAAAATTGCGCTACATAAATGATATTAATTGTTTTTTGTTAGGGGATAGTATTGTGATGATATTTCGTCAATTTGTCGCAAAGTGGAACTGTCAGTTCTACAGGCCCACTTGGCGATAAATTTGGCGATTTTTTAAAATGTCGCTAATTTGACGAAACTGTCGCCAAATGTTCCATAGAAATATAACTATTTAGACGATATTTTTTCTACCAATTTATTTGAAGCAAATGATATCATGTCGCTTAGCAACGGATTTAAATCCAATGTGTTTATGCTACAGGCGATTTTTATTAAATCCTTTCCGATTTGAATAATGAAGATATGTATATAAAATAAATTTCATTGCCATTTCATTTTGGACTGGATAATATCAATTATACTCTTCAGGTTTAAACATTATTATTATTGATATTTTCCGGAATTATTGATTCAGGGATTATTGATATTTTTAAGTTATTACGCCATTGTTTTATTGCGGCAAAAATTGCTGACACACGCATATTGTACGTTGTACGAGTAATCTTCTAGGAATGCACGGGTATATCTTCTAACCTACGAGAATATAAGTAGTACAGGTATATTGGCATATATTTTGACATATATTGGCATATATATTGGAATCAAGTACAGTCTTCTCGTATGAAGATTAAGGGGATTAATTTTATATTCAATTTATTACGTCGTCTGTTGTATTTTACCAAAAAACATTTGTGACTCATATTGCAAAACGGGTAATCTTCTACTAATAATCGGACATTATAAGTAGTACGGGTATATCTTCCCATATAATTTTAGTACTTTAATTTTGACATATATTGGAATAAATGACTGTCTTCAGATTTAAAGATGACGGGTTTATTGGTATTTTCAATTTATACATGTAATCTACTAATACAGGTTATATTTTCTAATTTTCGCGTATATAATTAGTACGGGTCCCATACAATTTTAACGCTTTTATTTTGCATATATTGATTCAATTCCATATTTTTTTTTATATTTGCTTACATAAGGGGTCCAAGATGTTTTATTCTTCAGATATGTCCATGAAGATAATTTTATATAGCGAGAACAGAGATTCTTAAACTTCTTTTTAGGAGCATTATATTAAATATTTTAACAGAATATTTTGATTAAACATGTCATTTAGTATACTATAAGAATTTGGGCATGATTATGAATTTCAAGTTTCTTTATATTATATACTCCGTACGAAGAACGGGTATGCTGCTAGTATATAAATAAAATTGAAATATATATCTGTACATGTGTGTGTTTGTCTCATCATCACGGGAGAACGGTTGCACTGAATTTCATGAAATTTCGCATGTTTCCCTGAAACAGTCACAATTAAAATTTAGTCCATTTACTAAACATGGTCTACACAGTTTCATAAAGCATTGATTAAAATCGAAGTCGACTTTGTGGTAGCACTGCATTATTTGATTTACAAAGAGGTTCAAAAATTTGCAGCACATTCTTGGCTGACATTGCAGGTATCAACTGTCCCATGTTGACTATCGCACAATACGTCAGTAAGTACATCTATGCGGCTATTTTAATATATTGAATTGTTCAAGAAAAAATATCTCACAATTTTCAATTCCAAAATAAAATTCAAAATACTTCTGTACCTTGCTAAAAGACACATATCACAGGTATTTTAGAACACTAAGTCGCAAAGAAACAAAATTTCAGTATTTATGTAAAATATGTATATAATGATGCTTGCACAGTACACTTCAACGGTAAGAGCTTGCAATTTCATCCCAGTGGCTCAATGGTAGAAAATTGGACGGCCAGTTCGGAGATCCAGGGTTCGATTCGCGAATGAGGTAGCAAAACTCTGTGCAATGGCGCCCGAATAGGAACAGAAAGTTCGCAATATCAAGTACTCTAAGTTTTAGTTAAGTCGCTTTTTACAGATTAAAAAAATATCCTTTCAAAGGCATGTAAAGAGGATAAAGAGGCATTTACGTCTTTACAATGGCGCATGAAAAAATCAACCCTGTAGGTTAGTACAAAGATATCGGAGGTCTGAAAGTGACCCAAGTACGACAAATGCAGATTTATTGGAGTCTGGAATATGGAGATTCGATTTCAAATTGAGAGGATAACGACCACGCAGGATACTAACTTGTTGTTGTTGTTGGGACCCAGACAGTCCGACCTACCAGAAAGGTGTGAAAGCCCCAGGCCGTCCGACACATCCAGAGGACTTAGAGTATCTAATTGGACGACCGGGAAGGAATACCAGAAAGGTGTATGGTAACTGTTTGCACGGCTGGGAATTGCCACCCAATTTAGACCGGAAACCAGTGGGGAGGCATCCACAGGAACCGCACCCTCTTTCCCCTACCACCAACCTCTCGGAAGGACTAACGGACCCACACGTTGAACGTGATCGAACTTTTCGTAAACACGGCGGCAGTTTTGGCAGTGGCGAGAATCGAACCCGGGCCTACCAAGTGCTATTTTTGTGCGCTAATCACTGGGCTACCGAGCACTGGATACTAACATGTGTAAAAATAGTAGTCGCAGGAGGCTAACCTGAGGTAAAAATAGCAGAAGGTAGTCAGTAATATTGTCAGTTGCTCGCCAATCTGACATTAGAGGGAAGAGAATGCGGAGACCACGTCAACGATAAGAGTTTGCAATTTCTTCCCAGTAGCTCAACGGTAGAGCATCTACTGACCAGTTCGGAGATCCAGGGTTCGTTTGCCGGCTGGGGCATCGAGGCTCTTTATATGCTCAGCAGATATGTATTTTACCCATATGACGCAGATTACTCTGCTTTATTTTGGCAACATTTGTAAATGTATCCCTGTTCCAGACGGGAATAGAATCGCTGATCTTCGAACTAGGTAGTTGATTCTATTTTGTCGAAGTGGATTCTATAATCTGCTTCCTTTCAAGTCAGTCTAGGGTGAAACTACCAGTCTGAAGGACAATCTACATATTCTCTGTTTGCTTTCTCAGGTAAGCATTTTGTGTGGTCGTGATTTTGAAACTGGCGTCACAATTCCCAATATCCACTGAAAATTCGTAACTGTATTTTTTCCCAACTCCCATGATCATTGCATTTAACCTGCTGTGTCCATTCTTTGGGTCGCTATTGTAAAAGTCTCGCTGTCCCAGCCACGACTTTTCAGTATTTCATATACCTAGAGCACCATTTGAGCACCTGTGATGACAACATAGTTTCTGTTGCAAAAAAATATATATGCACCCATAAAAAATCGAAGTACAGCTACAAAATTTGGCATACAAATATTGTATTAAGATTTATGGAAATGATCAAACTGTCAGTTCCAATGATGTTTTAGGGCTCATGCTATGTGCATCAGAACGACGCATTGTGCAACATATAAAATGACCGGTATTCTCACTCGCGGACAATTGGAACTGGATTTTATGCTTCGGTGCTGCAAGTTGTACAAGAAGATGCATTTGATACGTACTCAAAGGCGTTGCGAACAATTGTCAGATCCTGCGAGTGGTCGTACCATAGGCCTAAGGGAAGCTGATTGGTCCAAGACGTATCAGTCGCCATCTTGGCCGTAGCGATATGGCAGTTGCTTGGTATATGCAACAGTGGGTCAGAGAAAGCACATGCAACTGTCGCAGAGATTCAGGACGCCCCAGACAGACAACTGTTCGAGAGGATCGTGCAATCAGAAGATGAGTCATATCTACGCCAATAACGTCAAAGGCATTTCTCATTATCGATGCATCCGCTATGAAGGGATACTATTCTTAGACGACTGGCGACGGTGGGATTAGGTGTCCTTTAAGACGTCTAATAATGATCCCTCAACATAAGGCAAAACCGTCTGGATTACTACCTAGCTCGTTCATCCTGGATAGTGTCCGATTGGAGGCCTGGTGCTTTTAGCGACGAATCTCACTTGTCTCGAACCTCGCTTCTTAGTGCTTATGACCACTGCATACGTGAGTGGAGGAGGTCTGGGTAGCGATCCAACCCAGCATTTGCTGTCAGATGGCACACGGCTACTATACTGGCCAACGGCCGTACCGTGCTGAAAACACCGGTTCTCGTTAGATCACCGAAGTCAAGCAGCATCGGGCGCGGTTAGTACTTGGTGGGTGACCACCTCGGAACACCGCGTGCTGTTGGCCATCTCGGGTGCGGTATCCCCGTGGTTTGCGCGCTAGATTTGCACGCTACCACAAATGCCGCCGTGTTCATGCGGAGTACGATCACGTTAAACATGTGGGTCCGTAAGTCCTTCCGAGAGGTTGGTGGTAGGGGAAGGAGGGTACGGTCCCTGTGGATGCCTCCCCCACTGGGTTCCGGTCTAAATTGGGTGGAACTTCCCGGCCGTCCATACAGTTACCTTACACCTTTCTGGTAGGTCGGACGGTCTGGGTCTCAACAACAACAACGGCTACTATACTGCATGTGACAGTGTAATAAAAAATCTTGTGGAACGGCCAATCTACTCTGTTATGCCGCAAGCCAATGTGACAGCCATCCAGGTTATATTTACCAACAAGACAACTCTCAACCACATACTGCACGACTTTCACAACGATGTCTTTGAGGATGTAATACCCTCCCATAGCCGGCGTGCGCCCCAGACATATCATCAATAGAACACTTCTGGGATATGCTGGGGCGGCAAATGTAAATATTTTCTGAATACCATCGCATTTACTTACTAGTTGCATTTGCATTATTCAATCAACGAATTGGGTATATATAGCACTTTTTTTCTATTTATGCCTATTTCGTCTGCTTGACTTTAGGTTCTTTGTTATTTAACACTGACGAAGATGATTCAACGTATCCCAGTAGAAGATGTATTTTTATTTCATTTCTACTTAAATTTGTCGCTTTGTTCTTGTAATTAGAACAGTGTTTTTTTATGGAATACATTTTTTATCATAGTGTCCATACTGGCAAAACGAAAGTCAGCATTGTAGTCGCAATTCAATTATATGTCCCCCTCTCGGGCTATGCCTATAAGATGGCCTTATATGTGATAACGAAACATACTGAGACTTCTAGCATCATTTGCTTATGTTTAGATTTAAAATTAGTAATCATTTTGTTTAAGTGAAGCAATTGGAACCGAGAATTAAAAATAATATTTATTGTGTGTTGTATTTAAATGTGACCAAGAACAAGATTATAAAAAAAGTTGATTTTTGAACTAAGTCTAAAATTTTAGAAATTATATTAAGACAAATCCAAATATCAGATAAAATTAACAATTATTTTACACTCACCTTATTTTAATTACGAATAAATATATAAATTATGTAATGTCAAGTAATAAATAATTCGGAAAATATTTCGACTTTATTTAAATAATTATGTAAAATATGTAACCTATGACAGAGAAATAGGTCGTTTCCGCTGCTGTATAATTCACAGGTTTAAAAACGCCGTTTAATGTGCTAATACATTTATTTTTATTTGATAATTTAACATTTCAATCATTCATTAAATTATTTTGTTTGGTAGTAGATAATCATGTAACATCGGAAGTCGTTCTTCTATGTTTCTAATTGGTCTTAAGCCCATATAGAAATATGGACGATCGACCATCATCAAATCACCAACCAATGATATACCAGGAAATATGCTGCCATCGCGCACACTTAGATGGTGCCCTGAGTACATGAGAGATTGGAAAGTCCTGTCTTCGCGTTCGAACTGGAGATCGAACAACAGATCTTCGAACTGGCTACCGGCGTTCTAACCAATGAGCTATTGGGACAATATTCTAATGTCTATACGTCGAATTCGACCGTATACATTTCTTTTGTAAGAGTTTTTTTTTTATTTCTAACAGCAGCACTTGGGACAAATCACTCACTTGTGTACAAATACACAACACCAAAAATACAGGAGAAAAACTATTACAAGAAAAAAAACATGAACAAGCAACAATAGCAACAATAAAACAAATATAGGAAATACATGGACGGTAGGCAAAAACACAAATCCAAAACAGTCAGACAACTTGAAGGGCCTGCATCCTCTGCCTTGCGCAATAATACCTTTTATACGTGTCACCAGAGAGTCCTGGGCAGTTCATTAGATGACCAGCGTCCATAGCTACGTTAGCACCACGCACTACACAGTTTGGACTTGGTATTAGATTAAATATATGAAGATATTTAGCTAAACAGGCGTGACCAGTTTCCAGGTGAAACACTGCAAATGCATGACGTCTCTGAAAACTGGGGATCTTATTAAGCGTAGAATTCCAAGTCTTGTTTTCGATTAGCCTCGACTGTACAGATTTGAAATTATTTTTCATAGTATGTTTAATTTTCTTTTCATAGTTGTTTAAGGGATTGAGCTATTTGGGGATTGAACAATTCTTGTTCCTTCCTTCGCCAGCAAATCAGCCCTCTCATTACCAAAAATTCCACATTGAGAAGGGATCCACTGAAGCACTATGATCCTTAGTTTGGTTTTCAAAATGCTCAGATTCAGAATGCAGTCTCTAACTCTTGAAGAATCCACACAATTGAAATTGGTAGCCGCGTGAATTGCAGCCTTCGAGTCGGACAAAATCACTGCATTAATAAAAACCTCTGTAACTCTCTTTTGTAAGAGTTACAACACTGATAATGGTTCGTTTTATGAATTCTTTTTTCTGTGTTTTTATGCCCAAAATATATTATATTGTACCAGAAATATTTATTTGTGCTTTGACGAATGCGGAATAATCACTGTTGATGTATTATTTAAGAACAATAAAACCCGTATTAGATGCACAACTATGAGAGATAAAACATAAACAGCAAGAAAATACTTGTTAAAATAGAGGTTCCTTTTCTTGATACATTTGGGCTATTAGGACAACTTCTACACGTCAAATATGACCATATACATTTCTTTTGTAAGAGTTACAACACCAATATTATTTTGTTTTATGATTTATTTTTCTGTGTGTTTT
Organism: Amaurobius ferox; assembly: GCA_951213105.1. NCBI lineage: Eukaryota > Metazoa > Arthropoda > Arachnida > Araneae > Amaurobiidae > Amaurobius > Amaurobius ferox. Next base: position 94,106,038 of record OX578139.1, on the reverse strand, counting down.
TGACCAAAATATATTATATTGTAAAAGAAATATTTATTCCTGCTTTGACAAATGCGGAATAATCAAAACCCGTGCCAGGCGCACAACTATGAGAGATAAAACATAGACAGCAAGAAACTACTTGTTAAATGTAGGCTGCTTGTTCTGATTCACTTGAGCTATTGGAAAAAGATTCTAATTTCCACACGTCAAGTGTTATCGTATGCATTTCTTTTGTAAGAGCCACAACACCAATAATGTTTCGTTTTAGGACTTATTTTTCTGTGTTATTTTGCTTAAAATATATTAATTGTAACAGGCATATTAATTTGTGATTTGACAAATGCGGAATAATCAGTGCTAATGTATTATTTAAGAACAGCAAAACCCGTGTCAGGCTCACAACTATAGGAGATAAAACATAGACAGCAAGAAACTACTTGTTAAATGGAGGCTCCTTGTTCTGATACACTTGAGCTATTGGAACAAGATTCTAATTTTTGCACGTCAAATATGACCGTATGCACTTTTGTAAGAGTCATAACACCAATAATGTTCCGTTTTACGACTTATTTTTCTGTGTTTTTTTGCCCAAAATATATTAATTGTAACAGACATATTTATTTGTGCTTTGACAAAGGCGGAATAATTAGTGCTAATGTATTACTTAGGAACAGCAAAATATTTTCTTATATGCCGTCTTAATAAAGAATATAGTTATCCACTTGTATTTTTGACAGGAGTTCAGAAAAGTATTGTAAATACAAATGAATTTATGAGCATTTTTTTCCAATGGCCAGGCAATTGATATATCATCATTCGCCTATACACCGGCCAGAACCGTGAGCCTATTAGCCGTCACATGACGTTGCCCCGGCGCACCAATGGGGGCGGAACACACCATGCCCAACGACACAACATCCATGCCTAAAGGTGGAACTCGAACCCACAACCCGGCAGCCGAATGATCGCTAGGAAATGCTTGCCTTGGCCGTTCGACCACCGCGTCAGCATTTATGAAATTATTTGTCTTGGATTTTTCTGAAACTCTAGCAAGTCAGTTTAATACTACTAAATTGAATATGCCCTGATATAAAGCGAGATTAATAAGGGGAAATTTAACCATCGTGGTAAAGAAAATGAAATAGATAAAGTAACTAAGTTTAACGATACCTAAATTTATATTTTCTACAAATAATTTAAGTATATAAATCTGTGTCAGAAAATAAATGGCAAAGTTCACATTTTTTATAAAAGTTTCAAGTCAATATTTTGATATCCGTTGCTTCAGTTTCTCCAATAGCTGCCAATGTGTGAAAAATTTGTAAAACTTTAGTTCTTGTATATAGTAGTTTATAAAAATAAAGATGCTGAAAGAATGAAAAAAATTGACATTGATGGATTAAGTCAAGTGTACAAGAACAAAAATGATGTTACTCATTCAAGCTCGCTTTTTTTCCGTGATTTTCTGTACACTTTTTATTATTTTCTTGCATTTTGTGCTACATTTTAGAATTTTTATAAATGTGATTTTATACAGTCAAAAATTAACTTCAACTGAAAAATTACCGGAAGCATTTTTCAATTAGTGCCTTTGATTTTTGATAGTTTATATGTAGCTTCTAATGACATATGTGTGAGCCAAGCTACAAATTATATATTCTAGTTATATGCTTTCGTTTTTCAAATATGAAATTGTCGATAATTTTGTATTCTTAGATTTTTAATAAGTTTGTATCTTTTAATAATGTTTTTGTCATGAACAATTTGGTTATTTTGAATTTGAAATATATTAAAGACGTTTCAAAAGAGATTAAAATTTGTATTTTATAAACTATGGCAGAACATGTTGACGGCAGTAGAAACATTATTCTTTCAAATGCAAATATAACGTTAGTTGTAGAATAAGATATTCATTAAAAGTATTAAACCCTTTCGAAATTGAAAAACAGCTTCAATATTCAAAATTTAAGGGTAGAGGAATCGCACCACCATAGATAAGACGGCATTTATTATGTTGTGTACAATAATTTTTATAACTGACAATAAGTCAGAGAAAGAAAGAAATTTATTGATCACATAAAATGGATTTAATTTTTAATTCATTTACTTCGCAATAATTTAAATAGCGCAATTTAAGACCATGGATCTACTTTGCGTTTTATCACATGTAGTGCTAAATCTCTCCTGGAAGTAAATTTATAGTTCTAATATTATATGCGAAAACCATTCTGTGTACTATCTTTCTTTCCAGCTTGCTTACACGTTTTTTTGGAATATCTCCAACATGGCTGCTTTTGGGGGGAAATTTCGCGAAATGTTCGAAAATTCAATATTTCAGATGCTTAATTTCTAATCTTTGTCGCTTTGACGAAATTATTAATTTAATATTCTTGATTCAATATATAGTGAAGAAATGAATGTGTTTAGAACAGGTATTTTTACCTAGGGAAATAATCATGTCTTTGTTAAGGGTGGTATAGTAATTATGTTTCTACACAGGGTCATAAAATAGTTGATAATTTTGATTGGGAAGGCGTGTTGGCCACATATGCCCTGGGATATTAAGAGCTTAAAGGCAGCATGCAAGCGGATGGTAGGAAATCTTCAACACTAACTTTTGTATCTCGTTGAATTACGGGCGTTGCATTTAGTTGTTACATAAAATAGTTTCAGAATGTTTAATCGGATATTTCTACTGAGTTTTGCTATATTTTGGGCAATAGATAATTCTGCCAAATCGTCTGAAAAGCAATACTTCCATTTTGAGAGCTTTTACAGTAAATTATGAGTACTCTTCTAATCTCTATAAGTGTGAACAAGATAATTTGAGTTAGAATGTACACACACACACACACACACACACACTGTGTGTGCTTGAAGACAGCAGTGCGGACCTGGCCTACCTCTCGAATTACAAGTTAAGTTCAACACCCCTGAGGACTTACGGACCTATATGTTTAACGTGGTCGTACTCCGCGTGAACACGGCGGCAGTTTTTTAGCAGCGGAAGGAGTCGAACCCGGGTCTACCGAGTGCAATTCCCCCGAGCTAACCAGTGGGCTACCGCGTCCTATGTACACAGTGCTTGTGTTTTAATGTTTCAAAAAGATCTAAATCTATTTTTATGGATATACCAGATGACTTTTAACACTCTAAAAATTTAAAACAATGTAGATAACAAATTTACGTGAACTAAATATACGATTAACCCTTTAAACGACATTATTTTTTTTCATTTAAAGGAAGTAAATAGTTCCTTTTTTTTACTAAACTAGGGTCTCTATCCTTCTCGCTAAAGATCGCAAACAAAACATTTTTACTCACTTTCGTATATCCATTTTGTACAGTCATACGCATTTTGAAAGAAAAACCTAAAAAAATCTCCAGAAGGGGAAATGAAAATCCTTAATGAACACCCAAACTTACTCTGGAATTTGGTGTTGAATTCATATTAGTCATCATCTGAGCGCTATCTATAGCCGATACTGAGACACAGATGCTTCGTGGGAGTTTTTTAACCCAAAGTCGCAAACAAAAATTCTTAGTGTATCACCTTACCTGCTAAGGAATTCAATGCTGAATCTATATCAAATGTCATATAAACTTTAACTATGTCCAATTTAGAGAATTAAATATTTCAATAAAAATGTGAATTTTTGAACTGGAAATGAAAACAGAACTGCGAGTCCTTCTTAGTAAATCTTTCTTGACACTCTCCCCCTTCTCCTCCAAAATTTGATTCCAAAATTTGATTCCGAAGTTTGGTCAAATTTATCATCATGTGAGCACTATCTATAACAGATCTTGAGAAATAAATTGGAGAATGAAGAAGTTAGATCTTGAGAATTGTTTCAAAAATATTTTTTTCACCAAAACTGGCAACACTTCTGCCACCAACATTCAACAATACATATTACTAGAAAAATGACATTTTGCTGGACCTATATGCCAAAACGGGCTCGTCGGAAATCTTTATATAATATTTACAAACCAACATTTCCGCTGGAGTAACAGTTTTCAATGTGATCTTCTGTGGGCATATTTAAATATTAAATCGCGTCACACAGCTTTCTTTTGCACACACATTACGATCAATAAGCTGCAATAATTTGCGCTAAAGCATAAGCAATCTTTTAAGCTTACATCTAGAATAATCCTGACAAAGAGACCGTTATAATTGCTATAATACCCCCAAGAATCCTTCATATTACTCTTAAGTTCATTTTGATACTTAACCCCTATTTTAATCCATTTATTCCACATTAGCGTAAAACTTTTGTCCCTTGAAGGGGAACAGGATGCATTTTGTCCCTTGAAGGGTGTAAGGATACATTTTTATTAGCTTTAAAATATCCATTTGCATTGGATTAAAATATAAGGGAAATTAAGAACAAAATGTGCAAGATATAAGAAGATCACCATATTTTAAAGGAAATATTGCATTTCCTAGAAGTAATTGACTTATCCTATTTCTCTAAGGATATATAGTCAAGAACAACCAACTGAACGCATTTTTAAATATTTTCAGTAGAATTTATGTTACAGTCAACAACCACTGTACAAGTACACCCATTGTGGGGCGCGGTAGCCCACTGGTTAGCGAGCGGGAATTGCACTCGGTAGACCCGGGTTTGATTCTCTCCGCTGCCAAAAAAACTGCCTCCGTGTTCACGCAGAGTACGATGACGTTAAATATGTGGGTCCGTAAGTCCTCAGGGGTGCATAACTAAACCTTTAAACAGATAAGTAGGCCAGGTCCGCACTGCTGTCTCCAAGCACACCCTATGCAAATAACAGCATTCGTGGACTGGGTTCATATTTATTTCGAGATTATCAGTATAGATTAACATATTGAAATATAAACAAGAAAATATGCTTTATGCAATAAATTTGGGAATGGCAGATATCGTATTTTCAATCAGTCATTGCAGATATCAACTATATTGTACTGAAAAGCGTATAAAAAGTATGAAACAGGTATAAGAGTGCTGTTATCTTCAGTGGAAACGTGATGCTATCTTTAGAAACATCCATTGTAGGTGGATTCTTTATACCGGGTGGTCAGAATTAAAACATCCCTACTCTGAGCTCTCTATACATCGAACTACTCAGTGTAAAGGCTCCAAAATTGTTGAACCTACTATTCAAGACATTGGGAAAGGGATTACGCGAAAAAAAAGTTCCAGAAACACCGATAGGTGGCGCTGTACAACAGAAAATATGCTGAAGAGACACAAAATAATCACAAAAAAACAAACACATGCGATATGGAATTTTTTTTCTTTTTAATTTCTTTTACTGATATGAAAACAAAAAGAAGATAAAAAAGTGAAGAAACTTAAACTGTCATTCTAACTGCAATTTCGCACTGTAAGCATAAAAATTTGCATAAACCCTTGGTTTGCAGCTACTATGTTCTGGGCATAAAAGGGAATAACACTGGGAAATTTTCATTCTTATCAGCGATGGCTGTCACACTGCCAGAACGCGCTTTGCTTGTGAAGCTGTTTTATGAAAACAAAGGACATGCTGCAGCTGAACTTCGAGAGTTCGTCGACTTAAGAATTTGCGCCAAGAACCATTACTTCCACAAGCTCTCAGGAGAATGATCGCTCGATTCGAGAAAACTGGATCTTGGAGTTCAGCCGGGTCGAGGACGCAAATCGACTCGTTCAGATGTCGTTGACGATGTTGCCACCGCTATTGTTGAACAATCAATGGATAACGTTATACGCAGCATTCCCTGCATCGATAAGGTCCTTGTGATATGAATGTTTGGTACGTTCGAATAAAATGTGTTGCAAATGTGTATTTTGTGTCTTTTCAGCATATTTGCTATTGTACAGTGCCACCTATCGGTGTTCCTGGAACTATTTTTTTTTTCGCGTAATCCCTTTCCCCATGTCTTGAATAGTATGGTCAACAATTTTGGAGCCTTTACACTGAGTAGTTCGATCTATAGAGAGCTCAGAGTAGGGGTGTTTTAGTTCTGATCACCCGGTATATGAACTTGCAAATTTATTTGGTATTACTTGGCAGGGAGGAGTAGGAGCAGAAAGGAGTAGAAGGTAGGCGTGGCATACATGAATTACAATGAGCTCGATCCTCAGTTACGATTTATTGTGTTTTAAGTAAAAAATAATACACTTCTACAAGGTATACATCTATGTCCTCCTTAATATAATATAATAATATCATTATAATTTAATTAAAATTACATGATTTTAATAAAATTAGACGAATTTCCTAACATTTCAAGTATTTAAAAACAAGGAAGAAAGTATACAAAAAGGATCAAATTCGTGTAGAACAGATTTCATACGGCGAAAAATGATCTTCTTCTTAGAATTTAAGAAATAACCGCCCCAGTTATCACTTTACTATAAAAATACATGTTTATTCTAAAAATAAGTAATACTTTTAGCAAGGAAAAATAGTATCTGAAGAGCAGAACCAGCTTATACTTGCATCTGTCTCCATCAGTCAATTGAAATGGCTCCCTAAGGTGTGGGAATCATTGATTTTGTAGGGTTTAAGGTACGGAAAGGAGCGACAAATTATTTTTATTTTTATTTCGTTTCATAGAGCACCTAAAGCAATTTTCCGAGTCAGTTTGTGCCAAAGCATGTAATGAATTATTGCGGCCATTATCAGATTGATTTTATTATTTAGTTTGGAATTGTAAATTCGGGTGTGGATTTTCTTATTTTGTTTTCGTACGGTTGCATAAAGAACGTTTTAATATTACGGGTACTACGGCAATTTTTTAAAACACGGTTTTGACAAAAACTTTGTTAGTTTCAATTCTGATGAACGCATATTTAGATCACTTCTGGAAATATACCTCTCTGTGTGTGTGGGAGCAAATGTGGGTGTAACACACACGCACACACACACACATAGAGAGAGAGAGATGAAGATGTGATCATAATTCAATAAAGAACACACGCACTGCGAACTTTTACATGCAAATACACATGTATTATATAACTTCATGTACCAAACAGAATTTTTGCAATTATCATGATAAGAGCAGATATTATTTCAAATGTAAGTTTTTCATACTATGTTTTCCTACTAGAATGTATTACCCAGCGTGGCCCGGGTTCTAAGTAAGCGGTCATTACTTATAGCTAATTAAATAAGATCCCGCTATCTAAATAATGCATTCACGCTCCATGTCGCCCGCTCTCCACAAAAATGTAAAGTAAATTAAATAAACAATTAAATAAGTAATAAATAAGTAATACGAAATCAGTTTAACCACGGAAATATTAAATAATAAAATCAATGTACAGAAGAGAAGGTTGATAGCGGTCTACACTTGAAGGAAGGACGGTCGATTATTATGGATGAAAGGGGGTCTGCCCGAGTAAAAATTATTAAAAAATTTGAAGAATTGGCTTTTTTAAAAATTTATAGTTAATGAACGGATGTCCCTAAGATATTGTCTTTTATTTAAGAAAGTATGTGACATTTAAAAAAGCTGGTGTTAAATTATAAACAGTAGATTGCATGTTATTTGTATATAACAATATAATAGAAGGGGAGGTATAAAACGCACGAAAGTAAATGCATTTCAAAAATCACGCAAATTCGTCAAATAATCGTAAGGATTTCGACTGAAGATGAATACTCTGGGATGATATTTTCGTTCGTTAAGGAATTGATATGTGTGGATATCGCCCAAAATCGTTATAAATCTGACTAAATCATTAAATAACAGAAAACTAATCCGAAATTAAAGAAATCTAACGTCAAGGTGCTTCTAGTCGGGTCGTAAAGTATATTTATGCCAAACTTTATTGCAGTACTACACTCAGATTTCCCACTAAAGACCGCACGTACAGACAAGCACACATGTAACAAACAGACAGGCATACATTTTTCTGTATTATGCAAGATGAAGAACACAAAAATCGATCAATTATGCATAAAATATTGATTATGAAACACTTTCAAACTGAAATGCAATTTTATTTAAACATCTCTAAAATTCGATATATTCTAAAGTGATATTTTTTAAATAATCACAATGCTACAATAATTTGTTTTACTTGGGAACTTAAAACTGCATCAAAAAAGCTGTTGCTCTAAATCGTCTGCTTCTCTATGTAAAATCATTCATATTGCTCATATTCCAGACACTTGAGCTAAACAATTTCGCGTGAAAAAAATTAAGCAATTTTTATACAACTCATTTTACAATCCCTTGATACATTATTCTTTCTGTAGAAATTAAGCTTCGCTCAAGGAATAATCAAAGTTTAGTGGTCATTTGAAATCAAAAATATTATGATTGCGTTGGCTCAAAATTCAGACACACAGATATTATGCAAAAATAAAGCGATTTTCTGAGAGATTCAACAATAAATGTAAAATTAAACGGTTTTTAAATATCACGATTTTAGCAGTGGAAAAAATAGATGCCATATTACTTCCCTTTTATATATAGTATAAGGTATAAGGAAAGTATTGTGACGGGGTCGAAAATTCGAATTCGAGTTTTCGACGGGAGACCACTTTTAAATCATCCCTGAACACGGATCAGATGTTTTTGAGGTGATATCTGTGTGGGTGTGTTAGAAAAGCTGCGGAGACGATATCTCACGAACAAATCAAGTGATCCGAACAAAATTTTTGTACAAAAATCACAATCAGTGATTACTAGAAGTCTACTGTTTTTACACGCAATCAAATGTGCAGAACCCTCCTAAATTTTGAAGTGTTTTCAATAAAGTTACGTAAATAATGATTTCTAATGTAAATTTTTTCATTAAAAACGATTGGCATAAACTTTAGAACACTAGCATGAACCGTTCTCGAGATATTGCACATACTTCAAATAAATTTATCAAAAAATCACATAAAATTAAAATATAAATATTAACTATTGTAAAATCTATTCACTTTTCATATGTAATATTATGCGATTAATTTATTATCACCATTCTCGTAGATCTAACTCGTTCCATTCACGAGAAGAGACAAATTGAGTTACAGCTTTTTAATTTGATTCCATCAGTCGTTTATCTATCACAAGACTAACCTATTTCTCCATAAACAGTGCTTGGCGAAATTAAGGTGGCAAATTTGGCGGAATATCGCTACCTTGGCGAGATTTTTTTTAATGTTGCCAAATTGATGAAAATATCGCCAAATTAATAAAAATGTCGGCGATTTGATATAATTGACACGAAATCAATGAAAATGACAGCTATTTGTTGAACATTCAATATTTTTGAATCAAAAAATATACGAATCTACTATCAAACAAAAATTCTTCGGGTATTAGTTTTGTATTTGGATGCCATTATTCGTTTATCTACTATAAAAATAACCTATTTCTGCGAAATTTTTTCGTTGAATTTGGCGGAATATCGCTAACTTAACGATATTTTTAAAATGTCACCAAATTGATAAAAAATGTCGCCAAATTTATAAAAATGATGCTAAATCAATGAAAATACAACTAATTGATTAAAATTCCATATCGTCGAAAGAATGTAAAAGTCTACTATAATTTTAAAGTTTTCAGTGTTTCAATATTGCAGTTCTCAACCATCTTTGTGACGTTTTTTCTACCAGCAACCAATCACGAGGAAGTTGGATATCCACTAGACCCAATGAACCTTCTCCAGTTCTGTCAATGCTAGATATTAGTATTCAACATTTAATTAACTAAACTATCATTCAAATTTCTAAGCTCTTCTTGCATATCCACGAATTCATGTTAGTTTACAAATAAAATTTCAAATCTGTGCTTTCTGCCATTTCTTTGCAATGCAATATCAAAAATTTGCAAGACTGTGTTTTTATGTATAAAAATAAAGTTATCAAACGTCACCCAATCCAGCATATGAATCAATCTACACAAATTTTATACAGCCCAATATGATTTTACAACAGAACCTGAAAGTTTGTCTTCCCAGTGGTCCCTTTTCTCTGCAAATTACATTTTTGTCTTTAAAATGAGTAGCAGTTAAAGAAAATAAATATAATATCAAATTCACAGAAACCAGTTTGTGCTCGAATCTGCCACAGTCATTCAATTGGAATTGCTCCCCAAGGTTTGAGAATCGCCGATGTTTTTGTGTGGTTTAAGGAAAAGAAAGAATTAAGGTTTCATCTTTTCCACTTTTATTTCAAATGGTAAGGTCCGGAGTCAATTTGTATCAAAGTACTTACTGAGTTACAACAACCGTTAAGATATTAATTTAGTATTTAGTTTATTGACCATAGGTTTACTGAAAGTTTATTTGTTAATAAGTTGAGTGTAAGTTAATATATAATTAATTTTTAATATCTTAAATTCGCTTGTTTTAGCAAAAGTTGACTCTGAATATGTTGAAAACGAAATCCTTTGTAGATGATTTTAATAATTGAATCTCGCTTTACACATATATATCATTTGAAATCCTAATTTTAACCATATTGATTGCGTAATTAAAATATTTGCAACATATATAAATGTTGCGTCATCATAGGCCTCATGCGGTATAAGACCAATGTATATACTCTTCTACCAAGCTTTATTGCTGTGTATTGGAGTGAGATGGGAGCGCTCAATTAATTCTTAATGTACTATATAAACCTAACTGAAATTAAAATTGAATGATGAGCGGTCTTTAGATTTGTGCAGTACATATTTTTAAATGAACGACGGATTGTTCTAAAAAACGTTGTCGTAGATTTGTATCGCATTTTGCATCATAATACTTGCATTTTGACGAAAACTAAAATCATTTACAAATTATTTGTAGCCAGTTTGAAACACCAGTTTTATTTTAAGTAGCTTATTTCAGGAGATCAAATTATTGGCATGGAAAATTGAAAAATAATTGCTCGACTTTTTCAACGTTGTTGTTGTGGATGCGTAGTTGAAAAGTCACTATAGAGAAATATCTTATCAAATTTAAAACTTATATTTTCGTTTAGAAATAACTCATACCACTGTAGAAACTATAGTGTATTTCATCTCCAGTTTTGAAAATTGCATGTTTCACTTAAAGCAAACTTTACAGTTCAGTTCATGGTATAGGAAAAAAAGTAATCATCTGCAAAACTATATATTCTACTCATAAAAACCGACAATAATTTGATAATTCTTCAATTTTAATAATGTTTGAAAACTTGACTAAACCTTGTCAAATTGATACTGGATCACAATTGAACGAGAAAATACCACGAGAGCACATGCAAAGACGTATCCTGAAATTTCATTTCAGGAGGAGGGGGGGAGGGGTCAGAACCAACCGGACCCTTCAATGAATACGTCACTGACTGCATTTACTGTCTGCTGAAATGCGCGATGGCTAACGGTTTACAATATCCCACAGTTCCAAGGTTCTCATATGCGTTTTAAAATTAATCTACTAATTTTAAAATTAACGTTTGTTTATTATATGTTAGATAATTTGATGAAAAGTTTAACACCGATTGTATATGGTACAGAATGTTGTCTAAGGCAAAATTGGAGAAATAGTCTTCCCAGTATTATTTTTACTCTGAAAATGCACGTTCTTTCCAAAAATAAGTAGTTCAATCAATAAAAAAATAGCTTCTGAGGTGCAGAAACCAGTTTGTACTGGCATCAGTCTTCATTATTCAATTGAAATCGTCCCCTAAGGTGTGAGAATCATCTATCCTTTTTTTAGGGGGTGGGGGAGGAGACGCCAGAAAACGGAAAAGAAATAATAATATATTTTTTGTTTGTACTTGTATACATGTGTGGAAAGTATTGGAATGGGGAATTGGAATTCGAGTTTGGGATGGATATGTACGATCTGGATATTATAGAACGTGAACGAAAACTATATTTAAGCAAACTGATTTATATCTCTATCTGCATAATGCAGATATCAGCTGCAGATCAAAATCTATTATAGTAAATATCTTAAAAATAAAGTTAAGCTCTCAATACTTTATGCTAGTACTACACCAGAAAAAATTGAAAGAAATGGAAGGAAAAAATACATGTGCAAAATATCACAACTGATTTTACTGCTTGTGACAATATAACGTTTTAGTACATCACTGAAAGAAGCAAGAACGGGCAAATTAGGTGATTACAATAATTTCAAGGGTGTACTGAGTATCATTACTCAGGTTGTAAAGTGTCTTTCTGACCGCAATCAGAAATTGAACCACAGATCTTCGTACTGGCCAGTCGACGGACGTTCTACAGTTAATCTACTCGGACGGAATCGTCCCTACTGCCAGATGTATGCGCAACAGACAATCTGACAGTATCTTGCTGTTTTTACCTTAAGTTAGCCTTCAGCTGCTATTTTTAACCTCCAATTTAGATTTCTGCTTTGTCGTTAAACTTCCACTTTTGAAATCGACTCTCAATATACCAAAGTATTCTAAATTCGCGCAAGCTCTTATCGTAGAGGTAGACATTCTCCACCCTCTAATATCAGATTGACGAGCAACTGACACTCTGACTGATCATTGCCTGCTATTTTATCCTCCAGTTTAGCTTCCTGAATAGTCTTTGACGTCCTGAGTTGAAATTAGTGCTCAATATACCACAGTACATTGAATCCATATTAGTCGCAGTAGGGCTACATTCAAACCCTTGATATATATGCACTAATCGACAAGATTGATTTCTTCAGGCACCTTTGTAAAGAGATTTGCTGCCCTAAACGGAAATCGAACCACATACATATCTACGTACTGGCCGGACGACGCTCTGACATTAAGCTACTGGAAAGAAATTACAAGCTCTTGTCGAAGTGGATTCTGCATGATTGAAAACTACTGTTCTTGTTACAAACACTAATAAACAACTGAACAATTGTCTCTTAGCGTCTGTTAAAGGGCTCAATATATTTGTACCCTTACAAAAGGACTCAAAACATCCTTAAAACAATTTTAATTATCAAATTTCTTTGCATGCTTTCTTTAAGAAAGTACGAGAAAGTGATATGCTTCAACATAAAGCGCTAATTGTGTAGATAAAACATAAAAAAACCTGATGTGGGCAGCACGTGACTTTCCTTATATAATGCAATGAATTTACTACTTTCACAGTAAAAAATAGATTAATTTTTGTTGTAGTTATTTATATTCTTTCAAAGATATTGAATTTGCGTCAATGAGTAGTCATTTTCCACGTCGTCATCATCAATGAGCCGTCATTGATTAGCTTCATTTTTATCCATTTAGCGAGATTTTCGTTAATTTAGCAACATTAACAAAAGTCGCCAAGTTGGCGACATTCCACCAAATTCGTTTCCAAAATCTCGCCAAGCGTTATGGACGACTAGATAAGTTATTCTTACAGCAGATAAATGACTATTGGCGTTCAAATACAAATGTATTACTCAAAGTATCTTTTGTTATGAATGAAACGAGCTAGATCCATGAGAATGTCACCAAATTTATCGCATGATATTACATATGGAAAGTGAACATGTTTCTCATCAGTTAATATATTTTTTTAATTTATGGGATTTTTCTATAAATTTATTTGAAAAATGTGCAATATCTCGAGAACAGTTCATGTTAGCGTTCTAAAATTTATGTCAATCGTTTTCTAATGAAAAATTACACAAGAAATGTCTATTTGCGTAACTTTATTAGCGGTTTTGATTTTTTGACGATTTTTTCAAAATTTCACTCGAAAATTTAGGGGGGTTCTGAACATTCGATTGCGTATAAAAACAATATTCTTCCAGTGTTTATGGATGGTGATTTTTGTACCAAATTTTATTTGAATTGGTCCATTCGTTCGTCAGTTATCGTCTCCACAGACTCACTGACACACACACACACACATACTTTCACACACACACACACACACACACATAGACAGACATCACTTCAAAAATAGATTCGTGATCAGGGATGCTTGAAACGTGCTCCCCCGTCGAAAACTCGAATTCGAATTTTCGACCCCGTCACAATACTTTCCTTATACATTATATGCATATAAGGAAAGTAATACACAATTTATAAAACGGTAAATGTGTACATAAAACAAAAAATACATTATTCATATAACGCTAAATGTGTACATAATTTATCATTATCAAACTAATAAATGCACTTCATTATGCCGAAATAAACTGTCTTTGATATATTGTAGGATTTTTTAATTGGTGCTAATTTAAAATCTGTCAAGTTTCGAAAACCAAAAATATTTTATAACAGCAAATTCAATATAATTTCAAACGATAATTTATTTTGTACATAACTTTGCTATAAAACTAAAATTAAGACATATGTAGAACGTAAGATGCACAAATTAACTGAAGTCTGCAGAAAGACTATTATGCAAAGTTCACATCAGCATTTTGAAGGGCTTAATGTAATTTTACAGTACATTTTTATAAAAATACGTAATGTGTGACAACATAACACTCCATTTTATTTATCTTATTAGAATAAACTTTCGAATTAATTTGTGAAGAAATATTAAGAACTTTGCACTAAGAAAAGAAATACTTCATTCAATCGCTGAAAGCATTTAGTTTTGTTTAACAATTTAATTTGAATAAATGTTAAAAGCCGTTCAGAAGATGGTGCAATTTAAATACATTTCTTTCGATTTTATGACATTAAAAACTAAACCTAAATTCGTTATAAAAGAAGGTAAATGTTAAAACCTTCTGACCTTAATCTTAAAATATTACATCATGCACAAAAATTGCTATATTTATTAAATAAGTATTTGATTATTAATTGCACTAATGACACGAAATAATTGAAGACTTGTGGATAATTAAAATATTTATAAATTGAACTTGTTGCATAAAAAAAAAAAAAATATATCTTAGAAATAAGTACATCCAAACTCATGTATTATAAAACAACTTATATAAATGAAATGATTTAACTGTAGAATAAAAACTGGATACAATTTTGTATTGATTTAGTTAAAAGCACTTTTGCTTTCCTTATATACATACTGTAAGGAAAGTATTGTGACGGGGTCGAAAATTCGAATTCGAGTTTTCGATGGGAGAGCACGTTTCAAGCATCCCTGATCACGAATCAAACATTTTTGAGGTGATGTGTGTGTGTGTGTTTGTGTGTATGTGTGTCAGTGAGTCTGTGGAGACGATATCTCACGAACGAATGGAGCGATTCGAATGAAATTTGGTACAAAAATCACAATCCATGAATACTGGAAGTCTATTGTTTTTAAACGCAATCGAATGTTCAAAACCCCCTAAATTTTCGAGTGAAATTTTGAAAAAATCATCAAAAAATCAAAACATTTAATATAATTACGCAAATAGACATTTCTTATATAATTTTTCCTTTGAAAACGATTGATATAAACTTTAGAACGCTAGCTCAAACCGTTCTCGAGACATTTTTCAAATAAATTTATCAAAAAATCTCATAAATTAAAAAAAAAATATTAACTGTTGAGGAACATGTTCACTTTTCATATGTAATATCATTCGATAAATTTGGTGACATCATTCTCGTGGATCTAGCTCGTTCCATTCATGAGAAAAGATACTTTGAGTAATACTTTTGTATTTGAATGCCAATAGTCATTTAACTGCTATAAGAATAACTTAGTTCTCCTTCCGTAACGCTTGGAGAGAATTTGGCGACGAATTTGGCGGAATGTAGCCTTTTTGAAATGTTGCCAAATTAGAGAAAATTTCGCCAAATGGTTAAAAATGACGAAAATTCAATATCTTGGAAATAATATAAGTATCTACTAATATAAGAATAGTCTATTTTGTTGAAAAAAGTAGTAAATTCATTGCAAGGGAAGTCATGTGCAGCCCACACCAGTTTTTTTTCTTATTATTTATCAATGCATATCGAATGCTTTGTAAAAAATCTTACATAATAAAACAATAATATGTATGTCTTTCTGTCGGTCTGTGTTGTCTCTAAAGGAATATTTAAATTTCGGACAGTAACGAAATTCGTTACTGTGTTTAGCTTAACTTTCGCAACACATGCCTCGGTGAGATGCTTTTTTAAACTTCCAAATGCTATTTTAGTAATTTTAAAGCATGGTTTTGAGGATATATTCACACTAATCAGTTCTTTCGGGATCAAAAATATTATCAGAGTTTCTTTCTCGACATTATCAGAAAGATCGGAGAACATTTTCTCTAACGATGTTTGAACAGAATATGTAGTATGATTTCTTCCATAATTGCTACTTTAATTTTATATACATAGAAATAATCATGTTTTATTTTTTATTTTGCTAATTTTCCGCATCGGAAATATTAAGTTGGGCTTAACTTTGTAACTTGGTAGAAATCTGGACCTTCGTATTTAAAAAACATTTTTTATTAATTATTCTATATTTGGATTTTCTGTTTATTTTAAAACTAAAGAGCAAAAATTTGGATATCTTAAGCGACCAGCAAAGGCGATCTTTCTCAGGCAGAGTTTGACGCTTCTGCGCATGCCCATCGATTGGTTGCGTGCGACCACATATGTTTAGAAACTAAAGGATTTATATTGAAACGAAAATTGTGATTGGTTTTGGTTCAATAAATATACTGCCTTCATAAATTACATCGCTAATTTGTAACATTACATAACTTGATCGGAAAATGAGTAAATCGATCAAAATAATTAATTGTCTGTCAATTTAAATGTTTTTAATTGAATGTAGTTTTTATAAATTCGATCGATAATTGACACGGAACTACAATAGACAAGATTAAAGAACTCAGACCATAAGACTCACATTACAGGTTCTGAGTAACTCGATACACGGCCAGACGATAAGCAAGCTTTGCATCTTACCCAGACAGTTCAACTCATCTAAAGGGTATAGAGCAGTTACAAGGAACAATCGAGAAATACGAGCTTCTTCTCCTACTTCTACGATCCAGAGTGTTCAACTTACCTGAAGATGTAAGATATCTATTTGAACGCCGGGAAGTATCATACAAATTAG
This sequence comes from Amaurobius ferox, assembly GCA_951213105.1. Lineage (NCBI taxonomy): Eukaryota > Metazoa > Arthropoda > Arachnida > Araneae > Amaurobiidae > Amaurobius > Amaurobius ferox. Next base: position 94,089,156 of record OX578139.1, on the reverse strand, counting down.
GATGGACCAAAGTGGAACCGGCATCCACAAATACCGTACACTCCTTCCCCTACCACAAACCTCTCTGAAGGACTTACGGACACACATATTTAACGTTCCCTTACTCCATGCGAACAAGAGAAATGTAAGCTTTGAATAGGGCCCTTAGTTGCAGCAGGTTTTCCTTCTCCTATAACAGAGAGCAAACTTTATTACAAACGCAAGTACGTTTGTAGTTCCGAGCGCCCTCTATTGATTCACGTAAAACTACTATCAACAAAGACTGGAATAGAAACTCTGCATCTAAAGCTGCACAGACAGCATGAAAATGGTTATGTACCTTAATAATGTAAACCTCAGTAGTAACCGATAACGCAGCAGCAAATTTAAAGATTTTTTATTGTTTTCGGAACACTCTTTATAAGTTAGTTATATAACATTAAATTTGATGCTATTATACATATATTATGTGTTTCACTATTAGTTTATTAACGTTATAGAAAATGAACAAACATAAAGTTGTGTACATTGTCCTCGTTTACCCTTTTGCAACTTTAAACACTATAAAATGATTATATTATACAGGGTGTCCCAAAAAGATTGAAATGCGTATTAATTTTTTATCTTTTGGAGATAAGTGGGCTATGTAAATTGCAAAAATGTTGAAAGTAAGGTGGGAAATAAGACTACGGTAATGAAATAGTCCTCTCGTTAACTTTCGAAAAGTTACATTTCTTTAATTTTTATACGACTCCCTTAGATAGATTTGGTCACTCAGATTTTTTTTATTTTTAATGCAACAAGATCATTAAAAAAACCCGCATATCTGTATCTTTAAAATTTAGCGAGTTATATTTAATTGAAAATTGAACATTGTGAATGGGGAACATATATGAAATTAGAAATATAAATTTGTGACATACCACAAAAAAGATAAAACTGGATGATGATACATAGGATACCCAACCGCATAGTGAGTACCACTGCTTTATATGATCTCTGTGTAATGCTTTATTTAGATGCATTTGTGATAAAAAATGTTGACACATATTAACGTATTTTTGATCTAAACAATTTCCATCGTCAATTTGTTTATGATCCCTAATTTTACTGATGAAACAGCCTATCACATGGTACGGAAAGATGGCATAAGTCAGGTTTTTTCCTTTATAATAATTCAGTTGATGTTAAAGATACAAATATGCGGGTTTTTTTTAATGATCTTGTTGCATTAAAAATAAAAATTTTCTGATTGACCAAATTTTCCTAAGGGGGTTGTATAAAAATGTAAAAAGTGTAACTTTTTGAAATATAAAGGGATGACTATTTCATTAACGTAGTTTTATTTTCTACCTTTCTTTCAACTAGTTTGCAATTTACATTGCCCAGTTATCTCCAACAGGTAAAGAATTAAATCAAGTTTCAATCTTTTTGGGACACCCTGTATAATCATTTTATAGTGTTTAAAGTAGAAAAAAGGGTAAACGAGGACAATGTATATAGCATCTTTAAAACTCTGATGTGAGTAGCATACTAATTTCCCAACATAATACACTGATTTTTCTTATTTCACAGCGAAATTATAATGTACAAGATTACAGCACAATATTTTTAGCATTGAATTAACACTCCGTAAATTAAAATATTGCGAATTTAGCAACTTACTAGTCTAAGCAGAATGACTTTTTCATACTCAGATGAAAAATTCTTATCAAAATATCATATTCAGGTGAACAATTTTTATCAAAATGCTATAGATATTTAATGACTATCACGTGAAATAAATGATTATCGGCACATTTTTGGGCGTCAAAATATAAAATTACTGCAAAACGTATCTTCTTTAGTGAACGGAACGAAATAGGAGTAAATCCACGATAATGCTGTAAAAGAGTTTTTGTATAATAGTGCGTATAGAAAGTTCGTTCGTTACTAATTCCCCCGTGGTGAAGGGGCGCCTAAGCACCACGTCCACAAGACACCCCCCCAGACTATTCCATATATAGGAGATTTGCAGCTTCATACAGAGGCTCCCCCAAGGGCGGAAGTCTGACTTGGCCTCGACATGACAACATCCATGCCCGCTGGCGGGATTCGAACCCGCAACCCAGCAATCCAGCGATCAGACGGAAACGAATGCTCCTGACCGCTCGACCACCGGATCGGCGCGTATAGAAAGTGAACTCATTGGATGACATTTATCACTTTTTTAATTTTATATATTTTTATAAAAAAAATTATTTAAAAAACGTACAATATCTTGAGAGGGATTCATGCTGCCGTTCTAGCGTTTGTTAATATCTTTAATGTAAGAATACTATATGAACAGCTTTTTGCATTCGTTTTATAATGAAAAATTACGCATGAAATGAATATTTATTTAACAATGTTGAAGATCTAGATTTTCTAATGATGTTTTTCCCAAAATTAATTTGTACATCGTACACTATCTCGAGAACGGTTCATGCCATCATTAAGGATTGTGTCATCCGTTGTCTAATCAAAGATTACGTAACAAATTATATTTTTACAATATTGAAATTCCTGATTGATGAATGATTTTTTCTATTTATTTTAAATCCGGGATCACCGCGTATAAAATCAACAGGGTTTCAGTATTCGCCACTTGTAATAATAGTGTCAAATGTTCTGGCGAAACACTTTATCCGTTCGTAAGATATCACTTCCACTGATCCAAGGACACACAGACACACTAACATACATAAATGTACACACATACACTCAGACATTACGTTAAAACGTTCGATTCGAGTTAAGAGATATTTAAAACGTGCTATTCTGTCTATAACTTGATTTCAAATCTTCAAAACCATTAAAATATTTGTCCGTACTATGCACGTAAGAAAAGTAAAAAAATATATGCTACTACGAAACAAAAAGAAGCTGTTCATATATTATTCTTATCTCTTTCATTAAAGATAATAGCACAACGAAGTTACAAGTAATTCAATCTCGTGATAATTTCTTTTAAACGACTCGATCAGATTTTCCCCACTAATCACATAATTACGTGTGACTAAGACTGAAAGGGAAAATAAATACCCATGCGACACCTAGTGCAAGATCTCACTTCCAGTTAAGGTTTATTAGATTTCGCGAAATTAAATTATTAGCTTATCTTTTCATACTCACATAAAAGTGCCTAATGTTCTTTGAGTATCTTGTTCAGAGATATCGTCTAGACGGTGTGCAATCTGAGTAAATCTTGATAAAGAATTTCGAAGAATGCGATAATTTTATTGTCCGTAACCGGGATTAGCGCTACTCATTTAAACTGCGCTTATATTTTATGGTAACTGGAAGATTGTATTTTTGTAAATCATCTGCTCTCGTGTAGAATATAAATGAAAATATACAGGTTATCATGTAAGTACAAGAAACGGCAAAATTGTAAATAAAGATCGCACATTCCATTTCGGAGGTGAGAGCTTGCAATTTCGTTCCAGTAGATCGACGGCAGAGAGACGGCTGGTCAGTTCTAAGATCCAGGGTTCGAGTCCCGGTAAAGTCAGCAAGGTTATTAACAGTGCTCGAACAAATCAGCCCTGTAATGTAGTGCAAAGATGCCGGATGTTCGAAGACCCCAGACCGTGCGACTCACATAATGGGTTTAGAGTAGCTAGCTGCACGGCCGGGAAAGGATAGCTCCTGCACTCAGGAGGCACCCACGGTCTACCATCCGGATGCCGGAGGTCTGAAAGTGACGTTAGTACGGGTAGCACGGATTGAGTGGCCTCTGCTATATTGAACGCCGATTTCAAGTCAAAAAAATCACCCTGAATTCCAATCTGGATGATAAAAATAGCAGAAGGAGGCTAACTTGATGAAAAAATAGCAGGAGGTTGGTTATCAGTCATATATTTAGTCATATTGCCAGTCGCACGCCAATCTGATATTAGAGAGTGAAAAATGCAGACCCCACTTCTACAATTAGAGCTTGCAATTTCTTGCTAGTAGCTCAGTGGTAGTGCATCGGCTTGCCAGTTCGAAGATCCGTGGTTCGATTCACGATAGTAGTAAAGGAACAGGTGTTTAACCCCAATGCGGATCTGCGGATCCGAGCTGACGTCATCCCCGATGACGTCATCGGCTTATCTTATCGGATGACGTCATCGGCTTATCTTATCAGATAAGCTTATCTTATCGGATGACGTCATCGGCTTATCTTATCAGATAAGCTTATCTTATCGGATGACGTCATCGATAAGATTATTGGATGACGTCATGTACTGACACAGACAGTGAAGAAGAACTTGGCGGCCATCTTGGAAATTTTGGTGGCGCCCTCTATGGACAGGTTTGAGAACTGTGTTGGCTAAAAGGAAAGAATTGGTTCTGGACTGAGCTGGATTCGATCTGGGGACCTCTTGCATTGTAGGACAGTGCTTTATCCAGTATACAGTTTGAGACTTGTAGGCAGATGGTGAATGAATGATGTCTTCCCTGCGAAAGGAGTTTGGGTACTTAGAATATTTTCTGAACTTCTACGAGGGGATGGTGCGAGTGAATTAAAATTTTAATTAATTTTTAATAAATGAATAAAATATATTATGAAAAAAATGGAATATAGTCATAATTGAATTTTAATAAGAGGATTATTTTTTTAATGAATGGGTAATTATTGTTTTTATGAAATGTTTTGGAAAATGCTTGAAGACATTTACGAAAGTTTTGATGGCGCCATCTATTGGCACTTGAATGAAATACATGCGACGAATAATAATAGAATTAATTTCGAATGAGGTTTTTGTGTTCTTTTAATTAGCTAGTCGAACGATGACTTAATAATTTTAGCTTCACGCTCATACATGTTTTAATGAAGATAATTAATTTTTTTTTTACATTGACCGTTCATCAGTGATTTTTAAGGACGGGGTGTATGTTTTTGAATTTTATTAATTTTAATGAAATGATTTTTGGGGTGTTTTTGAATGAAGGAATGGGGGACTCCATAGTGAACTAGAATATCGCATGTTTGATGTTACCACAAGTTGGGAACAGGATTTGACCCTTTTAGAAGAGGTGTGTGTGCGCGTATACCAGCCAAGATTTATGTTTTAAAAGCCTGTGAGATTTTAGGGATAGGTTATACTACTCGCTGAACACGTTTCGACAATTTTTTCAGCTAACATGAATGCATTCATGGAGTTCTACCATGAATTTCCTAGCAATATAGTAAAAGTACTATACATAATTTTTTTTTACATCCTTTTAAAATTTTACATGCTACTAAACACGAATTGACTATTTTTTTTACGGTGGCCCATAAATTTTTCGCAAACTCATTCCTGAAAGAAACGTGATTAATACACATCATTAAAAACCATGACTCTCACAGCCAACTTACCATGACTCTCACAGCTGAAAAACAAAACATACATTAAAAATTATAATACCAGAAACTTGTTAAATAATATACATTGATAGTAACAAATATTTTTTTTTTAGGTTTAAGCCCACCATCCACCCGGTGTCTTCGCACCGCCTCAAACCTTGTACATTTTTTTTTTAAATTTTCTTTTCAATTAAATAAATCTAACAGCATATACGACTATTATAATAACGAAATGATTTTTTTTTCTTTTTATAAAAATAATAATGAAACTTAGAACTCACATCCAACGTCTTCACTAGCTGCTGGCTAAACTCCAAATGATTGACACACTCTCATTACGCTATTAAGAATTAGATCTTATCTATAATGACGTCAGCATTATGAGGTGTTGCCACCTATTTTTTCTAATAATATATTTCTAGTAACTGGATACTTCAGGGGTCTGATTTGGTACACATAATCTGAAATACATCATTTTAATTATATTGTGCATTGAATATGATTTGGCCATTTTTAAAGTGGTGGATGTAATTGAAATATCGAAAATTAGAATTTAACAAGCTAACGAATCGAATATTTTCACCCACAAAACTTTAGCTTTAAGTTTAAATAAAATAAAAGCCAGTGAATATCATTTGACCATTTTAACAGTGAAGGGCATAATTTTTACTACCATTATAGAACTTAGAAGTGAGTGTACAGTTTCGATTATTTTTACAGAACACCAACACATTTTAAAATCTATTGAATAGGAATAGGCCATTTTGCACATACATGTACCTAGATTTCAACACCCAGTATTAAAACCTACTAAACATGAAACGTGTAAGTATTGTGTGAGATTTTATCGCACTAACTTTTAAACTCTTTAAATTTTTAAAAATGTCCGAAATAGTTGTATTTCATTGGTAGACATAAATTGTATGGCGTACATTTTTTTTTTTTTTTTTTTTTGAAAAAATATATGTTTCCACAGCTTTTAAAATAGATTTCTACAGTTGTACACTACGGTTCTAGAATTTTCTAAATACGAATCGACTGTTTGAACTACCAATGGTGTTTTTACCGATGCAAATATTTACAACACAAATATTTCGATGAAACCGAACTTAGTTGAAGCTTCTAAGTATGAATATTTAGAATCATTTCATATAATTCTTATATTCACACTGAAAATAGTTAACAAAATTAGAACTCACGGAGCGACATCTTCACAGCTTACCGCCAACACTCCAAATGAGACACACGCACTCATTACATCATTAAAAATTAGATCTTATCTATAATGACGTCATTATGTTGACGTGTTGCCACCAGGCAGTTATTCTTTCTTAATTATAGCGCATTGTATACGATTTAACCATTTTTAAAGTGATGGATGTAATTTTAGCACCGAAGTTTAGAATTTAACAAGCTAAGGAACACGAATCGAGCATTTTTACAGACATGATTGTATTTTACTATTTTACCGAATTGTTTGCATCTTAGCGAATGTTTGATGAACTAGGATTTTTTTTTTTTTTTTTTTTTTTTTTTTTAATCTTACTCAAGGCCTAAGACTCCTTTAGCGCATAAAATTATGATATTTTAATAAAATTTGCAAAAATTGCACAATGCTTAGTGGATAATTACTGAATAAGAGATATGTTTTTAATGTTACAGCAACATCTAAAGCCCCTTAAATCGGCATATTTTTAAAACTGTCATGAATTTTAGGGGGATAGAATATCACTTAACGATTTTTTTTTAAGGACATGCGATTGTCAACATTGAATTTAAATGAAAGACTGACCCTCTAGGCCAAGTGTAGTACATTGTAATAATATTAAAATATGAAAGATATGCATTTAACTCTTTAAAAGAAACATGTAATGAGTTTTGATATCTTAATACGAGACATTATTGACATGCACATAGAAATGTCATGATCTCGCGGGTGTAGGCGCACCATATAATCATTCAATTCATAATGAATGTCCACATTTGAATATACATATTTAACATCACCTGGAAAATGATAGGGCGAAACTGAGATCTGAGACAAAATTTTACACTTCCTACGAAATAAATCCCAAACATCGTAGACTTTTAGGAAGCTAGGGCTAAATTTTCAACTATTCTTAGAGATTGAAACACAACATTGGTTACGAATCTTCATACTTTAGAGAATGGAACATAACTTAGCATTTATTTTGAATGAATTCAGAATTTTGACATTGATTATAAATTTTATGATTTAAACACTGAATATAAATTTTATAAATTAATCTCTGTAAAGTGCAAATATCGTTCATTACGAAACTCACGCTGTAATCATTTTATATGATTCGAATAAATTTATTTTTAATTTTTTTTGTATTTTATTTTAAAAAGCGATATTAGTAAACCTGTTATACTTGAATGTATAGATACATAACCTACGAGTACATAGCATTTTTAAATAAAACATGTTAAAAATGAGTTGATGAATGTAAATAAGGAGTTCAGTTTGAAAGATAAAAATCCATTTAATGAATCTATTCTTCATAAAATACACATTAAGCATTATTTGTTGCACATTTAATCAAACAAGTTAAAATAATTTCCTTATCGCACATTCATAGTCCTCTGATTTAAATGACTTGAAAAAATTTCGATCATACCAGTAAAAGACTTCTTCACCACGCAACAAAACTTTCTTTGCTATGTTATTAATGTCAAGATTTAGAAGTACCTGTTCAGCCACTCTGTTGTACATTTCTAATGGAGTACTGTAAAGACATTCATGGTAACTTTGTTCTTCAATTTGACTAACACAGCCAACACATTTGAAAAGTTTTCTTACATGATACATCATGCTCTCATGAATACAAGAGATTAATTGTTCGAATGCAAAATTTTTGTCACAAATAACTGATGGTAGAAAGGTTATCGTGTCCTTTATTTTTAATATTTGAGCAGGAAGCCACTCTAGAAATATACTTTCTCGAAGTTCTATACTAATGTTGTTGACACAATTCATTAAACATGCTATTTGATTTTTATCTAAGGTAATATGACACTGCGTTAGACAAAATTTTGAATCATATAATTGAATTATCTTCTGTAAATGAAGTTTTCCATTGTCATTGAAACAGAACAACTCATTGCGACTGACGAAAGAGGTATCCGCATATAGACTATTGAACGACCACAATTTTTGTGAAAATTCACTCCAAGTAGCAGGTGACAATGTAACCCATTCACGCGTAGGCACTAGTTCATTTCGTTCGTTAGAGATATATTTCCATATATACACTTTTAGCTTCTCATGGCAAAGTTTCAAATATACATAGACACCAGAACCTAAATGCCAACGACGGAATGCATCTTGCACGGAATCTGAAGAAGTAAATTCAGTCGAAACAGATTCTGTAGTGGTGGCTAACACTCCGCTGTGTGTTAGAGCACAAGAAAGCAGATCTTGAGATGAGTTTCCGACCTCGGTGAGGACTTGTGAATCGGCAGTGGTGGATGTTTCTGCTGGGGGTATGGAAGACATAAGATAGGTGTCTAACCAATCCACCACAAAGTTTGATGAAGGTGAATTAATCACATTTGAGACGATATCCACAGATTTTGTTTCATCTAGGGTAGGAACCGACAACTCCACACTATTTCCACTAGAAATTAACTGTTCGAGTGATGGCATACTTTGAATTTTAGACATTACTTGCAGATAATAACATCCAAGTACCACATTCACAGTATAAGATTTATTTTTAAAACACTATGATCTTAAAATACTATAATTTTCTCGCAGCTGTGAACGAACCGAACCTATCCACGCAACGTCCAAGGTTGAAATGGTTTATCGGACCACGTCATAAGACTAATCACGTGACCTAAATAGAGTGTCGTGTGCAAATAGATTACATATGATAAGACATGAATGGGTTAGAACTTGTAATTTTCAATAAATCGCACAACATCGGTTTGTGCCAAGCGCAATTGTTATCTACGTGGGAGGCTGTCTACATTATTTTATTCATCTTCGAAATCATAAAGTGGAAATATGTACCAAACTTAGTTAAAATTCATAATTTTTAATCACACTATCATTAAATACATAGGAAAATTTTGTATATTTTTATATCTTTAGGGGATATGCTTACCACATCGCACAGAATATACAAGAATAGTTAGCAAAAACATGAAAATAAACTTACAGAATGAGGTCTTCACCAGCCGACATCCAAACTAGAAATGAACGATATGCACCCTAACTGCAATACTAAAATGAGAGCTTATCTTACCTAAGATCTAACATATGATGACGTCATCGGTCCAAAGTTCACAAGATGGCGTCATAGTCCAAAGTAGATCTTTCTTAATTACTTATTTTTTAATTACGGCTTATTGTTTTAATTACTCCCTATTTTTAATTACTGCTTAATTTTTATAATTATGAATAGGTGATTCATAATTATAAAAATTAAGCAGTAATTACTTATGATCACCTATTCATAATTATAAAAATTAAGCAGTAATTAAAAATAGGGAGTAATTAAAACAATAAGCCGTAATTAAAAAATAAGTAATTAAGAAAGATCTACTTTGGACTATGACGCCATCTTGTGAACTTTGGACCGATGACGTCATCATATGTTAGATCTTAGGTAAGATAAGCTCTCATTTTAGTATTGCAGTTAGGGTGCATATCGTTCATTTCTAGTTTGGATGTCGGCTGGTGAAGACCTCATTCTGTAAGTTTATTTTCATGCTTTTGCTAACTATTCTTGTATATTCTGTGCGATGTGGTAAGCATATCCCCTAAAGATATAAAAATATACAAAATTTTCCTATGTATTTAATGATAGTGTGATTAAAAATTATGAATTTTAACTAAGTTTGGTACATATTTCCACTTTATGATTTCGAAGATGAATAAAATAATGTAGACAGCCTCCCACGTAGATAACAATTGCGCTTGGCACAAACCGATGTTGTGCGATTTATTGAAAATTACAAGTTCTAACCCATTCATGTCTTATCATATGTAATCTATTTGCACACGACACTCTATTTAGGTCACGTGATTAGTCTTATGACGTGGTCCGATAAACCATTTCAACCTTGGACGTTGCGTGGATAGGTTCGGTTCGTTCACAGCTGCGAGAAAATTATAGTATTTTAAGATCATAGTGTTTTAAAAATAAATCTTATACTGTGAATGTGGTACTTGGATGTTATTATCTGCAAGTAATGTCTAAAATTCAAAGTATGCCATCACTCGAACAGTTAATTTCTAGTGGAAATAGTGTGGAGTTGTCGATTCCTACCCTAGATGAAACAAAATCTGTGGATATCGTCTCAAATGTGATTAATTCACCTTCATCAAACTTTGTGGTGGATTGGTTAGACACCTATCTTATGTCTTCCATACCCCCAGCAGAAACATCCACCACTGCCGATTCACAAGTCCTCACCGAGGTCGGAAACTCATCTCAAGATCTGCTTTCTTGTGCTCTAACACACAGCGGAGTGTTAGCCACCACTACAGAATCTGTTTCGACTGAATTTACTTCTTCAGATTCCGTGCAAGATGCATTCCGTCGTTGGCATTTAGGTTCTGGTGTCTATATATATTTGAAACTTTGCCATGAGAAGCTAAAAGTGTATATATGGAAATATATCTCTAACGAACGAAATGAACTAGTGCCTACGCGTGAATGGGTTACATTGTCACCTGCTACTTGGAGTGAATTTTCACAAAAATTGTGGTCGTTCAATAGTCTATATGCGGATACCTCTTTCGTCAGTCGCAATGAGTTGTTCTGTTTCAATGACAATGGAAAACTTCATTTACAGAAGATAATTCAATTATATGATTCAAAATTTTGTCTAACGCAGTGTCATATTACCTTAGATAAAAATCAAATAGCATGTTTAATGAATTGTGTCAACAACATTAGTATAGAACTTCGAGAAAGTATATTTCTAGAGTGGCTTCCTGCTCAAATATTAAAAATAAAGGACACGATAACCTTTCTACCATCAGTTATTTGTGACAAAAATTTTGCATTCGAACAATTAATCTCTTGTATTCATGAGAGCATGATGTATCATGTAAGAAAACTTTTCAAATGTGTTGGCTGTGTTAGTCAAATTGAAGAACAAAGTTACCATGAATGTCTTTACAGTACTCCATTAGAAATGTACAACAGAGTGGCTGAACAGGTACTTCTAAATCTTGACATTAATAACATAGCAAAGAAAGTTTTGTTGCGTGGTGAAGAAGTCTTTTACTGGTATGATCGAAATTTTTTCAAGTCATTTAAATCAGAGGACTATGAATGTGCGATAAGGAAATTATTTTAACTTGTTTGATTAAATGTGCAACAAATAATGCTTAATGTGTATTTTATGAAGAATAGATTCATTAAATGGATTTTTATCTTTCAAACTGAACTCCTTATTTACATTCATCAACTCATTTTTAACATGTTTTATTTAAAAATGCTATGTACTCGTAGGTTATGTATCTATACATTCAAGTATAACAGGTTTACTAATATCGCTTTTTAAAATAAAATACAAAAAAAATTAAAAATAAATTTATTCGAATCATATAAAATGATTACAGCGTGAGTTTCGTAATGAACGATATTTGCACTTTACAGAGATTAATTTATAAAATTTATATTCAGTGTTTAAATCATAAAATTTATAATCAATGTCAAAATTCTGAATTCATTCAAAATAAATGCTAAGTTATGTTCCATTCTCTAAAGTATGAAGATTCGTAACCAATGTTGTGTTTCAATCTCTAAGAATAGTTGAAAATTTAGCCCTAGCTTCCTAAAAGTCTACGATGTTTGGGATTTATTTCGTAGGAAGTGTAAAATTTTGTCTCAGATCTCAGTTTCGCCCTATCATTTTCCAGGTGATGTTAAATATGTATATTCAAATGTGGACATTCATTATGAATTGAATGATTATATGGTGCGCCTACACCCGCGAGATCATGACATTTCTATGTGCATGTCAATAATGTCTCGTATTAAGATATCAAAACTCATTACATGTTTCTTTTAAAGAGTTAAATGCATATCTTTCATATTTTAATATTATTACAATGTACTACACTTGGCCTAGAGGGTCAGTCTTTCATTTAAATTCAATGTTGACAATCGCATGTCCTTAAAAAAAAATCGTTAAGTGATATTCTATCCCCCTAAAATTCATGACAGTTTTAAAAATATGCCGATTTAAGGGGCTTTAGATGTTGCTGTAACATTAAAAACATATCTCTTATTCAGTAATTATCCACTAAGCATTGTGCAATTTTTGCAAATTTTATTAAAATATCATAATTTTATGCGCTAAAGGAGTCTTAGGCCTTGAGTAAGATTAAAAAAAAAAAAAAAAAAAAAAAAAAAAATCCTAGTTCATCAAACATTCGCTAAGATGCAAACAATTCGGTAAAATAGTAAAATACAATCATGTCTGTAAAAATGCTCGATTCGTGTTCCTTAGCTTGTTAAATTCTAAACTTCGGTGCTAAAATTACATCCATCACTTTAAAAATGGTTAAATCGTATACAATGCGCTATAATTAAGAAAGAATAACTGCCTGGTGGCAACACGTCAACATAATGACGTCATTATAGATAAGATCTAATTTTTAATGATGTAATGAGTGCGTGTGTCTCATTTGGAGTGTTGGCGGTAAGCTGTGAAGATGTCGCTCCGTGAGTTCTAATTTTGTTAACTATTTTCAGTGTGAATATAAGAATTATATGAAATGATTCTAAATATTCATACTTAGAAGCTTCAACTAAGTTCGGTTTCATCGAAATATTTGTGTTGTAAATATTTGCATCGGTAAAAACACCATTGGTAGTTCAAACAGTCGATTCGTATTTAGAAAATTCTAGAACCGTAGTGTACAACTGTAGAAATCTATTTTAAAAGCTGTGGAAACATATATTTTTTCAAAAAAAAAAAAAAAAAAATGTACGCCATACAATTTATGTCTACCAATGAAATACAACTATTTCGGACATTTTTAAAAATTTAAAGAGTTTAAAAGTTAGTGCGATAAAATCTCACACAATACTTACACGTTTCATGTTTAGTAGGTTTTAATACTGGGTGTTGAAATCTAGGTACATGTATGTGCAAAATGGCCTATTCCTATTCAATAGATTTTAAAATGTGTTGGTGTTCTGTAAAAATAATCGAAACTGTACACTCACTTCTAAGTTCTATAATGGTAGTAAAAATTATGCCCTTCACTGTTAAAATGGTCAAATGATATTCACTGGCTTTTATTTTATTTAAACTTAAAGCTAAAGTTTTGTGGGTGAAAATATTCGATTCGTTAGCTTGTTAAATTCTAATTTTCGATATTTCAATTACATCCACCACTTTAAAAATGGCCAAATCATATTCAATGCACAATATAATTAAAATGATGTATTTCAGATTATGTGTACCAAATCAGACCCCTGAAGTATCCAGTTACTAGAAATATATTATTAGAAAAAATAGGTGGCAACACCTCATAATGCTGACGTCATTATAGATAAGATCTAATTCTTAATAGCGTAATGAGAGTGTGTCAATCATTTGGAGTTTAGCCAGCAGCTAGTGAAGACGTTGGATGTGAGTTCTAAGTTTCATTATTATTTTTATAAAAAGAAAAAAAAATCATTTCGTTATTATAATAGTCGTATATGCTGTTAGATTTATTTAATTGAAAAGAAAATTTAAAAAAAAAAATGTACAAGGTTTGAGGCGGTGCGAAGACACCGGGTGGATGGTGGGCTTAAACCTAAAAAAAAAATATTTGTTACTATCAATGTATATTATTTAACAAGTTTCTGGTATTATAATTTTTAATGTATGTTTTGTTTTTCAGCTGTGAGAGTCATGGTAAGTTGGCTGTGAGAGTCATGGTTTTTAATGATGTGTATTAATCACGTTTCTTTCAGGAATGAGTTTGCGAAAAATTTATGGGCCACCGTAAAAAAAATAGTCAATTCGTGTTTAGTAGCATGTAAAATTTTAAAAGGATGTAAAAAAAAATTATGTATAGTACTTTTACTATATTGCTAGGAAATTCATGGTAGAACTCCATGAATGCATTCATGTTAGCTGAAAAAATTGTCGAAACGTGTTCAGCGAGTAGTATAACCTATCCCTAAAATCTCACAGGCTTTTAAAACATAAATCTTGGCTGGTATACGCGCACACACACCTCTTCTAAAAGGGTCAAATCCTGTTCCCAACTTGTGGTAACATCAAACATGCGATATTCTAGTTCACTATGGAGTCCCCCATTCCTTCATTCAAAAACACCCCAAAAATCATTTCATTAAAATTAATAAAATTCAAAAACATACACCCCGTCCTTAAAAATCACTGATGAACGGTCAATGTAAAAAAAAAATTAATTATCTTCATTAAAACATGTATGAGCGTGAAGCTAAAATTATTAAGTCATCGTTCGACTAGCTAATTAAAAGAACACAAAAACCTCACTCGAAATTAATTCTATTATTATTCGTCGCATGTATTTCATTCAAGTGCCAATAGATGGCGCCATCAAAACTTTCGTAAATGTCTTCAAGCATTTTCCAAAACATTTCATAAAAACAATAATTACCCATTCATTAAAAAAATAATCCTCTTATTAAAATTCAATTATGACTATATTCCATTTTTTTCATAATATATTTTATTCATTTATTAAAAATTAATTAAAATTTTAATTCACTCGCACCATCCCCTCGTAGAAGTTCAGAAAATATTCCAAGTACCCAAACTCCTTTCGCAGGGAAGACATCATTCATTCACCATCTGCCTACAAGTCTCAAACTGTATACTGGATAAAGCACTGTCCTACAATGCAAGAGGTCCCCAGATCGAATCCAGCTCAGTCCAGAACCAATTCTTTCCTTTTAGCCAACACAGTTCTCAAACCTGTCCATAGAGGGCGCCACCAAAATTTCCAAGATGGCCGCCAAGTTCTTCTTCACTGTCTGTGTCAGTACATGACGTCATCCAATAATCTTATCGATGACGTCATCCGATAAGATAAGCTTATCTGATAAGATAAGCCGATGACGTCATCCGATAAGATAAGCTTATCTGATAAGATAAGCCGATGACGTCATCCGATAAGATAAGCCGATGACGTCATCGGGGATGACGTCAGCTCGGATCCGCAGATCCGCATTGGGGTTAAACACCTGTTCCTTTACTACTCACGATTGGGCAGTAAGGTTCTTTACATGATGTTTAAGTTTTAAATATTATATTAAGGTGTACTTAAAAGATTATGTGCGCTTTGATAACAGTTATTGCCGATTCATTGATGTTATATTTCAGAATTTACAACGTAATTTTCTTTATTTTTCGTTTTTGTTCATTATTTTTTAAAACAAGGATGTTACTCTATAAAAATTCAGTTTAAAAACACCAATTGCTTTTCTGTGCTTTTAAAATTAACTGATATATGTTATGTCTTTAAAACTAAAAATGCCCTTATTATAATTTCTTTTTCACTATTATTCCCCTACACTTTCGACTCAGTCTTTTTGTAACGCAGCCGCAACAGCTAAACATTCTACTGCATTGCGTTGCCATCAGAGAAGTATAACTAATGGAAAAATGTATTTCTGCAGTAGGGATTAATAGTGATTGAAAATGATGTTAAATTAATGAAAATGATCCCTAATTGATGAATGAATTGCTAAAATATTTTAATATATAGATTATATCGCTTATTGAGGATGCTATCAATTTTGATTTTTGTTAATTAGAATTGCCCAAAATATAAGTTAATTGGGTACTTTGAAATAGTTTTACATTTTGTCATCCAGAAAATCGCCAAATGTACAATTCAACGTTAAAAATACAGTACCGTGGATTTTATACATTATTTTTTCACTGCAAAAGGAGTTAGTTCATTACATTATATAAGGAAAGTCATGTGGGCACATTATATTTTGTTTAGAATTATTATTATTTATATCTGATTTCGAAATAGAGGCTGTAAGAATGATCCAGAGTAGTGGGCAAAATGATTATCCATTTATTACTTTCCTTATATACAATAATGTATAAGGAAATTATTGTGACGGGGCCGAAATTTCGAATTCGAGTTTTTGACGGGAGAGCACGTTTCAAGCATCCCTGATCACGAATCAAACATTTTTGAAGTGATGTCTGTGTGTGTGTGTGTGTGTGTGTTTGTGTGTGTGTGTGTGTGTGCCAGTGAGTCTGTGGTGACAATAACTGACGAACGAATGGACCGATTCGAACGAAATTTCGTACAAAAATCACAGTCTGTAAACACTGGAAGCCTATTGTTTTTATAGGTAATCGAATGTTCAGAACCCCCATAAATTTTCGAGTGAAATTTTGAAAAATACGTCAAAAAATCAAAACCTCTAATAAGGTTACGTAAATAGACATTTCCTATGTAATTTTTCATTACAAAGCGATTGACATAAATTTTAGAACGCTAACATGAACCATTCACGAGATATTGCACTTTTTTCAAAAAAATTATCAAAAAGTCATATAAAATTAAAATAAATATGAACTGTTGAGAAACATATTCACTTTTCATATGTAATATCATGCGATAAATTGGGTGACATCATTCTCGTGGATCTAGCTCGTTCCATTCATGAGAAAAGATACTTTAAGTAATACTTTTGTATTTGAAGGACAATAGTCATTTATCTGCTGTAAGAATAACTTATTTCTCCGTCCATAACGCTTGGCGATATTTTGGCGACGAAATTGGCGGCATGTCGCCAACTTGGCGATTTTTTTAATGTTGCCAAATTAGCGAAAATCTCGCCAAAAGGATAAAAATGACGCTAAATCAATGAAAATGACGACTAATCGTCAAAAATTCAATATATTTTAAAGGATATAAGTATTTACTATTAGAAAAACCTATTTTTTACCGTAAAAGTATTAAACTCATTGCATTATATAATTAAGTCATGTGTTGCCCACATCAGATTTTTTTTTTATTTTACCGTCATTTAAGATAACAAATCTATTTGAAGGAATGAGGAAATCATATTGTTCCGAACGTGTTAAATGTCTTTACTTGAACTCAATGCCAGACAAATGGCATCATGTTGGAAAAATAGGCTACGTGAGTTGTTACGTTTAACCAGAGGCTTACTGTATTACGATTTAAGTTTATGTACTTTTTAATTGCCTTATGCTTGTATATTATAAAAGTTAAGTTTTCATATGTGTTTTTTTTGGGGGGGAAGTAAATGAATTCGGTGGATGAATTCAACCACAGAATGACCACAGAGTGAGCATCTCATGTAAGAGATCTGACAAATATATTGCATATCTGTTGTAGTAGAGATTCTCAACAAAGCAATCCATCAAAGTCTGACAATATTATCTATTGCAGCGTTTCCCAAATGGTTGGTCGCGACCCGGGACAGGGCTACGAATGTAGAAAGCCGGGGCGCCAAAAATTCTCTAGAAACCCTAGGTATTTCATTTTTGGGTTTTCGTTTTTTCACCAAATTTTAAAATACGAGTAAATAATGTTGAATCGGGAATTTTGAATAGATAATTCAATATATCAAGACGAATGACGCGTTCCGTCAGTTTTCGCGCCGTTTTCCAATCTCGCACATTTAGACAGAATATACCACTGATAGATTTTTGGCTGTCTTCTTGTCAGGAGTACCCAGTTTTAGAAGAAAGAACAACGCACTCTCAAGTGCCTTTTATGCCGACCTATAAGCGTGAAGCAGGTTTTTCAACACTGGTTGTCCTAAACAATATAGAAACCAATTGACAGTCGAACAAGATCTAAGAATAAAGTTATATTTTCCCTTAAAATCCGAAGTTTCTAGTTAACAAGAAATAGTGTAAAGAACCCTGCTGCCCTAACCTCGAATCGAACCCTGAATCTCCTAACCGGCCATCCGACGTTCTACCGTTGAACTACTGGGACAAAATTGCAGGCTTGGACCTTGTAACAGCATCAAACTTCTCTTTAATATATTATTTGGTTTCAATTTGATTTCTTTGCATTTCTTAAGAATAAATTCTTCTGTATTATAATATATGAAAACTTATGGACATTCAAACTTGTATTATTTAACGTATAAGCCAGAATAGACGATAAAAATTGTAGAGGCTCATGAAGGACACACATCCAAATAATTGGACCACGAAAAACATGTTTGGGAAAAGCTGGTCTATTGCAAAAGATGTGGCGAGGCTAACAAGATACGTGGAGTCATGATCTCTACAAAGTATCTCCCCCTGTTCAAATAGTTTCCATGTTTTAATAAGAATTTCGAGGCAACGGCCACAAGCAGTGACCCCCACCAACGCCACGTAACAGTTAATTTTCCACAGTATCTTCTCCTGTCAATGGAATGATCCAGATCCACGAGAAAGATGATAACAGACTTGTTCGCATCATATTACATACATTCTTCTTCTCCTGTCAATGAAATGATCATTGTCTTCTCCAGTCAATGGAATGATCCAGATCCACGAGAAAGATGATAACAAATTGTTCGCATCATATTACATACATTCTTCTTCTCCTGTCAATGGAATGCTCCAGATCCACGAAAAAGATGATTACAGACTTGTTCGCATCATTGCATACATTCTTCTTCTCCTATCAATAGAATGATCCAGATCAACGAGAAAGATGATAACAGACCTGTTCGCATCATATTGCATACATTAAAACACATTCATTAACACTTACAAAATTTTTAATTTTTCATAATTTCTTTGATAAATTTATACTTTATAATAACATGAAATTCGCCCATGCCGCTGTATATTGTACTGTATTTAGATCTTTGGATTTTAAACTTTATCGAGTAGCTCAACCTGTCTCCTCCATAGCAATGTAATATTTCTAGGAATTAAACGAGAACCAGAGATCCTGGAAAGTTTAAATTATGTATCACATTTTGTAGTGTATATAAATATTTTAGAATTTGGATATTATCGAGATAGTCCGTCTTCGGTTCGTCATGAGAATGTATTTGGTTTTGGGGGGAATGATTCAAAATTCGAGGAGCTAGAGAGTTTAAATTTAGCAAATCATTAACTGTGACATATTTTTCATTGTGGGGGTTTTGAACCTTATTGGCCTACATAGTTTAGACCTTGCTAGAGATGTACTTGTTTTGGCAGGATTAATTCAAAAACCAGAATAACTAGAAAGTCTAAATTCAGTATCGATGTTTCCTTTGTGGTACATTTAAAATTCTTTGAGATTTGAGCCTTACTAGCTAACTCGTCCTGGTTAAGCTATAAAAATGACATATTCAGAAATGTAAATTGTCGCAACTTTACAAATTAAGTTAAATTGCGATGACTAAGTTTCAGCACAACTCTACAATTTCCATACTTTTAAGTTTCACACGAACAATAAAATACGATACTGTAAAAAACCCCGCTTTTTGCTTTTACTTGTATGCATATTAAGACTACTTTGGCCGGCGTCTAATTTTTGAAAAATATTCCGAAATATAACGGTCATGTATTCATTCAGAGTATGTATCCGGAAATAAAACCCAACTTATATAAATCGATGAAGAAATCGACCCAACTTAAATGAATCGATGGGTGAACCGTTTGGTATTAAAAGAGTTTTAAGAAAAGGCAAAAAATTCTATTATTAGCAAAATGTTGATAATTTGCAAGAAAAAGAGATCACTTGTTAAGAGTTTTATTCACTCAGACATTATATTCTATCCTGAAAAAAAAAGACAACCGTTTCAAATGTTCCTTTATTAGCAATGAAAAGTCAAGGAGATATTTTACGCTGCACTTAAATACATTTTTGACAAAATGTCCTTAAAAAGCTTATAAATGGGAATTTTACGTTTTTTGACATATTATCTGTGCGTATTAAATGAGTTTATGTATGTCCGCAATAAAAAAAAACGTATTATTCCAGCGCTGTGTAAATGGCCTGGTTGTGAATGACAATCGTTTGGGCTGTAGGCCATTAGACAGCGAAATCTCCAGTATTTCTATATCTATGAACTAAATGTCACTAGTGCAAGGCACCCGTCTAAATGTTTTCCATACATAGGTAGAAAACCCAGACCGTCCGAGTCATCCAATGGACTTGAGCAACTATTTGGACTGCCGGTCCATACATAGGCTGTCCTAGGTCACATAAAGTACAATCCGAGGGAGCAGCAAATTAAATTCGATGGAGATGAGCCTTGATACAGTCATAACTAGCCAGAAGTCTAAACCTGGCAATAGCCTCCCGTGGAGGAGCTTCTGGAATGACTTATGACTTAAATGTTTCTGCTGAGGACCATGACTTTGCTATAAATGCTTCCAGCGAGTTAGCCTCAATTTCTTTCTCTGCAGAAATTTATAGTAAACTTGTGCTGAATAAAATGTCATAGTATTTAAGAATCCCTGTTCAACCATAGAACTATCTTTGTCCAGACCTATTTCATGTACTGCTACTCCACAATATGCACCCCCCCCCCCACACACACATACTGTAAAATGGCTCTGTGCGTTAGATTAACCGTGGGTGATTCTATAAATGTGCAAAGATCCAGGCATTTAGGTATGTGGAGGGTCTCGAAAGAATTAAGTTAAACAATTAATATATAGATAGCAAACGTCGTTCGGGTAGTAAAGGTACAGTATTGTGGCAATTAATTGAGAAATGCAGTTTTTTTTTTATAAAATTCAGTTTTATTCAAGTTTTCTATGGATACATTTAAAACTAATAAGTGATATGACCTCCCCGAGACTTTTTAACATCACAGACACGTTTCGGCATGGAATGTACTAGACTAGCACATGTAGTTTTAATTTCAACGTCTCTGAACCATATGTCAATAACAGCCGAAATTAGCTTGTCCATCGTCGTACAGTCAAATTTGTGAAGCCGTTTTTTGACAATAGCCCACAAATTTTCTATGGGATTCAGGTCTGGTGAATTCCCGGGCCAATCCAGTACGGTAATATTTTTTTTTGAGCAGAAATTTTTGATTCGCTTCGAAGTATGACATGGCGGGCTGTCTTGTTGGAAAACGCAATCTCCGTTTGGCTACAGTTTAGCCATGGTTGGAAGCACTTTTCGGGTCAATATGACTTCGTTACTGGCACTGTTCATCATTCCCTCTACGGGAACAAGAGATTTTGTCCCCAAAACGCTGAAACAACCCCAAAACATCTTTTTGGGCGGATGCTTGGGTGCTTGATTGATGTGGTGCTGATTGAGAGGTTCTCCTTGGCTCCTTCTCACGAACATAGATCTAAACCACAAAATGTGTTTGTCAGAAAAGAGAACTTTCTCTCAGTCCATGTTTTGTATTTTCGTGCCCATTCCAACCTTTTTTTCTTCATGCGAAGCGTCAGAAGCTGCTTCTTGTACGGTCGACGTGCTCTCCGTCCGCGTTCTAACAGCCTGTATCGCACTGTTGAAGGTGCAATATCAACACCAGTATTGCATTTATTTTCATTTCTGGTTAACAAGTAATGTACAAATTAATCTGATTTTTTCAAGTGCAGAAAAGCAACACAAGTATCTACTGGGAAGTGAACGCTGGAACTGTTTTGGACTGACCACGCTATGCCTTTTACGGTATTGTTACTACATCATTCTCTATTTTAATTCAAGAAAGACACAAATTATTCTCATCCTTATTTCAGATGAAAGGGGAACGTCTATAATATGAATGACTTCTTCATTCTATCAATTTAGTATCTCTATATATGAGCGGCTATGATAGGTAAACCATTATCCAAGGAGGCGATGGATGATCAGTTGATCAGTTTTTGTGTAAAATTACTTTAAAATTGTAACTGGACGAATGCCATATTTTTATAAGCTTTAAGAAAATTTTCAAATTACATGTATGTCAGAACTTGCAGAGACTTGCAGAGACTGTCAAAACTGCCGCCGTGTTCACGCGGAGTACGATCACGTTAAACATGTGGGTCCGTAAGTCCTTCCGAGAGGTTGGTGGTAGGGGAAGGAGGGTACGGTCCCTGGGGATGCCTCCCCCACTGGGTTCCGGTCCAAATTGGGTGGCACTTCCCGGCCGTCCAAACAGTTACCTTACACCTTTCTGGTAGGTCGGACGGTCTGGGTCTCAACAACAACTCGGAATTACTTGTATTTCTTTGTTCAAATCGTTACTATATTTTAAAATTTGAGGTACAGATAGATATTGAGATAAAGTAAGTGTTTGGGATAAAGGCAATAGTTCGAAAAATGAAACTTCAACTTTTTTAAATTTAATACTTCTATTGTCACATACCTTGTTGGCAGCTACGGTCAATTATTTGGATATATGGGAAGAAAAGTAAATTTAGTTCTAATTTCACATATTTTGATATATTTCATAAGATAAAAAAAATAAGAATGGTAAATGATGCACACATTTTTGCATATTTTAGTAGTTGAAAATTTGATTTAAATTATCAAAAAATGTGAGAAATTAAAATAACATTCAGAAATTAAATGTTACCTGTTAGTGAAATTCGAGAAATGTAAATTATTTAGAAAAAGTAACGAGCATTAAATATTACCGAATATGTTTTACTCTGAATTCAGTATAGCTGTAGATGCTGTATATTTTAAAAAAGTTGAATCTCCGTCTCAAGAAAATATACCGACATAGACAAACCTATTTATTTACTCAGTTATTTTTATCCAATCCTGGTGATTATATTCTCTATGCTACATAGTTTTTTTTAAAAAAAGTATTGTGATGAGGTCAAAAATCCGACTCCTGGGTTTTGACGGATGTTTCGAGCAGCACTGAACGTCAATCAACTTGTTTTCAATTATATCGGTTTCCCATGCCACTTCTCCGCCTGCACAGTATATCTCGACTAATTTAATAATATGAAATCCTTAACGGATATTATTTTTATTCCATTTTTCAAAATACTATAAAAACTATTAATCTCAATTTATATATATAAAAAAAAACACTTGACCTGACGATACTTCCAAAAATGTGAACAGATTCAATTAAAATATGGCTGAGTTGACAACCCTTGGAAATAGCTTTTTCGACCTCTGTTCATATCACATGATCAGCAAATAAGGTGATCACGTTTGATCAATATCTTTAAATATGATTAAAAATAGTACAACCCTTTAACAGAATCGTATTTTACGTAATAATTTATGTTATAACTTATTTGAAAGTTACCGACAAAATTATTCTTATAAAAAATTAATTTTATTTATTAAATTGTTTTTGAAATATTTTGAGACCAATACTAATAAAAATTTCTATGGATTCCTATGTCTACAAGTCGGAGGTTATGTCCTGAGATTCTGTTATGATTTAGGCCCACGACGTACCAAAATTTCAGCCTTTAATCTACAAAATTATTTATTTCATAACTAATGCATAGTACATTCACCTTTTCTTTAAAATTTATACTTTCTTTCTGTTCACATATATTTGGGGTTTCTAATGAAACGTTTATGAATAATGTTCCAAATCAGGTCTATAACAGAGCGTTGCATAAAATCATGAAAGTTCTTAAGTGATCATTCATCAACAAATGTGAAGCATGATTTCGCTGTTATATACCCTTACGAAAGGCATTTTTGTATCGGTTTGCCTACCTTGAATATCTGTGTGCACAATATTTCTCGACTAATTTAATAATATGGAATGTGTATTAGATATTATTTTTATTCCATTCTTTAAAATACTCTAAAAACGCATTACCTTCTCAAAATATATCACTCTGAATTTCTAGAAAAAGCACTTAATTTGGCGATACTTCCCAGAATGTGAACAGTTCAAATAAAATATAGTTGAGTTTACAACCCTTGTAAGGAGCTCTTTCGATCTCTGTTTATATCAAATGATCAGCAAATAATGTGATCATATTTGTTCAATATCTTAAAAAAAATAATATAATAATCAATCTAACATATTAGAATTATATTTTACATAGAAATTTATATTATAACTTTTCTGGAAGTTAGTGAGAAAATGATTTTATAAAAATTTCATGTTATTTATTAAATTGTTCTTGAAATATTTGAGAACGATACTAATAAAAATTCCTATGGATGTCTACATGCAGCAGGTTATATCATGAAATTCTGCTATGATTTGGGCTAGGGATCCACCAAAATTTCAGATTTGTAATGTACACAAATATATACTACATAACTAACACAAAATACATTCTCTATTAAAAAAAATCTGCTTTCTTCCACACATGTGTTTGGGGTTTCTAATGAAACATTTATTTAAATACACTTAATAATACTCCAAAACCGGTACTTAAAAGTGAGTGGCTTAAAATCATAAAATTTCTCACGTGATCATACAGCACGAGACGTAGAGCATGATTTCGTCGTCAACTACGTAAACGAACGGCAAAGACGCCACTAAAATGAAAAAGTTTTCTTCTCACTGATCATCCAATTGCCTGCACGGGGCTGACAAGCGTCAGCGACCGCGAAACCATGCCCACGGTTTCTGATGGATGATTAATTGAGCATTTTCCTGTTTTTTGGTAATGCGCTGTAAAAATGTAACAAATTATATCATTTTTAGTAAGTAACCGACGTACTTTGTAAAAATAAAAAAATGGACGTAGCATACAGTTTTTTTTATCAGGATTTAATACATTATTAAATGAACTGTATCTCAAAAGTTATAAAGATATTGTTAAATTTTATACACTAATCATTGTTAGCATTTCTCTGATCAAAATGCTATTAATTTTAAAATGCTTGTGATAAAGGTAAGTTTTGTGATAAAGTAAATATTTGAGATAACGTCAAAGGATCAGAAAATGGAACTTTAACTTTTGAAATTTTATGTTCTTTTGTAACTAACCCCATTGGCAACAACAGTCAATCCTTTCGATACATTCAAGGAAAACAAATTTTAATTTTCAGATATTTTGATTATATTTCATGAAACAACAAATTATAAACGTTGAATGATACACACCCAATACATTTATGAAATTTTATAACAATTGAAAACTTAATTCCAATTATGACTTTCTGAAAGTAAAATAACATTGGGAAATTAAATATTAAAATTTATTAAATTTCAAGTACTGGGAAAGTAGTAACGAGCATTAAAAATAATGAATTCGTTTTAATCTTTCTGAGTATAGATACAATTAGAAGTATTATTTTTTTTAAAATACGTATCTTTAAAAGAAAATATGCCGACATTGTCAATGATGTAATATTTACTTATTTACTAGTACCAAACTCTGGTGATAATGTTCCCTATAATACGTAGTATCTGAGGAAAAAGTATTGTAACGGGGTCAAAATCAGACTCCCTACTTAACAAAATTCGGTGGGCGCACAAAGTAAAACATGCGGTTTCGATTTATAAAAAAAAAAAAAAAAATTAGCTTCAAAAGTCGACTCCAGGGGAAATTTTGGCGCTGCAAAAGTATAGTAATATAAAAAATCTGATGTGGGCAGCACATGACTTTCCCTGCAGACGTTTATATTCACGTTCTCTTTATTTAATTAAATTTATTTCACTTTTAATTCAATTTTCATTCTCATTCGGTAACCGGACTTGCTACCAAAGGTGGCGTAGAGAAAATACGAAAAACTTAAATATCTAGAGAACGGCTAGTCCTAGTGCAATGGGATTGATCTTATTCATTTCGTCGTTAAAAATTACGTATTAAACGAGCATTTAATGGATATATTTGAGTATACCTAGTTCTTTAGTTTAGAGTTTGACGATTTTTGCATTCCTTTTGCAAAAACAGGCAAGTTATTTTTTTTCGAATCGTACCAAAATCTAATCAGCACCAGGATAACCCACAAGTGACTCATCTACCAAATTTTGTGAAAATAGGTCCATTAGTTTTTCAGTTACACTGGATACAAGCTTTTGCGGGCCATTTCGCAAAAAAAGGCGGGTTCTTTTATCCCGAATCGTACCCAAAACTAATCAGCACCAGAGTCACCCACAAGTGACTTACCTACCAAATTTTATGAAATTCGGTCAATTACTTTTTTAGTTTGAGTGGATACAAAATCTGCACAGACAGACAGACACACAGACACACACACAGACGTCAAGCTAAAAATAGTTTTTTCGCATTCTAGAGGTCTCGAAACGCATAGATCCGTCGAAAACTCGAGTTATGATTTTCGGCGTGATTACAATACTTTCCCTATACATTACCAAGTATCGCAGGGAAAGTAAAAATCTGATGTGGGCAGTACATGACTTTCCCTGGAGACTTATATCCACGTTCGTTTCATTTTATCATGTATAAATATACCATGTATAAATGTATAAATTTTACCATGTATAAATTTTACCATGTATTTTCCCTGCAATACATTACCATGTATTGCAGGGAAAGTAATAATGAATGAGTAAATGCCAAATGAGACAGTACACATCAATTTTGTTAACAATGCATGGCAACATTCACTGTTAATTACAAATGAGGTTCAACACGACCCCCATTATGATGTTCCAAGAACTAACTGCATACGTTGCACGATATTTGCCACCGGTAGTTTCAAATCGTTGAATTATGTTTATTAAGTTTGTCAAGCTCATGGGTCTTCATCGTAACTTCTTTAACCGCCTAAATTCACGAAGAGCAGCGTTGGAATTCTCGTTCCGCTGATAATACAGCTTGACGAACAAAGCGTGGTGATGTAAATCAAGAGCCATCGGAAGGTACTAAGTAGATCGCCTCCGATTAATGAAAATTCTCCTAGCCCTTCCTTTTATCTACATGAGCGCTACACGGAACGCGATTATACAAATTAGTGCCGATTTAAATAATAATAATTTAAATAATTAGTGCCGACAAATTAGTGCACGCGATTACACAAAAGAGATCCATCCAGTGGATTATCCTTCAGACAACCAATTAAATTGCGACACACGACTCCAATGTCTTTGACTTTCAAATTCCTGCAATCCAGCTCCTTAGGTCTAGTTCTCCAAAAATGACTACGACCCAAATATGATTCGGCAGTTGACTCATGCAAATATTATTCTTATATCTTTCATTACAGATAATAGCATCACGAAGTACCAAGTAATTCAATTTCGTGATAATTTCTTTAAAACGACTCGATCTAGAGATTCCCCCCCCCCCGTCTAATCGCATAATTACGTGTGACTGAGACAAAAGGGAAAATAAAAAATCTGATGTGGGCAACACATGACTTTCCTTATATAATGCAATGAATTTACTACTTTTGCAGTTAAAAAAAATTTATTCTTATAGTGGACACTTATATTCTTTCCAAGATATTGAATTTTCTTCAATTAGTCGTCATTTTCATTGATTTAGCGTCATTCTTATCAATTTGGCGAGATTTTTGTTAATTTGGAAACAATTTAAAATGTCTCCAAGTTGACGACATTCCGCCAAATTCGTCGCCAAAATCTCGCCAAGCGTTATGGATGGAGAAATAAGTTATTCTTACAACAGATAAATGACTATTGGCGTTCAAATACAAAAGTATTACTCAAAGTATATTTTTCCATGAATGGAACGAGCTAGATCCACGAGAATGATGTCACCCAATTTATCGCATGGTATTACATATGAAAAGTGAACATGTTTTTCAATAGAAAATAGTCATTTCTTATTTTATATAACTTTTTGATAATTTCTTTGAAAACTGTGAAATATCTCGAGAACGATTCATGTTAGAGATCTAAAATTTATATCAATCGTTTCCTACTGAAAAATTACATAAGAAATGTCTATTTGCATAACTTTATTAGCGTTTTTTATTTTTTGACGATTTTTTTAAAATTTCACTCGAAAATTTAAGGGGGTTCTAAACATTCGATTGAGTATAAAAACAATGTACTTCCAGTGTTTACGGATTGTAATTTTTGTACTAAATTTCGTTCGAATCGGTCCATTCGTTCGTCAGTTATCGTCTCCACAGACTTACTGATACACACACACACACACACACACACATCGACATCACTTCAAAAATGTTTGATTCGTGATCAGGGATGCTTGAAACGTGCTCTCCCGTTGAAAAGTCGAATTCGAATTTTCGACCCCGTCACAATACTTTCCTTATACATTATGTATATAAGGAAAGTAATAACCATGCGAGACCTAGAGCAAGATCTCACTCATAGTTAAGCTTTATTAGATTTCCCGAAATTAAATTATTAGCTTACCGTTTCATACTCACATAAAAATGTATAATGTTATTTGAGTATCTTCTTTAGTGTTACCGTCTAGACGATGTTCAATCTGAGGAAATCTTGATAAAGAATTTCGAAGAATGGGATAATTTTATTTTCCGTAACAGGGATTAGCGTTATTCATTTACACTGCTCTTATATTTTACGTTGTCGGAGGACTTATATTTTTTGTACATTGGCTGTGTTCGTGTAGAATAAAAATGAAAATATACAAGCTGGCCAATAATGACAAAATAACTTTGTAAATAATGATACATCAGTTATAAATCTATATAAATAAAATTGAAAATCTGTCTGTCTGTCTGTCTGTCTGTCTGTCTGTCTGTCTGTCTGTCTGTCCCATCATCACGGGAGAACGGCTGAACCGAATTTGATGAAATTTTGTGGGTAGCCTAGAAATAGCCCCACTTAAAATTTAGTCTATGGTTGGAATTTCTACGACCAGTGGTTCTCGAGATATTAGTAAAAAACGAAACTTTCGTTTGTCTCATCATCACGAGAGAACGGCTGAACCGAATTTAATGAAATTTTGTGGGTTGCCTTGAAATAGCCCCCTATAAATTTTGCCCAAGTTTCAAGTTTCTAAGACCAGGGGTTGTCGAGATATTAATGAAAAACGGAACTTTTTTTATAGGAGTTCTACTCTCCAACTCCGTGGTTTATCCAAACGGAAAGGATAAAAATCGTTTGTTTAAAGCGTCAAAGGGAATTAAAACTTTATTTTTGAGTTTGATGCAGGATTTTTGCATTAAATAGTCACTATCTGAAAGCATGAATTGTTTGAAACATGAATTTAAATGGAAAAATCTACCTCCATGTTTTTACATGTATTAACCTCCATGTATTTCCCAAGCTTTTACTCAACGATTAGAAGTATAAAGAAATTAAAATGGTTATTTAATTTCGCATTTTATGAGGAAGATTCTATCTTACATCATGTTGCTCGGCAAAGGAATGGAATTAAATGTGTTTGTTAATGATTATTATTATTTTTTCTATTTGTATAATAAATAAATGGATGTAAAAATATATTTTATAAATGAATGGTTTGATTGTTCTTTTAATTATATATATTGCGAACTGCGTACATCACACTTTTATTTATTTTAGCAAAGAGGTTTCAAAGCTCATATATTGTGTTTAGTTAATAAACTCATATATTGTGTTTACCCAATAAATTCATTTAGCCGATTGTTGAAGCAGAAAAAGAGTAGAACGGATGTATGTATCTTCTAATTCAATTTTAGTGTTTTCATTTAGTATATATACAGACGGGATATGGATAATTTATTCTTCAGATCTGCAAATTTAGAGCTACGAATTTAGCGGAGTATCTCTAAATAACTTGGTAACTTTTCTTAAACTTTACCAAATTAGAGGAAATATCTCCAAATTAATAAAAATGACCCAAATTAATGAAATTAAATTTGTTTTTTTAGAATAGAGTACTGAAATGATGTTTCTGTAGCATTTGTCGGTCAGTCCATCCATCCTACTTAGTAACGCATTTAACTAATTTTTTTAATATCACTAAATTGATAAAAATATTTGTAAATCCATCCCGTTTTGCAGGTTGCTCTTAATACAATGATAGTATATTACTTTTCCTTTGTTTAAAGCAATAACTTACATATTTCTTCTTTTGAAATGGCAACATCGTTATTATTATTCGATTGTAACCAAAATAGGAAGCGTCATATGGCAATGCATTCTAAATCATTAAGCCAAATTTTAAATAATTTGATGCCGTAGGTTCGGCGTTAGCCTTGACAGAAAATCGCTCTATTTTAAAAGGATTTGATCAGCGGGGACTGCAGCTAGTTTTTTTTTAAACATAGATATATATTTGTTTATTAATTATATTTTACAAACTAAAAGCGCTGACTGTGATCTTCAAGACGTGAATTGTAACTCTTTAAAAGTCCTTTAAGTTACATATAATTGCATATATGATCAGATTCATAGTTCCCGAAATATAGTGGTTATATTTTCGATATTTTAATATTTTCAATTATTTTGAGTTTGTTCTAATTGCTATATTTTAATTTTTGACCTGGTTTAAAAATATTTAAACACGGCAAACCATTTACAAAGAAAGACGTTTTTCACTCAAAACCATTTCGACAATGGAGCCATAGCCAATTTTTTGAAAATAATATTTAATTATCATTTACTTCGTCATAATTTATTTTAATAATTCTATATTCATCAACTGTCCGTAATGGGGAGTAAGGTTCTTGATAGATACCTGTATAAATAAAATTGAAAATATGTCTGTCTGCCTGTACATTTGTCTCATTATCACGGAAAAACGGCTGAACCGAAGTTATTGAAATGTTGTGATTGGCCTTGAAATAACCCTACTTAAACCGTCCACTATCGCCCGTGCAGAGTGCGGACGGTAGAAGGAGCTGGCAACCAGGTTTTTAAAAGTCGAGGTACGAAGGACAAAAATAAATGATACGAGTAAGAACGTGGCGTGTGTGGATGCGGCCGATGATAGAAATGTTGGAAAAAGGGGACCATGTATATTCTGAGTTATTATTTGTACATTACGTTAATGGAGTTTATTTTATGATTTCTACAGTTTAAGAATAAGCTTGTTATTTTTATCAAAAGATGCCTGTGCGTTCATTCCGACAGCTTTACAAGATTCCTGATAGTTATAATAATATACATCTAAAAATAAGAAAATAACGCTTCGGCAGACGATAACGAACTAAATATTTCAGAAATGAAGATGGGATTTTCATGAACGCCTGCAATTTTGGCTGTTCCGATAGTTTCACGAAATTATCAACAAAGTAGCTGAACAAGAAATGAGCAAATGTTGTTGTTGTTGAGACCCAGACCGTCCAACCTACCAGAAAGGTGTAAGGTAACCGTTTGGACAGCCGGGAAGTGTTACCCAATTTAGACCGGAATCCAGTGGCGGAGGCATCCACAGGGACCGTACCCTCCTTCCCCTACCACCAACCTCTCGGAAGGACTTACGGACCCACATGTTTAACGTGATCGTACTCCGCATAAACACGGCGGCAGTTGTGGTAGCGCGCAAATCCAGCGCGCAAACCACCGGGCTACTGCGCCCGAAATATGCCAACAGCACGCGGTGTTCCCAGGTGGTCACCCACCCAAGTACTAACCGCGCCCTATGCTGCTTGACTTCGGTGATCTAACGAGAAGCGGTGTTTTCAACACGGTAGTAGGGCCGTTGTCTTGGGCAAAAGTTGTAGAATGTTTTAAAAAGTAGATAATTTTATTTATTTAAATCAGTTAATATTTCAGGAACATGAAGAATAAAATCATTGATTTTGACCTCCGACAATATTGCCTCTCCAACTTTTAATTTCAGAGAAAAATGAAAATAATTTACGTTATAAGAGCAGTTATTCCGTGGGTAAATATTAAAGAACTAAATTATGATAATTTTGGCAGTGGTCATAATTACTTCAACCACACACCGACTATATTGTCTATGGAATTTCCTTTTGATATATACCTCGAGACTACTTAAATAAATTGCGCTTTAAATTGTTGAAAGATACGATATACCTTTTGTGTTCGAAGATGAGGTATTTTTATTTTTGTGTACCCCATTATGATACCGTCGAGCATATCGATGTGTAATAGATTTTTCTTTACAAAAATTTCATCTACAAGATAATTGAAAAATTCAAATCTGTCTGTCTGTCTGTGCAATGTATGTATCCACTCTAACTCAAAAACTAATTAACCGAATTTCATAAAATTTCGTAGGCAAGTCACTTGGGTGTGACCCTGGTGCTGATTAGTTTTTAGTACGATTCGAGATAAAAGAAACCGCCTTTTTTGTAAAATGGCCCCTCAAAAATTACCGATATCCACTCTAGCTGAAAAATAATGGGCCGATTTTCACAAAATTCATCGGTAGATAAGTCGCTTGTGGGTCACCCTGATGCTGATTAGATTTTGGTACGATTCGGAAAAAAATAACCTGCCTTTTTCTGAAAAATGGCCCGTAAAAATCGTCAAAATATAAAATGAAAAACTACGTAGGCTCAAATATAGACATTAAATGCTTGTTTTACACATAATTTTTAACGAAGAATAAGACCATCCCCATTACACTAGGACTAGTCGTTCTCGGGATATTTTAGATTTTTCGTATTTCCTCTACACCACCTTTAAAAACAAGTCCAGTTAACAAATAAGAACAAACATTGTATTAAAAGAGAATAAAATTTAATTAAAGAAAAGAGAACGTGGATGTAAGTCTGCAGGGAAGGTCATGCGCTGCCGACATCAGACTTTTAAAACTATTACAATACTGTCGTAATTTATTGTACTTGAAAACTTGAAACTTCATTGAAAAAGACAATTCCTGTCAAACAAAATGAACTTTATTCAAATGACGCCATCGAAACATAAATCGTCTGCCTCTCAATGCAAAATAAAAAGATATTTTATTCATACTGTACCCATTTTTCGCAAGGAATATACACTACCCGACACAGAAAATGCAACCCCATGAAAGAGCAAATAGAGAGTTATGAAAACGGACACACAGACAGAGATAGGATATATAAATAAGTGATGTTAATTCCAGAAAGATAATGAAATACAGCAGTGCAATACACAGGGTAATCAGTAGGCAGTAGGATCAACTCTTTTGGCGATACAAGCAGCAACGCTTCGAGGAACAGATGCAATGAGCGTCCGGAGGCTTTCCTGAGGGATGGATGACCATATGCCTTCAACTATCCGCCACATGTCGTCCTCTGTTTGAAGCAAGGCAGGGTAGTAAAAGGACGGTTAATCACGTCCCATACATGCTCGATAGGTGATAGATCTGCCAAGGAAGGTGATAGAGAGCCAAAGAAGCACTTTGATATATTGCAAGGTTAGTCTGCTGGTGGGTGCCGTTATCTTGCGGGAAAACACAATTTTGCAACCGCTGAAGGTACAGCAGTGCAACCGGACCATCCACATACCGTCGCGCCGTCATTGTGCCTTTGATACGAACCAGAGCTGACCTTTTATCGATTCCGATGGCATCGCCGCGTTGTCGAGCAGTATGGTGTTCAGCAGTCGCAGTAAAATTGGATCTGTTTCTACGTTGCCTGCAGATTCTCACATGGTGACTGTGATTCGACAAACAGACCAGAGAATAGTCGCTGAATACTAACCTGCCCCATGCAGTCGTCCAAGAGGCTCCGAAACTACACCATTGCAATCTCTCACTTCAATAACTGGTTGTCAATGGTAGTATTCGTAAAGAACGGTTTGATTGCAAGCCGCTTTCGTCCAATCGTCGAGAAAGTGTTCTCGCTTATATTGAAACATCCAATGTAGCCTGCAAATTCTGCAGAATGTCGACACCTGTCAACCACCCAGCCGCACGTAGACATAAAATGAATCCCCTCGCACGATCGTCCAAATACTGAAACGGATTTCGGAGTTGTTGGCTAGGCATCTCTGCAACAACGCGCGTGTTCTGAAACGAAAATCAGCTCGGAAAATGTGTCTCTGTAGGCGACAGACAGTAATAGCTGTTGGCTCATCTGCCGTTTAAATCCCTTTTATCCCGCACTCTAATCTCGCGACCTACTTGCATTTCAGATCATTTGCATATATCGGCCAGCTGCGTGTGTCTCG
The DNA here is from genome assembly GCA_951213105.1 of Amaurobius ferox. Classification (NCBI taxonomy): domain Eukaryota; kingdom Metazoa; phylum Arthropoda; class Arachnida; order Araneae; family Amaurobiidae; genus Amaurobius; species Amaurobius ferox. The sequence continues at coordinate 94,054,977 of OX578139.1, read as the reverse complement.
CAATTTGCATAATTACACGGCTAAAGCGTCATGGTATTGCATTTCCTATGTCGGGTAGTAGGGTAATCAGGTAGCCGGGTAATAGGATAGAACGACGATGTTAACGAATTTCATTTTTTTTTAATTCGTAAAACTTATAATACATATTTTTTGTAACATAAATAAATTATTCATATGTTCCATTATTAATACGAAAATTATATCGGATAATCTCTTAAATTAAACCATATAAAAACATGTTTTGACATATTGTTAAAAAAATTATCTTGCCCCAGTGCTGCGGCAAGATGATTTTCATTATGGGCCAAGATGATAACTCGCACATTTTGAACTAACAAGACTTTTGCGGTATTTAAAGACCGTACAAATTACCAATAGAGTAAAAGGTGTAAAATCATTAATGAATTAAGTTATTTACAAAAGTCACAGGGGCCAACGGCCGTACCGTGCTGAAAACACCGGTTCTCGTTAGATCACCGAAGTGAAGCAGCATCGGGCGCGGTTAGTACTTGGTGGGTGACCACCTCGGAACGCCGCGTGCAGTTGGCCATCTCGGGTGCGGTATCCCCGTGGTTTGCGCGCTAGATTTGCACGCTGCCACAAATGCCGCCGTGTTCATGCGGAGTACGGACACGTTAAACATGTGGGTCCGTAAGTCCTTCCGAGAGGTTGGTGGTAGGGGAAGGAGGGTACGTTCCCTGTGGATGCCTCCCCCACTGGGTTCCGGTCTAAATTGGGTGGCACTTCCCGGCCGTCCATACAGTTACCTTACACCTTTCTGGTAGGTCGGACGGTCTGGGTCTCAACAACAACAACAAAAGTCACAGATGAATTTCCCACCTTCATATCCAGATTCCTTTTTTTCATGCCACCAGGCTTCGCATTTAGAGCACAGTATCCAGCCTTCGTCGGGAGGATCAATATAAAGTTCATCACAAGCTGACCACTTAAAATCTCTATATAAAAGCATTGAACATTTCATTCATTAACTTTTCTCCATGCCTTTCATTTAGCTGCGATATTTTAAAAATTATCACAATATTCCAATAAATTATTTCACGGCAGACTCCAGAGCTAAATAATTTTGCATTAAAGAAATTCAACAATTATTATACAACACATCTTACAGCTTGATGCTTCATACGTGAAAGTTAGGCTTCGTTGTAGAAATAACTGATCAAAGTTTTATGATCATTTAAACTCCAGAATATTCTAATCGTGCTGGCGCAGTATAGATGCACAGAAAAGAAAGTAAAGCGGTTTTAGAACGGATGCAACACTAAATATAAATTAAAAAGAACTTTAAAAATTACGATTTTGATACAAGATGGATGGCATATTTTATATCGAAATGGGCCACGTGATTTTGTTATATAATATGGGTGCAATTATTATTTTAATTTTTATTTTAAAAAATACCAAACGAATTTTGCTGAAATTATTTTCATATTTTTATGGACTAATTTGAATATTTTCTAAAGCTTTCGGAGCAAGTTGTGAATTTTAAATTCGCTTAAAAAATCTTTGAAGTATTAGGTCCCATAGGGTTCAAAGTATTTCTTTTTTTCAACCCGGTTTTAATCCAAAACTAATTAGATGATATTATTCATTTGCATCCCCATATATCCCACAGACCGTCTTAAAAACATACTAAAATTTCATTTTGATAAAGACATTTTTACGTCAATTATCATGCGAATGCATAGACAGACAGAGTGGCAGACATACAGACAGAATGAACAAAGTCATAAATACTTTTCAACTATGTGGTATAGTGTGAATAAATCGTTTTTAAATTAGATGCAACATCAGATAGAAATATAAATATAAACTTTCCTTAAAAATCACGGTTTTGACACAGCAGAAAAAAAAAATAGATACCATATTTTGTTTCGGAATGAGCCACATGATATCTTCATATAATATGGGTGTAATTAATATTTTAATTTTTATTCAAAAAACTACTTAACATATTTTGTTGCATTTATTTACACATTTTATGTGGTCACTTAAATTTGTCCTAAAGCTTTCGACTCAAATTGTGAATTTTAATTCCAATTAAATAATGTTTGAAAAATTGGGTCCCATAGGGCCAATGCATTTAATTTTTTAAACCGGGTTCAATCCAAAACAAATTGGGTGATATTATTCTTTAAAATTCTCATATGACGCACAAATCGTCTCAACAACATACTAAAATTTCATTTTGATAAAGTCATTTTCACGGCAGTTATCGTGCGAACGAACAGACAGACAGAATGAGCAAAGTCGTAAACACTTTTGAAGTATATTGGAAAGTGTTTAGAACAGTGATGTTGTTGTTGAGACCCGACCTACAAGAAAGGTGTAAGATAACTGTTAGGACGGCCGGAAAGAGCCACCCAATCCACCCAGTGGGAGAGGTGTCCACAGGGACCGTACCCTGTTTTCCCTACCACCAACCTCTCAGAAGGACTCACGGACCCACATGCTTAACGTGATCGCACTCCGCTTGAACACGGCGGAAGTTTTGGCAGTGAAGGGAATCGAACCCGGGCTTACCGAGTGCAATTCTCGCGCGCTAACCACTGGGCTACCGCACCCTTAAAAAACATTGATGTAAAATACCACGCTCTTTGCTTTTAAGGCATATTAGGATAACTTTGACAGGATATAATTTTTGAAAAAGATCCCGTATCCATTCGTAGATCTGTATCCGGATATCAAACCCTGCTTATATGGATATACGAGGGATAATGCGTGAATCGTTTGGTCTTAGAAGATTTTCGTTGAAGACACAAATTCTTCTATTAGAAGAATATTTATAAGTTGCGATTAAAAGAGACCAACTCTTAAGAGTTTTCTTGACGCGGAAATCATATTATTTCCTGATAAAAAAGACTATCGTTTCAACTGTTTCTTTATTACCAATGAAATGCCAGTGAAATGTTTCACAGTGTACTTCAAATACTTTTTTGACAAAATGCCCTGGAAAATCTTTTGAAGGAAGTGGATTTTTTTTTTTTGACATAAACATTACCTACCTTATGCATAAACGTACACTAAAAATACAAATGCAAAAGTGTGAAACATAACATGACAGCGAATATGACATGAAATGTGGCGTTTTGAAAGCTTTCTCCATTCCTATGTCAAACTGTCGGCATTTTGAAAAAAGCTCTATATATTCATATAAAGAAACACAGCTTTGGTTTTCCTTTCGAAATTACAACATCGTGAAGATAATGTTAGTACTTACTCTTAATATATTAAATTAACATTTATTATGTACTATGACCCTTGTGCAATAGTATAATTTAGTTGGATACTATTTCAAATTTGATGCGGTATTTATTTCTTTGCAAGTTTGTTGTGGTCTCTGCTTTGTAGTCATAAAAAAATCGCCAGACGGTCTGTTCGCAAATTTATTGCGCTCTCATTTCATATTACAGGAATACGATAGCGTTCCTTCCCTCCAATTCGTCAAGTCCGAAGTTGGCATGTGTATATTATATTTGATGTGGCAAAACCCGATTTCCACAGTTTTTATCTCGGCCCCCAAGAAATCTAAATATGTGCTTTGTAAATTGGTCTTTAAAAAAATTATTGCAATAGGTTCTGTAGCGCCCGAAAAAGATAAGTTGAAAATGGCACTGAAAATGACACGCCGGACTGACAATACCATTATCGTTCCGGCCTTTTTACTCTCCCTGCAATACATGGTAATTGTATAAAGTATTGGAATCATGCCGAAAATCGCAACTCGAATTTTCGACGGATTTACAAGTTTCAGGACTTCTACAATACGAAAAAACCATTTTTAGCGTAACGTCTGAGTTTGTGTGTCTGTGTGCTTGTCTGTCTGTGTATGTGTCTGTGTGTCTGTCTGTCTGTCTGCCTGTGTAGACATTTTATCCACTCTAAACTAAAAAACTAAGTGACCGAATATCATAAAATTTGGTAGGTAAGGCACTTGTGGGCGAATCGAGTGCTGATTAGTTTTGGGTACGATTCGGGATTAAAGAACCCGCTTTTTTGCAAAATGGCACACACAAATTGAAGGTATCAACTCTAACTCAAAAACTAATGGACCGAATTTCCCAAAATTCGGTAGAGAAGCCGCTTGTGGGCCACCCTGGCGCTGATTAGATTTTGGTACGATTCGAAAAAAAATAACCTGCTTGTTTTTGCAAAATAAACCCGCAAAAATCGTCAAAATCTAAAATTAAAAGCTACGTAGGTTCAAATATATTCATTAAATGCGTGTTTTATACGCAATTTTTAAGGATGAAAATAATAAGATAGACCTTATTAAACTTAGACTAGCTGTTCTCGAGATATTTTAGCTTTTTCGTATTTCATCCACGCCACCTTTGAAAATAAGTCCAGTTACCAAATGAGAACGAATATTTAATTAAAAGTGAATTAAAGTTAATTGAAATAAAGATAACGTGAATATTAGTCTGCAGGGAAAGTCATATGCTGCCCACATCAGATTTTTACTTTCCCTGCAACACATAGTAACGTATAGGGAAAGTATTGGAATCATGTCGAAAATCGCAACTAGAGATTTCGACGTATCTACACGTTTCGAGACCGCTATAATACGAAAATACTATTTTTAGCTTGACGTCTGTGTGTGTGTCTGTGTATCTGTGAGTCTGTCTGTCTCTGCAATGTATGTATCCACTCTAACTAAAAAACTAATGAACCGAATTTCATAAAATGTGGTAGGTAAGTCACTTGGGTGAGACCCTGGTGCTGATTAGTTTTTGGTACGTTCATAAAAACAGAACCCGCCTTTTTTTGCGAAATGACTCGCTAAAATTTCATGTATCCACTCTCTCTAAAATACTAATTGACCAAATTTCACGAAATTTGAAAGATAAGTTGCTTGTAGAATACTCTGGTGTTGAGTAGATTTTCGTACGATTCGGAACCTGCCTTTTTTACGAAATGGTCTGTAAAAATCGCAAAAGTCTAACAAAAAAAAAATACGTATGCTCAAATGTATCAATTAAATTCGTGTTTCATACGCAATTTTTGACGAGGAAAAGCATATAAAACACTCAATTATATTTTAGGACTAACTGTTCTCAAGCTATTTGAAATTTCTTGCATTTTTGTTACAAAAAAAATTCCAATTGCCAAATAAAAACAAAAATTGAATTACAAATGCAAATATAGTGTTATTTGGTGCAATTAAACTCAATCTACTGAAGTATTAAAGAAACGAAGAAAATATGAATTGGAGTAATCAGGGAAAGTCATGTGCTGCCCACATCAGATGTTTACTTTCCCTGCAATACATGGTAATTGTATAGGGAGAGTGTTGGAATCATGCCGAAAATCGCAACTCAAGTTTTCGATGGATTTACACGTTTTGGGACCTCTAGAATACGAATAAACTATTTCTAGCTTGACGTCTGTTCGTATGTGTCTGTCTGTGTGTCTGTCTCTGTGTCTGTCTGTGCAATGTATGTATCCACTGTAATTAAAAAACTAATGGATCGAATTTCATAAAATTCGGTCGATAAATCACTTGGGTGTGAACCGGATGCTAATTAGTTTTTTGTTCGATTCGAAAAAAAAACATGATGTGGGTAGTACATGACTTTCCCTTAAATTCATATTTTCTTTATTTCTTTAATAATTAATTAGATTGAGTTTAATTGTACCAAATAACACTAAATTTGCATTTATAATTCACTTTTTGTTTTTATTTGGTAAATGGACATTTCTTCGATAGCGGCATAGCAAAAATTCAAGAAATCTGAAATATCTTGAGAACGGTTAGTCATAAAGAATAATGCAGTTTGTTATTTTCTTTTCCTAGTTAAAAACTGCGTATAAAACAAGAATTTAATTGATTCATTTCAGCATACGAAGTTTTTTTTTAGATTTTTGCGATTTTTGCGGGCCATTTCGTAAAAAAGGCAGGTTGTTATTTTTCGAATCGTACCAAAATCGAATTAGCACCAGAGTGTCCCACAAGTAACTTATCTTTCAAATATTGCGAAATTTGGTCAATTAGTATTTTAGCGAGTATGGATACATGGAATTTTTGCGTTCCATTTCGTAAAAAAGGCCGGTTCTTGTTTTCCGAATCATACCAAATTCTGATCAGCGGAGTATCCAACAAGTAATTCATCTGCCGAATTTTGTGAAATTTGGTGAATTAGTATTTTAGCTAGAGCGGATACATGGAATTTTTAGGGGCCATTTTTCGCAAAAAAGTTGGGTTCTGTTTTTACGAATCCCACCAAAAACTCATCAGCACCAGGGTCTTACTCAAGTGACGTACATACCACATTTTATGAAATTCAGTTCATTAGTTTTTTAGTTAAAGTGGATACATACATTGCACAGACAGACAGACAGACAGACACGCAGACAGACCCTCAGAGAGACACACAGACACACGCACAGACGTCACTCTGAAATTAGTTTTTTCGTATTCTTGAGGTCTCGAAACTTATAGATCCATAGAAAACTCGAGTTGTGATTTTCGGTATGATTCCAATACTGTCTCTATACATTACCATGTATTGCAAAGTAAAAAGAAATCGTCTTCTTTTGCGAAATGACTCTCAAAAATCTCATGTATCCACTCTAGCTGAAATACTAATTGACTAAATTTCACAAAATTTGGTAGATAAGTAACTTGTGGGATAGTCTGGTGCTGATTGGATTTTGGTACGATTCGGAAAAGAACAACCTGCCTTTTTTACGAAATGAATGGCCCGCGAAAAACGCTAAAATCTACAGAAAAGACTACGTATGTTCAAATGTATCTATTAAATGCTAGTTTTTTACTTAAATTTTGACGAGGGAAAGAATAAGAACAACTTTATTACTCTAGGACCAACCGTTCTCGAGATATTTGGGATTTTTCGCATTTTTGTTACGCCAATGTAAAAATGTCCAATTACCAAATTAAAATAGACATTGTTTTAAAATGGAAATTTAAAGTTATGTTGTGCAATTAAACTCAATTTAATAAATTATTAAAGAAATAAAGAGAAAACGAATTTGAGTCTGCAGGTAAAGTTATGTGCTGCCTACATCAGATTTTTACTTTCCCTGCAATGTATTTAGAATTTACTTTCCCAGGTATACTAATTGATAATTTACTTTCAGTATAATTTACTTTCCCAGAATGTAATCGATTGTGGGAATAGTAATTCTTACTTTCCATGTGCCATACGGTAATTTATCCTTACCCGAAATTTACTCTACCATGCCTTACCTTTGATGCCTTCACTAAGGGTGGTGTATGGAAACTCCGGTTCATGAGTACGAGAGTATAACACTTATGACATAAAATAATAACTCTGATTAAAATTGATCAATTCCTTTAATTTCACATATATAAATCTCTTGATTATTCATAAAGTTACTCATAAATTCATTTTAGTGACACATACATCTATAATATCTAATTAAATAACACATATATTTATAACAAATTATTTAAGTGACACATATAATTATAACAAATTATTACTATATACTGAAAATATATGCAGTTCTTTTATTGTGAACATAAGAGTTCGTTGCTAATATCTGAAACCTCTGGAAAACGAAAATACTCTTTTTAGCGTTACGTATGTGTTTGTCTGTCTGTCTGGCTGTCTGTCTGTGTGTCCGTGAGTCTGTTTGTGCAATGTATGAATCCACTGTAACTCAAAATCTAATGAACCGAATTTCATAAAATTTGGTAGATAAGTCACTTGTGTTGTCCTGGTGCTTAATTTTTTGGTACTATTCGACGAAACAGGACCCACCTTCCTTGCTTTTGCGAAATGTCCCGTAAAAATTTCAAGTATCCACTCTATCTAAAATATTAATTCAACAAATTTCACAAAATTGGGTAGATAATTTACTTGTGGGATACTCTGGTGCTGATTAGATTTTGGTACGAATCGGAAAAAGAAAAACCTGCCTTTTTTATGGAAACTTCCTCAAATATCGCCAAAATCTAGAAAATAGGACTACGTATGCTCAAATGTGTCAATTAAATTCTTGTTTTATACGCAATTTTTGACGAGGAAACGAATATAACCAACTCCATTACTTCAGATCTAACCGTTCTCAAGATATTTGGGATTTCTTGCATATTTGTTAAGATGCTTTTCGAAAAATGTCCAATTACCAAATAAAAATAAAAATTGAATTAAAAATGCAAATTTATTGTTATTTTGTGCAATTAAACTCAATCTAATGAATTATTAAAGAAATAAAGAAAATATAAATTTGAGTCTGCGGGAAAGTCATGGGCTGTCCACATCCGATATTTTTAATGTGTTGAGAGACCTACAGCCTAAACTGTAGAACCGATTTTAATGAATGATTGATCACTTTGTGTGTTCCATTGGGAGGTACATACTTTTTTTAAATTTTGAACTAGCTACCCTGTTGAAGGATCCTAACCCTTCTTCAAGTCAGGGTTAGGATCTTTCATCTGGGTAACCTAGAACTAAAAGTAGATAGATCTTCGATTTTGAGGTAACTTGGAGCGAAACATTTTGAGATTTCATTTCTTTTCTGGAAAGAGAGGTTTTTTGTACCTGGCGAGGTGGGATTTATCGTTAAGTTGTGTTTTTGTAGGATTTATCCCGTGGATGTTCTTATCTTCAACATGTCAGTAGTTTTAACATTGATAATGCCCAAGTGACAAAATTATGATTATAATCTTAACCATTGTAGTCTCTTTCAATCAGAATTCAATTTTGTAAATATTTAAGATCGTCTAAATCGTAAGAGTGGGTCTTTTTGCTCCTATAGTGTTTCGCAAAATCGTAGTATACTTCACAATTTGAGAGTCAAGGTATTGGTTAGGCTCTCACCAGCCCTAAATATGCACGGAACGGTGCATCGATGCTATTATCGGAAATGAAAATGAAATACTAATTATTACTGGGTATGGACATCCACACCTAGGTATTATCAAGAAAATAAAAATTGAAATTTATATACTTTTCTCTTAAAAGTGAATTTATAATTTGTTTACATTTCTCAAACATAGTTTCTACTATAAATAGTCAACTGTTTTAAAATGAGACGTCAGATGATTCATATTTCATTTATTGCAACATGATTTGTTTTGATTTCTCTATAAAACAGCAGAGTCGATGGTGTCTATTGTCAATGCGGCCCAGTTCACAAATATTTAATTACCTAGATGGTTAACTGCATATAAACTTGATGTTCTTGTAAACGATCCATTTTTTTTCAAAACAAACAAGCCTCATTTTCTGCTCTTGAAAAATATTCTGCTAATTCTGGTATTTCTTATTTTGAGGTAAATAAATATTTAAATTAAAATGCATTTAATTTTTCAAAAGTCAGTCTCTAATGCGTTTTAAAACTTATTTGTTTCTTCTCCGGAGCATTTACTTACCTCCATAAAATTGCATCTCAATACGTATTGAAATACCTCTCAATATATTGAAATACCTCTCATATTACCTCTCAATATGTCCTACATCTCAATAAAATATTATTCGTTTCCCTTAAAGACTCGATTATGGTGTTCATTGCATGCCCTTATTGTATTCCATGCAAATGCTGTCATGGCTATGCAGGTCAAAAAAAAAGGGGCTCTTAAATTTCGTATTGAGAAACACATCAGTTATGTTTCTAAACAATATGTATTCAATTGCTGAACATTATTGAAACTCTACTTATGTTTTTAAATTTTCGAAAGTCAAGATAGTTTTCTCCGAATTTCATTTTTTAAATGGATTTTCTTGCAAGTTTCTCTATTGTTTCTCAAACCTCATTTGTTAGCGATCACTGCCACTTTTCCCTTTCACTGGAAAATTTCTAGTAAAATTTTACCACGTCAACCGTATTCCTTTATACGATACCTTTATACGATATTTAGTTATTTTTTCTACTAGTTTTTGACGAAGCTAGCTTATATAGTTTTCAAAGCACTTTCCTTCATATTTTAATTTGAATTTTTCTGTTTGTTCTAATTAATTACATGTAGTTTCTAATATTTCCTACTTATTTTTACAGCTGGTAAAAATGTATCGGGATTCTTTCGTTAATATATTTATAAGTATACTGGCTTTCCAGTTGTTTCTATTCGACCTAAAATCCATTCACTTACTTCCTCTCTCCTTATTTTATCCCTTATTTTCCCTTATTTTACCCTTTCTCTTTCCTCTATCGTTTCGTGTTTTCACTGTTTCTTGAAAGTCGATTTGAGGTGTTCCTCTCTTATTCATTTCCGCGGCGTTGGCAAAATTCTCCTACCTTCAACCACGTATGCCATTCTCAGTTTCCTACATATTAAATAACCAACATTACTTGAGCTTTTCTTGTCGGTCCTGAAGTAGAAGACTGCAATTTTACTTCGAAACTTATAAAGCAGTTCTTACATGTATTATGTGTTTTTTATTGTGCCAATTACTTACCAAGAAATACAGAATATCGACAATGATTTAGAGTGAAAACGTGGCCTTAAGGTATGCTAAAAATATAGTCCTATATAAGTAGCCATTAAACAAAATTAAATCTACGAATTAATGCAATTTACATTTCAAAAACATGAAAATAGTCAATTTCCAGTAAACGAAGAAAGCATATATCTACCAAAAAATGGATTTTCAGAAAACTCTGGGGCCCAAATACATCTGATAAATGCGTATTGTTACCCCAAAGAATATCCTTCACACAATTCTACATTGACAAATATTCCTACATTATGTTAGAAATCTACTAACAATAACATCTACCCTCGAATTAAATTCACACCTTGTGTATCACTCGGGCATCTATCAAACGCGGCAGATACCTATACGAAATTCTTCAAGGTACTTTCCCCCGTTCGCATTGCGAAACAGGAGCCGGTAAATCCAATTTTTCGTGAAAGATTTATATCTGCTACCATCATGTAATGGTTCGGACTAATTTACGTCGCACCTGAGACACACAGGATATATATCAAGTTTCTACCTCACAGGTCTTGCGTATAGAATGAATTATTTCAAGAAGTAGTTCTTCTGTTCTTCGGCATATTTCATAAAGTTCCATAGTTGACCAGGCAAGTGTGAAACTGATACCATTTAGGAAAGTATTTTTTTTATTTGTGTTTATGATAAGAGTCATGATTTTATGTTATATCCCTTCCTTCCACTACTTGTTTTACAAATTATAATCTTATAAAAGAAGAGTTTTAATTGCCTGAATGCGTCGCCTATAGCAGAAATCGAAGCATCACACAGCGGTGAAATTTGCTGCAGAGGTGCTTCATGTCCCGTAATGTGCATCTCAGAGAAAAGTTATACAAATTTAGATTAAACATTGAAAATTTATGATTAAAAATGCGTTGATAGTTTGACTTTAAAATCAGTTTTATTCTTGCTAGACAATAAAAATATGTCAAATCAATTTTTCCAACGCAACTGCTAGAAGCAAGTAGGTAGCGAACAAAGCGTACTTTTGTCTAGACAATTACTATTTTAAAAGCCATTTTTTTTGCTGTTTCCTAAATTTGTGAATTTAAAAGATTAATTTTCAAGTTATGGAATACATAATTATTTCAATTTTATTGATTTCATTTGAATTAAAATTTGATGAAATAGATAAAATTTGATTAAATGAGCTTTTGTAAGCCGCAATAAAAGGGCGCATTATTCCCACGCTGTGTAAATGGCATGGTTGTGAATGAAAAAATCGGAGAGCGAGAATAATTTTTGGTTCAAAACAGGCAATTTGAAAATTGGGTGATGTTATCTGTTTCTGCATTACTTAAGTGACTGCCACTTATTTAGAACCTAGCAAAATCCTTCTACTACAATCTATATAGTGCAACTAGTATTTAAGCTTGCTAAAGACACGGATACTATCCTACTTAAAAAATAAATTGCAAATTATTTTAAAAATTTTTATTTCTTTATTATCGTATTGCCCTTAATATTGTATTGCGGAAAATAGTTGTCCTAATCGAAAACTGCTTTAATGGAATTTTGTCTTGTGTCAATATTGTTATAAGTGGTCAACGTTTCAACATTTAAAGTCACCGTGTGGACGAAATTATTTTTTAGACCACCTTCCATCAATATAACCTGTCCTGGAATAGAAATAGAAAATTCAACTCCGCTAACATCTGTCCCGTGGACTATGCTATAATTGTGTAAGCCCTCAGCTTTCTAGGTCATCAAGGAAGGTTTCTGCACAGTCTAGAAAATATTTTTAATCCCCATCTCGTTTTCTCTTTCCAGAGGGGTGGAGTGGGGAATTGAAATGTTATCGCCGTCAGTCTTTGTACTGTAGTTGAATCTGCTGTTGATAAATGCCGGTCGTGTGGTCTCTATGCCATTCGATAGCTAGCTCTTAAGTATTTTTCTATTGATGAACTAAAAGTCACTAGTGCAGGGCACTCGTCTAAATGTTTTCTAGACATAAGCTGTTCCCAGATGACATAAAGTTCCATTTGAGGAAGCAGCAAATTCAATTCAATGAAGATGAGCCCTGAAACAGTCATGACTAGACAGAAATCTGAGCCTGGCAACCGCCTCTCGTCAAGGAGCCTCTTGAATGATTGAAATGTAACAGCTGAGGACGCTCCATGATTTTACTTTAGATGCCTCCAAAGGGTCTGCCTCAATTTATTTTTGTGTAACATTTTGATGTAATGTTGCACTGAATTAGTCATAGGCTTTGAGAATCTCTGCTCAACCATTACACTCTTTTTGGCATCCGGCCGTCCAATTTACTGCTCCCTATCCTAGGATGAGCTGGTCGGCCTGGGCTTTTGACACTTTTGGTAAAGCCAACGGCCCTACCGTGCTGAAAACACCGGTTCTCGTTAGATCACCGAAGTCAAGCAGCATCGGGTGCGGTTAGTACTTGGGTGGGTGACCACCTGGGAACACCGCGTGCTGTAGGCACATTTCGGGCGTGGTAGCCCGGTGGTTTGCGCAATGGATTTGTACGCTGCCACAACTGCCGCCGTGTTCATGCGGAGTACGATCATGTTAAACATGTGGGTCCGTAAGTCCTTCCGAGAGGTTGGTGGTAGGAGAAGGAGGGCACGGTCCCTGTGGATGCCTCCCCCACTGGATTCCGGTCTGAATTGGGTGGCACATTCCAAACAGTTACCTTACACCTTTCTGGTAGGTCGGACGGTCTGGGTCTCAACAACAACAACAACAATATTCAAATATTAAATCTTGTAATTGTGATCACATGTTTTGAAGTATTAAAATAAAGAAAATTCTACTCCTTTGTACTCATTTCCACATCCACCCTTTTTGAGGTAGGGTACATAGATGCGTTACCCCTTTTGTTACACACTGCTTAATGAGCCGGGTTTCGCTATAGGCACATTTCCTCATAAGCAGTTTTTCTCCCAAAAATTACATAATTCTTTGCAGCCAAAAGTATAATATTACTTCAAGTACAATAAGGGTCTTTTCGACATAATATTTGTGGAAATGGCTAAATTAGAGTAAGGAAGCATGTAAAAAATGTATGCACAATAAGAGAAGCGTAACTTCTGCAAAATATCAAATAAATTATGTTAAAAAAAATTATGTTATGTATCATTTATGTTATCATTTAATACCCCGTTATTAATATTAATATTGAGGAGCTTCTGGATACACAATATTAGCTGTTTTACCATTTTGAGCTAAGATATGAAGTTTACCCTTACTTTCAACCCGCGAACACGCAACGTAATTAAATCAATTCTGTTTGTTCTTACCTTACTAGCCGACGTGGTTGTCGAGTGGTCAAAGACAAGCGTTTCCGTAGGAATCGCTCGACCGCCACGTTGTGGGTTCGAGCCCTACGTAAGGCATGGATGTTTGTGTTGTGGGCGCAATGTGATCCGCTCCCCTCTAGTGCGCCTGGGGCAACGTCAATATACGGCTAAATAGTTCACACTCCAGCCGCTGTAATAAAGGCGAATGACGAAGGTCAAAGTGCCTGGCCATTTGAAAAAAAATAAACTTTATTTTACTATATAAGAATATCAGAAAACTTTACTATAAAGTACGTGTTTGAGATAAAGTCAAAGGATCAAGAAATAAAATGTCAACTTTTTTAAATTTAATACTCCTATTGTAACTTACCTCGAATGTATGGGTACAAAAGGAATTTTAGTTCTCAATTTCAGATATTTTGATATATTTCATAAGACAACAAGATTATGAATTCAGAATGAAGCCCACCCAGTACATTTGTGCATATTTTAATAATTGAAAATTTATTTAAAACATCCCAAAATGTGAGAAATGAAAATAACATTCAGAAATTAAATGTTAACATTAGTGAAATTCGAGAAATATTAATTATTTACAAAAAGAAACATAAAGTAACATAAACATTCAATATTACTGAATGCATTTTACTCTGAGTACAATATAGTTAGACTTTGTTATTTCTTAAAAGTTTGGATCTCTGTTGGAATTAAAATTTACGGATATAGTCAAAGTTATTATTTTCTCTCATTTACTACTATCCAACTCTGGCGATTATCTTCTGTATACTAAATATTTTCTTTAGGAAAAATAATGTGATGGGGCCGAATATTCGTCTCCCTTATTTTGATGAATGTTTTGCGCAGTCCTGAACAAGAATCAATTTATTTCCAAATATATCTGTTTGTCTACGTGGCCTGTCCGTCTGCACAATATTTCTCGATAATTTAATAATATGAAGTTATTATTGGATAATATGTTTATTCCATTCTTCAAAATACTCTAAAAACGCATCACTCCAAATTAAAAAAAAAATAAACACTTGTTTTGACGATACTTCCCAAAATGTGAACAGATCCAATTAAAAGATAGCTGAGTTGAAAACCGTTGTAAAGAGTGCTTCTCTGTTCATATCACATGGTCAGCAAATACTGTGAACATGTTTATTCAATAGCTTAACAACCAGCATTCTCTGTTCATATCACATGGTCAGCAAATACTGTGAACATGTTTATTCAATAGCTTGAAATCCAGCATTCTCTGTTCATATCACATGGTCAGCAAATACTGTGAACATGTTTATTCAATAGCTTAACACCCAGCATTCTCTGTTCATATCACATGGTCAGCAAATACTGTGAACATGTTTATTCAATAGCTTGAAATCCAGCATTCTCTGTTCATATCACATGGTCAGCAAATTCTGTGAACATGTTTATTCAATAGCTTAAAATCCTCTGAAATAATATATACAATCCATTAACAGAATCAGTATTTTACATAAGAATTTATATGCTATACTTTTCTAATTTATATGATATACTTTTCTGAAAGTTACGGGCAAAATGATTTTTTTAAGAAATTAATTTTATTTATTAAATTGTTTTTGAAATATTTTGAGAACAGAACAATACTAATAAAAATTCCTATGGATGCCTACAGTGCGGAGGTTATATCCTGAGATTCTGTTATGATTTTGGCCCACGACGCACTAACATTTAAGCCATGGAATCTTCAAAAATATTTACTTTATAACTAATATAGTGCATGCTCTACTATTTTAATAGAATCATATAACAGTTTATTTTGTAACATTTCTGATAGTTAAAATAATTTTTAAAGTATTTAAATTTTTTACTGAATGTTTCACAAAACATTGTTAAATCAATATTTAAAAAAATATGTCGACAAGAAATAAATTTGATACAATAATTCTCCCATGTTTTGATTTAAATCAAAATCTTTAACCAAATTTAATTCAAAATGTTTACTCTACATGATTTTTTTTCCTTCACTAATTCTTGATACATTCTCTATTTTCAATTATTGTTACCTTCTCTATGATCACATATTTTATGGGTACCTAAGGAAACATTTATATACTAAGTCCACTTAAAATTTTCTAGAAACGCTCTAATACAGCGATTTGCATAAAATCAGGAAAATGTTCGTGATCATTCGTCACTATAGTCATGGGCCATGATTCCGCTGTCAATTGCCACTTCGAGCTGCAATGTACACAGTAAAATGAAAAACAATTGTTCTCATTGATCACCTGCTAACTGCTGACAAGCAACAAAGGGCGCGAAACCATTATAAATATGTGGGGATAGGTGAACATTTTCTTGTGTTCTGGTAATGTTACTTTTAAAATGTAACAAATAAGTTACCGATACATTTTAAGTAAGTAACGAAGTAAAATGTTAAAATAAAGTAACTGGAAGGTACAACTTCTGTTACATTAATTGATGAGCTATTGTAAATAAACTTTTAACGGTCTTTCAAACACACATTCATTATGACAAACACACATTTCATTATGAGACATGTTAATGAACAGTAGGGTTGCTGCAAATGCATTTGTTACCATATTTGTTATCTTGCAAGTTTGCTACTTTAGCGGGAATCCAATGATTCGGCAGACTGTTTATAAGCCAGGTCATTTCTTACCACTTCGTTTCCCATAAATTGCAATACATTAAAACATTTTTCTTGCGTGATTAGAGCAGTCCGGTGCAGAACACCAATCATGATAATTATTTGAATAGCAGCTCATAAAGTGAAAATAAAAATAGAGCTAACGCTTATGGATTCTTCTTCCTGCTTCGGTGGCGCTTCAATATGACTGAAGGATCAGCATGTACATACTATAGAATCTTCATCCTACCCAGTGACGTCCAAAAATATCTAGTTACTGGAATATTTCTGTAAGTTTTAGAAGCACTGACTTGGAGGAGAAAAAAAACACGATAGTGGACGCTCCTTCAGACAACAAATCAAATTGCGACTCACAACTATAATGTCTGCGACTCCAAAATTCCCCAATGAAAGCTTGAGTGTGATGTAGGTATGCGAAGAAAGCTATAACGGTCTTTTTGCCTTTACTCTGGCCTATTAGGTCTCGATATTCAAAAATGACGACGAAGCAAATATAATTTGGCAATTCACTTTTACAAGGAGAGAGCGACATTGAATAAAAATTACAACGAATGTGATTAGATCCAGTTAAATCATAGCTGAATTAGAAAACCTGGGGCAGAATACATTCTACCTTTGTTCACATCACATGACCAGCACATATTGTGATCATGTATTTTCAACAGCATGAAGATACAGGTGTAACAGAATAACATATTAATAGAATCATATTTTATATAACAGTTTATTTTGTAACATTTCTGATGGTTAAAATAATTTTTAAAGTATTTAATTTTTTTTACTGAATATTTCACAAAACATTGTTAAATCAATATTTAAAAAAAATCCTAAATATGTAGACAAGAAATAAATTTGATACAATGATACTTCCATGTTTTGATTTAAATCAAAATCTTTAGCCGAATTTAATTCAAAATGTTTAATCTACATGATTTTTTTTCCTTCACTTATACCTGATACATTCTCTATTTTCAATTTTTTTACCTTTTCTCTGATCACATATTTTATGGGTATCTAAAGAAACAGTCATGTAAGTGCAATTAAGACTTTTCCAGAACCGCTCTAATACAGGGATTCGAATTAAACCAAGAAAATGATCACGTGGTCATCCGTTACTCGTCGTGGGCCATGATTTCGTGTACAATCGTCGCTTCGAGCTACAATGTCCGCAGTAAAAAGAATAAAATTTGTGCTCATGGATCGTCTGCATACTGCTGATAAGTAACAATCGCCGCAAAACCATTATCCATGAATTGTGATAGACTATTATTTGAATATTTTCTTCTTTTTGAATAAAGCTATTTTCAATATCTAACTAATGAATTACCTATACATTTGAAGTAAGTAACGGAAGTAGAATGTGAAATTAATGTAACGGGACGGTACAGTTCCCTTTACACTTACTGGTGAACTACTGTAAAATTATTTAAATGTCTTTCGAACACTCGATGTTCACTTTACGATGCTACATTTTACAGCCGGAATTGTTAGTAGTTGTCAGCTGAAATTAGCACTACATTCAAAATTCAATATAATAATAAGTAATGGAGTACGTAAAGATAAGTTATGAAATAAAGATAAGTATTTGAGCTACTTTAAAAAAATCAGGAAATTAAACATTAACTTTCTTTTAATTTAATGTTTCTGTTGTTAGTTACCTTAATGGCTGCGATGGAGTATAATTCCCGTTCTGACATTTAGACAATATTTTTGCATGCGAAACTATTATTATCTCATTCATTAAGACATGTTTAACACGATTTCTACTTTGGACCATTTATAAAAATACGTTGCAAAATGAGAAAAGTAAAGAAAAGAGAGAGAGAGAAGAACGGACACCTACAAAGTTTTTAATATAAGGCTGTGTCGTACGCTCGCCAACAAATTAAAAATGTGTCAGTTTAACGTCAGTGGTAAACAATTTATTTTATTTCGATTCAAACCGTCCGACCTAAATGATGGTGTAAAATATACTTTTTTTTTACAGAAACAGCGCAAGCCTATTTAGAGTGAAACGTAGTTTGGGATATACTCAAAGGAACATACCCTCCTTCCTCTATCACAAACCTCTTAGAAATACGTTTAGACCCACATATTTAACGTGCTTGTACTTTTCATGAACACTGGTCCTCCAAGTTCAATCCCCGTGCTCTACAACTGGCCAGTTCCGCCCCTAGGAATGTATTTATATTCTCTCGACAACATACACTTTCAACCGTTCTTCATATTCTAACATGTAAGATATCTGTTTCAAAGACCAGGACAGTGCCATCTAATTTAGACGGAAACTCAGAAGTAGCGATATTCACAGGGTAGTACCCCTTTTCTCTTATCATAAAAGCATCGGAAGAACTTCCATACCCACATCTTTAACGTACCTGTATTTTGAGTGAAAACGGAAACAATGTGAGCAGAACCGAGAATCGAACTCTTGTTCTCCGTGAGCAATCCTCGAGATTTAATCGCTGAGCTGTCCCGCCAATTTGAAAGAATTTCGCCATTCGTGATGTCACTCTCCAGGTAGAACTTCTGGAATACACGGTGACCCATGGATGCCATTTTCTATCACACAGAGATAACACCTTTCACGACAAGGAGTGAGAACCAGCGCCAGACTCCTTGGAACGCATAGAGGAGTTTTTGACGCCATTATAGCAAAGTGCGCCGAAAAAAGTTATTCTTCCATTCATCTCTTGAACAATTCATCCATCCTCTTCTTCTTTCCTCTTCATTTATTAATCGAAACATATCTATACATTTTCGGAAATAATTAGTTCAATTTATGGCCGAATATTGTCCATTTTACTGCTAAGTTTTACAACAATGGTCGATATCGAATAACTGCACAATAGAAACTAATGTACAACAATGATTTAAAATGGAGAATGCGCGAGCTCTCCATATAGGGCCACAGAGGACATTGGGTGGAGTTGCCAAACCGCAGTAAGTGTTTGCATTACTACTGTAAAATATTTTGTGTTAATGTTGAAGTAGCAATATCCAGACGTAAACAATTTGCGCAAAGTTATTGAATTGTACTATGGGCACACCAAACCATAGAGGTCCTAAATATACAAGCTGCAATATCAGTCACGTTAATCTAAAATCTTCTTCTTGTGCAAAGTTATTGAATTGTGGTGTGGGCACACCAAACCATAGAGGTCCTAAATATACAAGCTGAAATATCAGTCACATTAATCTAAAACCTTCTCCTTACCTCTTCGTCTCCCAGAAAGTGCAATAAACTAAAGCCTTTCCTTGTCTGATTAGAGCAGTCCGGTGCAGAAGACCATGTCTTAATTGTTTGAATAGCACTTCCTAAAGTGAAAATACAGAGTTAACGCTTTTCCACTACCGGCTTCGGTGGGCATCAATATGCCTGAAGAGTCAGCATGTATATGCAATAGATGCTTATCTTACCTAGTGACGTTCAAGCCGATATTTCTGCGAGCTTCAAAATCGGTGATATTGAGGAGAAAATAAAAACGACAGTGGACGCACCTTCGGGCAAGTAATCAAATTGCTACTCCCGAATTCTCTCAAAGAAAGCATAAGGGTGATGTAGGAAAGCGAGAAAGAATATACAGGCTTATTTATTTCATTCTGGCCTTCCAGATCCAGATATCCAAAAATGACAATGAGGCAAATATAATTTGGCAATTCATATTTACGAGGAGAGTGCGACAATGAATGAAGAAGACAAGGAATGTTGTTACTGCTTTTGTTCACATCACATGACCCTCCAATATTATGATCATGTTTTTTCATATTTGATCATGTTCTGTGAGCACGGTTTTTCTTGAACTAATGCATAAAAATGAATGAATCACATTAGCCATTTTAGTTCTCCCCCCATTCACCGATTTTAATTGGATATTTCAACCAAAGATTTCAATGCCAACCATGGACTGCCATGCACGTATATTTTAATAAGTACACATTAGAGTCTTTTACATTTTTGTTTTGAACGAATCAAGGTAAAGCCATAAATTTTTGAACACTTTTTTCGATACTCGAAACAAAGTTATAAAAACGTAAGCATACAAATTTCACAAAAATATATATTTAGTATTGGATTTATAAGTTTTAAAAACATATGTCATTATTTATAATAAGCTATGACACACTGTTCTCGATATATTTTACGTTGTTGTATAAAAGTGAAAAATAATATTTAAAAAAAAATCAGTGGTGGCTCTAGTACGATGGAGCCGAAATGGTTTTGCGTGAATAACATTTTATTAAATGAAACTCCAGTAAAGTTCAATAAGTTTATTTGATTTTTTCTGATGCATTTATTTTGTTTATAGGCTTTCAGAACCTTGCAAATTGTTCGCTAACTGTTTATAGCTAGTTAGCCATTTTAGTTCTCCCCCCCCCACTGATACTTCAACCATACACTTCATGTCGAAATATCACATTACTTTACTAACTTACATGGTGATATATAAATATACAATAATACACTTATACAATGTATCTGGTGTATGTTCAAGTTAGTC
This sequence comes from Amaurobius ferox, assembly GCA_951213105.1. Classification (NCBI taxonomy): domain Eukaryota; kingdom Metazoa; phylum Arthropoda; class Arachnida; order Araneae; family Amaurobiidae; genus Amaurobius; species Amaurobius ferox. Next base: position 94,034,117 of record OX578139.1, on the reverse strand, counting down.
TATGAACTTGCATACAGCACACAAATACGTATTTAAATACGTACTTGACTAAGTACATTTCGATCTAATTTGTTCAAACTTCACCAATCCTTAAATATCATTGCACATTAATTTAACCTCCACAATAACTCATCCACATTAATTTAACTTTTAATTGATTTTAAATCAAAGTATAAGTGTAGTAATATCTAATATTTATGTAACAATATTTACCCAAGGAGTAAGTAAAAACATTGAGCTGAAAAGCTCATGGCATTTTAAATATTACGTCTTTGCCACTCATTAGAAAATCCATGTAAAATTACTAAAATATCGAAATTATAATCACTATATTTCGAAATTAAATATTGATACAAAATCAAATGTTATACACTTGTAGGGATATCAAAGATATACAAATTATTGCTTATTGCTTGAAGCTAGCACATTTAGTTTGCGAGATATAAGCATTGATTTAATATATATTATAAAGATGGTCTGAATTGCATAATATCCTGCAATTTGTTGTTCCTAGATGCTGTTAAATGCATAAAACACATTATTCCCTAACAGTTATCACACAGTGTACATTCAATTTTCAATGCAGATTAGATTAACAAATACGTCTTAAATAAAGCAAACTGGAATTGTCTGCATAAAATATCTTTATAAAATTGCCTAATGAAAAAGACGTGTCAGAAAAAAATGTAATTATTTGTGATTCAAAAATTTTATTACGCCACAATAATTTTCCTCTATTACATGTTGTTACATGCATTTAAAAGAGGAAATAAAATTCTAGCATTCTGGTTAAAAGAAAACTTAAATATAGATATATTTTATTTTAAATGCAAATGCCTTTCAGTTCAAAACAATATAGCTAAATATTAAGAGAAATAGTTCTTTGAATTAATGTATCAATTTAATATGCCGAAAATTCTACAATAAAGAATTGTGCACACTTCTGTGGTAAAATAATCCTTTGTGCAATATAAGTGCTATAAATATTTATCTTACTATGTTTTCCATAAAATATCTTTCATCTATTCAAAGCAAAAAAAGCAAGTTATATATTTTCTCTTTATTCCCTTTATTTAACCATAGATAACAATATAGGGAAGCTACTATTAATTATTAAAACAAACTGACATTGCTTGCATAAATTATCTCTAGAAAATTCTTGAAAAATACATGTCAAGAAAAAACGCAATTATTTGTGATTCAAAAATTTTATTATGTCACAATAATTTTCCTCTATTACATGTTATATGCATTCAAAAGAGGAGTTAAAATTTTAGCATTCTGGTTAAAAGAAAACTCAAAGATAGATATATTTTATTTTAAATGCAGATGTATTTCAGTTCGAAACAATATAGTTAAATTTTAAGAGAAATAGTTCTAAGAATTAATGTATCCCTTTAATATGCTGAAAATGCTACGAAAATGAAATGCGCACACTTTTGTGGTAAAATAATCCATTGTGCAATATAAGTGCTATAAATATTTATCTTACAATGTTTTCCATAAAATATCTTTTAGCTGTTCAAAGCAAATAATTAGTTATATATTTTCATTTTATCCCTTTTATTTAACCATAGATAACAATATAGGGAAGCTGCTATTAATTCAATTTCTCGAATATTCCTTCTAAATGGCTCTATCTGATGTTTACGTTAATCACATAATTAAGTGTGACTATGCGCTAAAAGAAATGTCCATGCGCAACTTGGCGCGAGATCTCACTTAGAGTTGAAGTTAATCCGATTTCTCGAAATTAAATTAACAGCTTATGGGTTTATACTCAATACATGCCTGTAATGCTTTTTGAGTATCTTGCATAAAGTTACCGTCTAAATAGTGTTACATTCAATAAAATATTTGTAAAGAATTTCGAAGAATACTATAATTTTATTTTCCTCACTAGTATTAGGATATTATGCATTCGAAGAACAATTGACATGTACTGTAATTATAAACCATTTATTACCATTTACAATACCATTTATTGTAATTATAAGTCTTTTATTACCATTTACAATACCATTTACATGTACAATAACCATTCAGACCGTATACTTTACTTATTATAGAATGTCATAGTAGAGAAAATATTGTTTTCACGAGAATTTTCGATTTCGAGATTTTGATGCCGATATATGTTTTAGGGCCTGTTGAACACGTTTTGACTATTTTATAGTGATGGCTGTCTGTCATTGTGCGATTACTTATATACACGATTGGTGACACATATATTAATGGATTTTCAGGAAAATTTTAATACGACTTAGTCAACGAAAGATTTAGAACTAGATAGAATTTTTTAAATATTCGAACAAAAACTACATGGCAGCAGAGGATAAAGATGTTTTAAATACAAAAAATAATATTTCATTATTTATTTATTCTTTTGAATCTTGATATCGTAGATCAAAGATTAGTTGAATAACATGGGAAACATGGACAAACTTGTGAGAATGGTAGCATTCGGGTAATTCCTAGATAGATTACATTGCTTAAATAAAGCTGAGTTACTAAAGTAATACCAAATGTCAAATCAATATTATACATTTTTGTATAGTTGAAGTATTAAAATATGTATACATATAGAACTTGATTTCATACTTGAAATTATCCTTTGTGTGTTCTTTTTATTTATATATTTAAAAAAAAATACTGAGTTTCTGTTAGTTTTTATTTTTATTTTGCAGTTTGCAATTTTGTTTAGCTAAAAGTATGTTATTTATAGTAACATTTAATCTTTTGCCACTTAAATTTTGGAGGTACAAGCGTGTCCAAATTTCATGTGTAGAATGTCAGATATATTAAAATAAAGTTTATATACGCTTCAAGGTTCTCTATGAATCAATCAACCTAAAATATTAAAATAAAGTTTATATACGCACCAAGGTTCTCCATGAATCAATCAATCTCAGATATTAAAATAAATTTTATATACGCACCAAGGTTCTCTATTAATCAATCAACCTCAGATATTAAAAGACAGTTTATATACGCATCAATGTTCTCTATGAATCAATCAATCTCAGATATTAAAAGACAGTTTACATACGCATCAAGGTTCTCTATGAATCAATCAACTTCAGACATTAAAAAAAAAGTTTATATACGCATCAAGGTTATCTAGAACCAATCAATCTCAGATATTAAAAGAAAATTTATATACGCATCGATGTTATCTATGAATCGATCAACCTCAGATTATATAGACTTCTCCAACCATCTAAATTCTTTACGGAATTTTAAGCAAATGAAAATTATACTCACGTGATTATATCCACAGATTTATGACAGTTAAAGATGTAGACAGATTTTATTGAACAACGAGGTTACTGGCAAGAAGTTTTTATTTGTTTTTGGAATTCAAGAAAACTAAAAAGCAAATAAAATATTCCTAGAACATTTCAATTAGCTCATTTTTCATGGGAAAATATCAATATTTATTTGCAATGGTTTTAGCGCAATGAGAAAATGCAGACGAGATATAGGTGTTCTTGCATTTGCTAAGAACTATTGTCATAATAGAGAACAGAGTATGACATTTCCGACTGGCCGCAACGATATGAATGACTGATATGTTTATGTTTTATTCTTTTCTTAAAATACCCAACATTTTGGGATTTCAGATCAATATGTCTCTTACACAAGCATATATTCATGTATACGCGAAAGTGTATTTCGATCACGATAGGTGAGGATTGCGATATGGGGGTTCGTTTACTTGAAATTTGGCAGGAAACGTCAGCTGACGGCAGGTGTGTGGTAAGTGACGTCAACCACTTTCTCAGACACAGCCCTAAAGATGTTCCTTAGAGGGGTTGTGATATCGCAACACGATCAGAAACAAACTAGATGATGGAACACAAATATGATTTCCCAGGGGTATGTTTAATTGCAAGTATTTTTATTAAACTATATTATTGGTTTTAAGCATGCTTAACAACTCTTCATTTGATTGCTCCCACTCGCTTATTTATAACGTATCAAAATATCTTAGTTAAGAGCGTATAAAGGAGATTATTTAGAGCATATTAAAAAACATATTATCCAAGACACATTACGCCCACTCGTGCATAGAGCAAAACGCTTGTTTACGGGATACGCAGTTGCACTAAAGCGTAGCGGTTGATGCATGACCCAAGGCGTATTATGCGACTGTGCAGTGGGCTAAGGCGTGCTTAAGCGTTTATTTAGAATATATTAAGCCATCTTAACAGGTGGGGCGCATCCGCGTGTGTGACACGTTGCGAGCTACTACGCATTTTTGAAATATTGAATTAAATTCAATTAATCCATATTTTAAATCGTTGAAATGTGTAAAAATAATCTAAGATATTGCATTTACCTAACTGATAAATAATAATAACTACCAGCAAATATAATGGAATGAAAAAACATTGCATGAAGTTATTACATTTACATAATTATTTTAGGTAGCTATATACAGGGTGTTCCTAAACTGTCTTGACAAAATCAGAGGGGTGATAGTACCCATCAAGACGAGCAATATATACTATGGAACATAGGGTCGCATTATACTCTGAGTCTCAGAAAAGAGTAACTTCGAAACACATTCAACAAGCATAAGTCGCCACTTTGGACGACATAGCTGCCGTGCCGGAGAAGTATCATATTACCAGAACATCGCTGTCAAGCATGTATTGTATGCAAATTTCCAGTGACAAGAAGCAGCAACGACAGTTGCAGGTGATTGGCTGATTGGACGTAGTGGACCTGTGGCTTGGCCTCCACGCTCACCGGACCTCAACCCACTAGACTTCTTCTGGGATCACATAAAATCATCGGTGTACGAGTACGAGACGCCTGTGGACTCCATAGAAAATCTTGTCGAGAGAATCGTTGTTGTAGTGGACAGGATAAATACGACGCCAGGTGTCTTCGAGAGGGTGCGCCAGTCGCCGGTCTGAATTGTGCAACGCCACCTTTGCCCGTCACTTTCAACATCTACTTTGAGCCTTTCTCTGGTGTAAAGAAATGTATTGTGCAACTTATGATTACGTTAATTCTCCTTATTTTCACTGTTGAAAGTTCAACTTTGTTTTACGCATTTCTGACACTCAGAGTGGAATGCGACCCTAGGTTTCATAGCAAATATCGTTCGTCTTGACAGGTACTATCACCCCTCTTATTTTGTCAAAACAGTTTACGAATATACTTCCAGTTATACCCTGTATAATACAGAGACTGGGGACAATTGTAGCAGTTTGAGAAAAAATATTTTTAATTGATTCATTGTTCCAGCAAGAAAATAAAAATTTAACATTTGATAAATAAAACATAGTACTATATATATGTCAAATATCTAAAGTTAAACATGCATATTTGAAATAGCTCAATCTATCAATCAATATTTCAGTAGGCAATACTGTGGTCGGACTTCAGTTACAAACGTTCCCGTGTAGGTATGAATTGTAACATGGCATGGGCAATTGTAACAGGTACATTTTTAAATAATGACAAATATAGTTGGGAAATAGCATTTTTGTACTAGCAAATAATACATATGAATAATAGTTTCTATCCATAAATCATATTATGAAACCATGGTTTTATCGAAATACAATTGTAATCTAATTGTATGATATCTAAAATCCAATATTTTCTCATCTACTTGCAAAAATAGTCATAGTAACGGTCATATATATGTGTTTCTTAGCGCGATTGAAATTTTAAAACACAAAAAATTTTCAGAAATATTATGAAAGTACATAGAATGATAAATATTTTAAGAATATAACGTTACACATTTCTTCAGATTTGTAACAAGTCTATTTACTAAATTGTTTTATAAAAAAAAATCTGATGTGGGCAACACATGACTTTCCTTATATAATGTAATGAATTTACTGCTTTTACAGTAAAAAAATAGGTTTTTCTTACAGTAGATACTAATCTTCTTTCCAAGATATTGAATTTTCGACAATTAGTCGTCATTTTCATTGATATAGCGTCATTTTTATCCATTTGGCGAGATTTTCGTGAATTTGGCAACATTTCAAAAAGTCGCCAAGTTGGCGACATTCCGCCAAATTCGTCACCAAAATCTCGACAAGCGTTATGGATGAAGAAATAAGTTATTCTTACAGTAGATAAATGGCTATTGGCATTCAAATACAAAAGTATTACTTAAAATATATTTTTTCATGAATGGAACGAGCTAGATCCACGAGAATGATATCACCCAAATTATCGGATGGTATTACATATGAAAAGTGAACATGTTTCTCAATAGGATATATATATATATTTTAATTTTATATGACTTTTTGATAATTTTTTTGAAAAATGCACAATATCTCGAGAACGGTTCATGTTAGCGTTCTAAAATTTATGTCAATCGTTTTCTAATGAAAAATTACCTAAGAAATGTCTATTTGCGTAACTTTATTCGCGGTTTTGATTTTTTGACGATTTTTTCAAAATTTCATTCGAAAATTCAGGGGTGTTCTGAACATTCGATTGCGTATAAAGACAACAGATTTCCAGTGTTTACGGATTGTGACTTTTGTACTGAATTTTGTTCGAATCTGTCCATTCATTCGTCAGTTATCGTCTCCACAGTCTCAAGGACACACACACACACACACACACAAACATCACTTCAAAAATGTTTGATTCGTGATCAGGAATGCTTGAAACTTGCTCTCCCGTCGAAAACTCGAATTCGAATTTTCGACCCCGTCACAATACTTTCCTTATGCATTATGTATATAAGGAAAGTAAAAATAACTAAAAGTGGATTGTATATACATTGAATAGTTAACTCATTATTATCAATAATTTAGGATGTATTTTTTATTTTAATTGTATGTTTCAACACACAAAATAAAGAAAGCCATGGTAAAAATTTACTAACATTAAAACCAGATCTTCATGGCTAACATCAACAAATCAAAAGTGAAACATTCAATATTTCCACACAGAAGCGCTGCTGCAGTCCAAACTGCTGTTCTATGTCTTCGGATGAGCCGGACAGTCTGGGTTTTCGACACAGAAGAGCTGTCCAATAAAGCGCTTTTAACGTTTATTGGAATTTCCGAAGCTCGTGCGTGTGGGACAGGACGACTATCATAATTGTTCAGTCTTACTATTGTTCCCTATCTCATCTATTTGCAAAAATAGGCATATTAACGGTCACATATATGTGTTTTTTTAGAGCGATTGAAATTTTAAAACACAAAAAATTATCAGAAATATTATGAAAGTATATAGAATGATAAATATTTTAAGGCTATAATGTTGCACATTACTTCAGATTTTTAACATGTCTATTTACTAAATTGTTTTATAAAAATAATGGTTTTTTATATCGAATATAATTTTTATAATAGCACTTTAGAATAATTTTAAAGAAAGTCTGTACTTCCCTTTTCACATAATACAATTCTCTAGAAAGAAATATAATAAACCGATCTCACACTTTTACTAATTTTAATCTATAAATATTTCTCGAACACCAAGAATAAAAGCAATTTCGGAAAAAGGAAAAATAATTTACGAGATAAGAGCGGTTATTCAGTGGGTAAATATTAAAGTATTAAATTATGGCCATGTTGGCAGTGGTCATAATTACTTCGACCACGCCTAGACTATGTTACCTATAGATTTCCCATTTGATATATATCTTCGGGCCACTTAAATAAATTGTGCTTTAAATTGATGAAAGATACAATATATCCTTTGTGTCCAATGCTATAGTGTTTCTATTTTTGTGGAGCCCATTCTGATGGGATCTTAAAACACATTATGTAATGTACCCTTTTCTACTGTAATTTCATTAAAAATGTTATAAAATGTTTCGAAAGGTTATAAGCTAGTGTGTGGTTATTTATATCAAGCCATAATGTGTGAAAGATAAAATTATAATTATTTATATCCTAAGTATAAAACGTAACGTTGCTACTGAAGACAATTTTACAAATATCTGACTTTTTTGATAAGAATAAAAACTGAACAAACTATTTTTTGAGAATCACAGTCATACTATATATAAAGTGTATAAAGAGATTGCATATAGAAATACTGTTTTTCATAATTTTTTTAAATCGATATGTTGATTGGAAAAACATGTTTTAAGATCACACTTTGAACACATTTGGATAGATGCATGTCTGTATGTGTATGTGTTCCAGCATATGTGTATATCTGTAAATTGCGGACATGATAGATCAGGAACAAAAATACATAATACATTAAATTTTCATGCATAGATATATTATGTAAAAATCAGTAAATTAAATGAACGTGAATTGCATAGAGTTTTTCGAATGTCTAACGACCAAAAGTAAAACTACTCGTACCATTATATCTTTCAACAACGAATTAACCGATGTAGCCAGGGTACTAACTAAGTAGCCACTACTTATACATTTTAAATAAACGCCAGCTACCTAAGTACTATACTGCAACCTAGTTAAGCGGCCACTACTTAAAACGCGCGCAATTAAATGCGCTTCATAAATGATGACAGTAGTGGTTAGGAGAAAAAGGTTTCAGACATCAATGTCGAATGCTCTGCTAATTAAAAATTTTGAAGAATTCACTCGGTTAAAAATTTTGTAAGTAATCAAACAGACGCGTTTAGCAATTTATCATCGAAAATTGTACATCAGAAAATTGTACAACATAACCGTAACGGAAAGTTGCAATGTATTTTTATATAAAGGAAAACCTGCAATTTAAACAGAAGAAGACATATAGCTAACAAGGATGTATTCGTAGAGAAGTTAAAGGAAGTTTTGATTCCGGAAAGGTCGAGCCAATTTGCTATGTAGTAAATTGGATAGTGGGGTATGTACGAGGTTGGTTTATCTTGTTGTCTCTTTGATATTTTATATTGTAATTTGTGTGGATGCTAGTAGCAATGAACTTGTAAAATCAGTTTTTGTGGTATAGTCAGTATGGGTGTTTCACCTTTTTGACTTTACATATTGTGATTTAAGTATGGTGTACTTGGTTTTCGACAGTGTATCCGCTTCCGGAAGTGTCATCATAACATTAAGCTGGCTTAAACGGAAAGTAGGGGTCACAATCCCCCCCCCAGCGAAATTTTGATACATTGTCGTTCTTTCTTGCTTCTCTTTATATTATATATATATATATATATATATATATATATATATATATATATATATATATATTTGAAATGTAATAATAAGAATTATGTAAAAATAAAAAAATACAATTCAAGTAATATTAACATCACCATAGAAGAAAATTCACGGACATAATGCCGATAAGAGAAAAGAACAGCACCATCCCAAATTCGATGATTAATTAGAATTAAATTCATCGTCAGGTCTGAGTATTTAATTCCAATTAACCCAAACAAATGCCTGTTTCAGATTAAGCAATAGTACATTACTATAAATACTTAAACTCAGACTACAGGCAACAAAAAATGAAAAAAGGATACATTAAGAAAATTGTATTACCATGCGGCATGAACCATTCTTCTACCACGTGTATACACGATCAACCTCAACAGCTTAATCTAGAAGCACCGGAATGAACAAGTCGAAATTCTACCAGGGAGGCAGTACGAACTTTCACGGAGTTACTCCCAAACCCGTCCAGTGAGTCTAAGCTGGAGACTGGACAAGCAATTCAGAATACAACTTCCCAAATATGCAAACATGAATATGAACATGAATCAAAGATGAAAATTCCTACTAAACAAGTAATTCATATGAAAAATGGATAATCGAGAATGCCACTATACACCATTATAAGGACGCTCAAAACGTAGTTTCAATACTGACAAGTACATTTTTTAGTTACATTTTTTTGCGAAAATAAAATTCAAAACATTAATGTTAATGCATCTTATTTTCCGATTTTTTGATTTTTCTAATGTTTTTGACTTAGTTTATTATTTTTCATTTTTATTTATATAATTAATAATTATATATAATATATATATATATATATATATATATATATATATATATATATTTTTCCTACTGTATGTTAGTCACGATAATTGGGAATGTTTTCTAGGATGTTATCGAGTGAAATTTGATACACTGAGTTGATAATTTTAATAACAAACTTGGGGGGATATGCATTATTAGTCGCTGTACTCAATAATTCCATAAAGTGCGCTAATCTATAATATTCATCACAAATTTTATTGATTCTGAGAGCCTGGTTTATTATAATATTTCTAAATACAGATATATGCAAACAAGAGTCAAAATGTTGAATTTTTGATGTATTAAATTTAAAATCCTGTCTTTTATCATACAAGTTTATAACCATATTACAATTTTGTAAATTTAAATTTAAATCTAAAAAGTTTGCAATATTTGTGTCACTATTACTTGCATTTAATTGTAAATTTTTGGGATAAAAGTTTAATACTATAGGGATATTATTATTTGGGGATACACATAAAATGTCATCTAAATATCTAAACATGTGCATATTATGCAAGCTTGGATTAATGTTTTTTTCATAGAAGAATAAATACAGATTAGCTAACAATGATGAGGCACCCTCCCCTTGTGGGATACCAACCTGTTGTTTAAAAAAAGTACCACCATGTTGAATATAATTCTCATAAAGAGTGAAGTTAAGTAATTTTTTAAATAGAAAATTTGAATATTTTAGGTTGATATTATATTTTTCAAAAATTCCTAAAATAACTTTATACAGATCATCTATATTAATATTATTAAACAAATCTTTGAAATCAAAGGTATAAATACTACGAATATTAGTAAGAGTTTTCAATTTCTTAACTAATTCAAAACTGTTTTTTACAATATGACAATTATTTGAGATTTCATCTGACAAGGATATTTCATGTAATATCTTTAATAATAATTTTCCAGCATTAGTAATGTAAGAATTATGCCCACTGGTAATGGTTCGAAAAGCAACAGGGGATTTATGAAACTTGGGTACTAAAACAATATATGGAATGTTATTACAACTATTTTTTAGATGGATTTGCTTATATTTGGCTGATATTCTATTGTATAAGATTTTGAGGTTAGTTTTATGTAAATTATAGATTTGATTATTAAGTAAGTGTGACTGAAGGGTATTTTTATAATAATATTTACATATAATTGAGTAGTTTCCACATGTTTTATCGACATATGTAATGACAAAATCATTTTGTATTTCTTTAATATCATTTTTAATTGAATTAAGTTTATATGAATTATTAATTTTCTGATTATATATGTAATGATTTAAGTATTGCTCTATTAAGACTCTCCAGGGTTTAAAGGCTTCTACAGGGATTTGATATTTATAACTGATTTTATAGATAAATTTATTTAAGTCAAGAAATAAACCTTTACAAATTAATTTATGTTTAAATTTAGTAGGTAGACGGTACTTAGTACCCAGTAACATCAGTGATCTTAGTGCATCATAATTAATAATATTTAGATTTCCCGTTATAACATGCCCATGGTGTTTATCTACGAAGTCTTTGTATTTTTCTAAATGACAGTGGCAATATGACTCTTTATCCAATTCATAGTTTTGATTAATATCTACTGATTTGGCAATTTGATTATTGTTGAAAATTTAACGTCCTAGCGGTTTATCATATTTATAAGCAATTTTAGGATTTACATGTTTGACTGGAAAGTAATTGGAAACCGATTTTAAAAAATTATTTATCTTCAGATTATTTAAGACAGAATTAGTAAAATTCAAGGTACAATATTCGTTTATTTTAGTATTTTGTTTTGATTCGTCATTAAAGTTTACGTCTGTGACATATAAATAACCATTAAGATTTTTACTTCTGGTAATGATATATATATATATATATATATATATATATACATATATATAAATGAAATATAAAAGATAAGAACAGCAATGTATCAAAAGTAGCCGGGGGAGATTGTGACCCCCCCCCACTTCCCGGTTAAGCCAGTTTAATGTCATGACGACACTCCAGGGAGCTGATACGCTGTCGATAACCAAGTACTCTATACTTAAAACTCAAAATAGATGACCAAAACAGTACAGAAATTACAAAATTCCTATTACAACCAAAGAATGCTACACGTATACCAATACTTCAAACAACTAACAGATAACAACACAAACCGACCCTGTACATACTTCAAAACCTAAATGTAAGTATTAACCAAGTATTAAAAAAACATATATATGTAACACACACACACATATATATATACATATATATATACATATATATATTACTATATATATATATATATATATATATATATATATAGGTCTTGTATCCAATAGGTCTTGTATCCAATTTTTAAAAATAACTTCTCTGACTTGGATTTCATTACTCTTGAATATATATATTGTTTTTAAAGTATTAAATTACCAAGAGTGAAGTAATTTCATGCATCAGTATTTATATGGCGATAATGCTGTCAATAGGTCTTGTATCCATATTTAAAAAAACAACCACTCTGACTTGTATTTCAAACATTAGTTTTTGAATATATTGTTTCTAAAGGATTAAATAACCACGAGTGAATTAATTTCATTCATTGGTATTTTTATGGCAATAATGTTGTTAATAGGTCTTATATCCAATTTTAAAATAACCTCTCGAACTTGGATTTCATTAGTCTTGAATATATTGATTTTAAAGTATTAAATAACCACGAGTGAAGTAAATTCATACAATTGTACTTATATGGCGATAGTGTTGCCAATTGGTCTTGTATCTGAATTTTTAAATATAACCTCTCTGACTTGGATTTCAAACATTATTTTTTGAATATATTGATATTGGAATATTAAATAACCACTTGTGAAGTGATTTCATACATTAGTATTTTAAATTAATTGTTATATTTTTATAGAGTGTCCTTTTTGGTTTGTTTTAGCGTATTATAGTAAACATTTGGATTTTTACAAGTTATTGAAAGTGTATATGTATGTATGTAATTTTTTACGGTTTTATAAGAGTCATGAAGAAAATAGTGTAGGGAGTATCGGCTACCGGGAGGCGGAAAAAAGCTTTAACCGGAGTGTTGGGGATCGCAACTAGAAATTTTACGAGTACATTGCTTCTTGTCCTATTTGGGAATTTATATATATATATATATATGTATATATATATATATATGTATGAGAGATGAAATCGATCTCATACCAGTTTATTGTGAGACAGTCTTATATGTACGTTATTTATTGAGTCTGAAACTTCAGATAATACCTTCAGCCTCACTGACGTCAGTTATACATTACGCTGACTCAAAGGTCAGCAGAAACCATAAATTTAGGGGGCATCAAGACAGGTGGGTCGAAGGACTCTAAAAATAATGTGAAGCAACGACATTGGGTAAAAATAATAAACAATTATGGAAAATGTCTGGCCGAAGTGACCAAGGTTGGCCAATCAGAGAATAAAAGAGGTATGTCAGACCTCAGGCAAAAAGGAGACCGCAACAAGAGATAAAGATATACAACTCCTACGAGAAGTGAGATAGTTCCACTAGAGATAGAGTTAGATAGGAATAGAGAAGGATAGAGCAGTGAAGGAGGTTGAATTAAGAGCTGCAGAGCGAAAGTGCCGCAGAGCCACAGCCAGCCAGTGCTCAGAATACCAGGAGGATCTCTTAAGAGTGTGTACCACAGAGTAGTCCGTAGATAGTCCGAGAAAGGTGTCGTAATATGCAATTCTATGACAGCCAGATTCCAAAGAGACTTCAACAAAATGAGCAAAACTTGTACAATGTACAAGGATGCAAGCGTTGTGGTCAGGTATGTGCTAATTAAATATGAGAGCAGGTCTTAAATTATGTCAATAACAAATGGTGATCTGGTCTCTCAGAGCAAATCTCTCAGGCAAATCTCTCAGAGTAAGCTCCTCCTTCGCAAATAAATATGCAGAATGCGTAATGAATTGAATATTTAAGTGATCTATATTGTTAATAAATGATACATTGTCAAAGTTAAAATGGTGCAATTAATGGAGTAGTATTATGTTAATTAATATTCTTTTACAGAATTCGCGTTAAAGATAAACACAAAACTGAAGAATTATCAGCGGCACAACGCATAACTTAATGAGTTCCACTAATACGATAATTTACGGCCATGACCATTATGTGGAATTTAATTATTTAAAAAGCCAACTTTAAGTAATTCTTTCTTTTATGTAAATGTGCACCACAATATACAGATATATATATGTATATATATATATATATATATATATATATATATATATATATATATATATATATATATATATATATATCCACAAAAAAAATATATCCACAATAATAATTTTCTTCCTACTTCTAATAAAATCGAATATAAACACTTTGCTCATCATGGTTTTTAAAATATAACTATACAGATTTTGGACATTAAAACAAATACTGCTGATAGATTATTCTTTGAAAACTTCTATATTAAATCACAATGTACTCTGTTTCCATATGGATTAAATCAGTTATATCTCAATGGTAATATTGTTAAGAATAATTTTGTAGATAATAAATATTCTATTTTTAATCACCTTTTTTTTAAACCTCTTTTACATAATAGTAAATTGGCTAAACTCAAAAGATTTAAACGCGGTAAAGGAAGCTCCTCCCAATATGATATTAAAACGGAGATTAAAAGTATGCATCAACAATTCAATAACACATATCAATGGAAATTTATTAAATCATGGGTATTTGCAGTTAAGAAAAAACAATTAAACACAGTTTATGCTATTTTCTTAAAGTTAAATCTTACTAATGAACATTTTAATCATATTTTCTATGATTTGCTCATTACTAGATCAAAATATTTAAAAATAAAACTTAATCAATTTCATAATAATAACTGTTCCAATTCTTATTGTGTAATATCATTTAAGCATCCTATTTATAATTCCATAAACTTTAAGAATTTATTTAATCAATTTCATCATTTATTGCCTGTAAAGGATTTGAATGTTACTAAAACTTTTAAATATAACAAGCCTATTGGAAGAACCATTTTTAATTACAATGCAATTTCAAAATCTCTCTCAGTCGACATAGATTCCTCAACAAATTTAGATGGTGAATGTATTTGTAGTGCTGATAATTATGCTGAATTTATAAATCCACACTTGGGTCATATAGTTACTGGAGACTTAGCCATTGTAAAAGATAAATCTTTAAGAACTATAATGTCATTTGGCACTAAATTCAGGTTACCTTCATGTAATAATTCTAAACAAGTGTTAAAGTCAATCAATCTGGACCTTGATAAATTTATTTATGGATTAGCTTCTAAATATGCTCAGCCTTTAGAGGCATTTAATATGTGGAAATTTACTATTTTAAGATCTATTAAAAATACCATTTGTAGTATTAATTTATCTAGATCTATATATAATATGGATAATATAAAGCATTCTGTTAATGATTTACATAGATCTTTTGTTATTACTTATGTAGATAAAGCCTCTAATAATTATGCTATTATTTGTAAAAAATTCTATATTCAATATCTGCTAGATTATTTAAAAAATAATAGTCTTTTTAAAATTGATTCACACTCTCTTAATAGTATCAAATTGAAAATTATCAATATGTATAGTGATTTAGATATTAATAATAAATTTTTGACATTTCCATATATTGTGCTTATACCTAAATTTCATAAAAATCCTATTAAATTTGTAACTGTTACTAGTGGTCATAATTCATACTCTACTACTGCTAGTAAATTATTACTAAATTATTTAAATGTACTAAATAGCAATTTACGAGATTCTGGTGATAGCTACATTATTCTAAATAACAGTAAGGAATTAAAAAATAAATTAAAAACGCTTGGTAAAATAATAGGATTTCAAACTTTTGATTTTAAAGATCTATTTAATAATATTAAGATCACTGATCTATATGATGTCATTTTAGCTTTATATAATGCTTATATTACTAAACATTCTAATCTTACAAAATTTACCAATTTTCCTAAGCTTCTCCATTTTGTTCTTTTCAATAATTATATCTTTCAAGGTAATAAATTATACTTACAAGTCTCAGGTGTTCCACAAGGTGGCTGTAGTAGCAGTATGTTAGCTAATTTATACCTATATCATTATGAAAAATTCTTTATTTCAACTGATTATAAAATTTATAGATATGTAGATGATCTGATTTGTCTTGTATTTACTGATAACTATGTCATAGATATAGATTTCTATTCGGATAATTTGGAATTAATACCTAATGAAACTTCTATTAGTAATAATGTTTATTATTTGGATTTAAATCTAATTATAGAACCTGCTCATGGGATAGTTACTAAATTATATGATAAAAAAGATTTTTTTAAATTTAATATTAATAAATTATTACCTTTTAATTCCTGCAACTCGATTCAATTGTTTAGAAATATTATACTTAATCAACTTTTTAGAATTTATAGATTATCAGATAAAAAATTTCATGCTTTGCACATTAATAACCTCAAAATTACCAGTAAAATGTATCAATATCCTGCATATTTAGTCAATAGTATAGTTAATAAGTTTCGATTAGCCTAAAATTCTCATATTCTCCCCTTATTATCTTATTTTAGCCGTACTTCTTCATTCTCCTGCAATTATATTTTCATCTTTTTATCTCGAAGCTTTAACAGTTGAATAACTCGTTTTATTTCATTTTATTGCTTTTGCGCAGTACAGTTTTTATTACTCTCTTTGGCAACAGCAAATCACATCTTTTCATTTTGGCATATGGCAACATTGATCCAGTCATATTTTGCTCGTCATGGTTGCGCTGAAGAGGTGCGTTTTGAGGTATTTATGTTTCCTTTATTGTTCCAATCTATATGCTTGTCGTCCATATAACACAAGTTTATAGATAAAATCTATCTTGTGTTTCAGAAACAAGCATTTTTGTGTTCATTTCGAAAGGATATATGGACCCGACGAGAATTTTTTCGAAATGAACTTTTCGTAAGCCTAATCTCGTAAGCCTAAATCTCCTCCATGTGCAAGCTTTTTTGCTTGATTTTTTTGTTTTCTTATTTGCATTCCTCATTTTTGAAATTTGTTGATTGTCTTTGTCCTTATGACTTGTATTATGCTTTATTATTTCCTCTTTTTGTCTTAATTTCTTTTATTTCTTTGTATTTGTAGAAAATTTTGGAATAGTGTATTATGAGTTACTACATACATTCTAACTTTGGATTTAATAATTTATATTAGGCGCAATATACAGCTCCTAATTCTCATTCATATTATATACCAAAAAGGTATATAATATGACACACTTATTTATTTTTTTGCAACACTTATTTATTTATTTATTTATTTATTTATTTATTTATTTATTTTACAATTCAAGTATGAAAGAAAGAAAAAAGAGGAAAAGAATGCTAACGAAGGATCATTAATGTCAAGGGAGATTGTGACCCCTATTCCTGGTAAAAGCCTGATTTTTTTCTTAGGAAACACTCCCAGTAACAGTGATCGCACGAAGCAGTTCCAAAACCACGTGTATGGGAAAAACAGAATCCCAAAGAAAATACAATCCAGGATTCAAAAACTAAGAAAGCCAAATACGGCGCGAAAGGGAATGAACCAATGAAAAAAAAGTGTTTCTTTTTGGTATATATATATGTGTGTGTGTGTATGTTAGTGTGTGTAAAAAGTTTAAAAATCCACTGAAAGAATAGAGAGTAGTTTCAACTCGAAAAACCCCAACATTACAAAATGCCCTACAAATAAAAGTATCAAACATAGAATCACCATTCAAGTGGAAAATATAAATGCAAACCTCTAGTCATCAAGCTGAAGACAAACAAAAACATCAATGGAAAGAAATCGATAAAATAATATCAAATAAATTTCAAGCATGAAAGTTTTACATGTAGACCAGACTTAAACCAATATATATATATATATATATATATATATATATATATATATATTGGTTTGTATATATATATATATGTATATATATATATATATATATATATATATATATATATATTGAATACTGTATTGAAGTTATTGAATATTGTATATAATTTACAGAATAATTCATTTTTGTTCAAAAAATTAATTGAAGGTATTAGATATAAATTTATTAAATTTACTGATGACGTGTATTTTGCATATGTATTTCATACTAAGATACTTTTCGTATGCAACAAAATGGACAACATATACAAATATTTTAGGGGAAAACTCTCTGAAGCATCTTTTTAAGGCAAAGAAGGGTGTTCGTCCTTTACATAAACATTATATGAACGTAAACGGGAAATTACAACAAAAAGTCTGAAACTTAACTTGACAACAAATATGTGGCATTTTGAAGGCTTACTGCTTTCGTATGACAAACTGTCAACATTATGTAAGAAGAAAGAATGCATGTGTCTAAAAATGTCGTAATTTTTTTTGGTTTTCAGGCTCTAGACAATATTATAGTCATAAGATATTATTATTAACTATATGAAAAATTGAAATCTGTCTGTATATGTCTTTGTGTGTGTGTGTGTGTTTGTGTTTGTATGTGTGTTTGTGTGTGTATGTATGTGTGTGTATGTACGTGTGTGTATGTATGTGTATGTGTGTTTGCATGTGTTTCTGCGTGTATGTATGTGTGCTTGTTATGTATTTATGTGTGTCTGTCTGTCTGCTATTTGTTTGTTTGTCCGTCACAGGAGAATGGCTACACTGAAATGGATGAAATTTTCGCGGTAGAATTGGAAAATCCCCACTTAAAATTTAGTCTATGTTTCGAGTTTTTAGGACCAGGAGTTAGAGATATTAATAGAAAAAGTACAATTAAATCTCCCATAGACATAGTATTCTGCAGACAATATTTTTCCCGGAAATTTATTTGAAAAAAAAATACATATCATGTTGCAAAGTAACAGTGTTTATACATTTAATTTTTTTTCTATTTTAATAATAAATAAATGTATATAAATAAATTGAATTATTGACTGGAGTACAGCGTTTGGATTTTGTCAGGAATCTATTATTTATTATAATTTTATTATAATTCTACTTTTCCTGATTTTAATTTATGTCCCACATTTCTCATATTCCATTACGAAGAATTGCTTATTCACGATTGGTCAGATCTATAATAAGGGCAGACATTAGAATTACGGCTCTACCATTCTGCTGAATTTGCGTATGTGTGCGTTCTGATCGTCTATGAGAGGTAGGTAGTTTAGAGAGTTATAACCTGCAATCTTGTGAGTATATAGATTGTGTCGTAGTTTGATCATCATAGGTTCAGATTGAAAGTCAGTTTAATAATAAGTTAGGTTTGAAGTTCATTGTAGATTCGTATGTCCCGGGTAGAATCTGTACTGCTGACATTGTAAATAATTTGTGAATAGAATTATATTTATAATATGTGTTTTGAATTCCCAGCAAAGCTAGCCGAAAATAAAGTTGGTTATTTGTTAAATGTTGTGATTTCTTCGTCGAACTCTAGTCATTAGCTTATTGGAAGTTTAAGTTACGGTGAAATAAATTGTAATGGCTCAAACAAGAGTCCCGAATTTTTTTAAAGTGGAATATTACATTATACTTTGAAGATTACGGGAATTATTATTATTTTCAATTTCTTAAGTCAGCTGTTTTTCTTTGGTGAAGGCTTTTTAAAATAGTATGGGTATAACTTCTAATCCACTAGAATATAAGTAGTACGGGTATCGTCTAATGGATTTATATAGCTTTCAATTTGGCATATATTGATTCAATTTCATATTCTCTTCAAATTTGTTTATAAAGGAGATCAGGAATTTTTATTCATCAGATCTGCATGTAAAGATAATTGCGGTGTATAAAAAGATTATAGCATTTGCATATATATAACTAACAGTATACCCGTTCTTCGTACGGAATATATAATACACAAAAACTTAAAATTCACAGTCATGTGCAATTTCCAATACAATTCTAAATGGCATTGTTATTCAAAGCATTCTATTAAAATATTTAAATTAATGCTCCTAAAAGGAAGTTTCAGAATTTCTGTTCTCACTATACAACATTATCTTTAAAAGCAGATCTGAAGAATAAAACAGCCTAGTTCCGTTTGTAAATATATTTACAAAAAATATGAAATTGAATCAATTTCTGCCAAAATAAAAGCGCTGAAATTGTATGGGAAGATATACCCGTGAGACTTATATTCCCGAAATTAGAAGATATACTCGTGCATTAGTAGAAGATATACCAGTGTATTAGTTGAAAATTACTAGTACTACAATATATGCATTTCAAAAATCAGTGCCAAAATAACCCAGATGATGTAATAAAGTGAAAATATCAATTATCCCGGATATCTTTAAACTCGAAGCTCGCAATTTATTCTAATATTTGCCAAAATGAATGCGCTGAAATTGAATGGGGGATATAACAGTACCACTTATACTTTCCCACGTTAGAAGATATAACTGTGTACTAATATAGAAGATTACCCGTACTACAATATATGAGTTCTAACCTTTTTTGCTAAAATAAAACAGATAACGTAATAAATCGAAAATATCAACAATCTCAGTAATATTTAAGTTTGGAGGACGAAATTGATATAATCCAGTCAAAGATGTAATTTCGATAAAATTTATTTTATATACGTATCTTTATTATTTAAATCGAATTTAAACATTTAATAGCATAATCTTCCATATAATCGCATTAGATTTAAATCCGTTGCTAAGCGACATGATACAATTTTCTTCAAATAAATTTACGGGAAAAATACCGTCTTCATAATGATTTGTCTATGGAAGGTTTAACTGTGCATTTCTTTACTAATTTCTAGACAATCCCCTGTATATACCCCCGTACTAATACATAGAAGATTACCTATACTGCAATATATGTGTTTCAACCATTTTTACCACATTAAAACACATGACGTAATAAATAGAAAGTACCAATACTCCCACTAATCTTTTAACCTGAGTGCCGTAATTTACATAATCTAGTCAAAAATGCAATTTCGATAAAATGTATTTTATAAAAATTTCTTTGTTATTTAAATGGGAAAATATGTATTAAAAATCGTCTGCTGCATACTCATATTTGATTTAAATCCGTTGCTAAGCGACGTGATCTCATTTTTTTTTCAAATAAATTTACGGGAAAAAATTATTCTCTGCATAACGTTCTGTCTGTGGAAGGTTTAACTGTAGGTTTTTAATTAATATCTAGACAACCGCTACTCGTAGAAACTCGAAACATGGATTAAATTTTATGTGGGGCTATTACAAGGCTACCCATAAAATTTTATGAAATTCGGTTCAGCCGTTTTACCGTGATGATGAGGCAGACATACAGACGGGCATACAGACAGGCATGCAGACAGGTATACAGGCATACAGATTTTCAGTTTAATTATATAGATTGCAATTACTAAAAATATAACCGCAATAACCCACCAATCTATTTTCTGTGTTGCCCAGTAATACCTGAATCCCAACTGATTAATAGACAAATTTATCTTTACACAATGAAGATACATTGACTTGCTCAAACGAAATTTTATTAATATTACTATTCATACTAAATTTTACCATTGATAAACTTCACTATCATTATTTATATTTACAACTTATTAGTTCTTACAACATTACAGGAGATCTTGCTTAATTGAGTCGATTGTGATACAGTTGACGAAATTCATATTGACTTCTAGGCAGGTTAAATACTCCTCATATATTGACATAAGAAACTTACATTCTTCTTCTTTTGCGCGCAGCATTTTACTCGACTTCCTCACTCAGTTTCCAGTATGAACTGTGCCCTTGAATTCCAATACATTAAAATATTCGGACCTCTGTTGTTCACGACGAATTTTACACATTTTTAAGAAAACATTTTGACTTCAATGTTGAAATTGAAGAGAAGTCAAGAAGCACATTTCGACGTGCTGATCAACAACGACATTCAAGAGAAGTGTAGACACACATTTTATAGGCGCTTAATTAACGATAACATTTAAGAAAAGTGTGTTTTAACTTTTACGTGTTGTACGGGGGGGGGGTAATTTTTGAGTTCCCCTCTGTTGTCTGTGCAGTTTGGCTATTTGTAATCGAGTTCTCTTTTGTGATCAGCTTTGCTGCATTCGTAGGCTACGTGATGTTCATTTTATGACTTGTAAATTTTACGAAATAAAACTGTCAAATTTCGACAAAATTGAAACTATCAAATTTCGACAAAATTGAAACGGGTAAATTATTTTTATTTCACAACTTTTATTGCCCGGCGACTTGCGTTTTGACTTGATACCTATGAATTCTGCTTGGTTTCTTCAGCCCATATCGATTTCTTCAGCTTTGAGACGTATGTTTTTGAAAAGTCATAGATATCATATTTTTAAAACACATTTTATATAGCTTTAAATGTGTTGTTGTTGTTGAGACCCAGACCGTCCGACCTACCAGAAAGGTGTAAGGTAACTGTATGGACGGCCGGGAAGTGCCACCCAATTTAGACCGGAACCCAGTGGGGTAGGCATCCACAGGGACCTTACCCTCCTTCCCCTACCACCAACCTCTCGGAAGGACTTACGGACCCACATGTTTAACGTGATCGTACTCCGCATGAACACGGCTTTAAATGTGTGTCTTTTTTCGCGTTTGTGTCATTACGTTATTTGTGTTGGCAAAAAGTTGTTATATTAAATTTTTTATTCCAAAGTATTTCAAAGTATGAAATTATGCAATAGTCGAATAATTTATTTCTTTTCTAACTAGTGCAAACTCGTGTTACTTATGATCTAGCAACACTGCAGTACATAAAATGGGATGCCATTCTCGAACTTCTCAC
The DNA here is from genome assembly GCA_951213105.1 of Amaurobius ferox. Lineage (NCBI taxonomy): Eukaryota > Metazoa > Arthropoda > Arachnida > Araneae > Amaurobiidae > Amaurobius > Amaurobius ferox. Next base: position 94,011,337 of record OX578139.1, on the reverse strand, counting down.
TACATTACTGTAAATTTGATCAAAGTTAATAACAATTGAAATTTCTAGAAACGCCTTGCTGCATGACCTGTCTATATTCTTCTGCAATATTCCCTATTCCCCTGCTATGCTTATAATCAATAAAAAAATATTGATTGGCTACAAAATAATAATTTTTTATACTAATGCAATCTTTTTCTTTATTATCTTCAGTTTTTATAAAGTAATGATAAGAACTAACTTTATCTCGGAAAATAATAACACATGTCAGAATCCTCAAATAATAAATTTTTCACTATGTATATGAATTGCCCATATATCAAAGGCAGCAGATCTCTTGAGAAATACCTTAAAGAACCCCCGTCTAAGTCGCACAAGAGAAGCCAGTAAAACTAATTTTTCGTGAAAGATTTATATCTGCCACTATTATGTAATGGTTCGGACTAATTTACGTCGCACCTGAGACATAGAGGTTATATATCAAGTTCCCACCCTCTCAGACCTGGGGCTAGAATGAATTATTTCAAAACACCGTTTCTCTACTGTGACATATTTCATAAGGTGACCAGGCAAGTATGGAAGTCATAATGGTTGGGAAAGAATTGTTATTTTATTTATGTTCTTTTAAGCTGCGAAATGTGTTGCTTTATTTTACAGAACTATAAATCTTCCAGCTGCTATTTCTATTTTAGTTGGATTTTATATTTTTCTACAAATTAAATTTATATTTATATAATAATTGTTTAACGTGTTTTGTCGTTTTAGATACTCCAGTAGAAGCCCTGTGATTCAGAAACTGAGTCTTTGTGAAAATTTAGTAACTAATAGGGGACAGAACCTATCAGAGTCGAATTTTTGACTTCCCTCTCTAAGAGGAGGAGAGAATGGATCTTTGATCGGCTTCCTGGTGATCTAAAAAGCTCAATCGTCGCACATGTATAGTATCCTCCATATAGGGACAGAACCTAACGGAGTCGTATTTTCGATTTCCTCCCCCGGTGGAGTTGAAGACCCAGACCGTCCGACTCATCCTGAGGACTTGAGCAACAAATTGGACGGCCGGGTCCCCCGGTGGTGTTGTTGTTGAGACCCAGATCGTCCGACCTACCAGAAAGGTGTAAGGTAACTGTTTGGACGGCCGGAAAGTGCCACTCAATTTAGACCGGAAGCCAGTGGGGGAGGCATCCACAGGGACCGTACCCTCCTTCCCCAACCACCAACCTCTCGGACGGACTTACGGACCCACATGTTTAACGCGATCGTACTCCGCATGAACACGGCGGCAGTTGTGGCAGTGTGCTAATCCAGCGCGCAAACCACCGGGCTACCGCGCCCGAAATGTGCCAACAGAACGCGGTGTTCCCAGGTGGTTCCCCCGGTGGTGTGGAAAAAATGAGGCAATTTCGAAAAGGGTGATGTGGAAGACCCAGATCGTCCGACTCGTCCTAGGACATGAAAAAAACGAAAAGGGTAATGTGGAGAAAATGAGGGAGTTTCGGAAAGGGTGATGTGGAGAAAATGAGGTAATTTCGAAAACCGTGGTGTGGAGAAAATGAGGTAATTTCGAAAACCGTGGTGTGGAGAAAATGAGGGAATTTCGACAAAATTGGTTTGTCCTAAATTTTATTTTCCAAATTCTCTAGAAGGCAAGTAAAATGAAACTTTTGTTCCCTCTAATATAGAACACTGGAAGGAAGCTAACTGAGCTAAGTTTTGATTGTGACGACTATTTTCGCCAATCGCATTACATTATTAAACCAAATAAAACTTTTAAAAATATTGCAACATATTTTAAGTTTGCTGGATTTTGATTTTTAAACGTTTTAAATACTATTCGTATAATAAACACACTAAATATTTTAACAAGCGTGCAATATATCTTGGAGTGATTAGCATTTTTGTTAAAGACGGTAATGAACATAAAATAAAATAGCAAAATCATAAAAAAAAAAACTTGTAAATGCTTACTATTATTAAAACTCAAACATACGACACCTTCAAGGCAATACCACCGAGAATAGGTTTCCTTATATTTAACTTGGACACGTGATTAAAACTAATAACAATTAAGTAGTTGATTTCGAAATCAAGATCAGTACTTACTATCACGTACTTAAGCAAAATATATTATTAAGTAAAAAATATACCTGGCGCTGTTCAGTATTTAAAGCAAGGATTCATCGAATTAGTTCATTTATATTTAAAAAAAATATAAATGAACTAATTCGATGGCACATGACGGCCCCGTGTGTGCCCTGCTACGCGGGCACACACGGGGCCGTCATGTGCCTTTTTTTTTTTGCAAAGACTTCCGATCTTCTCGAAGATGCAAGAAGACTGTTTGGACACCCGGCAGAAATACTCATTTTTATCGAAACCTAGTGGGGTTGGATACCACAGGATATGTCCCCTCAATTTCATGATCCATCACTTCTCACATGTGGCACCCTTCGGGCCCGCTGCTCGAGCTAATTGAACACTTTTGACCAATGTTTCTGTCAGGACTTTATGTTCGGAGGGGGGGGGGGACGTCGAATGAAATTTTAGATGGGGGCAAGTTTTCTATCCGCCCTATATAAGTATATCTAAATGTTGTGTGTCACATAAATAATAATTAATTTAACATAAAATGTCTCCCGGAGGGACGAATACTCATCTTCATGGGGCCTCAGTCTCGGAGGTATACCTGAAAAGACAAGTGCTTTTAACATACCTCAAATAGGTCATTTGATATGCTCTATATAAGCATGCAGTGGCATGTAAATGGGGTGTGATAAAATTACTTGAATTATTACTTTATCCAGCAGGTGCTGCTAGATTTACTACGTTTTGTACCAGCAAATCATAGAGTGATTATGTGATTCCAGCACGACCTAGCGCCAGCACATTACGCCAGGATTGTGCGGAACTACCTGGACATTGCCTTTCCGAACAGATAAATTGGCCGTGGTGATTATTCCGTCTCATGGCCTCCCAGATCTCCCGATCTGCCTTGCTTGGATTTTTTCCTCTGGGGACAGCTAAAAAGCGCCGTTTACGAGACCTCCATAGAGTCACCAGAGGACTTTGTCGCCCGAATTAGCGTCACAGCTGCAGACGTTCGTGAAATGATAGGAATCTTCCTAAGTGTACGCGATTCACTCCGTCGCCGCTGTGACGTCTATCTCGGAGCTGGTGGTCGTTCATTTGAGCATTCGCTCTAAACATTTTGTCAATAAATTTCCATTATTCGTCTTCATTCATTCCATTTTGACGCGACGTTTCATCCACTCCCAGAGAAAGCACCCTCTCGAGGCTCGCCGGTTGCTTTCCGACCCCACACTTTATTCTGAAAGTTGCTTGTTTTGGCTTTTCATAAAAAATTATCTGGGTTTAATTAATGTTTTGGAACCAAATGAAATATTGATTTTTCAATTGTAGTGTAATTCACAAAAAAGAACAAAATTTTTTCTAATTTTTCTAAGTTGAATTACAACTTTAAAAATTTCTGCGATTTCCTTCTCTATACTAATTTCTGCCAGACTGAAGTTTTGATTTTTAAAAGAATGAATATTTGTATTGAATATTAAATAATTAACACTGTAGTGTAAGTCACAATGTAGAGTAAGTCACATCTATATGTTGTGTTTGTTGACCGACAATGGTTACAGGAAAGCAAATTATTGGAAGAAATAGAATTATTTCAGTGGATCGAAGTCCCAGATGAGAACAGAATAGTCGACAGAAAATTTTTGCAACAGTGCAGGAAGATATTGAAACTAAAATTGGCACAATTTTTTCGACTTGTTTCTGTGAAGCGCCGTCAAGACTCTTACTTTCAAAATTTGAGAGATGATTTGCCATCTAACACCATTCATTTACACTTCGACTTTTGTGAAAATAACAGAGTTTTCCATATCAAGGTGAAATTCAATCAGCCCATTGGGTATCGACATCTTGCACAATATATACAGCAATGGCATATTTTATTTACAAAGAAGAGCAAAAATCCCTATTTATAGCTGTCATCTCTAACTACCTGCAACATGGCAAGTATGCAGTTTTCATATTCAAAGATGCCATCAATGGTAAAATAAAAAAATGATTATCCGGAACTATCAATTTCCAAGATGATATATCAATCAGATGGAATAGGTCAACACTTTTAAACCAAAATACTCCATATGTTTAGCAATACCAAAAAGAATATATGGTGTGGCAGTTTTCTGCTATTGGTTATGGAAAGGCGCCAATAGATGGAGTGGGAGACACCACCAAATGAAGGATAAGAGAGGATACATTATCAAGGAAAATATATCCACATTCTGCAGAGGAATTCGTTCAATGTGCAAAGGACATATGTCCCAAAATAACCATGCCTTATATTGCTCAGATCTCTGTACAGTCAGAAAAACCACGGCTAGACAAGTTGTGTTCACCATCAGGAAAATAAATTGTCCCTATACCCGAGACGTGAAAGTTACATTGCTTCATCAAAACAGAACTTTATCGACTGAAGGCAGTAAAAATATTTCATTACATCCAAAAGAGTTTACAATAGTAGACCTTTTGACTGGAATTGTAAAGATATAAAAAACGGATGCCATCAAAGAAAGAGAAGACCTCGGAGAAAAATATGACGATAAAGAACTTAAAAATGGCAAGTGGGCATTGGTTCTATTTCAAGGGAAAATAAAAGTGAAACATTTTGCTGGACGAATCATTGCAAAAGAAGGATCTACAATAAAAACGAAGTTTTTGCAATGGACAAGGAACAATTTCCATTGGCCCGAAAAAGAAGATGCCGCAGATAATGATATTGAGGAAAACATAAAAAAAATTGCCTGAGCCAAATATGGATCGTCGCTTCCATTATACTTTTCTAAATTATAGTTTTCCAAATTATGGGTTATTTCAATTTTATTTATTATTTTACTAAGTGCTTTGGGTGATTGTTGTGTAAATCACGTTTCAAATGTAGTGTAAGTCACATAGATCAATTTAAATTAAAATAATTTGAAAACTCTTCTAGAACTATTTTTTTACTGGTTAAACTCCAAACCCTATGTAACAAAACTGACATAACAGAATTTTTATTTTAACAAAGCATGAGGAAAAAACATAAATTGAAATGATATCCAAACACTTATGTCCTTCCATGTAGTGTAAGTCACATTGTGGCATTTTTATTTTTAGAAATTAAAGTAAAACAAAATAAACAAAGTTTACATTGTCAAAAAATAGAATATAAGTCTAGAGTGTCAACTAACATAAAAAGTTTTTTTAAACACAAATTACTTTTCATATCTAAGCTTACAATATGGTATAATTTGTCAAATGTAGTGTATGTCACGCATGGAATTAGCTCAGTGTAAGTACCTTGATCCTTGATCCTGTACTCCTGATCCTGGTAAATTTTGCCGTGATCCGGAAAAATATAACCTACCTGTTTTTGCGGAATGACCAGCAAATGTCGTGAAAATCTGAAATAAATGCATACAATTTCTGAAATATAATAATATAAGTACTTGTTCCTTATGTGATTTTTGACAACAGAGGGAATAAAACTGACCTCATGACCCTACGATGAACCGTTCTCGAGGTATTTTAGTTTTTTTAGAATTTTGAGGAGTTAAAAATTTCAAATTGCATTAAGTTAACAAAAGAAACGAAGATGTATTAATAATGCAAAATGGATATAATATCAGAAAAGTACCCATGTTATATCCTGCAATTAAACTTCATTTAATGTCTCATTAAATAAGAAATTAGAAAATGAATTTGAGTGTGTAGGGAAACCCATATTCTGCCCACATCTGATATTTACTTTCCCTAAAATGCATGTATGTATAGGGAAAAATTTGGAATTATGTCGAAAATCTCAACTTGAGTTTTCGATGCTTCTAGACATTTAGAACAGTCTAGAACCTGAATAAACTATCTTAACGTGGCGTATGACTCCTGTGTGTATGCGTGTCTGTCTGTGCAGTGTATGTATCCCCTCTGGCTAAAAATCTGATTAAACAAATTTCGCAATTTTTTTTTCAAAAACGTCCAATTCGAGTTCAGGGATGCTTGAAACATGTTCTTCCGTTGAAAATTCAAAATTCGAATTTTGGACCTCATCACAATACTTCCCCAAATATATTACTGTGTATATAGGTCATGTACTGACTAAAAAATTAATTTGAGGTTTCAAAAAATATATCTTTCCGAGATTCTTCAGACTACTGTATCAAATGTCGATTATTGCTATTGTACATTTTGATTATTTGCTATTGTTATTATTGTTATTGTTCCTTTAGATTATTGCGATTGTTCGTTAAGATCATTGCCATTTCAGATCATTGATAGTTTAGATGTTCCATTACACGATCAACAGACAGATAAACAAAAAGTCATATTTTATTTAGATTGATTATGAAGCATTGATTATGAAGCACATTCCAATGGAAATGCAATTTTATTTAAACATCTCTAAAATGCGATGCATCCCGCGCTGATATATTTTCAATTATTACAGTACTAGAATAATTTATTATACTTACAAATTTAAAACTTCATCGAGAAAAATTAACTTTATTCAAAGGACGTCATCGAAATATAAATCGTATGGCTCTCTACGTAAAAGAAATGAATATTTCATTCACTTACATTCCAGACTCCAGTGAAATGTGTTACTTGTGTCTCACCCAGATGCTGATTTGGTTTTGATACGATTCATGAAAAAATAACCATATTTTCTACGAAATGGCCAGCAAAAATGGTCAAAATCTAAACTAAAAGAATACATATGATCAAATGTATAATGTAATGCTTATTTTACATGCAATTTTTGATGACAAAAATTAGACCAATTCCATAACTGTAGGACTAATCATTCTCGTGATATTTTAGTTTGTCCGTATTTTTGCAACGTCGCCTATAAAAATACGCCTGAACCGTCAAATAAAAGGCAAAATTGAATTAAAACTGCAAATTCGATGCATTCAAATAATTACCCGTGTTGCTTTTGGCAATTAAATTCTATTGATTGCACATTTATTTTAATGACATAGGGAAGAAATAAGGGGAACATAAGTTTCTGTCTGCAGAGAAAGTCATGTGCTGCCCACATCGGAGTTTACATTTCTATTATCTTAGCAGTTTCAGATGTAGGTATTAATACTTTGGTTAACTATTACTCATAAAATAACAGTAAATTGAGGTGGACATCAAATTAACAATATATATACCATTTTAAGCTATAAAAATCTAATCATTGTCCAGTTATCGTCTTCTGCATTACTCCAAGGCGATTCCAATTACTGCATTTAATGTGCTAAATTCGGAATACAGAATCAACACATGAGAATCACACCATATGAATCCACTGTGTCGCATTGTAGAAAATATTCCGTCGTTGGAGCTAATCTTTACATATAGAAGTAACTATAGATTGCATTTACTGTTGCTATAGTTACTTACTGCAGCTATAGTAAAAATACAATTATATACTTACCAATTATTTTTATGTAGTAGACTTGACTAAAGATCATTCCAAAGAAGATGTGAATATTACAACTGTTGCGTTACAATTTTTCATTGAATTAATATAATTGCTATAAAAATCACTACAGCTGAGATTCAAGTTTTTTAAACTTTTAAAATATTGGGTTGTCATTAGTGATACACGGTTTGTCACACCTATTCAGTTTTATCCAGCTCTCCCCTTCAAATATTTTTTCATAAACGAACTAGAAAATTGTGTACAATTGGAGAGGTGACAGGCCATTGTACACTAAGCCAAGATCTGGAAATCGACACGTCTGGCGTGGAAGACTTGTATAGAAGCAGTTTAGTAAAGTTTTTTTTTTCCTTATACAGAAATTTTCATTTATTCTTTTTAAACCATTTCTATTTTTCAGAGCATTCTATATCTACTTTATCTATGTGGCATAAACGTATTTGGGTTTTAACTTCTCTGTAAAAATCTTTGATTGTTTTGATTGGATTTTGCTTACCTTCTGGCGAATCCGAAGGCGTTTTTTACCCTCTGCCACGTTAGTCAGAATGTCAAAAGATTGAAGTTTAAGTCTTTATCTGTGCTTATTGCGTATATGTTTCTTAAATTATGTATCAAAATAATTCGATGAATCAATAATCTTAATCGGACGCGTTACAAGGTATGTTTTTAAATAAGAATAGTTCAAGCATATTTTATGATTTAAAATATACACAACAGTCGAAGGTACATATCTGTTGATTTCAAGTACGAAACTTAAATAAAATATAATTTGAAAGTATACCGACTAAATTCAGAGGTGTAGTTATATGGGAATTTCGTCCAGCATCTAAAGTTCAGAGTCCGAAATTTATTTAATTTACCAATCGACTTATTATTAAATTGTACCCCGATATTGTCTTTCATTGAAAAAAAAAGGGAAATTGTCTTTGAATGGCTTGATGGTAGAAAGCGGAGATCTTCCATCTTCTATGTATACCTCGTATTCAAACTCTAAGCATGATGAGCGTGATCACATGACAAGAAGGCATATGCTTAGTTGTTTGACCCCAGTGCCATTTGCTCTGACAAAATCTGTTGAAAATGCGCAGGAAATAATTTGCCTAATTATTCTCTACTAGCTAATATAAATTTCACGGACAAATACGATTGCGAATATGTTCAACTGTACCAGCGGACTTTCGTTTAAATATACCATAGTATAACGGATTAATAGTGTTTCAGTAAAAACAATGAAAACAGGAAACAAAGATCAAATTAGATTGTAAGATAACAGGAGAAAGCACGCAGATGATTGTTTGAACACTATATCTTACTATCTAAACACCTTACAAATTTCAGTTTTATTTTTATAAAGAAAAATTAAAATGGAGCTACGAAAAATTATATAAATTGCAAGAACAAATGATAACTTCACCTTTAAACTGAAATTTAATCAACGTGTACTAGTCGCATATATATCAGAGGCAGCAGAGCACTCGAGAAAATTTTCAGAACGGTTATTTCCGTCTGTGACTCGCAGCAGACGCCGGTAAAACTAATTTTTAGTGAAAGATTTATATCTGCCATAATCATGTAATGGTTTGGACTAATTTACGTCTCACCTGAGAAATGCGGGTTATATATCAAATTCCCACCCGCTCAGGATCGGTGCTAAACTGATTTATTACGAAGAATTGTTTCTGTACTGTGACATCATACGAAACTATTAGTGACGAGAATAGTGTGGTTGTGAAAGTAGTTGAGAAAGCATTGTCTTTTTATTGATGATTTTTTTTACTGCGGGGTACAGTGATCTTTAGCAAGGTACTGTGAAGTATTATACTTTTTTCTTCTTTTAGCGTTTTATTGAAACAAAAAACAACATTATGCCGTAAAATTTGGAATATTCCATGTTTAATATTGTTTCATGTTTAATCCAGAAATAAATAAATACTTACTATTGAAGGAAAGAAATTGTGATATAGAAATTGGACAGAAGTATTTTTTTCATGTTAGAACAATCAAGTTTGGTATAATCTATCAATAAAAGTATGTTTATAAAATCAAAAAGAATCTGATGTGAGCAGCACATGACTTTCACTGCAGACTCAAAATAATTTTCTCTTTATTTCATCAATTCATTGAGCATTTATTGCATTAAATAACACAAATAATTATTTGAAATTACACTGAATTTGCACTTTTAATTTAATTTTCGTTCTCATTTGGTAACAGTACTTATTTTCAAAGGTAACGTAGCGAGAATGCGAAAGAAACTAAAATATCTCGAGAACGGCTAGTCGGAGTGTAACTGGTTTGGTTTTATTGCTTTTATCGTTAAACATTACGTATAGAACAAGCATTAAATTGATATATTTGAGTATACGTAACTTTTATTTTAAAATTTGGCGATTTTTGCGGAACATTTAGCAAAATAAAGCAGGTTAATTTTTTCCAAATCATACCAAATTTCAAACAGCAGCATCAGGGTAACCTACAACTGACTTATCTACCAAATTTTGTAAAATTTGATCTAATAGTTTAGTTAGAGTGGATATAGGCAATTTTTGCAGGCCATTTCGCAAAAAAAGCCAGACTCTTTTAACCCGAATCGTACCAAAAACTAATCAGCACCAGGGTCACACACAAATGACTTACTTACCAAATATTATGAAATTTGGTCCATTAGTTTTTCAGTTAGTGTGGATACATACATTGTACGGATAGAAATAGAGATAGACACACAAACAGACACACATACATAGACGTCACGGTAAAAATAGTTTTCCGTATTCTAGAGGTCCCGAAATGTGTAGATCCGGCGAAAACTCGAGTTGAGATTTTCGGCATGATTCCAATACTTCCTCTATACATCACCATGTATTACAGGGACATTAAAAATCTGATGTGGGCAGCACATGACGTTCCCTGCAGACTTATATCCACCTTATCTTTGTTTTAATTAAATTTAATTCTCTTTTAATACAATTTTCGTTCTCATTTGGTAACTGGGCTTAATTTCAAAGGTGGCGTAGAGAAAATATGAAAAAACTAAAATGTTTCGAGAACGGCTAGTCCTAGTGTAATGGGGTTGGTCGTATTCTTTTCTTCGTTAAAAATTACGTATAAAACAAGCATTTAATGGATATATTAAAGCATACGTTGTTTTTATTTTAGATTTTGACGATTTTTAAGGGCCATTTCGCAAATAAGGAAGGTTATTTTTTTCCGAATCGTACCAAAATCTAATCAGCACCAGCGACTTACCACACAAGCGACTTACCTACCAAATTTTGTGAAATTCGGTCCATTAATTTTTTAGCTAGAGAGGATAGAGGCAATTTTTGCGGGCGATTTAGCAAAAAAAGCTGGTCCCATTATACCGAATCGTACTCAAAACTACTCAGCACCAGATTCGCCCACAAGTGACTTACCTACCAAATTCTATGGAATTCGGTCAATTGGTTTTTTAGTTAGAGTGGATACAAAATTTGCATAGACAGACAGACACACAGACAGACAAACAGACACTCTGACACACATACAGACGTCACGCTAAAAATGTTTTTATCGTATTCTAGAGGTGTCAAAACGTGTAGATACGTCGAAAATTCCAGTTGCGATTTTCGGTATGATTCCAATATCTTCCCTATACATTACCACGTATTGCAGAGACAGTAAAATAAAATATGTTCTAGGGAACTTATAACTATCGTTGTATACTGCAATGAAAACATTCTTCTAGCCTTTTAACAATCCATCATATAAACTGTGACTCAATATCTCTACGTTGAAATTTGTTGCCATGAAGCACTTTTAAAGTATTTTATGTCGGGAGGACCCCAGTCTCCTTTACAGCCCTGATAGGGCACGTGGGGTACAGACTGACCCTGATTGTCGTATAAACTATTGAATAATGTTGATTAAGTAGGTTTATACAGGGTGCTACAAAATGGTACTTTTAACGTTTTAATAAAACAGAAAATAAGATTTTACCATACAATTCGAGGTGTTTGTTTTATGTTTAATATTGTTTTATGTTTAATCCAGAAATGACTAACAATTTACTATTGAAAGAAATATATTGTGATATGGAAATTATAAATACATATGTTTTTTATGTTAGAGCAACCAAGTTCGGCAAAATCTATCAGTAAAAGTATGTTTGTAGAATTAAAAAAAAATAAATATGTTCTAGGACGCTTATAACTTTCATTGAATGTTCTAATGAATACCTTCATTTTAATAATCTCGCATATTAATGTTGAATCAATATCTCTACATTGAAATTTGGTGTGGTAATGTTTTATTTAGGGAGGATTCTAGTCTCATTTATGGCCCTAAAAAGGCGGGTGTGGTACACATTGGCCATGACTGCCATGTAAACTATGGTGTTGCTTAAATAGGTTTATACATGGTGTTTAAAAATTTAATTTCAGGGATTTATGGCTTCAATGGTGACTCACAGACCTCCCCGTCCTCCCTCATATCTCCAGTTACACAAACTATAAGAAATGAAATGAACTTTATGTCGTGTAATTTTTCTGCAAGGTTCCGTTTTAGCAAAAAATACAGGGGATCTAAATTCTTATACTTTTCATCAAGCAAAAAGATTCAATTAGATAAATTTTGCAAACCTATCTCACCTTTTAAACTTAAAAACTCGTTGAAATATTAGGATTGTAATTTTAGAAATTTTGAACATTTTAGGTTTGCGAGAAGGTCGCGTCATGGTCGAGATTATGAAATTTTCAGATATGCAGAAAGGTCGTGTCATGGACGAAATTTATGTGCAATTAGGGGTCGACTGCAAATTGCAGTATTTGAATCGACACAACTTGAATGTCTACGATTATATATTCTCTTGAAAGACAGACACTTCTGCAATTAGTTCTTATATGATTATTTGGTTAATCGTCAATCAACCGGGCGATAAAATTTATACCGCTGTAGCAGAAAAAGGGTATAATGCGAAATGTCTTATGCGTTGTCAGTTAACCGGGTTGAAATTTATCAATCGGTTAACCGAAATGCCTGTCTTTTAACCTGATAATTGCAATACATTTGCAGAAAAGTCGGCTGATCAAGGGAGATCATAATGCAAAAATATTAAGCTATGCATATATTGCAATTTACAGTCGACCCCTAATTGACAGAAATGTTTTCGACTGTAAAACGTCCTTTCAGAAAGCAGGAAGTGGTCAACATTTCTAAGATTATCATCCTATATTAGCCAGTTTTTAAGATAGAAATGTTGGGCAAATTTTATTGTACTAATGAGCTCGATGAGAAAACCTTTTATAATTAATCTTTTTTTTTTCTTGAGGGACCGTATACAAATGTAAATTCTCTGTTTCTTGATAATGTCACCCCCCCCCCTTGCCGCAAAATGGCATGTCATAGTGGTATTGTCCTTAATACGAGATAAATACATGAACGTGAATTATGGAACATCCTGTATAAATGGGTCACCAAGGCCTTGTGGAGGACCTAGAAATATTGTCTGAACTCTCCCATTTTCTCCGTCTCCCGGGGAGAGAACTAAAATATTCGGCCTCCTTAGCTTCTGTCTCATGGCCGATACTATAAGTATGTAAAAATTCACAAAAGTCGCCAGGGAGGGGATGATTTAGAAAGATCTTTCAAACACTGCTATGTTTTTGCCTATAGGGTAAATCGAAATCGCAGCTGCTTTTAGAGGATCTAGAAAGACACAAATACCTTATCTATCAGTACCTAACTTCTGATGTTTACGAATTTAGAAGGATACTTCGAAGTAGATAAATTTGACAAAATACCGCCTGAATGTTAGACAACTGTAGTGAATCAGAGCGGATATTTGGAACCCATTTTTTTTTAAATTTACGTTAAGACATCCCTGTTACATTATAGTTCTTTATTACTGATTTGTTTAGTTTTGCTCTGTTTCCCTTTGATTACAAGGAATTTGTTAATATATCATGTTGTACTATATCAGTAATAATTTTGCTTACATACATTCATATATACATGCATACAGACACATATATATATATAAAATATGTTTTTAAAATACTAAATACAAATGAAAGTTAAATGTAATAAAAAAGTATTTAGATTGCAGTAAGCAATGATATTTATTTAGATTACAAATTACAAGGTAAGGAAATCTGCATAAGATGCAAAGCATGAACACTGAAAAATTTTGATCTAGCAACATTATGTTACTGATAACAATTAACGCAGTTTAATAAGATGCTTCTTTTTAGATATTAGAGTATCTATATTCGACTCAATTAATGATGAATTCATTTTCAAATCATTTTCAATTTTCATTCTATTCCTCAACTTATATTTCAAAAAATTAAGATGGGATGAAGCCGTTTCACTCGAATGATATTTATTTATATCACAAATTAAAAACTACAAGTTCATGAAATCTGCATAAGATGTAAAATATGAACATTGGAAAAATTAAATCTAGCAACGTTAAGTTAATTAGAACAATTACCACAGTTTAATGATATGCTTCGTTTTAGAAACTAGAGTATCGATAACCGATTAAATTAAAGATGAATTAATTTTCAAGTCATTTTCGATTTTCATTCTATTCCTCAATTTAGATTTCCAATAAGTAAGCTGGAATGAAGGCGTTTCACCCAAAAGAATCGTGAGAAATGGAGATAAGCACCTGAATTTCACATAGTTTAACCAAAACACAGCTAATGGTAAGTGTTAGAACCGTATTCTTAAATGATTTTTCAGAAGGAAAATCCACCCAAAGTTAATCTTCTTGTTTTAAAAGCCTGTGGTTAGTTGAAAATCCGTCAGCAAATGGATTCAGTGTCCACATGGATCCCCTGTCTGAAACTCCCCCAGATGATGTAAATTAAGTTGTTTAACTGTATTTGCAGTTGCAGAATTTTAAATAACTTATAAAAAACATTGCTGCCCCAACCGGAAATCGAACCTTCGCACTGGCCAGATGACGGTCTAACGTTGAGTTACTGGTACGGAATTGCAAGCTCTTATCGTCGAAGTGGACTCCACATTCTCTACCTTCTAATGTTAGATTGACGTGGAACTGGCAATCTGACTGACCTCCTCCTGATATTTTTATCTCAGGTTAGCCTCTTAACGTTATTTTTATTCTCCAGGTTAGCTTGCTGCGTGGTCGTTATCCTCGCTTATAATTTATTATCGAGATTTATCGAGTCCACTGATTGATTTATAGGGTTCACTGAATCCGTGTTGAGCGTACTAAGGTCACTTTCAGACCTCCGACATGACTCACAATAATATATCTGGAAATGAAATTGCTGATTACCATGACAAAATTGCTGCTATATCTGGTTCCCCTCCCTTTCCTTACTCGCTCCTCTCAAAATTTTGTAAATCTCATATCCTTAATATTTGGCAAAATTATCTTAATGATTATACTTCCACCAGGACTGGTGATCCTGCCAGAATTCTGTCTTACCTCCCTATCGTGAATTTCTAATTTACAAATTTTTAATACATATCTCATTTACTTTCTTACTGGTCATGACCCCTAACTTGATTACCTATACTGTTTCAAAATTAAATCCACCTCTAACTGTATTTGCAACAAATTCGGAGACGTTGACAATTGCATTTTCAATTGTCCTTTTTCTAAAAATTTGTATCTCTGCAAATTCAAAAATCCAATCCTTCTCTATTAAAGCAATTTGGTTCTCCAAAGTTCGTTCAAATCCCTCTTCAGTAGATAAGATTAAAAACTGTATTCTTGTTGCCATGGAAATTTCTAATCAAGCGACTGACCTAAGCTTATAAGTACAGATTCTACTCTCAATTAATTTTGATCAATGAATCCCTTTATTTCATTCTTATTAACTTATATGAACTTATTGTGTTCCCTCCATATTTTCTTTAAAAAAAAACTATGTTAGCTTTTCTTATTTTCTTGGATCTTTCTTTTTCTTTTGACACTTTTTTATTTGTTTTTTTTTCTAATTTTTCTTTTCTAAATTTTATTCTAAATTTCTGTTTTTGTTTTTCATGTGCCTAATTTTGTTTTTCCTTTTCATGTATTTTCTTTTTATATATTTTCTAAATTTTACTTTTAAAATTTTATTATTTTCTTTAATTTTAATCTATTTTTCATTATGTTATTATACCTCACTCTACATTTTATTTTTCATTGATCTTTTTATCTATATTCGCAATAACCCTTTTCTCATTTTTGAAAAATGGACGTACTTGTCAAGTTCAAATGTATTGTAAAACTGTCTGTTTAATCACAATATTTTTCATCAATTGTTATCTTTTTAGATTTAAATAAATGTTCGTTTGGCGGGATGGTGGACCTTGGGTGCCTCCTGAGTGCAGGAGATATCCTTTCCCGGCCGTTCAGCTACCTACTCTAAACTCACTATGTAAGTCGCACGGTCTGGTGTCTTCAGACCTCCGATATCATTGCACTAATCTACATAGTTGATTTGTTCGAACGCCATTGTAAATACATTTGCTGCCCCTGTCGGGAGTTGAACCACATATCTTCTTACTTGTTAGCTGATGCTCTACCGTTGAGCTACTGGGACGGGATTGCAATTTCTTATCGGAGTGGACTCTGGAAACTTCAAATTAAATAAATCAACATTTAACAAAATTTTATTAGCTATAATTTTATTAGCTATACGCCATGTCTATTTTACAATATATAAAAAAAGGCATTAAAAGTTATAAACTGCACAGGGAAATATAATTTTTGCTCTCTTACAATATTTTATTTATTACTCTTCCTTTTTACCTTTATACAACGACGTAAATATAAAATTGCCTGTTCAAAGAAAATTATCTTAAGATAACACCAAACTATTTTTTTATGTGAAATTAATAATGTAAAATGCCAGAAACCAAAAACTACCAAGAAACAATCTTATCTCACAAAATAATCATATAAAATGTCAGGAACCAACAAATAATAAATTTTTCACTCGAATTAAATTCGCGCGTTGTATGTCTTTCACATATATCAAAGGCAGCATATTTCTCAAGAAATTCTTTAGCTCTTCCCGTCTGCATCTCACAGCAGAAGCCTGTAAAACATTTTTTCTCCTAAAAGATTTATATCTGCAACCATCATGTAATGGTTTGGACTAATTTACGTCACACCTGAAACATCCAGGTTATATATCAAGTTTCTGCTCTCTTAGATCTCTCGCTAGATCGAATTATTTCAAAACACTGTTTCGCTATTGTGACACATTTCATAGGGAGTTAAAACTGATCAAGAGGGTGTAGAAGTGAAATTGTTTAGGAAAGTATTGTTTTATAGCTTATAGATTTTTCACAAAGTAGTACTATATAAGCGACTCTAAATATGTTTTACGAAATATTTGAATCTTTTATTTTTGACGTATTTCGATATTTATCTCTATATTAAGAAAGTAATCCAGCAAACTTTTGACACTGCGAATCGGCAGTAAATCGTAGAGTTTTGAATGTTTACATATTAACTAATATGAACCTACATCTGGGCATATAAGTTTGATCTAGGTTCTTGTTAGTTAAATTTTAATTAATGAACTTTATCATTGCCAATATCGGCAAAGATTCAATACGTCGAGCCGATTTACAACTTCTCTGTGATTGATTGCTGAGAGAAACGTCTGCCAGTAACCAAATTTGGCGCGAAACAATATTTGCGCTGTATAGCACATAGTGGAAAGAAAAGGCACCATACAATTATCTGCCATATTTGAAGAATTATGTCTAATTAGAAAATCGATAAATTTTTCTCCTATAAATTCTGTGTCAGTCAGAAATATATTACTCACACACGTGATAGGCAAAATCTAGTTTCAATTTGTTGTCAGCTGCTGAAACAGGAGTTAAAGCCAAAGGATAACCTAATTCCAACTTTCCAATTTTAGCTAATTTGTTAATTTTTGGTATAATTCCGTTGTATATACATTCATTACTATTGCAGATAATTATACTGTTTCTTAATACTTTCCAACATAGTTTAAATGTTTTTATGTTAGTTAATTCTGTCTGTCTGTCTGTCCGTACGCAGTCGTAAAACTGAATCAAAATAAAATTGTAGTATATTGTTGAGACTGTCTGTGGGAATATGGAAATGTAAATGCATAATATCACCAAACTAAGTTTGTATTGAACCCGGGTTGAAAAAGTGAAATATATTGAACCCTATGGGACCTAATTTTTCAAAGATGTTTTAAGAGAAGTTAAAATTCACAAATTGCTTCGAACATTTTAGGAAATATTCAAATTATCCTATGAAATATATAAAATAAATTTCAGCAAAATATGTTCGGTAATTTCATAAATAAAAATTAAAATAATAATTACACCCATATTATATGAAGAAATCAAGTGTCCCACTTCAAAATAAAATATGGCATCCATATTCTTTCCTCAGTGAAAAATCGTGATTTTTAACGTTCTTTTACATTTATATTTAGTGTTGCATCTATCCTGAGACCGCTTTATTTTTGCATATTTTCTGTGCATCTACATTCTGTGCCAACGCAATTACAATATTCAGCTTAAATGATCATCAAACTTTGATTATTTCTATACTGAAGCCTGATTTTAATGGGTGAAGTATGTAAGCAAGTGATTGTAAGATGAGTTTGTATAAGAATTGCTGATTTTTTTCACGACAAATTATTTAGCTCTGGAGTCTGGAATGAAAGTGATATGAATGAAATATTCATTGATTTTGCATAGAGAGTCAGACGATTTATATTTAAATATCAACATTTGAATAAAGTTAATTTTTTTCCATAAAGTTTTTATTTTTCAAATGCAATTAAATACTGTAATACTGTGATAATTTAAAATATATCAGCGCAGAATGTAGCTCATTTTAGAGATATTTAAATAAAATTGCATTGCAGTTGGAAAGTGTTTCATAATCAATGCTTTATGCATGATTGAAATTTCTTGTTTTAACTATAGCGAGCTCAGATAAACGAATGCCGTGGGTAAGCCTAGTACTACCAATGTAGAATAAGCTAAAAAATGCGAAGTCAATTATTCTGAGACACCTATGTATATCTACCTGCATATACTTTTTCGATATACATTACATTATAGCTCCGATAGGTCCTTTCATATTGTATAATTCATCATTCTGCTTTATTTCTGCTCTGATGGAACTTATGTCCCAGGAGTGCTGTAAATTAGTTCGCACCGTTTGTTAAAGGAAGCGAGGTTAAATCGTACAAAAATCCATTTTGTGAATGCGTGTCAAATATATATCATTTGAGAAATGTCGAAGAGCAAACACGAGATATCTTTGAACTACAGAGCACATGATTATTTCAAAATATTGATTTGACAGTCAGCATATTTCCAAAAGTTTGCAATATTTTTACTTTCCCTGCAATACATTGTAATGTATAGGGAAAGTATTGGAATCATGACGAAAATCGCAACTCGAGTTTTCGACGGATCTACACGTTTTGAGACCTCTGGAATACGAAAAATCTATTTTTAGCGTGACGCCTGTGTGTGTGTCTATGTGTCTGTCTGTCTGTGTGTTTGTGGGTCTGTCTGCCTGTCTGTCTGTCTGTCTGTGCAGATTTTGTATCCACTCTAACTAAAAAACTAATTGACCAATTTTAATAAAATTTGGTAGGTAAGTCACTTGTGGACGAATCTGGTGCTGATTAGTTTTGGGTACGATTTGGGATAAAAGAACCCGCCTTTTTTTGAGAAATGACCCTCAAAAGCCACTCCAGCTGAAAATCTAATGGACCGAATTTCACAAAATTTGGTAGATATGTCGCTGTGGGTCATCCTGGTGCTGATTAGATTTTGGTACTGTTCGGAAAAATATAACCTGCTTTTTCTGCAAAATGGACCGCAAAACCTTCAAAATTTAAAATAAGAAACTACATATGCTCAAATATATAATTAAAAGCTTGTTTTTTATACGTAATTTTTAACGAAGAAAAGAATAAGACCAACCCCATTACACTAGCACTAGCCGTTCTCGAGATATTTTAGTTTTTTCGTATTTCTCTACGCCACCTTCGAAAATAAGTCCAGTTACCAAATGGGAACGAAAATTGAATTAAAAGTGAATTAAATTTAATTAAAATAAAACGAACGCGGATATAAGTCTCCAGGGAAAGTCATGTACTGCCCACATCAGATTTTTACTTTCCCTGCGATACTTGGTAATGTATAGGAAAAGTACTGGAATCATGCCGAAAATCACAACTCGAGTTTTCGACGGATCTACACGTTTCGAGACCTCTAGAATACGAAAAAACTATTTTTAGCGTGACGTCTGTGTGTGTGTCTGTCTGTCTGTATGTCTGTCAGTTTGTGTATGTCTGTCTGTCTGTTTGACTGTCTGTCTGACTGACTGACTGTCAGATTTTGTATGCATTCTAACTAAAATACTAATTGTCAGAATTTCATAAAATATAGCAGGTAAGTCACTTGTGGGCGAATCTGGTGCTGATTAGTTTTGGGTTCGATTCGCGATAACAGATCAAAATTTAAAATAAGAATCTACGTATGCTCAAATATATACATTAAAAGCTTGTTTTATACGTAATTTTTAACAAAGTAAAGAATAAGACCAATCCATTACACTAGGACTAGCCGTTCTCGAGATATTTTTTGTTTTTCGTATTTTCTCTACGCAACCTTTGAAAATAAGCCCAGTTAACAAATGAGAACGAAAATTGAATTGAAAGTGAAATAAATTTAATTAAAATAAAGATAACACGGATACAAATTTGCAGGGAAATTCATGTGCTGCCCACATAGATTTTTTATTTTTATATCCTACTATTTTTAAAAATATAATATGCCAATGTAACAATAAAAGTCACGACATCCATTTTTATGTTTCTAAAAGGATTAAATGATTATGCTTCATATGCATTTTGAGAAAGGTTTCTATGGCATTTGTGAAGCCACATCTAACAATCTTACAATTATAAAAAATCAAATATGGGCAGACCATGCCTTTCCTTATACAATGCAATTAATTTACTTCTTTCACAGTGAACAAATGATGTATAAAATCCATGGCACAATGTTTTTAACGTTGAATTGTATATTTGCCGCTTTTTCAGATGACAATATATCAAACTAATTCTTACTTAATGTCAGACTAATTCGAAGTACCAAGTTAACTTATATTATAACTTTAACTTATAGTACAACTTTAAACAAAAATTATCATAGCATCTTCAATAAGCAATATAATCTATATATTATAATATTTAAATAATTGAATCATCAATTCGATGTCACTTTAGTTAACTTAGCCTCATATTATCAACTTTAACTATTGGTATTTTTTTGTTGTCATATAAAGAGTGTCCCAAAAACATTGACCTCCACTTTTATTCCTTAAATATTGATCTTAGATATATATAATGAATTACAGAGATGCGTAAAAAGGGGTACAGAATTTCATGAAATCGATAAAAATTTTCAGGGGATTAAATCTAAAAAACATAAAATTTAAATTTTTATACGGACCAGTACAAAACATTTCCAATGAGAAAAATGTGCCCTACACACTACTAAGGCGATGTACAAAATTTCAGCATTTTGTCATGAAAAGTTCCAGAGATATGTTTAGACAAAGTTGGTAAGGGATTAATCACAAATTAAAATGTAAATGTTTACTGCAAGAGTGCAAATGACGCAACCCAGAAATGCATCATAGGCAAATAATATTTGCCTCTTATCTTTAATGGATCTTTGGAATTGATGGAAAATATTTTGAATAAGCTTTATAATCTTTGTGTAAATTTATTATTTCTACACAGTGTAGATACTTTTGTAAAAATAAATAGCAAAATTTTTATTTATGTAATCATTGTTTTCTTTCGCAATTTGTGTATGACCCCTGAAACGCGATATGCCGACATGATTTTCTCCCTCTGAGACCCCATGTCGATACATTGAAAAATGGTTTAAGTCAGCATTTTTGTATTTTCATATATCTGGGATTTCTTATGATAAAATGCTGAATTTTTTTACATCACCTTATTAGTGTATGGGACACATTTTACTCTTATTGGAAATGTTTTTGTACGGGGGTTGTATAAAATTTAAATTTTGGATGTCTTAAAATAAAATTCTCTTGAAAATTTTAATCGAATTCATAAAATGCTGCACCTTTTTTTACGCAACTTTGAAATTTATTATACATGTCTGAAATCAATATTTAAGGAATAAAGTCGAAGTCACTAATTTTGAGACAACCTATATAATTACTGAATGCTTATCTATTTGAATTGTTAATTGAATAAAGTGTTACTCCAGCACTTAATATCAACGTTATATCATAATTGTACTGTCTTCATTAAATCTAATGATGCTTAAAATTAATCTTCTTAGCGGACTATTTGACTAATTTAGTCAGGCAGAGCGGAGTGTTCATATTTTTGGAAACAAGCAAAATTAAGGAAGTTGTTGCTTCCTTATTGTACATTCTTCTTTAAAGCTTACATTTTATTACTTGTGCAATGGTGGTAAAACTTTGATGATTTATTTGATCACTGGTCAATCCAATGTAAAGGAATTAATGTAACCCTACACGATAATATTTAGTTTTATACTTTAAAGTTATCATTTCTCCAGTAAAAATTCCCTGGGTCAATGGTTGCAGGAATTAACATGCTTAACATCAAGGCTTCCTTATTTTAATATTGGAAATGATGATTATTATGGTGAAAAAGAGCTAGCTACTCGGGATTCAAGTGGAAATATAGATTAGTTAAGCCTTACAAGCCTTTTGTGAAATTTTGTCTCAGATGAATGATTAATTCAAACCATTCATTCTAGTGTGGAGATGCAGAGGGTGCCAAACTTGATATATAACCGGTACGTTAGGATCCTTACATCATCGTACAAGTGATAAATCTTTAACGAAAAATTAGCTTCTGTGACTTCTGTTGAGATGACGCAGATAGAAAGTACTTTAACATTTGTCTCAATATCTTCTGTGCTTTTGATATGCGAGTTTTATAAAAGAAAGGAAATATTACATTAATAATTTTCACACACTGTAACTGCTTGTAATATAACGTACTACCTAAGTTGTTGCTAGTGAAAGATTGTAAAGTGTACAATAATAAAATTGCGGAAGAACCAGTGCCTCTTCTGTTCAATACTTAATGTTTTATTATCATAGGTATTCATAGATGAACCGAATTTTATACTTTAAAGGCACTTTAATTTTTTAATTAACAAAAGATATGGTGTATTTAAGGATAACCAATTGGGATGAGCTGAGAAATATCGCCATATTGCGTATAAATAAAGTTAGTAAATGAATAAAAGTTATGTGAAGTTTCGAGATAAAAAATGTAAGTAAAGGTGAAAATTTCAAGTAAAAGGTAAAAATTCTATACAACACTTAAATATAAATTTATAAACATACGACTATTTTTATCTGTGTTACCATTATGAAACTTCAGGAACATATGTTTCTAAAATGGATCTTTTTTCCGTGGAACATGCCAGTTAGGTGAATGATATTTTGTATTAGTAATTGATAATTGGTTATATAAATATTGTGCTCAACATATGCATTTTTTTCTGTAATTGTATTTTAAACCAGAGAAATGATTACAGAAAATAAAACATAACATGCATTTCTCATAAATGTCAATTAAAATAAAGAACTAATTTCCACTCCATTCTCTCATCGCTCTATTTCCACAATGTTAAATTTGAATCAAACTCTTATGCCAACCAAAAGTAGTAATTGTATGAAAATGTTTAAAATAAATTTATTTAATCGAAATATATCGTATCCACTGTGTGTTGTTGTTGAGACCTAGACCGTCCGACCTACCAGAAAGATGTAAGGTAACAGTTTGAACGACCGGGAAGTGCCACCCAATTTAGACCGGAACCCAGTGGGGAAGGCATCCAAGGGGACCGTACCCTCCTTCCCCTACCACCAACCTCTCGGAAGGACTGAAGGACCCACATGTTTAACGTGATCGTACTCCGCATGAACACGGCGGCAGTTGTGGCAGCGTGCAAATTCAGCGCGCAAACCACCGAGCTACCGCGCCCGAAGTGTGCCAACAGCTCGCGGTGTTCCCAGGTGGTCACCCACCCAAGTACTAACCGCGCCCGATGCTGCTTTACTTCGGTAATCTAACGAGAACCGGTGTTTTCAGCACGGCACGGCCGTTGGCTCCGTATCTACTGTGTGTAGAAAACCCAGACCATAAGACCAACTCGAAGGCTTATGGTTGCTACTTGTGTGGCCGGGTATCTACAGTAATAGTGTAAAGTGTTATAGTGTAAAGTGTTTAATAGTGTTTAATTTAAAGTCTGTATTAGTGTAAAGTGTTAAATAAAAAAATTAATAATAAAAAAAAATGTTATGCTTATAGTAGATACTTACATTCATTCCAAGATATTAAATTTTCGACAATTAGTCGTCATTTTCATTGATTGAACGTCATTTTTATCCATTTGGCTAGATTTTCGTCAATTTGGCAACTTTTAAGAAACTCGCCAAGTTGGCGACATTCCGCCAAATTCGTCGCCCAAATCTCACCAAGCGTTATGGACGAAGAAAAAAGTTAATCTTATAGCAGATAAATGACTAGTGGCGTTCAAATACAAAAGTACTACTCAAAGTATCTTTTCTCATGAATGGAACGAGCTAGATCCACGAGAATCATGTCAGCAAATTTATCGCATGATATTACATATGAAAGTGAGCATGTTTCTCAACAGTTAATATATTTTTTTAATTCATGGGATTCTTTGATACATTTATTTGAAAATTTTGCAATATCTCGAGAACGATTCATGCTAGCGTTCTAAAGTTTATGTCAATCGTTTTCTAAGAAAAAATTACATAAGAAATGTCTATTTGAGTAACTTTATTAAAGGTTTAGAATTTTTGATGATTTTTTCAAAATTTCACTCGAAAATTTAGGAGGGTTCTATACATTCGAATGTGTTTTAAAACAATAGGCTTCCAGTATTCATGGATTGTGATTTGTATATCAAATTTCATTCGAATCGCTCCATTTGTTCGTGAGATATCGTCTCCACAGTCTCACTGACACACACACACACACGCACACACACACACACACACACACACATACTTTCATATACACACATACAGACATCACCTCAAAAATGTTCGATTCGTGATCAGGGATGCTTGAAACGTGCTCTCCGTCGAAAACTCGAATTCGAATTTTCGACCCCGTCACAATAATTTCCTTATACATGAGGAAAGTAATATATGACGGACATATGTTAATATCTTAAAGTGACATCAGTGATAATAAAGTGGAAGATATGTCCTGTAAATATGTTGGATGCTGTAAATTACCTTACATTTTAAATATATAAATTTGCTACGGGTAATTTCGAATTCGTACTGCAGCATGTGTCATTTATCCCAGCATAGATTTAACTAAAAACTAGCCGTAAGTAGGCAATCGCTAAGTGTAAATTATTTAACAAAATTACCAGACAATAGTTTCACAAATATTTAAATATAAGGAATACATGTCATCGTTAATTTATGCATCGATTTTCTTTCAGACTGTTAATGTAACCATGGTACTAATTAGAAGCATTACAAATATACAGTTTAAAACCATCATTTTGTTAAAACATGTTGATCTAAAAGGATTGCATTGGTTAACACTCTACTTAATTGCTTTATTTTAGAATTTTAGAATGGCATTTATTATTCAAGTTTATATGCTTTACAACGTGATAAATATATTTTAACTAAAATATTAATAGAATATAATTTCAAAGAACAGTCGTATAAGAGAATGAATAATTTAATACGATATTTCTAAGGTTTAATCGTCTGAACTTTAGAATTCCCGGAACCTGCATTTCCGATCTTCATTGTAGCTATGGGTACTCTACATGGACTCAGAATTGTATTTTGCGCAGATTATATGTAATAACAACAAAGTAAACTAAGAACATAAATCTTATTTCTGAGTGAGAGTACAGTTACACCATACTGAATTTCTGTTCCGCCAATTAAAACTCATTATGTTAATAGCCATTTTACTGTTGAATAATTATAGAAAGGTAAAGCAATGAAACAAACTTAAATACCAATCCGCTTCATCCTTAAGTGTAATCCATATTAATTGTTTTCAGACAAGGGGATTTAATTTGTAAATTTAAAAGGACATCGCGCATGCTATAAAACACTTGCTAAAATCTTACTTAGAATTCTTTCTCTCCTACGGGAACTGTTAAGCAAAGTTCCCAGCCTTCTAAATGACAATTCACTTAATTAAACAGCAAGCGAAGCGTTAAAGTAATTCTAATTTAAGTAGTCAGCATTTAATGTTCCTAAGGGTTTTTAATTTGAAATTTATACGATCAAAGGGGCAATACTTTCTTGATATCATGAAGGCTGCCATGCATTATGTATAGATTTTAATCAAAATAAATATTAAGGTATACGTTTAAGACGATAACATGTATTCTCCTGTGAAAAAGATAATTATCCATATCAAACTGCAATCTAGAAATCCGTTACAAATGTAATTTGGTTAAATGTCTTAAATGCAATAACAGTTATCATTGTATTCAAAATGATATGAATTATATGTAATTAATATCGATAACATTTACATGATAAGAACATAGACTAAAATTTTACATTTTTGCTAATGTATAACTAATAAATAGTTGAATTGGATTAAAGTCATTTCTATAATGAAATGAAAAAGTCAATAAAATAATAATTATTAATTATGAACTATAAATTGATTCAGCACATAAATCATTAACATATGGAACATAAAAAACATGAACATATTTAGTTTTTAAACGATAAATGAGTATATAAGATGTTTGTATATAGTTTATACATCATACATCTTCTAAGATATTTTAATAGCTTAGTATATTTAATCATCAAGGGTAATTGCAATCTCGGAATAGCGAGTTTAGGGAACTTTCAATCTTGGAATACAGAATTTAGAATTTTACTTTATTTCATTTATAAAATAAAATATTTCATGTTGTTACGGTTTCATTTATTTATGTATTTAAACGATAATGCCATATTGATATCTTTTTATAACAAACTTTCGGTACAATAAACATTAGGAAATGAACAGTATACAAGAAGTAGGAGTGTACTTTGATCATTTTTCTTATTTGTATTAAAAACTAGAAATGTTCATGATTAACTTTTAGCAATAGTGAATCGTATAATAAGGTTTACCGTAATCTAATAAATAAAATTGCGTAAATAACGCGATTTATTTTTTTAGTAACGCTGTATTTTAAAAGATACTGAAAACTGTATATGGCATATTTTAAATAAATTGCAAATAAAATCTATATATAAAGATATCATAAAGTAATTAATACTTTTTGCCTACTGTTATATTCATTAACAAGAAAGATCAATCATACATAAGCATTGATTATGAAACACTTTCCAACTGAAATGCAATTTCATTTAAAAATTTCTAAAATGTGATACAATCAGTGGTGATATCTTTTACATTATCACAGTACTACAGTAATTTATTATACTTAAATATTTAAAACTGTATCGAAATATAAATCATCTGATTATCTATGCAAAATCAATGAATATTTTATTCATATAACTTGTATTCTAGACTCCAGAGCAAAATAATTTTGTGTGAAAAAAATTCACCAATTATGTAACTCACCTTAAAATCGCTTGAGATATTTGCATTCTGTATAAGTTAAAATTAGGCTTCGTTGAAGAAATAATAAAAGTTTAGGGATCATTTGAAATCACAACTGTTGTAATTGTATAGGCACGGAATTTAGATACACAGATACACAGATAATATATGTGTGTGTGTGTGTGTCTGTATTCAAAGTATTGGAATCGTGCCGAAGATCGGAACTCGAATTTTCGAAGGATCTACACGTTTTTGTACTTCTAGAACACGAAAAAACGATTCATAGGAAGACGTCTGTGTGTGTAAGGGTGTATCTGTGTATGTTTCTGTGTGTCTGTGAGGATATTACATCCACTCTAATTGAAAAACTAATTGACCGAATTTCATAAAATTTGATAGGTATGTTTTTGTGGGAAATCCTGATGTTCATTAGATTATAGTACGATTCGTAATAAAAGAATCTGCCTTCTTTGCGAAATGGCCGGCAGAAATTGCCTTTATCCGCTCTAGCTAAAAACCAATTTAAGAAATTTAACAAAATTTAGTGTATAATATTTCAATAATATACAAGTGATTTATATACCAAATTTAACAAAATTTGGTATAAAAATCATTTGTAGGTTATTCTAGTACGATTCGGGGGAAAGAAACCGGCTATTTTTGCGAAATAGCCCGCAAAAATCGTTAATATAAAAATAAGACTACGCGTGCCCAATTATATCAATTAAATTCCTATTTTATACGTGATTTTTGACAACAAAAAGAATAAGACTAACCCCATTTCTCTAGGACTAGCCGTTCTTGAGATATTCTAGATTTTTCGCGATTTCGCTACGCCACCTTTGACTAAGTCCAACTATCAAATGAGAACCAAATTTAAGTTTAACGTGCAAATCCAATGTCATTTAAAATACTTATGGCTGTTATTTTGTGCAGATAAACTCAACTTATTATTGAAGAAATAAAGAGAACGTGAATATGAGACTGCAGGGAAAGACATGTGCTGCCCAGATCATAATTTTTAGCAATATTACAACAATTATTTATATAAGTGAATGGGGATTATTTGCAGGCCATTTCGAAAAAAATGTATGATCTATATTTAAAGATCCAAGATCCACCAAATTTTTGTAGAATGAAATGTTTAACAAATGTAAGCTGTGTACCAAATATTAACTCTCTAGGACGTAGGAAAGTGCATTAAAAATGCCATCAAACTAAGTATATCATGAAGAGTTATATAAATTTAAAAAAAAAAATGAAAAATTGTTATCTTCCAAATTTATTTTGAAATGTGAAGCCTCTTTCATATACAAAATGATTAAACTCTTGGAAAGATATTTATTATATAATATGAGTAGTGTATGACTCTGGGACAAAATGACTATGTCATTTTGCACCCAGAGTCATACCCATACACTACTCTTTCCTCATTTTATTGAAAATCAGGACAACCTCTTAAGACTAAAAAAATGTATAAAATCATACAAAAATGTATAAAATCTTACAAATATGCGTTTTTTTTTTAAAAATCAAAAAATCAAGAGAATTTTAAGACTCTAAAATTTCCTACATTTTAACTTAAAAAATGAGTTATATGAACATTATAGAGACCAAATCTATCAAAAATTGACACTTTCCTCCATTTTTTTTAAGCCAGGAGTCTTAAGACTAAAAAATGTATAAAATCATACAAAAATGCGTATTTTTAAAAAAATGAAGAGAGTTTTAAGACTCTCAATCATTTTAACTTAAAAATGAGTACATTATAGAGACCAAATCTATATATCAAAAATTGGATATTTTTTTCAAAATACCCTGTTTTTAAAGGGTGGTTAAACTCTTAACGATTGTTATAGTTTTATTTTTTAAATTTATAAAACACCTCTTTCTTTCTTTAAAAATAAAATGAAACTTATATTCCTTTTGAGTAATCATTAATCTCTCCCAATTAAATTCAATATCTAAATTATTTAAATCGGTATAGTTTTCATGATTTGATAAGTCAAAATATAAAATAGTATACATATCTCCAAAACTCTTCTTATTTATCGAACATCCTGTTTCTGTATTAATATCATTTAATCCTGCATGTAAAAGAGCTTGATATACTCTATTATAATCTTTATTGGTAAAATTCGTTTTGTAACGCATAAGAGGAATTTGTTTATTATTAATCATCAACCAGCATTCAGTCATATCTATATTATCAAATATCATGTTATTTTTTTCATAATTATCATCCCTTTCAACGTACTCAGGAATAACATAGAAACCTAAAACTTCATCACAAGCTGTTGTTGCTGTGACAGATCCGCTATCACTTTTATAGGGACCTACCATCTTAAATCTATATCGATCCCAATTTACCTCTATATCTTTATCAGACAAAAATGATTCCATATATACGCTTTCGGCAGAATTTTTAAATTCTATATAAGGTAATTGCAAGGTTAAACCTTCAACTCCTACCTTATAATTAACATTTCCTTTATCAGCATATATCATATTCTTATTTTCATTTCTTTGAATATCTATTTTCACTTCAAAACCATAAATTACGTTTTCATATTCTCCAAAGAAATTGATTATATCTTTTAAAGGTGTCCATATTTTAATGACATTGCTATTTTTCGTTAGTTCCCATCTCTTTGCAAATCCTTCGTTATAATCTTTATTCATTTTCAAATTATTAAAAAAATCAGTTATTTTAGTAGTATCTTGTAAAGTACCCTTATATTTTGACTCATTTCGGTCAGCTGAATCAGGTGTATCTAGATAAAAAAATTCATCTTGAGCTTGTGATGTTGTATAATCAGGAGTATAATGCGTTAATCTTAAACCATGATTCATGATTAAAAAATTTGACTGTGTATTAGATGCAATTTCGTATCTCCTATATGTACTTTTAAAGTTTTGATAAAACCACCACCATTTACCAGACAGACATTTTCGTTTGCTATGGATGTTTTATCATGTTTTGTAATTTTTAATTTTTGTTCAAGATATCCACTAGAATATAAAATTTTTGCTTTAGTATCATTAATATGAAAAACAATGGTGGCATTCTCATCTGAACTATGTTCTTTTGGATGAATTTCTCTTAATTCATAACTTTTAATATGATCATTATGATAATAATGAGTATCACTCAAATCATAAATCTTTTGCATTTCTTTAGGGAGAATTTTTAAACCACCCCCTTTCTTTTGCATAGAAAATATTTCATTTAATTTATTCCGTGTTTGATCTTCAATAATAGGTTCAGTTTTCAACAAAACCTTTAAAAATCCCTGTATTTTTTTACTTTTTCTATATAATCTATGTTTATTCATTTATTTATGAAGAAAAAAAAAGAATAAAATTAAATTCTACAGCTCCTTTAATTAAATCAATTAATTCACGTTTTTGATTAGTAATCCTCATTTTTATTCTTTCAACAGGATCCGTTTTAACAGGAAAATATATCCAATTATTAAATTCTTGTGAAATTATACTACCTGGAGGATTTTTATTAGTGAAAGAATAAATGACTTCTGAATTATATTGATTTATTAAAGACCCCTTTACAACATCACAGTGAATATATATATATATTATCATTTCCATTGGATATATTAGCTATATGTTCACCTTCTACCTCTGTTTCTTCATCATAACTTCCATATGTCGGTTTTAAAAAGCCTATAATTTTATGAAAGTCACTTTTTGTAAAATCAATTACCCAACCTTTTTTCAGTTTAATAGATATTCCTTGTCTTGCTTCAATAATACCATATTTCACAGGTGGATACTCACCAAATATTTTTATCATATGCTCATTTAAACCTCTTATAGTATAATTACCATTTGAGATAGTAATTGTTCTATCTGTGCCTAATATATATATTCTAAATATGTTATTTCCATAATTCTCACTTATATTAAACCATGAAACTTCCACAGAAAATGACTGTAAAGCTAATTTTTTTAATTTGAGAGGTGTAATAAAATTTGCAGTGAATTCCTCTGATTTATCATGACCTTCAGATTTTAATATTATCATTTATACAGAACAAAATGTTCATTACAGTCGCTGGGTTTTTGTGTAGGAAATGATTTGAGAACAATTTTAGGTGATTTACCTTTATTCCTTTCTCTTATATATTTCATACAAAATAAACCACATTTCACAGATGTAGGCTTCTGTAAAAAACTATCATTACCAAAAAACCAAAAATAGGTCAATTTTTGGTTTTTTATTGGATGTAACAAGAAATTATTTAATATTTTTAGGTATATCGTTATATTCACCAAACGGATCAAAATACTCCACATATTTATATTTAGGATCATTATAATAACAAACCCAATGAGTTCCAGGACCTGTTGATACATCTAAATTAATGATTCCATTTTTAAATTTTTCTATTGTTTTAGGTAATAAATCAGAGGTA
This sequence comes from Amaurobius ferox, assembly GCA_951213105.1. NCBI lineage: Eukaryota > Metazoa > Arthropoda > Arachnida > Araneae > Amaurobiidae > Amaurobius > Amaurobius ferox. The sequence goes on along the minus strand of OX578139.1, from coordinate 93,979,799 downwards.
AATACACCTCTAAATCCTTTTTCATTTTTCATATTTTCTTCAATCATTTTGTTACTAATTCCCAAGGTTGATATATCCACTTTCCACGTTTTTTTTCCCAGATCCCTTTTTTTGTGCAGCTGAACTAGCTAATCCAGATAAAGCACCTGTTGCTAATGCTGGAACTGCAAATTTAGCAGCAGTTATTAAAGAGGGTATGAGTGCTGCTGGAAATGGTAAAAATCCTCCATTTTTTTCTAATTGCGTTTTACTGATAGTAATTCATTTTCCATCATTAATATGATTAATTTGAGTTTTAGTTAAATACATCTCATGATTAGGAGTTTTAGATTTATCTATTTGTAATGTTAGTTCTTTATTTCAAAAAGCTGTTTTAAGTTTATTTTTCTGACCTTTACTTAAATAAACTTTATTTTTTATCATTTATTATAGGAGAAATTGTTTATAATATCGTTGTACATCATTGTAAGACATTTCTCCATTTTTTAATAACATATCTAACAATAAAACTACTTGATTGTACAATTTCTTTGATTTACTTCCATTACATATTTTTCTGCTAAATTTGATAATACATCCTTTTTAACACTTTACAACAAAGTTGAAAAGTGTTTATGACTTTGTTCATTCTGTCTGTCTGTCTGTTAGCACGATAACTGCCGTAAAAATGACTTAATCAAAATGAAATTTTAGTATGTTGTTCAGACGGTCTGTAGAACCTATGGGAATATAAATGAATAATATTACTCAATTAGTTTTGGATTGAACCCGGGTCGAAAAAATGAAATACATTGAGCCCTATGGGACCTAATTTTTCAAACATTTTATAAGCGGATTTAAAATTCCAAATTGCTTCGAAAATGTTACGTAATATTCAAATTGTTCCATGAAATATATAAAAAAAAATCAGCGAATTATATTCAGTAGTTTTTTAAATAAAAATGAAATTAATAATTACACCACTTATATGAAACGATCACGTGACCATGATATGAAACGATCACATAAAAACTACTACCGTCGTAAAACTACATTATTTTTGCTTAAATTCTGTGCATCTACATACTTAAACAACGCAAATACAATATATTTGAGTTTACCACTTCAAAATGATATATGGCATCCATCTTGTTTCAAATTCACGATTTTTTTAAGTTCTTTTTAATTCATATTGAGTGTTGTATCCGTCCTAAAACTACTTTATTTTTGCTTAAATTCTGTGCATCTACATACTTAAACAACGCAAATACAATATATTTAAGTTTAAATGATTATCCAAATTTGATTATTCCTACTATTAAGCCTATTTTTCACCTATGTAAAATGTAAACAGCAAAATATGTAGAATGAGTTGTATTAGAATTGCTCTATTTCTTTAAAACAAAATAATTTAGTCCATGGAGTCTGCACGGCTGATATGAATGAAATATTCATTGATTTAATAAAGATAAGGACGATTTTTTTCGATGAAGTTTTAAGCATCGAGTTTGGTTACTTGTAGCTCCATGGTCTTAATTTTTAAATATAATAAATTATTATAATATTGTGATGAATGAAATGAATGGGAGAAAGTTATGAATGAAATCCTGTTTTTATAGAGAGATCCAGGCGTGTTATTTTTTCTATGACGTCATTTGAATTAATTTCAGTTGTTTTCGATGAAGTTTTGAAATATAATAAATTATCGTAGTATTATGATAGTTTTAAAAATATTACCATGGAATGTATCGCATTTTAAAGATATTTAAACCAAGCAATTTATATTTCAATGCCGTCATTTGAAATAAGTTCATTTTTTTCAATGAAGGTTTAAGTTTTCAGATATAATAAATTAATGTAGTATAAGTTTTAAAATATTTCCGAGGAATGTATTGCATTTTCGACTTTTTTAAATAAAATTGCATTGAAGTTGGGAAGTGTTTCATAATCAATGCTTTAAGCATGATTGATCTTTCTTGTTTAGATTTATTTATAAGATCAGAAGGTAATTCTAAATTTTCTTTTTTGCTAAACGGTATATCCATAAATTTATCACTGTAAAATGTAATTTTTCCTTCTGCTCAATCCATCAATAGTTTAGCATCTGATGTATAATCAAGAGGTGGAAATGAAATATTTTCTACAGCATTTTGAATACTTTTTACAACCTCTTTATTTGATTTTTCATATTTTTCAATTTCTTGAGTGACTGGTTTACGAAATTTCTCAAAGTTTTTTTGAATACCTAAATTTTCTTTTAGTTGAACTTCACTCTTCTTTCTTATTCCTTTTTCTAATTTTACTAATTTAATTGAATCTTTTATTAGCTTTATAAACTTGTGTTTTCATTCTTTTTCTAACTTGTTCATTTATATAATATTAATTTTTACAGCGAGTAGATTATTTTTTTACAGTGAGTAAATTATTTTTTACTGTTATATAAATGATAAAAATTAAACATTACACGGAACCAGATGAGTTACCTGATCCTAATCAACATCCTTTGTTACCTAAACATCCATTTAGATTGCTTATAACAGGGCCTTCAGGATCAGTTAAAACAAATTTACTGTTAAATATGATTTATGACTTTTAAATTTTGATGCACTATATATATGTGTAAAAGATTTATACGAACCTAAATATTCTAAATTGCAAGAAATATATACATTGTGTGAAGATATAGAAAGAGAAGATATTTTGAAATGTAAAAAGAATAAGAAACCAAGGAGAATAAGAATAACAAGACATTATTAGAATTATATGATAAATACAAAAAAGAAGTATTATTTTCTTCAGATGATTTTATTACAGTAGATGATTTAAATCCTACATTAAAAAATTTAGTTATTTTCGATGATTGTGTGACTGAGAAAGATCAAAAAACCATTCAAGAATTATTTATCAGAGGTAGAAAGAAAAACGCATCTATTATTTATTTATCACAGTCATATTATACAACACCTATCAATATAAGAAAGAACTGTAATTACTTTATATTTTTCAATCTACAACCAAAAGAAATTCAACAGATTATAAGAGAGATAGATGGTAAATTAAGTACTGAAGAATTCAAGCAAATATATAATAAAAGTGTTCAAAAACAATACGATTTTTTAATGTTAGATTTAGTGAATCCAGAAATTAGATACAGAAAAAAAGTTGATCCTATATAAATGAAATAGAAGAATATTTAGAAAAACATTGTATGTTTACAGAAAGAGTAGAAATTTGTATCAAAAGATAAGTATCTCATTATCAGTAAGTAAGGTTGTTCTAAGTGGAACGAGTTTATCAGCAGTAGTCTTTCTACCGCTTGCTTTTTTTAAGTTTATCTGTTGGTATAGTAGAAGCTATTGATCTTGCATTAAAAATAGCAGAAAGGAAAGAAGAATATAGACATTGTTATAATTTTTATAAAGAAATCATTAATTCGTTTAAAGCTAAGGATATGACAGAAGAAGAAATTTATATGCGAGAAAAGGACTTCATAAAAAGTTTAAAATTTAATCCAGTTGAAAAATATGTAAAACAAATGCAATTGAATGGATATAAATTTATTCATCCTAAATAAATGAAAGGTGGTGATATTGTTGGATGGTTACAAGATAAAATAAATCCTCCAGAAATGCATTTACTAGGATATCAAAATTGTGGTCCATTTACAAAATTGGAAGAAAGATTAAAAAGTGGTGATCCTGGAATAAATAAAGTTTATAAAGCATGTAAAAAACATGATATTGAATATAATAACACAAAATATACAAAAAAGAGAGATGTTGCTGATCAAGAATTAATAGATGATTTGAATGCAATTCAAGATCCAACATTTCGAGAAAGATTAGATAGAGGAATTATTAAACCTATTATTAAAGCTAAAAAAACTTTTGGGTATGGAATATCTCCTAATATGTATTGTGTCAAGTGTAAAAAGAAAACCGAAACTAAAACGACTATTGTAAGTGGCTATTTGATAAGAAACATGCAGGTTATACCGTATTAGCTCATTATGGGAAAGGTTTTGACTTTCAATTTATATCTAAATACTGTTTTAAAAATAAAATTAAAGTTTTTACAATCTATCAAGGAAATAAACTCATTTATATGACTGCAAACAAATATAATATAAGATTTATAGATTCTATTAATTTTACATTGATTCCATTAAGAACATTTCCTAAAACGTTTGGATTAACAGAATTAGCAAAAGGATATTTTCCTCATTTGTTTAACACTATTAAAAATCATACTTATATAGGAAAATATCCTGAAAAATACTATTATGGATATGATACTATGACTTTAGAAGATAGAGAATTGTTTAATAAATGGTACAAATCTGTAAAAAATGAAATCTTTGATTTTCAAACAGAAATTATAAAATACTGTATGTCTGATGTAGATATTTTAAGAAAAAGATGTTTAGAATTGAGAAGATTATTTTTAGAAACAGCTTGATCCTTTTAAATATGTCACTTTAGCAAGTGTTTGTATGGCTATATATAGAGATAAATTCGTACCTGAGGGTACAATAGCTATAGATGAAGAGATCATCAAACGAGATCAATACAGTAAAAAATTAATTGCTTGGTTAGATTATTTATCTCAAAAACATAAAATAAATATACAGCATGCTTTAAATGGAGGAGAGAAAAAAATAAAATTAGACAATAAAACTTATAAAGCAGATGGTTTTTACAATAATACTGTATATCAATTTCAGGGTTGTCATTGGCATGGATGTTATTGTTGTTACAGAAAATCTACTTTAAATAAACAAAATCAAATATGTATGACAAATTTATATGAAAAAACAAAAAAGATAAATAATAAGATAAAAGATGCAGGATATGAGTTAATTGAGATATGGGAATGTGATTTTGATAATGATAAAGAAATTAAAAAATGTATGAAAAAAGAATGGGAAAAGATATTTTATAGCAGCTTTTAATCCTAGAGATGCCTTCTATGGGGGTAGATGTGAACCAACTAAATTAAAATATGAAATGAAAAATAAAGATAAAGGTCGATATATTGATGCATGTTCACTCTATCCAATTGTAAATTATTTTGATTATTATCCAATTGGGCATCCTAAAAAGATCTATAATCCTAAAAAATATGATGAAAATTGGTTTGGGATGATACAGTGTAAAGTTCTTCCTCCTAGAAAATTATATCATCCTGTATTGCCTTATAAAGAAGAAAAATTGATATTTAGTTTGTGTAAATCATGTTCAAAAACATTTAAATGCTACCATTATAAAACAGAAACTAAAAAGAAAAAATGTAAGAAGTGTTATGAAATAAGAAATAAATTATGCAATCATATAGATGATGAAAGAAGCTTTATAGGTACTTGGACTACGGATGAAATCAATTTAGCTATAGAAAAAGGATATAAAATTTTAAATATATAAAGTTTGGCATTTTGAAAAGAAAACAGATAAACTATTCAAAGAGTATGTCAAAATGTTTTTAAAAATTAAATTAGAAACGGATGATAAATAAAAAAAACCAAAAGATTTTAAAAATAAAAAAGATTATGAAACATAGATTAATAATTATAAAAAGATTGTCAAAGAAAAATTAGATATTGATTTAGGTGAAATAAAAGAAAATCCTGGTATGAGATATATAGCCAAAATATGTTTAAATTCATTATGGGGTAAGTTTGGACAAATAAATAATATGAAACAAACTGAGCTGGTAATAGAGCTGGAAGATTTTTATAGTATTATATTGAATGATAAAATTAAAGATCTGAATATGATATTTTTAAATGATGATTGTGTACAAATGGATTATAAGATGAAAGTTAAATATACCAAGAATAACTTTAATACGAATATTTATATAGCAGCTTTTACAACTAGTTCCGCTATAATAAGATTATATAAAATGCTTGATAAACTAGGAGATAAAGTTATGTATTATGATACAGATAGTATTGTTTATATTGATGAAGGTACTAATAAAGTTAAAACAGGATTTATGTTAGGAGAATGGACAGACGAATTAGGAGAAGATAATTATATGTCATCGTGGATTTCTGGGGCCAGCAAAGATTATGGCTATATTCTTAATGATGGATCTGTAAAAGGTAAAGTAAAAGGATTTAAGATGAGTTACAAGAGTGAAACTAAGATCAGTTTCGATGAAAGAATGAAAACAATAACAGGTGAAACTGAACATATAGATGTAGAAATAAATCAGTTTCAAATACAAAAAGATAGAAATATTAAAGTGAATAAAACGAATAAAAGATACATGCTTGGATATGATAAAAGAATAATTTTAGATAAATTTGATACTGTACCATTTGGTTATTAATATTTCTATTTATTTTAAAAAATAGCAAAATGGCCCACCTGGCCCAAGGGGTGATCTGGAAGTCTGATTCAACAGCTGTTTTAGAATTCAAGAACCAGAGTTCCAGATCTCCCCTCATGAACCAGGCCTACAGGCCTAAGAGAAGGACACATATAACATACAGGACATAGAATCCACAAGATTCAACCCACCACTTATTATATTTCGATGATCGCCACTCTTTCGGAACAACGACAAGAGCAGCTGACGTCATTTTATGGCTCCGGTTCAATAAACCACCAACCCCGTATTGATTAACAACCTGGGAGAAGTCGGGATTTAAACCTGGGGCCTAGATGTTTATAGCCCCGTTCGCTACCTTTGAGCCATGGGTACTCGAAATATGTTGAACAATTCATTACTATAACCTTTACATTGAAAATTAAAAACAATTTTAAACGAGTCATTTTTGCGAGAATGCTTTAAAAGATGAATAGTTTTAATTTATCTCATCGAAAAATAGCAAAAATAATGTTTATAAAACGTTATAAATACTTTTAAAATGAGAAATATATACTATCCGTTTGATGCTGCCATTTAGCAAAAGAAATCTGCAACAAGTTAAATAAATATTATTTTCTCTTCACGCTACGTAATGAAGGGCGTCAAGACTACTTCTACTCAAGGTTCCCTTCCTTTCGACTTTAATGATAAACAAATCTAAGTCGCTTTATTTTCGCTTCTTAAATGGAAGAGTTCTTAACGAATATGTATTAGAGAAAGCTTCATCATCCTCTTTTTTCAAGCATTTTTAATTAAAATCTCTATAATTCAGTGGGGGTGCGTCACTCCCCATTATAATGTATAAAATTATCATCTCTTTTTTATTAAACATATGTTTTGTAATTTTAAATTCATTTGTCATATTTTGTCATATTTTTAATTTTATAAAAAATGATTAGTTCAAAATTTTGAGTTTTATCTATTAAATAAATGGGGGGGGGGTTCAACCCCACCCTTTAAAAACAGGGTATTTTGAAAAAATATCCAATTTTTGATAGATTTGGTCTCTATAATGTACTCATTTTTAAGTTAAAATGTATGAGAGTTTTAAAACTCTCTTGATTTTTTTAAAAATACGCATTTTTGTGTGATTTTACACATTTTTTAGTCTTAAGAGGTTGTCCTGGTTTTAAAAAAATGGAGGAAAGTGTCAATTTTTGATAGATTTGGTCTCTATAATGTCCATATAACTCATTTTTTAAGTTAAAATGTATGAGATTTTAGAGTCTTAAAATTCTCTTGATTTTTTAAAAAATACGCATATTTGTAAGATTTTATTCATTTTTGTATGATTTTATACATTTTTTTAGTCTTAAGAGGTTGTCCTGATTTTCAATAAAATGAGGAAAGAGTAGTGTATGGGTATGACTCTGGAAGCAAAATGACATAGTCATTTTGTCCCAGAGTCATACCCATACACTACTAATATATATCTTTTTTCTTTCTGGAGGATATCCCAAAAGTTAGAATTTAATTGAATATTTTTTCCCTAAATTAAATAATTTTTAATTAAAAAACTACTTAATATATTTTACTGAAATTTTTTTATATATTTTATGGGATAATGTGAATATTTCCTAAAAATTTCGAAGCAATTTGTGATTTTTAAATTTGCTTAAAAAATGTTTGAACAATTAGGTCCCATAGGGTTCAATGTATTTCATTTTTTCATCCCGGGTTCAACAAAAAACTAATTGGGTGATATTATTTATTTATTTTCCCATAGGTCCCACAGACCGTCTGAAAAACATACTAAAATTTCATTTTGAGAAAGTCATTTCTACGGCAGTTATCGTGCTAACGGACAGACAGACAGACAGACAGACAGACAGAATGAACAAAGTCATAAACACTTTTTAACTATGTTGTAAAGTGTTAAAAATGTAGAAGAAAATATGTATCGATACCTTTTGTGAAAGCAAATATTACCTTTAATGTGCAAGAAGATTCCAACATATTTTTCAAAAAATCTGATGTGGGCAGCACATGACTTTCCGTATATAATGCAATGAATTTACTACTTTTACAATAAAAAAATATATTATTTTTATTGTTGATATTTATATTCTTTCTAAGATATTGAATTTTCGTCAATGAGTCGTCATTTTCATTGATTTAGTGTCATTTTTATCAATTTGCCGAGTTTTTCGTTAATTTAGCAACATTTAAAAAAATCGCCAAGTTGGCGACATTTCAACAAATTCGCGCCAAAATCTCACCAAGCGTTATGGACGGAGAAATAAGTTATTCTTTCAGCAGGTAAATGACTATTGGCGTTCAAATACAAAAGTGTTACTCAAAGCATCTTTTTTTATGAATGGAGCGAGTTAGATCCACGAGAATGATGTCACCCAATTTATTGCATGGTATTACATATGAAAAGTGAACATGTTTCTCAGTGGGAAATGTTTATATATTTTTTTATATGACTCTTTGATAATTTTTTTGAAAAATGTTCAATATCTGGAGAACGGTTCATGTTAGCGTTCTAAAATTTATGTCAATCGTTTTCTAATAAGAAATTACATAAGAACTATCTATTTGCGTAACTTTATTCGAGGTTTTGATGTTTTGATGATTTTTTCAAAATTTCACTCGAAAATTTAGGTGGGGATTCTAAACATTCGATTGCGTATAAAAACAATAGGCTTGCGTATAAAAACAATCACTTCAAAAATGTTCGATTCATGATCAGGTATGCTCGAAACGTGCTCTCCCGTCGAGAACTCGAATTCGAATTTTCGACCCCGTCTCAATTTTTTCCTTATACATTATGTATATAAGGAAAGTAATAAGATTCTTTCCATACTATTGCCAGAACTACTTCTCCAGTTTTCGTAGTCAGTCTCAATTACATTATTATTAGATATTCAACCATTGTAAATAAGTATCTGTTGAATGTTCAATTCATTTAATAGGACAGATAGAAAAGTTAGAAAATAATATCACATAGATATTTAAAATATTTTTTTACCTTAATTTTGTTGGATAATAAGCGTTTAGAAATAGGATTGATTTCAATCGTATACTATGTTGTGTCCGTCAGTAGTAGTCAGTGCTGTATCATTCAGTTGAAAACATTTTAATACTATCCTAATGGTGTTTTGGTCTATAAAATATAGGAAATCGCTCCCAAATTTGAAATTGTTTCAGGAATGTGATAATATATACTATTACATAAATTAAGGTGGACGGCGGAGAACTCGCCAAGTTCTGTTCAAACTTTGAGCGTACAATAATGAAGGTCTTCACGAACACCTTTCATACAGGGCCAGTCTTAGACCGATTGGATCTATTGTAAAGATTTAGATAGGCTCTTACTAATTAGGCCCTTAAGCATTGAGCCTCTAAAATATGCGGACTCGGCCGGCCGGGAAGCAATAAAGGCTTTAAAAATGATTTCAACTAGCTTATGTTGCAGTCATAGAAGCTATATCAACATATGTGGTGTTTTCTAAACAGCAGATGTATGGGATATTACGTAAAGCACTATCATACTAAAGTGTTAGAAATATTGTGATAAAAGTATTCGTTTAACAACGCGTTTTAGTCATCGTCGAGAGATAGTATTGAGACGACATATTTCACAAATTTTCAGATAGAGGAGAATTGATGAAGATAATGTTACGGTAATGAATGTTAAGGTAATGAATGCGAAAAATTGTGAAATATACCAGCTTTTAACAGATGAATTATGTTCAGGAAGAAAACATGAAAGTGATGAGAAATATGACACCTCTTTGGAAAAGACCACGACTATTCTCACACTTATGTCGCCTTAATTTCCGACATCTTCCAGTAATACATAATGCAACCAACAGAAACGTACAGTACCGACGTAGTGCTAGTAAAACCATTGTGTGATAAAGTGTGCAATTTAGGAGCATCTTCACTAAAGCAGCAAAAAAAATGTCGTGACATGTTTTAAAGTGATGCAGTCAGATGAGTAAGTGAAGCAGTATGGAACATACCCCCCCGATTGTGTTTTTCTTTTAGCATTGTAATATGTCAGTCTCCTGTTTTTTAAATACTGCGTGCAATAAACTTGTAGAATTAAATGTAAACTAATGTAACTCTCTTATTCATTCGCTATCTTATTAGTATCTTATTCATTCTCTATCTTATTACTATCTTATTCACTCTCTAATCTGATACCTCCTTGAGTATTCAAAGAATGGACGGGTTAGCAGGAGTCATCATCTTAATACTGATTTAAAAATCCATGTTTATTGTGGCAACATTCTAAAATGTGTTTCCAAAAATGAACTTCTCAGATATCAACTTCATATCTAGATCAAACACCTTCGTGCAATCTGGTTCATTTGAAAACATATCATCATACTGTCTTGAAAGATAACTCAATTCACCAACTTGCTCTTTACTTAATCGTTCTTTCAAGCTAAAATATCTTAAAGTTTGATTCAGGTCTTGGAAATAATTTCCTATATTAAAATTTGTTAGTTCTTGTAAATATATCAAATTTATATTTTCTGGTCTATTATTGTAAAGTTTGGGCATGTTTATGTGATATATACACCAGTTTCATTCTTTTCTTCCAATGACATAATTTGTGTCATAAAGTCGTTTCATGTTTTGCAGGACCTCTAAATTGAATCGATAAATCGTTTGCTCTTGATGGCTAATTGATTTAGCTAAGTCAAGATTCCTCTTTTCAAAATATCGATTAACGTTCTTCTTATTATAATACTCTTAGAACTTTTCAGTTGCATTTATTTGCGTAATAGAAAACCCTTTTCATTTTGTCTAACGATTCACAAGGTTAAAAATATATTCAACTACAATTAGCAAAAAAAAAAATAAAAATCTGATGTGGGCAGAACATGACTTTCCCTGCAGACTTACATTTACGTTCTCTTTATTTTAATTAAATTTAATTCACTTTTAATTCAATTTTCTTTCTCATTTGGTAACTGGACTTATTTTCAAAGGTGGCTTAGAGAAAATACAAAAAAAATATCTCGAGAACGGCTAGTCCTAGTGAAATGGGGTTGCTCTTATTCTTTTCATCGTTAAAAATTAAGTATAAAACAAGCATGTAATGGATATATTTAAGCATACGCAGTTTTTATTTAGATTTTGACGATTCAAGCGGCCCATTTCGCCAAAAAGGCAGGTTATTTTTTTATTCGTACCAATATCTAATCAGCACCAGGGTGACCCACAAGCGAATTAACTACCGAAATTTGTGAAATTCGGTCCCTTATTTTTTCAGCTAAAGTGGATACAGACAATTTTGAGGGCCATTTCGCAAAAAAGCGAGTTCTTTTATTCCGGATCGTACCCAAATCTGGTCAGCACCATATTCGTCCACAAGTGACTTACCTACCAAATTTTATGAAATTCGGTCAATTATTTTTTTAGTTAGAGTGGATACAAAATCTGCACAGGCAGACAGATAGACACACAGATACACATACAGAAGTCACGCTAAAAATGATTTTATCGTATTCTAGAGGTCTCGAGAAGTGTAGATCCGTCGAAAATTTGAGTTGCGATTTTTGGCATGATTCCAATACTTCCCCCATACATTACCATGTATTGCAGGGAAAGTAATAAGCATTGGACGAAGGCTAAGGAAAAAAATCTGATGTGGGCATCACATGACTTTGCTTATATAATGTAATGAATTTACTACTTATAAAGTAAAAAAATGGTTTTTCTTATAATAGATACGAATATTCTTTCCAAGACATTGAATTTTCGACAATTAGTCGTCATTTTCATTGATATAGCGTCATTTTTATCCATTTGGCGAGATTTTCGTTAATTTGGCAACATTTCAAAAAGTCGCCAAGTTGGCGACATTCCTCCAAATTCGTCGCCAAAATCTCGCCAAGCGTTATGCACTAAGAAATAAGTTATTCTTACAGCCGATAAATGACTATTGGCGTCCAAATACAAAAGTGTTACTCAGAGTATCTTTTTTCATGAATGGAACGAGCTAGATCCACGAGAATGATGTCACCCAATTTATCGCATGGTATTACATATAAAAGTGAACATGTTTATCAATAGGAAATTTTTTTTTATTTTATATGTCTTTTTGATATTTTTTTTTGAAAAATGTGCAATATCTCAAAAACGGCACGTCTTAGTGTTCTAAAATGTATGTCAATCGTTTTCTAATGAAAAATTACATAAGAAATGTCTATTTGCGTAACTTTATTAGTGGTTTGGATTTTTTGACGATTTTTTCAAAATTTCATTCGAAAATTAAGGGGAGTTCTGAACATTCGATTGCGTATAAAAACAATAGGCTTCCAGTGTTTACGGATTGTGATTTTTGTACCAAATTTGGTTCAAATCGGTCCATTCGTTCGTCAGTTATCGTCTCCACAGACCCACTGACACACACACACACACACAGACATCACTTCACAAATTGTTTGATTCATGATCAGGGATGCTTGAAACGTGCTCTCCCGTCGAAAACTCGAATTCGAATTTTCGACCCCGTCACAATACTTTCCTTATGCATTATGTATATAAGGAAAGTAACTAGAGCAACGTAAATAAGCACAAATAATACAGCTGTTCGGATACGATGGATTGTTTTCGTCAGTACAAGAGAACTAGCAAACCCGAAGTCCAAATGAGGAATGGGCACAAAAGGAAGACGCAGGGGGATAATATATACAAGACCTGGATTAAGAGAAAGCCAATCAGAAAGTAGCACGAAGAACAGTCTAGCGAATCCGAAACGAGAAGTAACAATATAGGTTTGACGTGCTCCAAAATGCGACAGGATTTTCCCACTAAGACAAGTGAAGTCTGAACAAAAATAAATGAGATTCAACAAGACGAAAAATAACTTAAAACGATACATAAGAGCCCCAAATAAATATAAAGAAGGAAGTGGAAAAATTTACTGGATAATACTGCATTATTGTGTAATTGTACTTATTTGCGTTGATCTAGATTTTCCTTATATTCGATTACATTAGATTTTTCTTCTTTTAATTCAATCCAGTCAATGAAGTTTTCAAGTTCCGTCCAAGTGCTAATTCAGCCGGCGTAAAGCCCCATCATGAGTGACAGTTCTCAATGCGATCATAGCAGGAGGTAATTGTTGTTTCCAATTTAATAAAGACACAAAACAGAGAACTCATTTTAAAGCAGTACTATGAAATCTCTGAACTGGATAGATTCAGTCATATTGCCTGAAACAATATACAATCTGATTCGAAATTTATCTAGAAACTAAATTGTCGATGTATTTAGAGACAGAGGTCCTTGATCGCATTGTTGTCGATTTGTAAACGGGATCGGAAAACAATCATTGCTAATTTTCAAAAACCTAACTCTATTGACGAAATTATTTTTAACATATAAATTTATTCAATATTATCTTTAGTAAAAATGATATTCAACAAATATATATGTTATTTTCTCAGCAATATTATTCATACATTTAATGAAATTTTTTTTTTTTTTTCTGATTTGTTGAAAAATTTATCAAAGTCAAATAAATATTTGAAAGATAAGAATGATAAAACCGTGAAATACAATTACAGTGTTATAAAAATGTGTACTTTCTTCATTTCGTGGCAGATTTTTACGTCGTTTTTATACATTCCCATGAGAAAGGTATTTTGCTTTATTAAATATCTGGTACTCATTACGTCACAATAAATTAACATACACATAAATGATTTTCTGGTATTATAAGACTCCAATATATTTTTATTTCATTGTTTATAATAATATCTGTTTATATATTCTATTTATTTATCAAGTTTTTAAATATGATTTTATGCACGCTAATAGAGATCATTTTAACTTATTTAAAATCAGACATAGAAAGAAATTTACCTTATCATCGTTTTTTATACTAAAATAAACCAGCCCCAAAAGTTCAACGCTTGCAATTTGGAGAAATCATTAAAATCTCGAAATATATTTATTATACTTTGTTTTTTATGGATCAAAAGCAGAGAAATATCTTTGATTAAAGATAAGCAAAAAATAAGCAAAGCGCGCAAAACATTGCTTCAAACAAACTATAATGATTTCATTAGAGTGGTAGATGACGCCAGTTTATTCTTTTGTTCATTTTTACTTTCCTTATATATATATATTATATATGTCTATATATATATATATATATATATATATATATAAATAGTGTATAAGGAATGTATTGTGACGGGACGAAAATTCGAATTCGAGTTTACGATGGGAGAGCACGTTTCTCATCACGAAACGAACATTTTTACATGATGTCTGTGTGCGTGCGTGTGTGTGTGTAAATATGCGTGAGTATGTGTGTGTGTGTAAGTGATACAGAGGAAACGACATCTCACTAACAAAGGGAGCGATTCGAATGAAATTTGGTACATAAATTACAATCTGTGAATACTGGAATCCTATTTTTTTAAACACAATCGACTGTTCAGACCCCTGCCACTTCCCTAAATTTTCGAGTGAAATTTTGAAAAATTCGTCAAAAAATCAAAACCTTTAAAAAAGTTATGAAAATAGATATTTCTAATGTAATGTTTCCTTAGAAAACGATTGAGATAAACTTCAGAACGCTGACATGAACCGTTCTTGAGATATTACACATTTTTCAAATACGGGGCCAACGGCCGTACCGTGCTGAAAACACCGGTTCTCGTTAGATCACCGAAGTCAAGCAGCATCGGGCGCGGTTAGTACTTGGTGGGTGACCACCTCGGAACACCGCGTGCTGTTGGCCATCTCGGGTGCGGTATCCCGTGGTTTGCGCGCTAGATTTGCACGCTACCACAAATGCCGCCGTGTTCATGCGGAGTACGATCACGTTAAACATGTGGGTCCGTAAGTCCTTCCGAGAGGATGGTGGTAGGGGAAGGAGGGTACGCCTCCCCCACTGGGTTCCGGTCTAAATTGGGTGGCACTTCCCGGCCGTCCATACAGTTACCTTACACCTTTCTGGTAGGTCGGACGGTCTGGGTCTCAACAACAACATTTTTCAAATACATTTATAATAAAATCCCATAAATTAAAAAAAAATATTAACTGTTGAGAATTATGTTCACTTTTCATTGGCGCTATTTTCAGGCTACCCACAAAATTTCGTAAAATTCGGTTCATCCATTCTCCCTTGATGATGGGACAAACAGACACACAGACAGATTTTCAATTTTATTTATATAGATACAGTTTTCTTGGGGATAAAACCTTCAGCAAGTGCAAACCCGTGGATGGGACCTAAAAGGTGATTCTCATTTAAAGAACCGTAGATTAAGAAAAATATGAATATTAAACATTTCAAATGAGAAAACTTTTTAAACATTACAGTAACATTGAAGCATTTATTACCTTATACCCGTATGTTACATACAAGAAAAAAGAGAATTCCAGGGTAATTTAATATATTAATAAAATTAATTATCTGCTCAAATACATTGGTTAAAGTTTATAATAATATCATAGAATGTGTGTCCAAATAATATTAAAAAAATAGTTCTATATTTATGAATTTATAAACACAATAAAACAATAAACTGAAAAATTGACTAAAAAATATAACGTGAGCAACACATGACTTTCGCTGCAGATTCAAATGCATCTTCTTTTTATTTCATTTATAATTAATTAAATTTAGTTTAATCGCACTAAATAATACGCATAGTTAATTAAAATTACACATAATTTACATTTTTAATTCAGCTTTCGTTTTCTTTTGGTAGCTGGGATTCTACGCAAAAGTGCCGTAGTAAAAACGCTAAAAAACTAAAGTATTTCGAGGACGGCTAATCCTAAATAATTTGGTTGTATTTAGGATTGCAACCTAATAATTTGGTTGTTCTTATTCTTTTCATCCTCAAAAATTACACATAATCATGTAATTGATGCATTTGTGTATTACATAGGATATAAAAATTGCACAGACAGACAGACACACACACAGACTCACACACTACATCAGGATAAATATAGTATTTTTCGTGTTCCAGGGGTCCTGAAACGTGTCTTTCGTGTTCTGGAGGTCCGGAAACTTGTAATTCCGTCGAAAACTCGAGTTGCGATTTTCGACATGATTCCAGTACTTTCCTTATACATTACCACGTATTGCATGGGAAGTAAAAATTACTATTTCCACAATCGATTACATTCTAAAACAAATCAAACAAATCCTCTCTATTTATTTCTTGCATGTTCCCCATCGAATTTCGTTCGAATTTCAGACACTAAATCGCGATTATGCCGATCAACGTTCTATAATTCGTTTTACTTTTCCGTGATGTCTGATAATATTTTTTCTCCAAAATAACAAACAATCTACTTAAAGTCCAAGCTAGTGAGGCTAATAAAAAAAAACCCACTATAAATCCTCATTTTAATCTCGAGCACCAGATAATAGCATACCGTCCTAGATAATATGAAGAATTATGATATACCCTTCTTTAATCTAGTTTTTCGAAATAAAAGCCCCTATAACTTATTGCTCACGATTAGCAATTTATTGATGCGAAGCAATTTACGTTATAAAGTGTGAACAAAAGGAGAATAAACGCGACTCATTCATTCAACTTGATGATATTGCCATCAATAAATTAATAAACATAAAATTTATTATGCAAGTGGCAATATCCTGGGGCACTAAGAGAAAAGCTGGTTGAAATAAAAAAGTAAAAGAAAAAAAGCTATTGGTAATGACTTATGCACTCGTGTTGCTGCAAATCGATAAGCACAGGAAGGATTATATTTTAGTTCCAAGAAAAAGTGTTTTAAGTATTTTGTTTTCATTGCTTAAGGTAATGACAGTATATGTTTGTTATTAACCTTAAAGTGCTTAGCTCAAATTCATTATCCTCTTTAATACAAGATCAATGTCATTCCTCTGTAGACAGATATAGGAAGTAACTGGACGAATATTCGTTGGAAATCAACGGACTCGCAATAAGTAACCCCAGATGTATGTGCATTTTTTAATAATCCGCGTTTCACATTTATTCGACAAATCGAATATTTTTGTGTGAATAACCCCCCAAAAAGAAAATATTGGAGAACTTAAAAAGCACACTTTCTTCTTTTAGAACTATTTACCCGTATACCGAATTTGAAGTCTCTATCTCATCCCAAAGCATGCAATTTTATTATTTGACCATAGGAATATTTTTCTGTGGAGCACAATCCTTAACTGAACAATTTTTAAAAACGTCATTCTTCTTGGGTTTTCTATCAGATGATTGACACATATACCAAATACCTAGCCTCTATCACATTTTAAATGGGGAGTTTCTCATTTATTCCGAAAATCGATCATTTTGGTGAGCTGTACCCCCTAAAGTTAAAAATATTAGAAAACTGAAATTGTACACTTTCTTCCTTTCAAAGAATCTGCCCGTACACTAAATTTGAAGTCTCTATCGTATCGTAAAGCATGTTTTTTCTATCACATCACCTTTCGTACGTTTTACTGTGTAGCACACCCTTAAATAAACATTTTTGAAATACCATATTCATCTTGGGTATTTTTGTCAAATGGTTAGCCCATATACTAAATTTAAAGCCTCTATCATATTGTAAAGGAGACATTTTTTATCTGTCCATCAAATTGAATATTTTAGTGAGCGGCATCCTGTACAATAGCAAATACTGGAAAACTGGAAAACTGAAAAAACAAAATTTCTTCCTTTCCAACTATTTATCCGTACACCAAATTCGAAGTCTCTATCTCATCGCGAAGCATGCGTTTTCTATCATTTGGCCTTTCGAAAGTTTTTGTGTGGCGTTCCCATCTCCTTAACTGAACATTTAAAAAAAACGTCATTCTTCTTGGTTTTTCTATCAGATGGTTTACCTATATATCTAGCCTCTATCACATTTTATAAGGGGAGTTTCTTATTTATTCCGTAAATCGAAAATTTTGGTTTGCTACATCCCCGAAAGTCAAAAACATTAGAAAACTGAAATTGTTCACTTTCGACCTTCCAAACTATCTACCTGTACACCAAATTTGAAATCTCTATCTCATCCTGAAGTAAGTTTTTTTTATCAATTCACTGTTCGAACGTTTTTCTATGGCGCACCCCTTAAACGAACATTTTTGAAACACTATATTAGTCTTGGGTGTTTTTTATCAAATGATTAACCATATACCAAATTTCAAGCTTCTATCAAATTTTAAAAGAGCTGTTTCTCATTTATTCGGCAAATCGAACATTTTTGTATGCGGCGCCCCCTTAAGAAGAAAATATTGAAAATCTGAAATTGAAAACGTTCTTCCTTTCGAACGATTTACCCATACACAAAATTTGAAGTCTCTATCTTATCGCGAAGTATGCTTTCCTATCATCTCACATTTTTTCGAACGTTTTGGTGTAGAGAACAACACCCCCCCCCTCTACAGAACGTTTTTGAAAACGTTTTGAACGTTTCACATTTAGTCTGCTAATCTAAAATTTTGGTGTGCAGAACCCTCTAAAGAAGAAAATATTGAAAATCTGAAATTGCACAACTTTTTGCTTTCGAACATTCTATCCGTACACTAAATTTGAAGGCTATATCCTATCGTGAAGCATGCGTTTCCTATCATTTCAACTTTCGAACATTTTTTTTGTGTAGCAGTTCCTGAAATGATCATTTTTTAAAAACTGTATTAATTTTGAATTTCTTATCAAAGAATTAGCCCTTATACCAAATGTCAAGCCTCTGTCAAATTGCAAAGGAGGTATTTCTCATTTGATCATCAAATAGAACATATTAGTGTTCGGCACTCCCTACAATAGCAAATATAGAAAACTGGATTTGGACACTTTCACACTTTGTCCCTTTCCAACTATCTACCCTTACACAAAATTTGAAGTATCTATCTTATCACGAAAGATACTTTTCTATAATTTCACCTTTCGACTGTTTACCCATACACCAAATTAGAAGTCTCTATCTCAGCTCAAAGTATGCTTTCTTACCATTTCACTTTTCGAACGTTTTGATGTGCGCACCCCTTGTACAGAACATTTTTGAAAAATTCGATTTTTCCAGCGGGTTTTATGGAACGGTCGACCGATGTACCAAATTGCAAGTCTGTATCTACTTGGGATATGCCTTAAAAAGCGTAACAGACAGACAGGCGGTCACTTGGCAATTAGTATATAAGACAGATTTACCTTTGTTGATTTTTAAATAAAAAATAATCTATCGTAAATGTTATATAGTTTTCAGAGATAGAGGAGACCGGGGTTGAATGTCATATCTAACATTTGGAGAAAATTTTGAAATTGTAAAGTAGTTAAGAATGTGTGTAGTTAAGAAATAAATAAAAAGTATAAAAGTAATTTATTCAAATATTTTAAAACGTACCTGACTTATGGCAAAATCAAAAATTCAAAATGCATTTTTTTTTAAAACGAAACATGTAAAAGATCATATGATGTCTTATCATCAAGGCAGGTTGGGGGTATACACGTTTTTGTCTTTATGGTTGACAAAGTTTTTAAATACATGCGTTTTCAGCATTGTCGTTTTGTATTCCGTCACATGAATTATGTGCCAATATTTTACACTCAATAAATGAGACCCAACTATCATTTGAGATTGAATACAGTTCATTACAATACAAATATGCTTCTTCTTCATTTTTTTAGACTTCATTCTATCTCCTTTCTTTGGTAAAGTCTTTTTACCGTTTTCCTTAGTTTTCTTCACTGTTTCATAATAACAGCCTTTTTCTTGCTTTTTCTCCCTACATACATTGTTCCGCCACAAACATATTGCTTGAGAAAATGTGACAAACTACAGCCGCAATGTTTTTCAAATTGCGTCAGACAAAACGTACTTAAAAACATGCTATATCCAGTGGGTTGAATGTTAATTGAGAAGAAAATATATGAATACCGAATTACTTGCTTCAAAAAATTTCCTATTATTACATTGGCCTACAGGATTTGACTGCGTTTTTTAAAAACTATATAGACATCGAGACTATCAACACAAGTAATCAACACATTCTTATTGAACGGCGTACAGTGTGCGAATCAACAGTTTCAGAGTGTTACAGCCGTTCCCTGTGGGAAATATACTATCTTCTCCGTTATGTCTGGCTAACTTATTCCGCTATGTCCTTCCCTTCAAAGACTGAAAATAGCAGCTAGTCCGTGCACTCTTAAACTGAAGCAAGAAATGTTATAAAAATCTTTGCTGCACCATTCGGGGCTCAAACCGCTCAATTTTGTACTGGCATGATGATGCTCTTCCAAATAAACGACTGGGACAGAATTGCAAGTTTTTGTTAACAAAGTGGACTCTGTATTCTCCTTTATCTATTGTCCAATGATGTTCAACTTGACAAGCTGCCTGTCCACATCCTGCTATTTCGCCCCTAAGTTAGACTACTGATGCTATGTTTATCCTCCAGGTTATCTTTGGGCGTAGTTCCTGGCCTCCAGATTTGAAAGAGACACTCAATATCCCAGATTCTACCGACTCCGTGCTAATCGTATTAGGGTAAATTTTAGGGTAAATATGGCCTTTTTCATGATTACCTATACATTTTCAAAATTAAATCCACCTCTAACTCTATTTGCAATAAATTCGGTGATGTTGACCATTACATTTTCAATTGTTCTTTTTCTAAAAAAATTCATCTTTGCAACCGCCCCCCCCTCAATTAAACCAATTTGGTTCTCCAAAGTTCTTTCAAATCCCTCTTCAGTAGATAAAATTAAAAACTGTATTCGTGTTGCCATGGGATTTTCTAATAAAGTGACTTAAGCTTATAAGTAGATTGATTCTGCTCTCAATAAATTTTGATCAATGGATCCCTTTATTTCATTCTTATTAACTAATATGGACTTATTGTGTTCCCTCCATATTTTCTGTTTAAAAATCTATCTTAACTGTTTCTATTTTCTCTGTTCTTTTTCTTTTGACCCTTTTTATTTGTATCTTTTCTAATTTTTTTTTCTAAAGTTTATCATACATTTCTTAAATTTCTGTTTTTGTTTTCTATGTGCCTAAATTCCTTTCCTTTTCCATATATTTTCTTTTTTTATATATTTTCTACATTTCATTTTAAAATTGTATTATTTTCTTTAATTTTAATCTATTTTTATTATGTTAATATACCTCACTCTATATTTTATTTTTCAATGATCTTTTCATCTATATTGGCAATAACCTTTTCCCCATAGTAATGAAACTTCACGTGCAAACACCTTTCGTTCGAATATGCAAATGATCAAAAATTTTGCAGCCAATGAATGAATAGTCGGAACTACAGCGTATTGAAACTGAGCACCATTGTGGTGTATATAAGGGGCGAACAGCGCATTCAGGAACGTGCAGTGGATTTCGATTGGGTTTACATACCTTGATTGTAACAATGCCTTGACTGCGAATTCGCGGCCACTACGAGCATATTAAGGAGTTTGAAAGATGGTGTGCTGTAGGACTACATGGGGCTTGGGCCCACCTACGAATCGCTCGGCATTTGGGTAGGAGTGATGCAATAATTAGATGATGTTGGCAAGAATGGGTCCGGAAGGGTCGATTTCAGAGGTAAGCTGGCAGCGGACGGCCTACAGTGACGACAGAACGGGAAGATAGAGTGATTGTCAGAGCAGCTTTGACAGCACGAGGTTCGTCGTTATCAACCCTCCAACGTGTGACAAACACGGAAGTGACCACCCGTATCATTAATTATCCACCCGTATCATAAGAGTACGGGAGCGGAATCTATACTCGCGGTTCCCATTACGCCCCCTACAATTGACCAGTATGCACCGACAACAGCTACTGCAATGGTGCCAGGCCCGATCAACATGGAATTGTTCGAATTGGGAACGAATTATCTTCAGTGATAAGTCCCGACGACAACAGTAGACATGTCTGGAGACAGCCCGGACATCGTCAGGATCCTACTCTTACTGTCACACGCCAAACGGCCCGACAACAGGGAGTTATGGTCTGGAGTGCTATTTCGTTTGATAGTCAGACCCCTTTGATAGTTCTCCGTGGCATCACAGCACAGCAGTACGTTGCCCACATTCTACGACCCGCTGTATTGCCATTTCTTTCGCGACACCCCGGGAAAACTTTTCAGCAAGATAATACCAGGCCACACACGGGACGTCTCTCTATTGATTGTCTGCGTGCTTACGGCACATTTCCTTGGCCAGACAGATCCCCAGATCTATCTGGCCAAGGAGTTGAGCACATTTGGACTGAGATGGGGCGTCGCATGAGGCCATCCAAGAATGTAGATGAATTATCTCGTCAATTGGGCGTCATTTGGAATGACATCCCTCAGAACACCATCCGGCAACTTTATGCATCAATGCCACGTCGGGTAACAGCTTGTATCAAGGCCAGAGGTGGACCAACGCCATATTGACATGCTCTTTTTCTAGAGATCTTTCAGTGCAATAAATCATCCAATTGTTCTGAAATTCTAATCATTTCTTTTTCTGTACATCCACATTACACGTACCAAATGCTGTCTCATTAGGATAATTTTTCTTGGTGAGTCGATTTTTTTTATCTTAGTGTGTGTGTGTGTAAGGGAAGTATAGTGACGGGGTCGAAAATTCAAATTCGAGTTTTCGACAGGAGAGCACGTTTCAAGCATCTCTGAACACGAATCAAACGTATTTGAGGTGATGTCTCCGTGTGTGTATGTGTGTGTGTGCCAGTGAGCTTGTGGAGACGATATCTCACGAGGGCATCAAGCGATCCGAACAAAAATCACAATCAGTGAATACTGTAAGCGTATTACTTTTACACGTAATCGAATGTTCCGAACACTCCTAAATTTTGAAATGAAATAAAAAAAAAGCATCTAAAAATTAAAACATTCAATAAATTTACGTAAATAATTATTAATCTAATTTTTTATTCGAAAACGATTGGCATAAACTTTAGAACACTAACATGAACCGTTCTCGAGATATTGCGCATTTTTCAAATAAATTCTTCAAAAAAGCACATGAAATTGAAAAAAATAGCAACTATTGTGAAATCTGTTCACTTTTTATATGAAATATTATGCGATACATTTATTATTATCATTCTCTTAGATCTAGCTCTTTTAATTCACGAGAGAAGAAACATTGGGTAATAGCTTTGTAAATTGACGCCATTAGTCATTTACCTAACATAAGACTAACCTATTTTTCCATAAACAATGCTTGACGAAATTTTGGCGGGGAATTTGGGAAAATGTCGCCAACTTGACGAGTTTTTTTAATGTTCCCAAATTGACGAAAATATCGCTAAATTGATAAAAATGTCACCAAACTGATAAAAATGACGCTAAATCAATGAAAATGAAGACTGATGAAAATCTAGTATCTTGGAAGGAATTAGAATCTACTTTAAGAGAAAGTACTTTGGGTATGAGAGTAAAAAAGTACTTAAGAGAAAGTACTTTTGTATTTGGACGCCATTAGTCGTTTATCTGCTATAAGAATAACCTATTTCTCCAACCATAATGCTTGATGAAATTTTAGGGACGAATTTGGCGAATTATCGCCAACTTGGCGAGTTTTTAAATGTCGCCAAATTGATGAAATGTCGCCAAATTGTTAAAAAAGTCCTCAAATTGATAAGGACAGTGAATCTGAAGAAAATGCTAACTAATTGTTTAAAATTCAATATTTTGGAAAGAATATAAGACTCTGTAACGGTTGACAAAATTCTGGCGACGAATTTTCGCGGCATATCGTCAACTTGGCGAATTTTTTAAATGTTCCCAAATTGACTAAACTGTTGCTAAATTGATGAAAATGTCGCCAACTTGATAAAAATGACGCCAAATAAGTTGCAATATTTTGCAAATTTTTCATTCTGTCATATGATGGGCATACCTTTAATTATATAAGAAATGATCTCCTAAATATCGCCAACTTGGTGATATTTGGCACCACTTTGCTGAAAGTATCGTCAAAATTGCAAAAATGAAGCAAAGTTAATGGAAATGACGACTAATTGAAGAATTTATTTTTAAAATATTTAAATATATGGGCTATATTGCTTATTAAGGATGGATGCTATCAATATTGATAATTGTTAATTTAGAGTTGTGTAAAATATAAGTTAATTCGGTACGAAATAGTTTTAGACGTTGTCAACCGGTAGTACAATTTACTGAGCCAAATGTACGATTTAATTTTAAAAACACTCTGAGGTGGATTTTTTCATCAGTTTTTCACCGTTAAAGAAGTAAATGCATTGCATTATATAAGGAAAGTCATATGCTGCGCACATCAGATATTTTGGTTTGTCGTTTCATTTCTTGTTGATCAGCAGTAGCATATAAACGAAGAGATAATCATGTCACGTGGATTTTGAGAGGCTCTGAGGGAGATGTGTTTAGCCGCCATTGATTTGTAGTAGTTTCTTCTGTTAATGATTCAAGGTTTTTCAGAAATCTATCAAATACGAATGAGGTTTGTAATTGTAGGAAGGATGTTTTAATTCAACTCATAGAAATAGTATATAGATAGCATTTGGCAATGGAAAGCTTTACGAACAACTATCGATCTTTGCCCGCTAACGGTCACTAAATAAATAGCAATCAGTTTTTGTAGTAATTAGAATTTTAGCAAGTTCTGTGCAGGCGGGAAAGCTCCCCGTCCTGTTTTCTATCCCCCCTATCTTTCTCAGTCACAAAGTAGCAAAATTAATCCCAAGTTTAGCGTGAATAGTCAAGTGGATCTATTCCAATGTCAAAAATACAACGTGAAAATTGCATGAAAATCAATGCAAGAGTCGCCTAACAAATAACTTACAAAACGATGATTTTGAAAACCCTCCTAGCCACTTCAGCAGGCCAGTGAAATTGCTCTCAAAGCATTACAAAATCTTTTATACGAGTAGTATCACTTGACATACTTGACCGTAAAATATTCCTTGTCCCTCGAAAAAAATAGAAAATCAAGAAAAAATGCAAATCGATTTTCCAGATGAAATTCATTGAATCATGATTTAAATTCTTATATATTAGCAAATAATGTGAAAGTTTTGTTGAGCTAGGGAATGACACTTTATAATGACACAATTTAAAGACCATGCCTGGAAAAATATTTTTTTTTAATTTTTAATTTTAATTTTGAGCATTACGCAGCTTTGAAAGGAAAATTATCGTATCTTTAATTTTAAATTTGAGCATTATGCAACTTTGACATTTATCGCAACCTTAATTTTAATTTTGATCATTACGCAGTTTTGAAATAAAAGTTATCAAATCCTTATTAAAATTCTAAAAAAATAACAACTTACAGTACAAAAAATGTGAATTAACGTCTAGTAGAGCTAAGATTTGATAATTCACGAGTTCAAAATTAGAAGAACGTACATGGAAAACTTTCTTTAATTTAATGCGCTGAAATTGAAGCGTTACGAAAATTATAAACATTTTGGAAGCTTGTATCTCCGAACGTAATAGATGCAATTGCGAACAACTTGTTGTTATTTTACTTCATTATTACCTAGTTTCGTTAGAAATTGGATATCATTAATGAATATGCAATATTTTATATATTGAACATTTATTTCGATAAAAAATAAGTTTTTTTTTTCAAACGAGTTTTTGCTTCACTTTGCTTTCTTTCACTCGAAAAATTTTCTAAACTATAAAAATATAAAGAGTAAATTTCAAAAATACTCAGTAGAAAATCCAATTTATTAATTGTCCATCATTAATTTGCTGTAACAGCTAGTTTATGTGCAATCATCTTGTCATATTGACGAAGTGAGAATTTCCTGTTTTCAAAGTTCTTAATGCCTATATATACCGAAAAAATCTCACGTGGACAACACATGACTATCCTTATATAATGCAATGAATTTACTACTTTTACAGTTAAAAAAAATGTTATTCTTATTGTAGATACTTATATTCTTTCCAAGAAATTGAATTTTCTTCAATTAATCGTTATTTTCACTTATTTAGCGTCATTTTTATCCATTTGGCGAGATTTTTGTTAATTTGGCAACAATTGAAAATTTAGCCAAGCTGGCGACATTGCTCCAAATTTGTCGCCAAACTCTCGCCAAGCGTTATAGATGGAGAAATAAGTTATTCTTACAGCAGATAAATGACTATTGGCGTTCAAATGAAAAGTATTACTCATAGTATCTTTTTTCCTGAATGGAACGAGCTAGTTCTACAAGAATGACGTCACCCAATTTATCGCATGGTATTACATATGAAAAGTGAACATATTTCTCAATAGGAAATATTTTTTTTATTTTATATGACTTTTTGACAATGTTTTTGAAAAATGTGCAATATCTCAAGAACGGTTCATATTCGTGTTCTAAAATTTATGCCAATCGTTTTCTAATGAAAAATTACATAAGACTATTTGCATAACTTTACTATTTGCATAACTTTATTAGCGGTTTTGTGTTTTTGACGATTTTTTTCAAAATTTCAGTCGAAAGTTTAGGGGGGGGGGGGTTCTGAACATTCGATTGCGTATAAAAACAATAGCCTTCCAGTGTTAGCGGATTGTGATATTTGTACCAAATTTCTTTCGAATCGGTACTTTCGTTCGTCAGTTATCGTCTCCAGAGTCTCACTGACACACACACACACACACACACATACGCATACTTTCACACACACACACACACGCATACTTTAACACACACACACACACGCATACTTTCACACACACAGATACAGACATCACTTCAAAAATGTTTGAGTCGTGATCAGGGACGCTTGAAACGTGCTCTCCCGTCGAAAATCCGAATTTGAATTTTCGACCCGGTCACAATACTTTCGTTATCCATTATGTATATAAGGAAAGTAAAAAAAGACTTGCTAAAAACTTCAAGTGAGTTATTCATAGCCCTTTGAAAGTCCTTTGAAAGAAAAAAATTTGTATTTATAATTGTATTTTGGATTGGACACTTGGGTTTTGAAATATAGCGATTATAATTTCAATATCTTAATATATTTAGAAAGCGGTTATAATTTTGAAATTTTAATATTTTGAATTATTTGGTTATAAAAGACATCCTTAAACTGTGTCAACTCTAACGATTTAGAATCAGCGAGGCGTTTTCTTCTTATGACTGCTACCAGGTGCATATAACTGGCAACAATATAATATAGTATCCCTTTCACCATTCTCAATCTATTAGTATCACTCCACGGAATGCCATCCACAAATTACACGTAACACTATAACCACCAGCTTCGAACATGCATTATTTACCTTCTATTACTGCTCACGGGGTTAATCAATCTGTCTTTTTGAACACTTTCCAACATAGTTGAAAAGTGTTGATGTGTTTGTTCATTCTGTCTGGGCGTTCGCACGATAACTGCCGTAAAAATGACTTTATCAAAAGGAAATTTTAGTATGATGCTGACATACAATCTGTGGGACAAATGGGAATGTAAATGAATAATATCACCCAATTAGTTTTGGATCGAACCCGGGTTCAAAAAATGAAATACGTTGAACCCTATGGGACCTAATTTCTCAAGCATTTTTAATCATAGTTAAGATTCACAAATTACTCCAAAAACTTTAGAAAGTAATTGAATTATCATATAAAATATATAAAAACAAATTCAGCAAAATATGTTTGGTATTTTTAAAAATAAAAATTAAAATAATTACACCCATATCATATGAAAAGATCAAGTGACACACTTCAAAATAAAATATGGCATCCATCTTTTTTCCCCAGTGTTACAATCGGGATTTTTAAAGTTCTTTTAAATTCCTATTTAGTGTTGCATTCGTCCTAAACTGCTTAATTTTTACGCATTTTCTGTGGATCTATATTCTGCGCCACACAAATACAATATTTTTTATATTAGGCTTGTAAAAATAATTTTTATATTAGGCTTGTAAAAATGATCAAACTTTGATTATTTTTACAAGCCTAATTTTAATAGATGCAGAATGTAAACAAGTGATTGTAAAATGAGTTGCATAAGAATTGCTGAATCTTATTCACGCAAAACTATTTAGCTTTGGAGTCTGGAATAAAAGTGATGTGAATGAAATATTCATTGATTTCACATAGAGAGCCAGACGATTTATATTTCGATGACGTCATTTGAATAAAGTTCATTTTTTTCGATGAAGTTTTAAGTTTTCAAATATAATAAATTATCGTAGTACTGTGAGAGTTTAAAATATATCAGTGCTGAATGTATCGCATTTTAGAGATTTTTAAGTTAAATTGTATTTCAGTTGGATAGTGTTTCATAATAAATTCTTTATGTATGATTGATCTTTCTTATTTTGTTTGTGCTTCAGGACGATTTTCGTGACATGCTGATGTGTTTACGCACATCCTTTGATGACGCTCTCACATTTCGTTCTACCATTCGGAATAAAACGTGTCTATATTGCCCGCTAATGTTTTGCCAGATTCTTAGCTCATAGCAACATATCGCTCTGGGCAAAATCAATTTTATATATAATTATTTCATTACTAAGAACTCGAAATATTTTAATAATGTATAATTAATGAATGCAGGGCGAGTTAGTATGATAATTTTCACGCTACATTGACGATGATTAATGATCAAAATCATCTTACTCACCACCATTTCAACTAATTATAAAATGTTGCTGTTTGCAAGTTTGTATATTCTTTGTATCATCATAAGTTTATAAATGAATGTTTCTTAAAAATGATTTGTGAAGATATTACTCAATTGGCAATGTATAACTAAATCTGCATCTACAAATTTTGGTATATTAATGCTTACAACTTTCTTAATTTTTCTATATATAACTAAGTTGGGGAAATAAGAATTATAATCTATTGGATTAGTATTCACTGCTTTTGACCTATAGAAAACGTCTCAGATCATTCTTGCAACAATTGTTGCCACCGACTTTAATCATAGTACGTATTTAACCTTTGAAATCTTGTATGGGAAATAAAAGGAAAGTCGTGATGTCTCGATATATTTTTGACTTTCGGTCATGATTGTAGATGTGACTAAAAATCCAATTTATGTGCTAAGATTATGCGACTTAGAGGTCACTGTAATGAGAAATGGCTACGGTACACGTTTCCCAAATTTCAGACAAATGCAAACAGTAGACATTAATTAGCCAATTCCAAAATTGCAAATTAATATTTATCAATATACAAATAGAATGCTGTACATAATATATATATATATATGAAGGATTTTGTACACTCAGAAGAACTGAGGTGAAGAGATATGAATCATGAGGTACATTCTGAGAGCAGGGTTATTACTGTACAGCATTATGGGTATTTATCTTTCAATAATGTTTATTGAAGTTATACATTTAGCACACACATTATCTTAATGTACATTTAAGTTATACATTTAGCATTATTTTAATGTGCATTTAAGCTATACATTTAGCATAATGTACATTTAGCCTGGTTTTAATATACATTTAAGTCATACCTTTAGTATCATGTACATTTAGCATTATTTTAATGTAAAGTTATGTTATACATTTAGCATAATGTGCATTTAGTCTTGTTTTAATGTACATTTAAGTTGTACATTTAGCACAATGTACATTTAGCATTATTTTAAAGTACATTTAAGTTATACATTTAGTATTATTTTAATGCGTATTTAAGTTATACATTTAGCATTATTTTAATGTATATTTAAATTATACATTTAGAATTATTTTAATGTGCATTTAAGTTATATATTTAGCATAATGTACATTTAGCCCTGTTTTAATGTACATTTAAGTCATACCTTTAGCATAATATACATTTAGCATTATTTTAATATACATTTATGTTATACATTTAGTATAATGTACATTTAGCCTTGTTTTAATGTACATGTAAGTTATACATTTTGCATAATGCACATTTAGCATTTTTAATGTACATTTAGCATAATGTGCATTTAGTATTTTTAAAGTACATTTAGCATAATGTACATTTATGTTGCACTGTTTGTACCACCTTAGGCTAAAGTTGTCATATTCATTGAATAACGGCTATTAGCAGCATTCCCGCTCTCGGAGTTGATCAGTTTGTTCAGCCACTTTCATGGCAACCTAATTCGACCCCCCCCCCTTTAAAATCCAAGAGCGGTTGAAATAAATAAAAACTAAAAATGTCTTTTAATGAAAATGTAATTCCTTTTCACGTTTTAAACCGTATTTCCGACTCATCAATATACCGAAAACACCGAATTTCATAACGAATCTGGTATGAAATTTTGAGTCCTGGCGGCCAATGACAGATGAGACCAAGGCCGATTTATGTGTATACAATCGCTTTGCCTCTGGCTGAACATGACCATTAATTAGAAAATAAAGAATGTGGAGAATCTTAAAGGTGAAGAGAAGCAAATATATTCGCAGAATGTGTTTTTAAAGATTTTTTTGTAAAAATATTATCTCTTTATTTGATCGATTTTATTAAATTTGTCAAACAAGATACATTTCCTTTTCCAATCGTTTAAACCGGGTGTTTCACAAGGACTGCCTGAAAGGAACATGGAATCCACAGGTGGTCGTAGTAATAAAGTGAAATATGGAGATCAACAAACGTGATACGATTTGTCTATGATAGTTGTATTCCCCACGGAACGTATAATTAAAAAAAATGCGGAATATAATTTGTGTATGACTCCCCTAATAAAAAATGCAAATAATTCAAATTTGCTATGCTTTTTATATTAGGGAGAAAAAAAGTGCATGATACCTTTCAGTGAACAATTCGCTCAGATATCTTGGAATCTTCAGTTACTGTTATTCAGTACTTTTTGTTCGATTTCAAAGAACCAGCAACCCTTTTATGTTATCAGTTTAATCATGTTTGTAATAAATAAAATGTAATTAGTAAAGAGTTCGTCGTCTGTGTATAAGAATTAAATCGAACTTCCATGATATCACAAAAGACAAGCATTAATTTCCCCTGTTTTAAATAGATTTGCAGATATCCCCTTATTTACTTTCAGAGGTAGTTAACGTTTCCCACTTTCAGCACAGTTAAAATAAAATAAGTCACTAATTTCAATTACTGATGTCTCATCGAAGTTTTTTTCTCAAAAGGTATCGAGAACATTCATATCGACCTAATTGGGTGTAGCGTAAATTTTACTAATAAGCATTTCTTTCATTAGGGAAGGTATAAAAAATAAAATTTCGAATTTTTATAAAATTATCAATTTCGGAGTGGTTGCAACTAGTATTACTAAATTATAATCTGTTTTGCTCATTTTTTTATACTTCATTTTTCTTCTACGACCAGCAGTTGATTTTATAATTTTTCGGTTTCTCGTTGTGAGACGCTCAATATAGGTATATTTCATCTAAATGCTAATTTCGTGTTATTTAACCACAGCGAAATAAAAATATCTTGTCAAATTCTGCAACACAGAAATTTAATACAAAAATGATAAATAACGAGGCGCTGGATCTAGTGACATATGTCATATTTCAATGTACTGTAAAACGACATGACAAAAAACCCAGTCCAAACACTAACTCCTTTCAGAACAATTCCAATACCGTACAGTACTGCCAAATACAATAATGTCGGGCACATTTTGTAAATAGTTTCGAAAAAAAAAATGACGGATATCATATGGATATATACAAAGAAGTCATATAGAGAAAAAAATCTGATGTAGGCAGCACATGACTTTCCTTATATAATGCAATGAATTTACTACTTTTACAGTTTAAAAAAAATGTTATTCGCATATTCTTTCCAAGATATTGAATTTTCTTCAATTAGTCGTCATTTTTATTGATTTAGCGTCATTTTTATCCATTTGGCGAGATTTGCGTTAATTTGGCAACATTTAAAAATGTCCCCAAGTTGGTGACATTCCGCCAAATTCGTCGTCAAAATCTCGCCAAGAGTATGGACAGAGAAATAAGTTATTCTTACAGCAGATAAATGACTTGACTATTGGCGTTCAAATACAAAAGTATTACTTAAAATACCTTTTCTCGTGAATGGAACGAGTTAGATCCGCATGAATTTTGTCATCAAATTTATCGTATGATATTACATATGAAAAGTGAACATGTTTCTGAACAGTTAATATATTTTTTTTAACTTATTGGATTTTTTAATAAATTTATTTGAAAAATGTGCAATATCTCGAAAATGGTTCATGCTAGCGTTCTACAGTTTCGTTTTCTAACGAAAAATTACATAAGAAATGTCTATTTGAGTAACTTTATTAACGGTTTTGATTTTTTGATGATTGTTTCAAAATGTCACTCGAAAATTTAGGGAGGTTCTGAACATTTGATTGTGTTTTAAAACAATAGGTTTCCAGTATTCACGGATTGTGATGTTTGTACCAAATTTCATTCGAATCGCTGCATTCGTTCGTGAGATATCGTCTCCACAGACTCACTGACACACACACACACACGCGCACACATACACAAACACACACACACATAAACTCACACACACACCCACAGACATCACTTGAAAATGTTTGATTCGTGATCAGAGGTGCTTGAAACGTGCTCTCCCGTCGAAGACTCGAATTCGAATTTTCCACTCCGTCACAATACTTTCCTTATACATTATATATATAAGGAAAGTAATAAGAAAAAATTTAAAATTTAGTGAGGATATTTTTACGCCTATGTTCATCGTCATGGAAACACTATTTCGTGATCATTTAAAATTGTTTGTACATCGGTGTGAGCAAAAATTTATTATATTCATTTGAAATCTAAATGTTGTACCTCACTCGTTGAAGAAAATCGAAACTTTGATAAAAAATAATTTGCTATAAGCCTTTTAAAAATTAGAACAGTATTTACACCTCTTAAAAAGAGTTTTAAACGCACGAGAAATACTTAAATGAAGTTTTGCAATAAAATATATAAAGTGCGCTTGTAAGTTACTGGCACCAAATATTTATAGCCAAACAAAATTATGATCAACCAAGTATTATATATATAAACCATTCAGTATGGGAAACCTTATGTTGAGAGTAGTTCCCCCGTGCTTTTTGCATGCGATGACATCATTAGCCTAAAAGTGACGACTTCGCTATTATGTAAACGTCATTAGTAAATAAAACTTTCGGAAATGTAAGCTATTTAAAAGCAAACAGAAGTTTATAAAAACTTAAATTATGAAAAAAGAAATATTTTTTAATCAATTAATAGCATCTGAAAACAAACATGTTAAAAATTTAAATTATCGAAAGTACATGTAGGTTCTTCAAATTTAAATTTCCAAACACGATCAATAACTTTTTTAAATTTAAACTATTAAATATAAACATTGACATTGTTACAATTTAAACTATCGTAAAATTAATCCAACTTTTTAGCCGACTTTAAAATTAAGCTAACTTTTTATAATTCAAATAATAAAAAATATGATGTGGGCAGCACATGACTTTCCCTGCAAACTTATATCCCCGTTCTATTTATTTCAATTAAATTTAATTCACTTTTAATTCAATTTTCGTTCTCATTTGATAACTGGACTTATTTTCAAAGGTGGCGTGGAAAAATACGAAAAAAACTAATATATCTCGAGAACGGCTAGTCCTAGTGTAATGGGGTTGGTCTTATTCTTTTCTTCGTTAAAATTACGCATTAAACAAGCATTTAATGGATATATTTCAGCATACGTAGCTTTTTAGTTTAGATTTCGACAATTTTTGCGGGCCATTCTGCAAAAAAAGGCAGGTTATTTTTTTCAGAATCGTACCAAAATCTAATCAGCACCAGGGTGACCTATACGTGGCTTATCTACCGAATTTTGTGAAATTCGGTCCATTAGTTTTTCAGCTGGAGTGGACACAAGCTTTTGCGGGCCATTTCGCAAAAAAAGGCGGTTTTTTTTATTCCGAATCGTACCCAAAACTAATCAGCACCAGCCCTGACCCCAAGTGACTTACCTACAAAATTTTGTGAAATTCGGTCCATTAGTTTTTTCGTTAGAGTGGATACAAAATCTGCACAGACAGACACACAGACACACAGACACACAGACAGACACACAGACAGACACACAGACACACACACAGACGTCACGCTAAAAAAGGTTTTTTCGTATTCTAGAGGTCTCGAAACGTGTAGATCCGTCGGAAACTCGAGTTGCGATTTTCGGCATGATTCCAATACTTTCCCTATACATTACCATGTATTGCAGGGAAAGTAAAAGTACTAATGTTCATAGTGAAGGTATTTATCAAATGCCATCATATCTGGCCATTTTACCTAATGTCATATACATTCAATATCAGAATAACATAAAATTCACTTACAAAATTCCTTTGCCAGTAAATTTAATACAAAAATGATAAATAAGGAGACGGCGTATCTACTCTTACATGCCATAATTCAATGTAGTGTGAAATGACAAGACAGATAAGCCATCCAGAACCGTATAGCTTCTTCAGAAGAGTCCCCATATTTTACAGTTCTGCCAAATACAATAACGTTGCGCACATTTTCTAAATGTTTCTGAAAGCATGGAGATGGATGACTTTGTTATAAGAGGAAGTCGTATAATGAAAATATCAGAAAAAAATTCAAAGACTCAACACGGATATTTGATGTCTCATAACTGTTCTGCCATTGATCAAATTAGTGTTCATTATAAAATGATGAATTATTAGTGTTCTTTATAATGTCCATTATAATATAATGGTCATTATTACGGATGATTAGTGTTCATTAGAAAATGATGACTTATTAGTGTTCATTATAATGTTCATTATAATATAATGATTATTATTAGTGATGATTAGTGTTCATTAGAAGATGATGAATTATTAGTGTTCATTATAATGTTCATTATAATATAATGGTCATTATTACTGTTGATTAGTGTTCATTAGGAAATGATGAATTATTAGTGTTCATTATAATGTCCATTATAATATAATGGTCATTATTAGTGATTATTAGTGTTCATTAGGAAATGGTGAATTATTAGTGTTCATTATAATGTCCATTATACTATAATGGTCATTATTACTGATGATTAGTGTTCATTAGAAAATGATGAATTATTTGTGTTTATCATAATGTTCATTATAATATAATGATCATTATTACTGATGATTAGTGTTCATTAGGAAATGATGAATTATTAGTGTTCATTATAATGTTCATTATGATATAATGGTCATTATTAGTGATGATTAGTGTTCATTAGAAAATGATGAATTATTAGTGTTCATTATAATGTTCATTATACTATAATGGTCATTATTACTGATGATTAGTGTTCATTAGGAAATGATTAATTATTAGTGTTCATTATAATGTTCATTATAATATAATGGTCATTATTAGTGATGATTAGTGTTCATTATAATGTTCATTATAATAAAATAGTCATTATTAGTGATGATTAGTGCTCAATAGAAAATGATGAATTATTAGTGTTCATTATAATGCTCATTATAATATAATGCTCATTATTTGGGGATGATTAGTGTTCATTATAATGTTCATTATAAACTGCTGTTAAAAGTAAAATAAAATGTTGTGGTCAACACATGTCTTACTCTACAGATTCAAATTCATTTTTATTTATTTCATTAAAATTTCAAATTGAGTTTAATTGCACAAAATATAACGCATAATTATTTGAAATTACACTAAATATGTACTTTTAATTCAATTTTCGTTTTTATTTGGTAACTGGATGTATTTGCAAAGGCGACGTAGTAAAAATGGGAAAGCACTAAAATATCTCAATGGGGTTGATTTTGTTCATTGTCAAAAATTACGTATAAAACAATTATTTAATTTATACATTTGAGTGTACGCAATCTTTCATTTTAGATTTTGATGATTTTTACTGGCTATTTTGCAAATAAATAAATAAATAAAATAACAAATAAATAATAATAATAATAATAATAATAATAATAATAATAATAAAGGTTATTTTTCCTAAATTGTACCAAAATCTGAACAACATCAGAGTAACATACATTTGGGATATCAACTAAATTTTGGGAAATTTGGTCTATTACTTTGTTCAGTTAGAGTGGATACACACATTGCGTACAGATACACACACACGCACACACAAACACACACACACAGACGTCAAGCTAAAAATAGTTTTTACGTATTCTAGTGGTCCCACAATGAGTAGAACCGCCGAAAACTTGAGTTGCGATTTTCGACATAATTCCGATATTTTCCCCATACATTATAATGTATTGCCGGTAAAGTAAAAATACAGGGCTCCTAGGAAAGTGTTAATGACCCCTAAAAAACTTTCGAAATTAAAGGTTTTAAAATCAAAGGTGCCTAATTGTATACGTTGAAACTATATTTAGCAAAATGACTGTCACTCGACGAATGAAAGTGATTTCAGCGCCCTCAGCGGGGAATTAAAGAAATTACGAACAAGAACTCGACAATAAAGCAAGATCGAAGAAAAATATTAAATATAAAGTTTTAGATCATTGTCTAATTAGTAGGAATAGGCATCAGGAAGGCATGAAACGAGCACATGGAAGGCAATAAATACCGATCATAATTCAGTGCTTGCTAAATGCTATGACAAGGTGTTACCTGCAATATTTGCCAAAGTACGAGGTTATATTCTTTCACGAATTCAAATATGCATTGTCGCTGTCTGAGGAAATTTTGAACGGGTTGCACATTAAATTCCTGTGCATGTAAGCGTTGCTTATTTTAGCATTCCTGGTTATGACAACGATTCATCAATAACCATATAGTGTCAAATAAGTGCCGATTGAAGCAGATTCATTGTCCATTCCTGCTAATTAGACAATCGTCTATTAATACTTTCCTTATATACAATAATGTATAAGGAAAGTATTGTGACGGGGTCGAAAATTCGAATTCGAGTTTCCGACGGGAGAACACGTTTCAAGCATCCCTGATCACGAATCGAACATTTTTGAAGTGATGTGTGTGTATGTGTGTTTATGTGTGTGAAAGTATGTGTGTGCGTGTGTGTGTGTGTGTCAGTGAGGCTTTGGAGACGATAACTGACGAACGAATGGACCGATTCGAACGAAATTTGGTACAAAAATTACAATCCGCAAACACTGGAAACTTATTGCTTTTATTCGCAATCGAATGTTGAAAACCGCCTAAATATTCGAGTGAAATGTTGAAAAAAATCGTCAAAAAATCAAAACCTCTAATAAAGTTACGCAAATAGACATTTCTTATGCAATTTTTCATTAGAAAACGATTGACATAAATTTTAGAACGCCGACATAAACCGTTCTCGAGATATTGCACATTTTTCCAAAAAATTATCAAAAAGTCATAAAATAAAAAAACAATATTTCCCATTGAGAAACATGCTCACTTTTCATATGTACTACCGTGCGATAAATTTGGTGACATCATTCTCCTGGATCTAGCTCGTTCCATTCATTAAAAAAGATACTTTGAGTAATGTTTTTGTATTTGAACGTCAATAGTCATTTATCTGCTGTTAGAATAACTTATTTCTCCGTCCATAACGCTTGGCGAGATTTTGGCGATGAATTCGGTGGAATGTCGCCAACTTGGCGACTTTTTTAAATGTTGCTAAATTAAAGAAAAACTCGCCAAATGGATAAAACAATCCTAAATCAGTGAAAATAACAACTCACTGACGAAAATTCAATATCTTGTTAAGAATATAAATATCTACTATAGAAATAATCTATTTGTTTTACTGTAAAAGTAGTGAATTCTGTGCATTATGTATGGAAAGTCATGTGCTGCCCACATCATATTTTTTTATAATTGCTTTCTTCTTCAATTTTGCTTTGTTGCTCAGTTCGTTACCCTAACGTTTTACATTCTCCGCTAGAGACTCTGATCACTTTTATTCAATCGGGCATGTTCCCTTTATTATAGGCTGACCTAACGTGTACACTCATGGGCATTTCCTTACACATTTAGTAGGGTGTTTGTCTAGTAACCCTGTATATTCAGTATTATTTTTAATTACGGAGGTCAAGGCTATGTATTTCAGCAGATTAAATGTGAAATTTCGTATTACGGATAACTTGATTAATTATAACAAAACACGTCGAATTTGATGATGTGCAAAAGAAAGACAATATATATCTTTTATCGTCACTTTCGGCGAGCTTAGTGACACATTTGGTACTTATAGTTGCAGACATATTTGGTATAGGCACATTATCGGCACATTATCGGCACAATATTGTCAACTAGGCGACAGAGTTAGTTCCCTTACAGACACATTTTGTTCTTACAAATACAGTCATGCATGAAATAAATACGCATTATCGGCGCAATATCACTAACTTGGTGATATTGTTCCGATATTTTCAATCTGACGATAATTCAATGGCTGAAAAATAAATTTGATTTCTTTATTACTCCTTGTTACTTTGATAACTAATAACTTCAGAATCAAATTAATACATACATTCAGATAAAAGTGCCTTAGTGACCAAGAGGATTGAAAGATTGCTTACTTATAGTATCAACCGCAGGACAGAACTTAATAGAGCCATGTTTTAATTAAAACGAATATTTTGACATTTTACGCCAAACATATAAACGTATTAGAAAAAGTTGCAACTCAATCGTTTAATAGTATTAAATTCTCTGTATTTAGCATACCAAAATACCAATGTAGACAAGATTAATTACTAGTATAGATAAGCATAATTACTAGTTAAGCAGACCTAAATAATAGTATACTACTATAATTATGAATGATAATACACAAAATGGAAACTCAAAATTTCTGTACAAAACAGCATTTTTTTAATTGTAAAACTTTGGACACATATAAAAATCTGACGTGTGCAGTACATGACTGTGAGACAAAAACAAAAACAAAGACCAGGTATATGTTATACATATGAACATTTAAACGACGGCAGAAAGCAGAAATCAAGCGGTATTGGATAGTCCAGGGGGGGAAGAAATGTGAGATAAAAACATAAACCATAGATATGCAATAAACTTGAACATTAAATTAACAGTAGGAATCGAGTAGTTAAGAATAGTCCCGACTCAACAGAGCCGGATTTGACACTAAGTCGGACAATGGTTTATGACCAATAAATACCAATTATAATTGAAACGTAATTTGATGGGCCAGCGTCCAATCAGAGTCCAAACTCTGAACCAGCATTTACTTATGAGGGGCAAAGCAACGCCAATCAAGTTTCGTGGTCAAGACGGAAGGCATCTTAACCCGAAGCTAGTTAAAGAAAAGGTTACCTAACTAAAAACACAGAACTAAGAGAATTAAAAAGAAATTCGTGATGAGCAGACATGAAAAAATATACTGGAGAGGTGTATGTGCTGTGAGTTGCGATAAAAAAACGGTGAGAAAAATTACGTAACGTCCTACACGTCAAAAGACCAAGTTAATGAAGTGTTGGCACATTAATGGAAATATGGTCCACTTGTATCTCATGTGATCGAGGTATGATCCGATTTTTATGTTCATGATTCGAGTAAATAACTAATTTTGATATTTGGCATAACTGGGCTGTTTGCCGCTCTGGTCTCAAACAATAAATCTGGACAAGAAATAATAAGACTTTGAACTCACATTGTTCAAAATATTAGAATGATATTGGGAGTAATAAGGTAATGCTTGCAAATAATAATGTAAGTTCTTAGTAAAATTAAAATAAAGTATGGATTTTACATTCAATAACCAGACTAATAAGGGAAATGAAATATATTATCTAGAATTAGGATAAAACCGGAAATCATAATCCTTAGTGTTATCCCAACCTTCTTTAGAATTTGATGCAAAATATATTTTAGTCATCATCTAAGCCCTGCTCATAGTTAATCCTAAGAAATAAATGTTTCATGGAAAGTATTTGAACCGAAGAGGGGGGGGGGGATGTGAACATCCTTAGTGAACCAACCTCTTTTGAAATTTGATACTGAATCCAAATCAGTTATCATCCACTTTCTATATCCATTCCTAAAAAATAGATACTGCAAGGATAATGTAAATTTTTTAAACGAAAGTAACCATCTCGAGAAGCAGAAATAGAAATTCTTTATGAGCCATACTACCATCTCTAGAATTTAATGCTGAGTTTATATCAATCATTATCTAAGCCCAATTTATAGCAAATCGCGAAAAATTGAGTTTCAAGAGAGCATTTTCTGGAAGTAGAAAAAAACGCAAGTAAAAATTATGAGTGAATTCTTCTTCTTCGTTGCTGACTCCATATCAGTTATCACCTAAGTTCTATCTATAGCATATACTGAGAAATACATGCTTCAAAAAGTTTTAGTAGAAGCTTATATAGATGGCGAATTTTTACTGTTGCCAACGATCCCTAAATTCTATCAATTCAACAAAGTAACCTATAAAATTTGTTTTTTTTTTTCAAATAAATTACTTGGTATGGGCATCACAGTTAATATCTTCAGATGATCATAAAGTGCACTTATAAAATTCCATTGCCTGGAAATTTAATACAAAAATGATAAATAACGAGATATTCTATCTACTCGCACATGTCATATTTCAATGTACCGTAAAACGACAAGACAAATAAGCCAGCCAGAACCGTAACATTGTAACTCCATTCCAAAGAATCCTCATATTTTACAGTCCTGCCAAATACAATAATGTCGAGCGCATTTTCTAAATATTTCTGAAAGCATCGGGATAGAGATCTTAGTGATTTATACCAGTAAGTCATGTGATGCGAAAAGCAGAAAAAAAAATCCAAGTAACTGAACGGGTATTTTATTCGTATCGTGTACGTTCTTCATGAGGGTGAATTTATTTAAAATTACAGTCATTCCGGTATCATATAAAAGGAAGTTACATATTCATATGTAATTTTGAATATACAAATTCAGAAGTTTTATTCCATTAGTAAAGTAGGTTTTAGATATATGTTTAATTAACTGATATACAAATTAGTATAAACTAGTTTCATTGGGATGTATCTGTACCGCGGCCGTGGTCTTCAAGGGCAAGAGGATATAGATTTAACAAAAACTTACCCTCTAAAATCCTCATCGACTCTTTGGGCAATTGAAGCGCTAAGGAATCTATAAGGGAGAAATAATTCCCAGGTCAAGTACAAGAAAAACACTGATTGCTGATTAAATGATTTTATTCTTTGATTAATTTCGATTTCAAAATAAGTTACATTTTAATATCGCATACTCGTGTGATTCCATAATTTTCACAAATCATTTATTTTAATTTTGTGAATCTTTATTGCAATGATAAGGACTAATTCAGGCCTCACAAGGTATCTAAGTAGTTTCAGAAGCTGTTGCTTATGCGTAGGAGGCAATTTGTATAGTTGGTATTGATGAGCATAAGATTCACAAAAAAGACGGCGTCTTAGCTGTTCCTTTGGTACAGGATGACATTGAGGACGAATCTATAACTGTTTTCCTGGATGCACATTATCGTATTCGGCAATGAACCTCGGCCTGCCGTTGTGGAAGCGTATTGTTGTAATGTTATTTCACCAGTCATGAAAAAAGTCAAAATATCCAACGTCCACCACATATCGAAAACTTGTTCTTGAAGTTTTTGGGCTCTATTTTGGTTCCTCCTTCTCAACATCATCATTCGTTGGCCCTAGGCCTCGTCATCACAAATTTAATTCCGTGAGTGGCCAGACCCCTCTATGGACGGTCGGGAATATCTCTCAGACAGCGCAAATTGTGATCTTTTGATAATTGTAGGTAAATGAAGTAGTTAAGGTGCGGGGATAGCATACAGAGGACCTGAGTTTAATTCCTGGCTCTGTCAAAAACTATCCCCGTACTAACGGGCATCACAGCAACATTAAATCTACAAGTACGAGAGTCCTTCCGAGAGTTTGATGACAAGAAAAGGAAGGTAAAACTTGGTGAATGCTGCCTCCACTGGTTTCCTCTGGCACTGTCCCTGCAGTGCCAGCAGATAGTTGCACCTTCAAGTAGGTCGGATGGCCTAAGTCGAAAGAAATAGAGCAGAGTTATATGGACGGTGGGGAATATCTCTCAGACAGCGCAAATTGAGATCTTCTGATAATTGTAGGTAAATGAAGTAGTTAGGGTACGGGGATAGCATACAGAGGACCTGAGTTTAATTCCCGGCTCTGTCAGAAACTATCCCCGTAATAACGGGCATCACAGCAACATTAAATCTACAAGTACGAGAGCGAGAGTCCTTCCGAGAGTTTGATGACAAGAAAAGGAAGGTAAAATCTTGGTGAATGCTGCCGCCACTGGTTTCCGCTGGCACTGTCTCTGCAGTGCCAGCAGATACTTGCACCTTCAAGTAGGTCGGATGGCCTAAGTCGAAAGAAATAAAGCTGAGTTATATGTTCAAGCACCACAGTACTTGACCGCCATTGATATACATTGCTATTTCATTATTTAACAATCGGTAACCAACTT
The DNA here is from genome assembly GCA_951213105.1 of Amaurobius ferox. Lineage (NCBI taxonomy): Eukaryota > Metazoa > Arthropoda > Arachnida > Araneae > Amaurobiidae > Amaurobius > Amaurobius ferox. Next base: position 93,937,143 of record OX578139.1, on the reverse strand, counting down.
TGAAAATATTCTATCTAAGAAGCACGAATATTATATTTAAAATCAGAGCTATTTATTTACCATAGGCAAAGTAGGCAAATGCTGAGGATCCTAAACAGTCAAGGCCTTATTGCCCTTTTTGGACCACAGTATACATTTCATCTCCATCTCCGCAGAAAACAGAAAAACAATTTGAAGTTATTTTGAATCTTTTTGGGTCCATATAATTAACATGGACATAATATGGAAATCACATGGATATATTTATGATTTATACTGCCAGTTTAGGATTAAGTGGAGTTTTAGATACCTGGGTCATATCAGCCTTTTTATAATGATGACTTTGATGAGCATTTGAATACAAATATTATGACGTGGAGGAAAATTTCTGTTTGCTGAGTACGAAAGCCTTCGTCAAGCACGGAAATAATATTAATTATGTTTTATTTCTGTTTTATTGTAGATGAGATTCCTGATCCTTTTTGATCCACCTGATGAGACAGAAACTTTCAAAATTTTTGTCTGTAATATTTTTGTCCGAAAATAAGGCTTGACCGATTTATATGATATATCGCGCATCCATATAAAATGTATCCATTCTAATGCCGCAAAAAACCTGAGTGACCCTCGGCTACAAAATTGGAAGCACATATGGTTTTCAACAAGTCCAGGAAAAAATCTGAGCAATTAATATTTAGCTATTTCAATTTATTTAATAATAATGTGGAATTTTGTGCAATTCTGAACCAATAAGTTTGTATCGGTTGATATAATTATTACATAGATATATCCTATCAATATTGATGAATCTTATCAATATTGTTGTCCGTTCTTTTAATAAATTTTGATCAGCATCGTAGCACATATTCTCACTTTTTGAGAAATTTAAAATCATACATTTTTCTATCAAAATAAACAAAATGTATTTTTATATCCCAACATAACTTTAACAACCGATTGTAATATTAAGAAATTTTGCGATCATGTATCTCCAATCTCGACCCTTCTTTTAACACTTTGCTGACCGTCAATTTTATGCAGAAGTTATCTCATGTCATCGGATATTATTTCGTAATTGAATGTGGAAGTGAAACAATCTAAATAAACTTCAATACAATTTATTTACGCATAATGAAGGGAAATGAAACTTTGGACATATATAACTTTTAAAACTTTTGTTTGGTTTGATACACTATATGGCACTCATCTACGTGTAATGGTACACAACAAGTTTTGCAAATATATCTCGTTTCGCTGCGCTTTCCATTTGAAGAGCATACGCTACACGTTCTAGTTGGATTTATTTTTACGCCAGTTACTATTTTTTCTAAAACGTGGTCTTTTAGTTGTCCTGAAAGCCAGAAAGGTGAATCTTTGTAAGGAGCCCTTTTAGAAGCACGAGAAGTGCCCAATACTGTGCTGCATTCATTTGAATCTACATTTATAAATTCACTAGCTACTTCTAGTAGAACTTTTTTGTATCTTAGTTTATTTTGTGACTTGTAGTTACAGTAAAATTTGAATGCATTGGATAAAGTTCAATTGATCAGAAATAATGCTACTCTTTTAGACCACTTCATACTGTTTTGAAAGATACTGCTATTCGCCAATTACTGAACTGCACGATCGACTCCATTCATGTGTTTGTTGTATTCTGTTATGCACGTAGGTTTAGCTATATCATCCGTAAAATTTCTCTTTCGATTTCCAGTGAATTTCATAGAGACGTCATGAATAGTTGATATCATACGTACCAACCTTTTATCCTTCCATGAGATGAGAACAATGGGTCCTTCCGTACAAAAGCCATTTCCCCTCTCTGGAGATTCCTTGACTTTTCTATTAGCACCTTTGGCATGCCACCGTTCTCCCGTGTTGTTCCACAGACAAGTGTTTTCATTTCTAATAATATTTCAGCTGTAGAAACGCTGTTGTAATAATTATCTTGGTATACATGATGCCAATAATCGAGATATGTCTCTAAGACAATGAGATAAAGCATCCGCGTATAATTAATTGAAAAAATCTTCACAGTCACGTTTGTCATTGTTGAAATTTTTGTAATGCTCAAATTGTGATAAACCCCTAAATACCAAAAAAAGTATTTTTTTTTTATAATAAAATGGTGAGCACGATGAACAAAGCTCTTGCAATATTCTATATTGCCCTGGGTTTCATAAATCGAAATAGCTAATGCTAGTGCAAACACGAGTTAAGGCGTGTCCGGTCAACAACTTTTGGGCAAGAAAATACGAGTTAACTCTTGACCGGTCTAAAATGCGTTAAGGTATGTTTAATCTAACATCATAGGTTTCCTAATGATTTTCCTTTAATGTTTCATTTTCAAGGTCAAATCTGAATCTTCTTTATTAGAACTGGCGAAAGAAGGCGGTATATTTACCGAGTATAGAATTTGTGGAGCATGAGTTCATAACATCAGTTGGTAAGAGATACACTTTTGATGTGGATGCAAAGCTTGAAACCCGTTTTTACGCAGTTCTTATTAAATAATGTATTTAGTGCTTATATATTTCAAATCTAGATTACGAACTGAACGGAGATGTAGTTTATGCAACTCTCTTACCTTATTTACACCCGTGACCACAATGTAAAAAAATCTGATGTAGGCAACACATGACTTTCCTTATATAATGTAATGAATTTACTGCTTTTACAGTAAAAAATAGGTTTTTCTTATAGTAGATTCTAATATTCCTTCCAAGATATTGAGTTTCCGACAATTAGTCGTCATTTTCATTGATTTAGCGTCATTTTTATCCATTTGGCGAGATTTTCGTTAATTTGGCAACACTTCAAAAAGTCGCTAAGTTGGCGACATTCCGCCAAATTCGTCGCCAAAATCTCGCCAAGCATTATGGACGAAGAAATATGTTATTCTTACAGCAGACAAATGATTATTGGCGTTCAAATACAAACGTATTACTCAAAGTATATTTTTTCATGAATGGAATGAGCTAGATCCACGAGAATGATGTCACTAAATTTATCGTATGGTATTACATATGAAAAGTGAACATGTTTCTCAATAAGAAATATTTTTTTTTCATTTTATATGACTTTTTGATAATTTTTTTGAAAAATATGCAATATCTCGAGAACGGTTCATGTTAGCGTTCTAAAATTTATGCCAATTGTTTTCTAATGAAAAATTACATAAGAGATGTCTATTTGCGTAACTTTATTAGCGGTTTTGATTTTTTGACGATTTTTTCAAAATTCCATTCCAAAATTTAGGGGGGTTCTGAACATTCGATAGCGTATAAAAACAATAGGCTTCCAGTGTTTACGAATTGTGATTTTTGTACCAAATTTGGTTCGAATCGGTCCATTCGTTCGTCAATTATCGTCTCCACAGTCTCACTGACACACACACACACACACACATACTTTCACACACACACACACACAGACATCACTCCAAAAATGTTTGATTCGTGATCAGGGATGCTTGAAACGTGCTCTCCCGTCGAAAACTCGCATTCGAATTTTCGACCCCGTCACAATACTTTCCTTATACATTATGTATAAAAGGAAAGTAATAAAGTAATTTTAAAATATGAATATATTCGGTTTCAATCATTATATTTAAATGTTAAACGTATTTATAAATATTGTGTTTATAAATGTATCAAAAAGCTTATCCTTTATTCAATTTCCGAATTATACATTCCTTCTAATAATTGTAAGGAACCTTCCAACTTACATTTGCCAAACAGCCCAGACAGGAGTTATAACAGCTCTGCTTTCTAATGGAAATAAAATATATAGAAAACACTGACAATTATATTCTATAATAGAAAATTAGTATTATTCAGAAAATGACATCAGCATGCAACTGTGAATAGTCCGGACATATTTCAATACTGTATGTGGCCACGCCCTTATTTGACCACTCCCATTTTTCACATCTGGAGTTTTCTTGCAGTTTTGATCAAGCGAAAGAGGAGTATATGAAAGAAAGGGTAAGTTGTTAAGCATAGGAATAAATTTCAAATCACTATTCCCTCACGTACTAAAAATGACCACGGGGAAATACGAAAATTGAAATATATTTCGGTGTGGATTTCATATTAACACTTTATCTGCCATTTCAAGTATAAAATTTTGTTGTATTTTATTTATAACTTGACAGATCATAGGTAAATAATTTTGTCACTATCCTTTGAATGAATAGTCTAATTCTACCCTTCCATAGAGTAGACATTGCAAAAAAATAAAACTGAAACAATTTTGTGTACCGTTCATATGTATCAATAATATTCTGAAATATATTCTATTTAAATGTTTTTCTTTAGTCTGTTGTTATAGATTTGCATGAATTCTCGTCGAGAACGCTGTGTCGAACAAGGTCGCTCGCAGCTAATTGAAAAAGGCAGAACCGGTAATTATGGAGAATTCTTAAATGTATTTTTGTTTTGGCGTGATTCATTTTATTGGGATATTTCTATTGTTTCTGGGCATACGCCAATCTTATGTGTTACTCCTCGTTTCAGATTGGCCGTTCTTTATTCTGATTGTCTTTATCAATTAGATCCTTAATCCATAACTTTGGTATATAAACCCCTCTGCTTCTTCTACTTGTGCCGTTTGGCTTTTTGACTTAACGAAAGAGATCTGGTGTAAATTACTGTATGCTGCATTATAATTTTATCTGTGCTCAAACACGCTGCTCAAGTTTTTCTTATATTTTGAAAAGTGCATTTTATTTTTTAACTATGGAGGTTTGCCTAAAATTTCAACAATGTTAGAGCAATTGAGTGTTACTACGCTGTTTTGCAAATATATTTAAGTGCAATATACTAGAAAGTATACCCGTCATATGATTTGAAAATATTGCCTCTTATTTAGCGTCTGTTTATCAATTTAACGACATTTACGTAAATTTGACAATATTTAATATAAGCGGCAAGTTAACGACATCCCGCCAAATCCGTCACCAAAATTTTCGGCGAATTTTACGGTCGGACGGATGGAGAAATGGGTTATGTTTATAGTAGATTCTTGTATTCTTTTCAAGATATTGATTTTTCATCGATTAAGTGACATTTTCATACATTTTGCGATATTTTGTTCAATTCGGAGATATTTTAAAAATATCACCAACTTTGTCGCCAAGTGGGACGATTGGACGAACTAACAAACGTTAACGAAACTGTGAGACCAGAATACAGGTAGACAGGTTTATATGATTATTTATGATACCTCGTAGGGCAGATAAAAGGCCTACTCTCCTACCCCCACGAGAAAGTCCCCAGACAGCAGACGTTTTGGTTGCGGTCGCTATGGAAACAGGTTATTCCACTGCATTTTAGGTGTGACTGAAAGCGCTTTTTTCCATTTGGCGCTGATAGAACCAACGAAAGTCGCATTTCGCTTTCTACTGGGGTCAATGCTAGAAGCCCGCATTCTGTTATTTTTAAAGCTGTGAAGTAACTTGTACTGTGTTGCACACTTTGTGGATTTTGTCTAGTTGAAAAATGACTACATTTAAAAGTGGAAAGACTTTGCATTCGCAAGCACTTGCAATAATTCACAATGTTACTGCTTTTTTTGAAGAGGAAAACACAGCATATTCTCTAAAAATGCCAATTTCAAATGCAATGAAGAGAACTGCGGAAGCGATAGGGGTTTCAGCGTCCTCAGATAAAAAGATGAAACGTGAGGTGAAATCGCTTAATGACACTGAGATAAGTATTTTATCTATTTGAACAATTTGCAATTATTGCTTAAAGAAGCTATTTTAAAAGTAACACAAAATTAATGGAAAAACACCGTGAACACATTGAAAACATAAAGAATCTTTATTGGAAGAAAGATGGACTGATAGAAGACATTGTGGATAAATTAGTGATAAATCTGTCGGATAGCGATTCAGACTCTTCTTCCAGTACTTCTTCAAATGATTCGGACATAGTAAATAATAGTTATTCCAATGAATGTGAATGAATATTTTATAATTGATTAAAAAATATGAAAAGAATGAATATTTTAAAGTCAATAATTTTGTATCATTTATTTTTTTCCTTTTTGCTGACTATTAGTTATGTAATTGTGTAACTTACTGATTGAAAACTGTAATAATTTCCAGCTAATTAGAAATTTAGTTTTAAACAAAATGATATAAATTCTAGTTTTAAATTGTAAGCTTCTCTCTCAAACCGACCGAATCTAAAAGAAAATATGTAAAACTACTTTGTTCTAACAGATTGACGGCTCCCCGTAGCCTATAATAACAAATTATTTTCTGAGTTTACATGACGAGAAATTTTTAAGTTAATCTATAATTTAATGCTATTTAATACGAAACTTTTATTTAACTCTCGGATAAAAAACATCTACTATTTTTTTTTAGTACATCATGATAGACGAAACGGATTCCTCGCTTAACGCAGTGCGCTTGATTTGCTAAATGTTGCAGTCGATTCTAAACCTTTCTCCCTCCTTTCTTCGACTCGTCTACTTGCGGCAACCCTGTTCAGAGACTTTCTCGTGGCGGTATGACAGTAGTCTGGTTGACGTCAGTTTTTCATCTGCCATAACCCGAGAGGTTAGTAAGCCATAAAAAGGGGGCTAAAGATGAATCCAAGAGATTGGTTCAAAATTCAACCAATTGGGAAGTGTGTTGTTGTATCTCCCTGAGTTCAAGCAATGATAGTCGAAGAGACGTGGGAAGCCCAGACCGCCGGACTCACCCGAGGGCGTAAGCAACAAAGTGAGCGGCCGCGTCGAAGAGGAGTATCAAACCTCAGACAAAAAGAGGTGGCAACAGACAGAAGATTCTACAGATTCAGATATAAAAAGTGAGATGTGAAAATATAGCTGGAGTTAACAATTAGAGTCGAATAGACATGCAAAAACGTCTACAGATATGTAAAATACAGAGAGATTAGTAATAGATGAGAATATAGTCGACAAATATGTCGCCAAATTGATAAAAATGACGCCAACTGGGAAACAATGTCTCGCAAATTCTGATTTCCGTCATATGACGGGCATATCTTATTGTCTATAAGAAATACTCTGTTCTCCATTTGTCCGTAACATTTGCTGATGCATTTGGCAAACTTAGCGAATAATTTACAAAGTATTGCCAATTTCACGATATTTCGTCCCAGATTGACAAAAATATCGTCAAAATTGCAAAAACGACGTTAAATTAATGAATTTTACGCCTGATTTATGACGTAATTATTAAAGTATTTTAATATATGGGCTATATCGCTTATTGAAGATGTTATCAATATTGATGATTGTTTATTTGAGTTGCGCGAAATATAAGTTAATTGAGTATTTTGAAACAGTTTTTCAAGTTGTCATCCGGAAAATCATCAAATGTACTATTCAACGATAAAAACACAGCGCCGCTGATCTTATACATTATTTTTTATTGTAAAACTAATAAATCTATTGCATTATATAAGGAAAGTCAGGTGCTGCCCATCAGAATTTTTCTCCTATAGTACAATAACATGCTGTGTTTCACAGCTAATTTGTGCCTTTCTGGTAGGTCGGACGGTCTAGGTCTCAACAACAGCTAATTTGTGACTATTAAGTTCACGGTAGGGAATCGGAAGTATAGTCTGTATTGATGATTTAGTCTGTACATTGTATATTTCGAAATCATTTTCCACCAGCCACAGATAACTCTGATACAAAAAAAAATGCATACTATTAAATTTATAACTATTGTTTTCTGATTTTCAGCTTCATTTACTATGATTAGAAAGTTTTTTACCTAACGAACAACAATCTACATTTATATAAATAAAATTAAAAATATGTCTGTATGTATGTTAGAGTGTTTGTCTCATCATCACTGAAGAACGGCTGCGCTGAAACTCAAGAATTTTTATAGATAGCCCTGAAGAGCCCCACATAAAATTTAGTCAATGTTTCGAGTTTCTAGGACCAGGGGTTGTCGATATATTAATAAAAAACGCACAATTAAAGCTTCCATAGAAATAATATTAAGCAGACGATTTTTCTTTCGAAAATTTATTTGTCGAAAAATGTATCATGTTACTTAGTAACGGAATTAAATCCAATGTGTTTATATAGCGGTCAATTTTCAAGTAATAAAGAAATGTATACAAACATTAATTTTATCGAAACTTCAGGTTTGACTGGATTATATCGATTACAGTCATCATTTTTAAATATATGTGAATTGTTGTTATTTTCAAGTAGTTTTAACGTCATCTGTTTTATTTTCCAAGATCATATATTGTGTTTAGCCAATAAATAAAACAAAATGAAAAAGGTGTGAATATATTTTCTAATACCATTTTGGTGCTTTGACTATATTATAAATTGATCCAATTTCATAGTGTGTTCATATTGGCATATATTGATCCAATTTCATATTTCTTGTAAATTTGCTTACAGATGGGACTACGATATTTCATTCTTCAGGTCTACTTGTGAAGATAATTTTGTACAGTGAGGACGGAAATTATTATAAGGACAATTAACTTAAATATTTCAAAAGAATGTTTTGGATAACATTGTCATTCAGAATACTATAGTAATTTTCACATAATTGTGAATTTTAAGTTACTTTATATTATATATTCCGTACAATAGTGTTGTACAAATGTGTACTGATAGTGTTGTACAATATTTATTAAAGTAATCGATCCAAGTTTGCGTACATTCAGACTGTTCTACACATATAAATTCGATACCATCATACTCACAACATTAATAACAACTCATGTCCTTTAATTATGCATGACTTTTGGACACCAGTATACATTATTATATATATATAAATGTTGTCCTTCGACTAATAATAATAATAAAGCAAAAGAACAATGTCAAGCTACCGGACATGAAGTAAAAAGGTCACGCTTTATTCTATCCATCAATTTGACACAAATCGATAAAACCTTTTATCCCTGAACACTGGAGTCATCAAGAACTGCTATCAAACGTCTTTAAAATGTCACATTTGCTCTCCTTTTTATTTTAAGGTCTTCAAGTGCTTTTCTGAGAACGTGATTTATATCAATTAAGAAAGCCAATGACAGTGCTAAAGCATTTACTCTAACAAAGCAGAATAACATATGTTATTGCTCTTGGGTCTGAAGCTCTTGTGTCTGTCTTGTGTCTGTTGATTAAGAAAAAAAATTAAATGAGAATAAATGTTTTAGTTATGTTTTGGACACGCTTAATTCATTTATCGTGAGAAAAGATATTAGTGGATATTATATCAAATCAATATATATATATATATATATATATATCAATATATATATATATATATATATATATATATATATATATATATATATATATATATATATATATATATATATATATATCAATATATATATATATATATATATATATATAGTGGCATTCTCGCTTATCCAGTTTTCCTATGAATTACTTGTTTAGTAGGAATTTTCATCTTTGATTCATTAATCTTTCATCTTTGATTCTGAATATGAACATGAAATATATATATATATATTTCATGTTCATATTCAGAATTGCTTATACGGATTGTTCATATTCTGAATTGCTTGTCCGGTCTCCTGCTTAGACTCACTGGACGGGTCTGGGAGTATTACTGTGAACGTTCGTACTGCCTCCTTGGTAGTATTTTGACTTGTTCATTCCGACGTTTCTAGATATTTTAAGCTGTTGAGGTTAATTGTGTATACACGCGGTGAAAGAGGAAGGGTTCATACTACATGGTAATACAAATTTTTCTAATGTTTCCTATCTTCATTTTTTGATGGCTGTAGTCTGAGTGTGAGTATTTATAGTAATGTACTATTGCTCAATCTGAAACTGGCATTTTGTTTGGGTTAGTTAGAATTAAATACTCAGGCCAGAGGAGGAATTTGATTCTGACTAATCATTGAATTTGGGCGGGTGTTGTTCTCTTCGCTTATCGGCATTATATATATTTATATATATATATATATATATATATATATATATATATATATATATATATATATATATATATATATATATATATATATATATATATATATATATATATATACATGCATATATATATACATATATATATATATATATATATATATATATATATATATATATATATATATATATATATATATATATATATATATATATATATATATATATATATATATATATATATATATATATATATATATATATATATATATATATATATATATGAAGGTCTAGGCAATTTAGATAGTTTCGACATTATTACATAATATCAATTTCAAATAATATTGATTGGTGGTGAAATTAATGGTGTAGGCGGATACAATTTAAATCAATGCTATATTTATCTTATCAATATCCAACATTGAGGTTATTCAATTATCAAAGGGAAATGAGGTTGTAGAGAGATGAGACGTTGCATAATATAAATTTGAAATAATGATAAGGTTCATATACTATTGGTTTGAATTGAATCTGCTTACACTCTTAATTTGTATCAATTTCGTATGTGATCGAAGTGTACTTTCGAATTATCCGTGTGTCACTGTTTGCGTAGGGGAAGATAATGACACATTTATTTCTCTCATAATTTTTTCCTATTTTAACGTAATATATGTTTCAACATGTGTTGCATTATACATGGATGGACGCTTTAGAATCGGTAAAATGTTTCACCACAGGATACTCAACTGTAATTCACAAAAAAGTAATGCAGAAAAAGAACAAAAACATTGTTATGACACGCGTAAATAACATAACGAGTTGATGTAATGACGTGAAAGTGTAATGATTAAAATATTTCGAGAGATGAAACAGTGTGCCGCATTTCAGCACTCAACGTGATCCAGGTTCCGAAAACAAGACCGGAAAATGTGACGTACGTAAACGACGTAATGAAAGTAATAGCGTGATAATATGATATATAAAAATATTTTTTAAGATGAAAGACAAATTTTAGCTCTTTACCTGATCTGATAATTGAAAACGAGCCCTTAAAAATCAATAGAACTGACATATGTAATTGACGTAATGACGTAAAGTGATGACCTGAAAGTGCTGTGGATGAAAATGTTCCTCGATATGAAACTGCCTTCTGAGTTTTAACTTTTTACGTAGCCTGGGAGCAGAGAATGAGTCAGTTAAATATGACATACGTAAATTACGTAACGATGTAACGTAATGGAGTGGAAATGTGATAATTAAAAATGGTTCACTCAGTCACCTACTTCGCGACAAAAAATATCGATTGTATTTACTTACGATCTGCGAAACTTTAATTTATCAAAATGCTCCACCATACTAAACTGTGCACCAAATTTAATCTCTCCAGTGTGTAGGAAATTATGTAAAACTGCAGTACCAGATTACGGCCTTTTTTTCGAATTATAAGATTTTCTTACATATACAATATATTTAAAGTAACAATTCTAAATTATCTCAACAACTATTCATCACTGTACAGTTTATCACTACATAATTTATCACTGTAACAACCTCAAAATAGAAGCGAAGGAATACGTAATTGCAATATAAGGCTGATTTTTGTAGATAGCCTAATATAATGTAAATGCAAAAGTACTTTTCTTATGGATATATTTCCCTAAAGATATGTACATCATTTACTATGTTTCTGCAAAAACGCCGAGCACGTAATTTTTACAAGTCATAGATAAATGTTTTAGTATCGTACAAAACTCGTCGTCAGAATTTCAATTTGCTGAAAGAGTTAGTTACGTTGTTGCAATTATATTAATTCAAGTGTGCTTATTACTGACATCGTCTCGTATTTTGAAAATTTTGACTGCAATTCCATTGCAAATAACATAAAATATGAATCGGTTTCACATTTTTTATGCAAACGTTAGCATACAGTAGCCGATACATCCACTATTTTGATTTTTAATCTTTTTATTTTGATACTAGCAAGTTTTCTTGAGTTTATTTACCGAGTTCAGTCGTATAACTCAAATGCAAATTCATAAAATGATAAGAAATTAAAGAATGCCCAGGTCTCACTTTCAGGATCTGATGTCATACGCTACGTAAAGCTCCATAGTTACATAGTAGTTTATTGCTGCGAGAGAAGAATTGCCATTGCATTATGTAGGAAAAGGGTTACCCGCAACATGGACTCACTTTCAATATTTGATGTCATACGTTCGTAAAGCTGCAGAGTTCATGAAATGTTAATCCGTGACTGAAACACGTTTGGCAGCATTTTGCAGCAGAATTGCCCAGAGATAGATAGATGGAAAAATTAAGGTGTTTATATTATTAATTGATGTAGTTGATATTCAGTCATTAATAATTATAAGTATTTAATTTATAATCAGTTTTGGATAAGAACCGATAAATTTTACCCTTCAGTGGTTCTTCCCAAGGCACCCATCTAGACGAATATAGAAAAGTCGAATTGCAATTCCTATGATGATAAAAGCATCCATTAATTTATTTCACGTTTTTTATACACACATTATCATAGGATAGCTGAATATTTAACGGCATCACCAGAACTTTCTAAATTTCATAATTTTGCGAAGTTCTGTGGAGACCGAAAATGCAGTCCTACAAATCAGCATCAAATTTGATAAGTAGAATTATTAACCTCAAGCTTCAGGACGCTGGAGCGAATGTGCTCAATCTTTCTGAAAACTGATGACGGCTGCATGGTAATATTGAATTTGGTGTTCGTGCAGGTTTGCACATTGTGGTACTGTGGGACGTGGAATGAAAAATAAGTAACGTTTAAAGATTATATTAATATATATTGTTTATTAATCATTGAAAACATGGCCGTTGATCTCATAAAGTGGAATTAACAGTTTAACGTACATCGCTCGTTGTTGTGCCGCAAAACCCTCCAATTATTTTTACCTTTTGTGTAAGTCCTGAAAAGAATTATTAATTAATATTAAAATATTAGACTATTTAAAACTTAAACAATATAATTTATTAACCATATCAATTTATCATCAACAACAATTTATCATTTATATCATTTCTCATTTATTATCAATTTTCATTTAACTATTTTAGCTACGGGAGATACGATCAGCAATATTAATTTTAGAAGATGTCTAGGACCGGTAACATCAGAGCACATACCTTCCAGTTTAGACTTGGGCTCATCATCTCGCTTGCATCAGTCTTAGTGAGCATCAGTCAGTACAACCATAACTCTATAGTGTGTGGCATCAGTCAGTACAACCATAACTCTATAGTGTGTGGCTCTTACTCGTACTTTTCACTTCGACTGATACTTTATATCTGCATACTATAAATGCAACTCCTAAGTCATCTCTGCTAGGTCATGTTCGCCTCGCTCCTTTTGTCACACTCCTTTCAACAACACTTCGTATGAAACTTCTTTCAACAACACATTTCGTGTCAGACTTACTTCTGCAACATTTCGCATTCGAGTTACTTCTGCCACCACATTTCGCATCCGACTCGCTTCTGCAACATTTTGTATAAGAGTGACTTGTGGTTCCTTCGGCGGTGGGGGGGGAGGTAGCTCCGCCCTTCTTCCCCTTGTTGCTCGTTGGTTCTTCTGAACCCAATGGCGTCACTTGACATTTATCAAGGTCCCTCTCAGCCCATTTGGCCTGGGACACCCAAATTTATTGTATTTGACCTAAAAGTTCAGGTTGTTGTAAACTCCGGCGCCAGCTAGACTAAAACATTTGTTAGCCGTTCTATGCACCATAAATATTGCAATAAAAATGCCTCATATGAGGACATATTCTGGCCTCACAGGTACATATGCTGACGAGTTCATGAAAAGGACAAAACTGGTCCATAAATGCTGTTATATGCAATGGGTGTGCAATCCATACCTCGGGTACACTCTGTTATACACACGTTATCATAGAATAGCTGAACCATCAATAACATCAACAAAATTTGCTATGTTTCATAATTTTTCGAACTGCTATGGAGACCGACAAATTGCAATCCAGCATCGAATTTGATGACCAGAAATATAAACCTCAAGTTCCAGGCAGCTACAACGGTCGTGCTCAATCTTTCTGAAAGCTGATGATGGTTGCATTATAGGATTGAATTTGTTGGTGTTCGTGCAGGTTTACAAAATTGTGGTACACATCAAGTTTTTTTACGTCGTTGCAAGTATCAACTATTCCATGATGACGAGTGCATAGAAATGATAAAACTGGTTCATAAATGCTGTTATCTCCAATATGTGCATAATCCTCACTTCTGGTATGCCCTTTACATATGGATTTTGTGAGGATTATATAATGTTGACATTTCATATTATGATCTATTTTGTACAAAACTTATTGTAGTATCCGGAGGTGAAATATAAGCAATACATTATAGTGTAAGGGACATCATTTTTAACAGTATATATTTAAAGAAGTATTACATAAAAGTATTCATTTAGTTACTATAAAACACTAAAGCTATATTCCGGCCGACTGAAGAGAAAACACACAAAATAAAATAAAAATTTGCATTTTCTAATTTACCGCTTTAATCTTCTACATCAGTAGTTACAATGGGTAATTCGAGAACTTAATATGTTACTAATTGATATAATAATTGCCTAACATGTTTTGTCTTTCCAGACTCAAAAAAAGCCTTCTGGTGACCTAAATGACTGAATATATGAACACTTATATTAGCGATCACCCGACAGAATCTAACAGAGGCTGAATATTGACTCCCTCCTGGGAAGAAGGGTTTCTTTAAAAAGCCTTTCCAGACCAACCAGACCCCCCACCGCACCCCCACCCACACACACAGTAACCCAAAACGCTGAATTTTTGTATAGAATAAATTGGGCATGTTTTATAAATCAATATTCTGAGATCCATGGTGCACAAACAAGGACCTTATATAGTCATAATAATTTATTTATGTTTAGAAAACATACGGATTACGATAAAATACATTTTAAAATTCTTAATAAGCGGATGTTACGTAGCATCATAAGAGAGACTTTCCGCATTTAACATAAATGAATTTTAATGGACGTACCCAATATTTTTCTTCAAAAATACGTATATTTAAAGATAAAAAAGATAGTAAAACTGAAATTGCAATTTTGTAAAATATAAAAATGGACTAAATTCGAAAAATGTTTGGTTTTTCATTTTAAACTTAGTTTAAGAATGCAGCCAGGACAGACAAAAAAATCTGATGTAGGCAGCACATGACCTTCCCTGCAGACTTATATCCACATTCTCTTTATTTTAATTAAATTTATTTCACTTTTAATGCAATTTTCTTTCTGATTCTATTTTATTCTATTTTCAAAGGTGGCGTAGAGAAAATACGAAAAACTAAAATATCTCGAGAACGGCTAGGCCTAGTGTAATCGGGTTGGTCTTATTCTTTTCTTCGTTAAATATTACGTACAAAACAAGCATTTAATGGATATATTTGAGCATACGTAGTTCTTTAGTTTAGATTTTGACGATTTTTGCGGGCCATTTTGCAAAAAAAGGCAGGTTATTTTTTTCCGAAACGTACCAAAATCTAATCAGCACCAGGGTGATAAACAAGTGACTCATCTACCGAAAAATTTTTGTAAAATTCGGTCCATTAGATTTTCAGTTAGAGTGGATAGGAGCTTTTGCGGGCCATTTCGCAAGAAAAGGCGGATTCTTTTATCCCGAATCGTACCCAAAACTAATCAGCACCGGACTCGCTCACAAGTGACTTGCCTACCAAATTTTGTGAAATTCAGTCTATTAGTTTTTTAATTAGAGTGGATACAAAATCTGCACAGACAGACACACAGACACACACACAGACGTCACGCTAAAAATGGTTTTTTCGTATTCTAGAGGTCTTGAAACGTGTAGATCCGTCGAAAACTCGAGTTGCGATTTTCGGCATGATTCCAATACTTTCCCTATATATTACCATGTATTGCAGGGAAAGTAATAATGACATTAATGAGCAACGGAGTAGGATGAAAATCGACTTCATAACATAATTATGAACATTTTACTTATTTTTCAAATATCGCTTAAGTGTACCCATTTCTAGGGCAAAAGATGTTACACCTCATGGCTTCCTGACTTGGGATTCAAACATGGCGAAATCACAATTAAAACACTCTATACGAGGACTATGTTTTGCTGAAACAAGGAATCCACTAACATTTCTAGAGTTTCAACTGTAATTTACAATCTGTGGTTGCACAATAAAATATTGTGTGTGTGTGTGTGTATGTGCGTGGGGGGCATTTATACCGGAGGCAGCATTTATCCCGGTGTTACCCAACTTATATTTATCGACTACGAGGCAGAAATTAAAGGAGTTAGATTTTTGATCTCCTTTCCCTTATAAGGAACGTAGAAAGTGAAATTAAAAAAAAAACAAATATCTCCAGATTTTCCAGAAGTTCCTCCCTTTCTCCAGTGACTTCGAAAGCTTAAACATTTGAACACTCATCGTGCAGTAGACGGGACAGAGTCTAACGAAATCTACTTTTCAATTTATCCCTCGAAGCTGACAAAATATGAGAGGGGAATGGAAATTATTTTCAGAAGTCCGTGTAGTGACCTAGAAGAATGAAATTTTGCACATTCACAATATCGCCCATGGAACACAAACCGTGCCAGTTTTTTTATAAATATTATAATTTTTGGCATTAAGTGCCACACATTGTTAAACAACATAACAACTATTAAATTGCTACAATTAAACTTTTCAGGGTATTAATTTTCCTGATTTCTACAGGCTTAAATACTATTAGAATTATAAAAAAAAATGAATAAGTGCTCTCTTTTATTTCTTTTTATGCTGGTAAATTAGCATGTTAGACTGAAGATGATGCACACACAACTATGCCACTATTACCATCCTCCTTGAATTAATAAACGATGAGCAGATCAGCATTCACCATCAGATGACAGAATATTAATAAAATGGAGAAAACTGATAAGAAAATGGAATGAAATTTCATGCTCAAGAAGTCATATTATTAATGGCATCGCAGAGTTCATTAATTTCTTAATATCGCAATGGATATTGGGCTTGGATTAGATTCGGATCGTGCAGGTTTGCACATTGTGGTACTGTGGGACGTGGAATGAAAAATAAGTAACGTTTAAAGATTATATTAATATATATTGTTTATTAATCATTGAAAACATGGCCGTTGATCTCATAAAGTGGAATTAACATTTTAACGTACATCGCTCGTTGTTGTGCCGCAAAACCCTCTAATTATTTTTACCTTTTGTGTAAGTCCTGAAAAGAATTATTAATTAATATTAAAAGATTAGACTATTTAAAACTTAAACAATATAATTTATTAACCATATCAATTTATCATCAACAACAATTTATCATTTATATCATTTCTCATTTATTATCAATTTTTATTTAACTATTTTAGCTACGGGAGATACGATCAGCAATATTAATTTTAGAAGATGTCTAGGACCGGTAACATCAGAGCACATACCTTCCAGTTTAGACTTGGGCTCATCATCTCGCTTGCATCAGTCTTAGTGAGCATCAGTCAGTACAACCATAACTCTATAGTGTGTGGCATCAGTCAGTACAACCATAACTCTATAGTGTGTGGCTCTTACTCGTACTTTTCACTTCGACTGATACTTTATATCTGCATACTATAAATGCAACTCCTAAGTCATCTCTGCTAGGTCATGTTCGCCTCGCTCCTTTTGTCACACTCCTTTCAACAACACTTCGTATGAAACTTCTTTCAACAACACATTTCGTGTCAGACTTACTTCTGCAACATTTCGCATTCGAGTTACTTCTGCCACCACATTTCGCATCCGACTCGCTTCTGCAACATTTTGTATAAGAGTGACTTGTGGTTCCTTCGGCGGTGGGGGGGGAGGTAGCTCCGCCCTTCTTCCCCTTGTTGCTCGTTGGTTCTTCTGAACCCAATGGCGTCACTTGACATTTATCAAGGTCCCTCTCAGCCCATTTGGCCTGGGACACCCAAATTTATTGTATTTGACCTAAAAGTTCAGGTTGTTGTAAACTCCGGCGCCAGCTAGACTAAAACATTTGTTAGCCGTTCTATGCACCATAAATATTGCAATAAAAATGCCTCATATGAGGACATATTCTGGCCTCACAGGTACATATGCTGACGAGTTCATGAAAAGGACAAAACTGGTCCATAAATGCTGTTATATGCAATGGGTGTGCAATCCATACCTCGGGTACACTCTGTTATACACACGTTATCATAGAATAGCTGAACCATCAATAACATCAACAAAATTTGCTATGTTTCATAATTTTTCGAACTGCTATGGAGACCGACAAATTGCAATCCAGCATCGAATTTGATGACCAGAAATATAAACCTCAAGTTCCAGGCAGCTACAACGGTCGTGCTCAATCTTTCTGAAAGCTGATGATGGTTGCATTATAGGATTGAATTTGTTGGTGTTCGTGCAGGTTTACAAAATTGTGGTACACATCAAGTTTTTTTACGTCGTTGCAAGTATCAACTATTCCATGATGACGAGTGCATAGAAATGATAAAACTGGTTCATAAATGCTGTTATCTCCAATATGTGCATAATCCTCACTTCTGGTATGCCCTTTACATATGGATTTTGTGAGGATTATATAATGTTGACATTTCATATTATGATCTATTTTGTACAAAACTTATTGTAGTATCCGGAGGTGAAATATAAGCAATACATTATAGTGTAAGGGACATCATTTTTAACAGTATATATTTAAAGAAGTATTACATAAAAGTATTCATTTAGTTACTATAAAACACTAAAGCTATATTCCGGCCGACTGAAGAGAAAACACACAAAATAAAATAAAAATTTGCATTTTCTAATTTACCGCTTTAATCTTCTACATCAGTAGTTACAATGGGTAATTCGAGAACTTAATATGTTACTAATTGATATAATAATTGCCTAACATGTTTTGTCTTTCCAGACTCAAAAAAAGCCTTCTGGTGACCTAAATGACTGAATATATGAACACTTATATTAGCGATCACCCGACAGAATCTAACAGAGGCTGAATATTGACTCCCTCCTGGGAAGAAGGGTTTCTTTAAAAAGCCTTTCCAGACCAACCAGACCCCCCACCGCACCCCCACCCACACACACAGTAACCCAAAACGCTGAATTTTTGTATAGAATAAATTGGGCATGTTTTATAAATCAATATTCTGAGATCCATGGTGCACAAACAAGGACCTTATATAGTCATAATAATTTATTTATGTTTAGAAAACATACGGATTACGATAAAATACATTTTAAAATTCTTAATAAGCGGATGTTACGTGGCATCATAAGAGAGACTTTCCGCATTTAACATAAATGAATTTTAATGGACGTACCCAATATTTTTCTTCAAAAATACGTATATTTAAAGATAAAAAAGATAGTAAAACTGAAATTGCAATTTTGTAAAATATAAAAATGGACTAAATTCGAAAAATGTTTGGTTTTTCATTTTAAACTTAGTTTAAGAATGCAGCCAGGACAGACAAAAAAATCTGATGTAGGCAGCACATGACCTTCCCTGCAGACTTATATCCACATTCTCTTTATTTTAATTAAATTTATTTCACTTTTAATGCAATTTTCTTTCTGATTCTATTTTATTCTATTTTCAAAGGTGGCGTAGAGAAAATACGAAAAACTAAAATATCTCGAGAACGGCTAGGCCTAGTGTAATCGGGTTGGTCTTATTCTTTTCTTCGTTAAATATTACGTACAAAACAAGCATTTAATGGATATATTTGAGCATACGTAGTTCTTTAGTTTAGATTTTGACGATTTTTGCGGGCCATTTTGCAAAAAAAGGCAGGTTATTTTTTTCCGAAACGTACCAAAATCTAATCAGCACCAGGGTGATAAACAAGTGACTCATCTACCGAAAAATTTTTGTAAAATTCGGTCCATTAGATTTTCAGTTAGAGTGGATAGGAGCTTTTGCGGGCCATTTCGCAAGAAAAGGCGGATTCTTTTATCCCGAATCGTACCCAAAACTAATCAGCACCGGACTCGCTCACAAGTGACTTGCCTACCAAATTTTGTGAAATTCAGTCTATTAGTTTTTTAATTAGAGTGGATACAAAATCTGCACAGACAGACACACAGACACACACACAGACGTCACGCTAAAAATGGTTTTTTCGTATTCTAGAGGTCTTGAAACGTGTAGATCCGTCGAAAACTCGAGTTGCGATTTTCGGCATGATTCCAATACTTTCCCTATATATTACCATGTATTGCAGGGAAAGTAATAATGACATTAATGAGCAACGGAGTAGGATGAAAATCGACTTCATAACATAATTATGAACATTTTACTTATTTTTCAAATATCGCTTAAGTGTACCCATTTCTAGGGCAAAAGATGTTACACCTCATGGCTTCCTGACTTGGGATTCAAACATGGCGAAATCACAATTAAAACACTCTATACGAGGACTATGTTTTGCTGAAACAAGGAATCCACTAACATTTCTAGAGTTTCAACTGTAATTTACAATCTGTGGTTGCACAATAAAATATTGTGTGTGTGTGTGTGTATGTGCGTGGGGGGCATTTATACCGGAGGCAGCATTTATCCCGGTGTTACCCAACTTATATTTATCGACTACGAGGCAGAAATTAAAGGAGTTAGATTTTTGATCTCCTTTCCCTTATAAGGAACGTAGAAAGTGAAATTAAAAAAAAAACAAATATCTCCAGATTTTCGAGAAGTTCCTCCCTTTCTCCAGTGACTTCGAAAGCTTAAACATTTGAACACTCATCGTGCAGTAGACGGGACAGAGTCTAACGAAATCTACTTTTCAATTTATCCCTCGAAGCTGACAAAATATGAGAGGGGAATGGAAATTATTTTCAGAAGTCCGTGTAGTGACCTAGAAGAATGAAATTTTGCACATTCACAATATCGCCCATGGAACACAAACCGTGCCAGTTTTTTTATAAATATTATAATTTTTGGCATTAAGTGCCACACATTGTTAAACAACATAACAACTATTAAATTGCTACAATTAAACTTTTCAGGGTGTTAATTTTCCTGTTTTCTACAGGCTTAAATACTATTAGAATTATAAAAAAAATGAATAAGTGCTCTCTTTTATTTCTTTTTATGCTGGTAAATTAGCATGTTAGACTGAAGATGATGCACACACAACTATGCCACTATTACCATCCTCCTTGAATTAATAAACGATGAGCAGATCAGCATTCACCATCAGATGACAGAATATTAATAAAATGGAGAAAACTGATAAGAAAATGGAATGAAATTTCATGCTCAAGAAGTCATATTATTAATGGCATCGCAGAGTTCATTAATTTCTTAATATCGCAATGGATATTGGGCTTGGATTAGATGGCATTGTTTTACTGTCGAGAGTACATATAAGGTAGATGAAAGATAAATGCGTTAGGTAGGAATATATAGGGAATATAAAAATAATTAAGAAAAAAATGTCATATTTATTAAAATTTATATTACTGAAATAAATTAGTGTATGTTCTTAGTCATAGAATCCGCCAATCAATATGTCTGTATCAGTATAGCATGACAGATACCTGTATTATGTATCAGCGAGGAAATTTCATGATTATGCGTTATTCTTTAATGATATGATGCACGTACTCATATACTGACTTGCGGCAGAGGCTCAACTTTTTCAAAATGCATGCGGTCCCTCATACTATGCATCTGTGAATGAAAGCATGGTATGATTTATTTCTTCTTTTAAGTTGGCTGCAGGGTGTGACTGATTTTATCAGTCCCACCGAGGTTTGCAAAATTAGTACATATCAAACTTCCTTGCTGTTACTTCAGTTATTAGCCATCGGTTAACCGTTTGAATGCTGTTTCAAATGTTAGGCTTGTGATTAGAGATACAAGTTGTCGGTAACTCTTTAATACACTCTAAATAAAAAAAATCGACGCACCAAGAAGGAGTTGTCCGATTGTGATAAAAATTGGTGGATGTGAAGAACATACCTAGAAAAAGAAACGATTAAAATTTCAGAACAATTTAATGATTTAGAGTTTGACAGTATACGAAGGGAGGACGTCAGCAAGGCGCTGATCCACCTCTGGACTAGATGCAAGATATCACCCGGCGTGGCATAGACTGATTAAGTTCACGGATGGTGTCCTGCGGAAGGTCTTGCTAAATTTTCTCCAACTATCGGGATAAATCATTAGCACCCCAGGATGGTTGCAATCGCCTTCCTATAACTTCCCAAATGTGCTCTATGGGAGAGAGATCAGGTGACCTAGCTGGCCAAGGAAGTGTTGAACAAGCTTGAAGATAATTCATAGCAACACGTGCGGTGTGGGCAGGGCATTATATAGTTCAAAAGTAAGTCCGGAGGTGTCGAAAAAGAAACGGTAACACAACCGGTCGTAGAATGTTGTCTAGGTACCTCTGTGCTGTCAGTGTGCCAGAAATGACTGCCAAAGGGGTCCGGCTATCAAAGGAGATGGCACCCCAGACCATACACACCTGCAGATATACACCTGTCCAGATATACACTTGCTGAATGCGCAGTTCCGATGCGCTGGAGCTCCCAATATTTTTTCATTGCACACCAAATTTTATGCATTTGCATGTTCACTCAAAATGTATTTGCATACCAAATTTCGTTACAATCGGACAACTCCTTCTTGGTGCATCGATTTTTTAACACTTTACAACAAAGTTGAAAAGTGTTTATGACTTTGTTCATTCTGTCTGTCTGTCTGTATGTCCGTTAGCACGATAACTGCCGTAAAAATGAGTTTATCAAAATGAAATTTTAGTATGTTGTTCAGACGGTCTGTAGGACCTATGGGAATATAAATAAATAATATCACCCAATTAGTTTTTTATTGAACCCGGGTTGAAAAAATGAAATACATTGAACCCTATGGGACCTAATTTTTCAAACATTTTTTAAGTAAATTTAAAATTCACGAATTGCTTCGAAATTTTTAGGAAATATTCACATTATCCCATAGAATATATATAAAAAAAATTCAGTAAAATATGTTAAGTAGTTTTTTAATTAAAAAATTATTTAATATAGGGAAAAAAACAAATTCAATTAAATTCTGACTTTGGGATATCTTCCAGAAAGAAAAGAGAGAGATGTTATATAATAAATATCTCCCCATTTGTTTAAACGTTTTGCATATGGGAGTAGCTTCATATTTTAAAATAAATTTGGTAGATAACAATTTTTCATTTTTTTAAAATTTTATATAACTCTTCATGATAAATTTAATTGATGGCATTTTAAATGCTCTTTCCTACGTCCTAGAGAGTTAAAATTTGGTACACAGCTTAAATTTGTTGAACATTTTATTCGACAAAAATTTGATGGATCTTTAAATATAGATCATACATTTTTTTCGAAATGGCCTGAAAATAATCCCCGTTCACTTCTATAAACCATTGGTGTAATATTGTTAAAAATTCTGATGTGGACAGCACATGTCTTTCTCTGCAGACTCATATTCACGTTATCTTTATTTCTTCAATAATAATTTGAGTTTATCTGCACAAAATAACAGCCATAAGTATTTTAAATGACATTGAATTTGCACGTTAAACTTAAATTTGGTTCTCATTTGATAGCTGGACTTATTGTCAAAGGTGGCGTAGCGAAAAAACTAAAATATCTCAAGAACGGCTAGTCCTAGAGTAATGGGGTTAGTCTTATTCTTTTTGTTGTCAAAAATCACATATAAAATAGGAATTTAATTGATATAATTGAGCACACGTAGTCTTTTATTTTTATATATAACGATTTTTGCTGGCCATTTCGCAAAAATAGCCCGTTCCTTTTTCCCGAATCGTAGTAGAATAACCTACAAATGATTTATATACAAAATTTTGTTAAATTTGGTATATAAATCACTTGTAGGTTATTGAAATATTATACTCCAAATTTTGTTAAATTTGGTTCATTAGTTTTTAGCTAGAGTGGATAAAGGCAATTTCTGCGGCCATTTCGCAAAGAAGGCAGATTCTTTTATTACGAATCGTACTATAATCTAATGAACATCAGGATTTCCCACAAAAAACATACCTACCAAATTGTATGAAATTCGGTCCATTAGTTTTACAATTAGAGTGGATGTAATATCCACACAGACACACAGAAACATACACAGATACACCCTTACACACACAGACGTCTTCCTAAAAGTAGTTTTTTCGTGTTCTAGAAGTCCCAAAACGTGTAGATCCTTTGAAAATTCGAGTTCCGATCTTGGGCACGATTCCAATACTTTGAGTACATACACATACACATATATATTATCTGTGTATTATCTGTGTATCTAAATTCCGTGCCTATGCAATTACAATAGTTGTGATTTTAAATGATCCCTAAACTTTTATTATTTCTTCAAGGAAGCCTAATTTTAACATATGCAGAATGCAAATATCTCAAGCGATTGTAAGATGAATTACATAAGAATTGCTGAATTTTTTTCACACAAAATTATTTAGCTCTGGAGTCTGGAATACAAGTTATATGAATGAAATATTCATTGATTTTGCATAAAGAATCAGATGATTTATATTTCGATACAGTTTTAAATATTTAAGTATAATAAATTACTGTAGTACTGTGATAATGTAAAAGATATTACCACTGAATGAATCACATTTTAGAAATTTTTAAATGAAATTACATTTCAGTTGGAAAGTGTTTCATAATCAATGCTTATGCATGATTGATCTTTCTTGTTTTGTTATAGAGTATATATTCATCAAAATTATATGTCTAATAAAGGTTTGTCAATTTACCATCATCAAACGCATAGAATAAAATGGTGACTGTAAGTAAAGTATTTAATCATGTCTTTACTGTCAAATGGTTAAATACAGATTGATTAATCATGTCTCTACTATCAATTGGTTAAATACAGATTGATTTAATTTGATTTGAGGCAATTTTTAAACATGGCTGTTGATTTTAATTGTTAGATATATTTTAAATTAATAACATTTGGTATTCATTTCTTAGAAAATTAAACACTTCGCGTTCATACACTTCTGGCACGTTCACCACCAGCAGCAACAAATCTTTTATTAAACCATCAGTTTCACAAAATCGAAGCGGTATGAATTTATGGAAAATCTTACTGCATATAGTTGATTTTCGGTCAATTGATACTTCATCAAAAGTTTGCAAATGAGAATGTTTGATTGTAATCACTTTATACGTAATATATTCCTGTAGGATCATATTTCTTTAACGACTTTAACAACGGTCATATTACTCACCCGAACATCGCCGTCACACTATCATTCATGGAGGACTTCGCGATGAAACAATAACTGCATACCTAAATTTTGAGGATGCAATTGTTGTTTTTTTATCAAATTGCTTTCCATGAGTTCATTACCGACGATGTATGGCTTTCTGTATCTGTTACAGTATTTTGATTTATACCATTATTCTCTAAATAATTCAAATATAAGACCAAATACATGAAGTTAAGAGAACTACATTTATATTCTTAAATCTAGATGCAAGTCTAAAAATGTTTTTGGGTAATTATAATTACATTGTTGGAAAAGCACCCCAGAATCGCACAAAGCTAATTTGAGTAATACTTTTGGAAATATGAGTATATTTTTACTAGTTTGTCTTGATATGACAAGAGAGTTATTATATTAAAATATTCATATTTGTATAATAAGAACACATTTCACTAAAATGTAAAAATATACTAGCTGTATTTAGAATTTGCATTTTGGGAATATATCGACTTGAACTAAAATAAACTTTTAAAAATGTAAACATACAATATTATAACAATATGTTTAGTAAATAATGCTTTTAGTTATTTCAAATAAAAACATTTCCTGCGTGGATTATAATACTTAGAGAGGGAACATAATTTGGCTATACCTCGCTGTTGTCTAGTTTCGTTTATGCGAAGTATAATTACAGACATAATTAATTTATATGGCTCAAACTCAACTCATGCAAAGTTAATATGGCATCTCATTTACATGAATTATTAATTTGACTTCAGTTGATTTACTGCAGACAAAATATTCTAGTATAATTAGACGTTTTAGATTAAAGGGGAAAATGCTGTAGTATCATAATTTGTTTTAAAAATATTATTTATAAATAATGTGTAGCAATTAGTGTATGTAGCGCATTTCGAAATTTTCTTATATCCATACATATTATTAGCAATATACCCATTCTTTTTACGGAATATATAGTGCAAAGAAATTTAAATTTCATAATTTGAGCTGAACTTTAAATATTTGGAGTCTTATTTAAAATGTTATAAGAATTCTCACAAAAATGAAAAAAAAAAACTAAGTTATCCGTGCTGAGATAAACAGATAAAAAGAAACACAATG
Source organism: Amaurobius ferox (assembly GCA_951213105.1). Taxonomy (NCBI): domain Eukaryota; kingdom Metazoa; phylum Arthropoda; class Arachnida; order Araneae; family Amaurobiidae; genus Amaurobius; species Amaurobius ferox. The sequence goes on along the minus strand of OX578139.1, from coordinate 93,910,823 downwards.
TGGAATTTTATTTACATAGCTAATGACATTTTTACAATTAAATAATACTTTCTTTGTAACTACGTTTATAAATTTCTAATTAGGAACAAAAACATAGTAAAACATAGAAAGAACGTTTATTTATGACCTTTGAGAGTAAAATGATTTTTATTTAGTTAATTTATAAAGATACCTTAATTTTAGTGATATAGGCACAAATAACGAGCGGGTTATTTTGTCGGATTATGATTATAATTTATTAGAGTTTCAAAAACAAATAGGTCATGTTAGTTTGCATCACGTTTGTTTGGAGACTTATATAACGATTGTGTCGCTCAAAGTAAGGAAGCAGACTGAGCCAAGCTGGCGGCCACTCAATTTTTTAGTGGGACCTATCGGGGTTACCAATCAAAATTTCATGAAATTTGGTTCAGACTTTCTTCCGTGATGATGAGATAAACAGATGCATTTTCGATTTTATTTATATGGTTTTCTTATATCAGCAGGAACAACATGGCGGAATCTGAAAGAAATTTCGAACTTGGAAGTATCATGCTTCTCGGATGCCTGTCTGTTGTCAAATTTAGGCATATCCTCCTCAAAAACGATAACAATGGTGAACGGAGAATTAAAGAATCTTTGGCGAGATCTAATATCTAAGATTCAGGCTAAAGTAATTCCTCCGTGTATGACATACACACATGTTTCAAATATAGTCTGGGGGTATCACAAATATTAAATAATTTGTGTTCTAATCAGAGAAATTTCCGAGAATTTTCTTTGGTTCTACTTTTTTACACGATACATATACGTTCACATTGCATGACAATAGTTCATTATGGTATACAAATGTGTACCACAAAAGTGTACCACCAGTGTAACAATATATCGCATTTTAAAATAATTTTTGGAAAGCAGTACTTTACCTATACAGTAGTATGAGTAAGTAAAAATCAAATTATAGCTATGTAATTTATACTTTATAAATGAAAATACTGGTATAATCAATTTTTAATTCTTAAATATTTATTAATGAAACGAGGTACCTCATAATTGATGTATCACTTAATTGTAATTTATTCAGAGCAATAATATGTTTTGATTAGTCATTCTTAATCCATTTTATGGATGATCAATTTATTCTAATATTTTTGGAATGTATTTGCTGTGGCTGACAAAAGCCTTTTAAACATGTGTTCAACGATTGGTATAATTTGTAAGATTATACTCATCCGGGCTTCATAAAGCTCTTAATGCCGGATAGCAAGGCACAGGCCTAATTCAGATAATCAAATCAAATCCAATATAATACTATAAGCATATTTAATAATGAAATTGTGTGTAAAACACATATAATCATGTGACAGCTAATTGAAATTTAAAACGTGAACATGGAAGTATGGTTTTAAGAATAATAACTCTGCGAATTTATTCATCATGCTCCATAAATTTTAATCACAGATAGAGCCCAAATCATGTGCAAATACATTCCATGCAGATAAACTAATCTATTCGCTGTATTTATTACTCAGAGCGGAATAATTGATTTCTTCATTATTCAAATTTCATTACAGTATTATGTAGCCATTGTTTGAGCGCAAAAGGATTTAATTTCGTGAAAAGAATGACATTATAGGAATGCATGTGTGAAGGCTTTCTGTGTCTTTCAGCGTTCGGTTTATTAAGCTTCATAAGTTGTTTGGATTTGTTCTTTTGTTCGGGAGTTTCATTAGTACTGATTACGCTAACATCATAAAAGAGTGGCGCGGCTTTAGTTTGCAAAGGATAAGGGAGTTCATTAAGAGGGGTTTTACTATGGGGATGAATAATGTTACTTTGATATTACAAAATTAACTATTTTTAAGATCAATAATGTATTATGGGGTAACACAGATGTCGCCTCGTAATTCATGTTTCCTACATATATTTTCTTGTTTCATGATAAGAATTAATTTTAATACATATTGCTATTCTGCACAATAAAACTTCAGAATATCTTTACTGACAGAATCTGTCTAAACAGGGCGTCAGGAAATCTCAGTTTGTGTACCCATTGCTAACAACGATATAAACAAACTAGATTTATACAGCAAATACGTGCAATACACACAAGAAAACTGCCTAAGTACGAAAATTTGATGACTTGACACATAGATTTTGACATATAACACAGATGTCGCCTCGTAATTCATGTTTACCTACATATATTTTCTTGTTTCGTGATAAGAATTAATTTTAATACATATTGGTATTCTGCACAATAAAAACTTCAGAATATCTTTACTGATAGAATCCGTCTAAAGAGGGCGTCAGCAAATCTCGGATTGTGTACCCATTGCTAACAACGATATATACAAACTAGATGTACACAGCAAATACGTGCAATACACACAAGAAAACTGCCTAAGTGCCAAAATTTGATGACTTGCCACATAGCTTTTGACACATAATTTGCACATAACTTGCACAAAATTGACAGTATCGCATCTATGGAGACAGGCAAATAAGCTTCTTACTCAATAAGATGAAACACTTTCATTAAAGAATCATAAGAAAGTTAAACAATGCATAAGCATCAATTAATAAACAATATCACGTACAGCTTTTTCGAGGATACATTGAATCCCCTTCTTCTGTTCTAATTAAATCAAACTCTAAGTTGACGAATTGCGATCAACTTTTCAATTACTGCAATGATAATCGCGATCCGCCGATCCGGTGGTCGAGCGGTCAGGGGCATGCGTTTCCGTCTGATCGCTGGATTGCCGGGTTGCGTGTTCGAATCCCTCCAGCGGGCATGGACTTTGAGGCAAAGTCAGACTTCCGCCCTTCGGGGAGTCTCTATAAAAGTGAAGCTGCAAATCTCCTCCTGTTCGCCATGGGACACCCTGGGGGGTCTTGTGGACGTGGTGCGTAGACGCTCCTTCACCACGGGGGGATTAGTAACGGACGAACGGTAATCGAGATCCCATTTTAGAATATGTATACCGTAATCATGGATAAATCACATTGATAATATAATTCAAACTAATAGAAAACAAAAATTTGCGAAACGTTATAATATACAGCACTAAATGTAGAATGTCTAAGTACATTAGTTTGAAAAGTTTGCCTAAGTGCATTAGTGTAATATTTTTCCAACGGCCAGGTACTTGATATTACATTATTTTCCTATATAGCGGTCAGAACATGAACAATTTTGCCGCCATACCACGTTTACCCATGTCATCAGTATTATGGTTGTGTATGATGTTGAGCCCTTTATCCATCCAATTTAGACAGACACAGAACGGGGGTGGCAGCCATAGGGACCGTATCCTACTATCCCTGTCCATTACTTTCGATAGGACATTCAGACCTACAAATTTAAAATGCCTATACTCCGCATATACACAGGTATAGGTTTGGGCAGCGGTGAAGATAAAAGTCAGGTATTCCTCGTGCGATCCTCTATTCATAACCACTGGGCTATTGCTGCCCTTGGAAAATTATTATGAGAACCAAATTAAAAATCAAATAATTTGCATGTAATTTATTGCTATAAATAGAAAAATGGTATCAATTTTTGTAATCACGTGCATTTTTTTATTGCAATTGGAATTCAAAAGAATTTGTGAAATTTTGCAAATAAGAGCTTCCAACATGATCATTTCTCGTAAATTGTGGTGAAAATTCTTAATGCTTGTTAAATCCCGGATGATGTTTAATCATAATAATGATGTTTTGCAAATATCAGTCAAAATTATGCAAATATGAAATTCAATTTATGTAATGGAATTCAAATATGTTTTGCTTATTGTCCATGGTACACATTGGGTATTGGACCGCCGGTTGGATGGTTTTTGTCTAGCACAAAAAATATGTTGGTGAATATCAATTTCAATCTATCAGCGACATAATTAAAAGGTGCCATAGAATCATTTTCTCAATAAACCAATTAAATGTTTAGTATATATCCCAAAACAGTCTGAAAATTCTCCTTAGGGCAGTGTTTTCAAATTGCGTGTCGCGGCCCTCATAGATCACGACTCCCATGATCACGACTCCCATGGATCACGAAACCCATGGGTCGCGATGCATAGTTTTCCTCAGAATGATGAGCTGCTCGCTAGTAACCTTTATCATGGCAGTAATGCTTAGAATCTAGGTACATTGCCGACTCCATATTACATTACCTACGCTATCTCTTTTATAAATCCCGTCTATGATCTAATCCTATTAAAATTAGGAATAAACACTTACAAGAGAGAAGCATTCTTATTTATCGATTGAGAGAAAGTGAATCCAGGATCACATCAAATGTACTGAAAATCCCCGTTAACTGCAAGACAAAGTATCACAGATAAATCACAGGTATACCTGTATATCTCGCATACTGGTACTTTCCTCTGGAGATGGTGAGTTGCATTATTTTGTTACATTAAGAAAACATAATGGCCATAATAGAAAGTAAGAGAAAATGAACTGACACACAAGTGCACAACGTGCAAGTATATTACGCTTAACAAAAAAGTGTAATAATTGAAAAATACTTCAGAAGGACTCACTCTGTGATTGTACAGAGGTACTAATATGGTACCAAATCTCCATGTAAAAACTATTATGGAATCTGTAGTCCGGGACATAATTTTAATGAGAGAGGATACCTGATCTCATCGATTTCACATATTTACCGAATGAAATAATTAAATGTATTCCTGGAACTTAAAAGGATCTATCAATATAAGGGTCTATGAATCCAAGCGATGTGCATCATTTCTTCAATCGCATCCTGTGACGCAAAGTTGAAGCCACTGATGTCCCTGCAATACAATGATTTAAATGATGCAGTTCGCACAATATGCTAGGTATGGAGTCAAATCAGGCTCCCTCAAAACGAAGCTTCCCTCTTTTTGACTCCAACCTGACGTCAGAACTAGTGTCCCACGTGAAATGCATCATTAAAATCAACGTATTGCTGAGAAGTGACGTAATCTTGGTATCACAGGACGTGACTGCAAAAGTGACGCACGCCGCACGTGTGCACCGGACCTAAGAGTGCTGTAAAATGGGCTAATTGAAACATACCAGTCCATCCGTCACCCACCCATACGTACACCACAAACTCTACACATACAGTAGCTCAGAACAGTTATAGTCAGAGACATAACAATTTGCTAGAAAAAGCAAGTAACGCTTAGGGGCTTTAGGGCTAAAAGAGACCTCAGAAAGAAAGGCAGAACTAAATTGGCGCCATCGTCACCTTAAATAAGTAAAAATTGTTTTCGAGCTAGCGCATTCACAGCGTGATAGATAAAATCACTAATTAAAATCAACAAAGATTTATATGAATACTGGAAACAAACAACGCATTTGGGTTTATGGAACTAAGGGAAGTTTTGAAATCAACGCACTTAGATTTACTGCAAAGATGCAATATTATTCAGAAAGAATATTCCAATAATCTTTTCACACCAATTCCTCATTAAATTTGCACATTGATGAAATAATATCTAAAACCACAGATAAAGATTCAAAATTTCGTACACGTATATATTAACAAATATAAAATCGACATAAAGTGAATTTTCAGATATGTACTTTACATTATTGCTAATTTTATGCTATATTAATATGGCTGTGGTAATAGCTTCTGTGGAAAGGTCATCGTTTAAGGACGAACTTTTAGTAGATAATTCTGATAAATATATTAAATAATTAATGATGACTTGAAACTCCCATCAAAAACCGAACATTTGAAACAACATTTAAATCACACTTCAAATATATATATATATATATATATATATATATATATATATATATATATATATATAATGATGATTTAAATGTTGTTAACTTTAAAACTTTAAAAATTAATAATTCATAAACTAATAAAATTAAATAAATGCCGTTTGCACAGACATAATGGACATGCAGCCGGAAACCCGGAAGTATATTACCAAAACATGGCCGAGGTACCCCGGTTGAGCATGCTTTACGTTTGTTGTTCTGCATTTCCAGATATATATCTCGATTGTTATGAGACGGGAACGCATTTGTTGAATGAAATGCTTTATTTGCGATATGTTGAAAACATAATTTTGGGTACAAAAGAAATTAATTATGATATGTATGTATGAAAATGATGCAAACGTATGTATGAAATGAGTCAAATGATGAAAACATTACTTATCGCATTTATGGGAAATGAACAGATTTTAAATTTGATGTTAGCTTCGTTACATCATGGACTACTTTTTGTAAGTCTTTCGAAATATTATTTTGAATCAGTTGTCAAGACACAAACTTTTAAACCTTCGTAGTAGAGACAGATATGAACAGGATAAAAGGTTTTTGATCGAGGCAAAAACTAAAGGTTATCGGGTTGGATTTTTTAACAGTGTAAATTTAACCTTTTATGGATTAACTGCAACCGTTATTAATTCTTGATTAATGGCTTAGTTATGTCGTTGGAGATTTATTATAAATAATGACAGTAAGTTGTATATGGGATACGCACTTTTCAACGGTTCAGAAAGGATTATGTTTAACAGTTATACTTTTCCAACATTTTGTGATTAGTTTCAGCGAAAAAATTGTCTGCTTGTTTCATTTATCTATATAATTATAGGCACAAAGGACCTAGAAAAGAAATGTACCAGCTTCCGGGAGTGTGGTCATGGCGTAAAGCTTCAACCAGGGTGTGGGGATCACAATCCACCTTGGCCATCTTTTGGTACTATGCTTTTTTCTTATTCACTTTGAGTTTCATTTAGGTTTTAACAGGTTCGAAACTTGCCATTTGGATATTATATATATTTATCCAGGGTGTCTCAAAAACATTGACCTTGGCTTTTATTCCTTAAATACTGATCTTACACATCTATATAAATAAAATTGCAAATCTGTGTGTCTGTCTGTCTGTTTGTTCTATCATCACGGGAGAATGGGTAGCTTTGAAATATCCGCACTTAAATTTTTGTCCATGTTTCGAGTTTCTACGACCAGTGGTACTGGAGATATAAGTAAAAAGCGAAATTTTCGTTTGGCTCACCATCACGGGAGAACAGCTGAACCGATTGAATGAAATTTTATGGGTAGACTTCAAATAGGCCCCCTTAAATTCAGTCCAAGTTTCGAGTTTCTTAGACCAGGGGTTGTCGAGATATTAATGAAAAAAGAAACTTTTTCCTAGGAGTTCTACTCTCTAACTCCCTGGTTCCTTCAAACGCAAAGGTTTTAAACGTTTGTATCAAACGTAAAAGTGAATTAAAAATTTCTCTGCGCTTGGGGGCAGATTTTTGCTCTAAATAGTCATTTTCTGAAATCATGAATTGTTTGAAAACATGAATTTAAATGGAAAATCTGTCACCATGGTTTATTTTTCACAAACATTTACTCAACGATAAAAGTATTAAGAAATCAAAATGGTTAACTAATTTTTAGCATTCAATGAGGATATATCATGTTGCTCGATAACGCATTTAAATTAAATGTCTTTGTTAATGTTTTTTATTATTTATTTCGATTTAAATAATAAATAAATAGATACAAAAATATATTTTATAAATGAACAGTATGATTTTTCTTTTATTTATATTAATTGCAGACTGCGTACATCACATTCATTTCTTTTGGCAAAGAGTTTTCAAGCTTATATATTGTGTTTAACAAATAAACTTATACATTGTGTTTAGCTAATAAACTCATATATTGTGTTTATATAATAAACTCATATATATATATATATATTGTGTTCAACTAATAAACTCATATATTGTGTTTAGTTAATAAACTCATATATTGTGTTTAACTAATAAACTCATATATTGTGTTTAGCCAATAAATTATTTTAGCCCATTGTAGAAACAGTAAAAGAGTAGAATGGGTCTATCTTCTAATACAATTTTAGTGTTTTAATTTAGTATATACAAACGTGATCACGATATTTTATTCAGATCTGCAAATTCAAAGCTAAGAATTTGTTGGGATATCGCTAATTTGGTAACTTTTCTTAAACGTTGCCAAATTGACGGAAATGTCGCGAAATTGATAAAAACGACGCAAATCAATGAAATTTAATTTGTTTTGATAGAAGAGAGCACTGAAATGATGTTTCGTTAGCATTTATCTGTCAGACCAACCGTCCTACGTAGTTAGCAACACTTTTAACGAATATTTAAAATGTCACCAAATTGATAAAACTGTTTGTAAATCCATAAAAATATCTTGAAATTGATAAAATTCCATTACATAAATGAAATGAGTTGTGTTTTGTTTGGGGATAGTTGTGCGATGATATTTCATCATTTTGTCGGCAAATGGGATTGTCAGTTCTACAGTCCTACTTGGCGATAAATTTGGCGATTTTTAAAATGTCACTAAATTGACGAAAATGCCGCCAAACCTTCCATAGAGATAACATTATTTAGACGATATTTTTCCAACCAATTTATTTGAAGCAAATGATATCATGTCACTTAGCAACGTATTTGAATCACATGTGTTTATGCTGCAGACGATTTTCATTAAATATTTTCCGGTTTAAATAATGAAGATATGTATATAAAATAAATGTCATTGCCATTACATTTTTGACTGGATAATATCAATTAAGGTCTTCAGGTTTAAGCATTAATATTATTGATATTTTCGGGGATTAATGATTCAGAGGTTATCGATATTTTAAGATATTACATCATTGTTTAATGTCTTCAAAAATTGTTGAAACTCACATATTGTAAGTTGTACGAGTAATCTTCCAGGAATGCACGGATATATCTTCTAATCTACGAGAATATAAGTAGTACATGTATATCGGCATATATTTTGACATATATTCGTATATATATATCAAGTACGGCCTTTTGGTATGAAGATTAAGGGGATTATTTATATTTTCAATGTATTACGTCATCTGTTTTATTTTGGCAAATATATTTGAGACTTATATTGTAATACGGGCAAACTTCAATACTAATACCCAGACATATCCTTTAATCTACGACATTATAAGTTGTACGGGTATACCTTCAAATATAATTTAAGCACTTTCATTTTGGCATATATTGGTATAAACTACTGCCTTCAGGTTTAAAGATTACGGGTTTATTTTAATTTTTAATTTATACATGTAATCTACTAATACAGGTTATATCTTAAGATTCGCGTATATAAGTAGTACGGGTGCCATACAATTTTAACGCTTTTATTTTGCATATATTGATTCAATTCCATATGTTTTTGTAAATGTACTTACATAAGGGGCCAAGATGTTTTATTCTTCTGATCTGCCGTGAAGACAATTTTGTATAGCGATAGAGATTCTTAAACTTATTTTTAGGGGCATTATTAAATATTTTAACAGAATATTTTGATTAAAAATGTCCTTTAGTATACTCTAGGAGTTTGCATATGATTGCGAATTTTATGTTTCTTTATATTATTTACTCAGTACGAAGAGCGGGTATGCTGCTAGTATATAATAAATTACAAAGTTGCGTAAAAAAAAGATCCAGAATTTTATGAAATCGATAAAAATATGTTTAAACAAATTTGGTGAGGAATTAATAAGAAATTGAAATATGAATATTTACAGCGAGAGTGCAAATGACACAATGCAGAAATGCATCATTGGCAAATAATATCTGCCTCTTATCTTTAATAGATCTTAGCCTACTATCTTTAATAGGCATGTATGGAAAATATTTTGAACAAGATTTGCAATATTTGTGTAGAGTTATGATTTGTATTTTTGTACCAATAAATAGCAAATTTATTATTTATTTATGTCATCAATATTTTCTTTCGTAATTTGTGTATGACCCTTGAAACGCGATTTGCCGACATGATTTTTCCCCTCTGAGAACCCATGTCGATGAATCGAAAAGTGATTTAAATGTCGGCATGTATGTCTTTTCATATCTCTAGGACTTTTTATGATAAAATCCTGAAATTTTGAACATCACCTTATTAGTGCACGAGGCACAGCTTACTCATTGGAAATGTTTTTGTACGGGGGACGTATAAAAATTTAAATTTTGTATTTTTTTAAATTTAATGCCCTTGAAAATTTTTATCAATTTCATAAAATTATGCATCATTTTTTACGCAACATTGTAATTTATTATATATGTCTAAGATCAATATTTAAGGAATAAAAGCCGAGATCAGTGTTCTTGGGACACCCTGTATATTATGTACTAGCCGCCTTTGGCGACCAGCCTGTTCGCAACCCTTGAAAATGCTGATCATGGCAAATTCCAACCGTGGCAAACTCGTTGGCGCGACCTACCAGAAAGGTGTAAGGTAACTGGTTGGACGGCCAGGATGTGCCACCCAATTTAGACCGGAACCCAGTGGGGGAGGCATCCACAGGGAACGTACCCTCCTTCCCCTACCACCAACCTCTCGGAAATACTTACGGACCCATATGTTTAACATTATCGTACTCCGTGTCAGTGGCGGAAATCGAACCCGGGCCTACCGAGTGCAATTCTCGCGCGCTAATTTAAATTTTATAATGACCATATGATAAGCGCTTAATTCCATCATCCTCGTTCCATCGTTCCATTATTTAAAATATCCATAAAATTAAAATATCCATTTAAAATATCTATAAATTAAAATATCCATTTAAAATATCCATACCAGAAAGGTGTAAGGTAACTGTTTGGATGGCCAGGAAATGCCACCCAATTCAGACAGGAACTCAGTGGGGGAGGCATCCACAGAGACCGTACGCTCCTTCCCCTACCACCAACCTCTCTGAAGGACTTACGATCCCACATGTTTAACGTGATCGTACTCCGCGTGAACGCGGCTGCAGTTTTGGCAGTGGCGGGAATCGAACCCGGGCCTACCGAGAGAAATTCCCGCGCGCTAGTGCAAATCCCGCGCGCTAACGACTGGGATACTTCGCCCTCCGCGACATTTTCCATAACTTTCTTTTTATTTACCGAATTTAGACCGGAACCCAGTGGGAGGGGCACCCACGGGGACCGTACCCTCCTTCCCCAACCACCAACCTCTCGAAAGGACTTACAGACCTACATGTTTATTCCGCGTGATCGTACTCCGCGTGAACACGGCGGCAATTTTGGAAATCGAACCCGGGCCTACCGCATGCAATTACCGCGCGCTAACCACTGGGCTACTTCGCCCTCCGCGACAATCTCCATAACTTTCTTTTTATTCACCCAATTTAGACCGTACCCTCCTTCCCCTACCACCAACGGCTCGGAAGGACTCACGAATCCACATGTTTAACGTGATCGTACTCTGCGTGAACGTGGCGTAAGTTTTGGCACTGGCGGGAATCGAACCCGGGCCTACTGAGTGCAATTCCCGCGCGCTAACCACTGGGCTGCCGCACCCTCCGAGACAATCTCCATAACTTTCTATATATTCACCCAATTTAGACGGGAACCCAGTGGGGGAGGCATCCACAGGGGCCGTATCCTCCTTCCCCTACCACCAACCTCTCGGAAGAACTTACGGACCCACATATTTAACGTGATCGTATTCCACGTAAACACGGCGGCAGTTTTGGCAGTGGCGGGAATCGAACCCGGGCCTACCGCTAATTTCCCGCACGCTAATTTGCAATTTAAAATGACCATATGCTTAATTCCATCATCCTCATTCCATTGTTTCATTGTTCCATCATTTAAAATATCCATAAAATTAAAATATCCATTTAAAATATCCAAAAGTTAAAATATACATTTAAAAAATCCATATCGTTCCATCATTTAAAATATAAATATAATAATTTATATGGAGTAAAGGAGCTGCATTCAGAACCGTGACGTCACCTCCACCTTGACGTCCCCACCCACCACCTTCCCTCCTTCTGCGGGGGAGAAACGCCGGTTAAGAAGCGGCACGCCGAGCGGAACGCCGAGAAATTGAAATTCGGAAACTTTTTAAAATCTCGATCCTGTGGGCAATACGGAATATTTCCTGACCAGATTGGACTTGTAAGAATGCCAGATGTTTGACCTTTCTAAAAATGTAAATTATTAGTCGAAATTATGAGTAGTTTTTACGATGGCAGGATTTAAAAACGAAAGTTGGTTTTTTTGAACAGAAAGTAACTTTTGTTTTAAAATCTTTAAAAAATATTAGAAATCGAAATTGAAATTTGAAATTGATATATTTTTACTCGTAATTGTCTGCTCTTTCCGATGGTGTGATTTGTTTTTTTCTACGACGTCCGGATCGTGGAGGAAATAGGGCAAAAAGTCAAAAAACGGTCGAAATCGCATAAAACATTAAATAACAAAAAAAATAATTAAAATTTTAAAAATCGGTTTTCACGTGTCCCCTTCCCCCCCCCCCCCCGGGTCTCCGATTGCCAAATTTGGTAGCTCTCCGACGCGCGGTCGCTGAACGTATAGTGTATAAGACATACAAACAGACAGACACACACACAGACATTGCCTTTTATTATTTAAGATATATAATGCTGACAGTATAATTATGATATCATTCAAACAATATGATATAATACAATATGATATAATTCAAACAAATGAAATTAGCAGTCTTAAATTATACCGCGGTAGCCAAAAGATATTACTGCCATACATATAGCAAATATACTGCCATATTATTACTGCCATACATATAAGAACTGGAAATGTATCACAACCAGTAAAATAAATATGACAACAAGGTATACCTTGCCAAAATCTCATAAAACATTTGTAATGCCAAATACATTGCATCTTTCTAAAATCATTGAATACAAGAATGTATTATTTTTTAAATTCTGTAACAGACAAAATCTAGTATGGGAATGAATTATCACACATTTTATGAGACATGCCAGAATATATATTTATATATATTTCACTTTAAATGTATTTCGGGATTTTGGAATCTATTGAAACTTTTATAAGGAAAAAAAAATTAAATATATTTCCGGTTTGTAAACGATTTGAGTTCGGACATTTTCATACTATTACTTCAGGCGCTAAATGTATTATATAAGCCTTACATTCTTTGTAAAGAAAATTTGTATTTTGTACATTTTCCGTGTGAATAGAAATCTATTATTCATTTCAAAAGCTAAATAGCTTTATTACACTTTTAGGAAGGGAAGAAATGAAGATGAAAATATTGGTGGAATATATCTTAGCTTTCATTTGTTCAATTTATAGGATATTGAGCATTACGTTAGCTTTTTAAAGAAAAAAACTTCTTCCTTGGAGGAATTCAGTATGTTTCCTTCCACAATAGCTTGGGAAACATATTTATTTGATGACTTGCTTCAGAAAAATATAGTAATATAAAACGTTTTTTTATATTAAATCTTTTGTAAGTGATATATTCCACATGATTTTAGCCAATTTCGAATGGCAGCATATTGGGATGCAGAATATATATTCAGAACGTACATACAGGATGTTATCAATTCAATCAAATTGAACGCACGCGCAAATTGCACAACTAAAGTGACAAAATGTCACAACTAAATATATTAAACGATTAAAAATAGAACAATGGTTCCCATTCTAAAACGCTTTACTTAATGTAAACTGTCATCGTATGCAAATTTTGATCATGAGTTACTTTTGTGTAAAAGGGGAACAAAATATTACTCTTTATAAAGACCACATAGAATTTTTTCTTTAATAAAAAAATACTTTTCATAGCACAATTAGTCAAAAAAAATTCCACTATCGTTCAATCAAAATTATTATATATATTATGATTTAAAGTATTCGGATTATTGTAGAGCTATATATAGCTTTTGTTAAAAGCAGTCAATCATATAAGTCGTCGAATTGAAATGTGTACTCAATGAAATTAAATTTTTGTAAAATCTGTGGAATCTATTGCTCCTACTGTGAATACACAGACGGGTGTGCTTTAGCAGTCCGTTACTAATTAGGTGAAAAATTATATCAGCTCTTGTGGTGACACAAAACACGCATTTATGTTATATTCTGATGTATTACAAATAAACAATATTTAATTATGTGTAAACATTAAAATTTGGAAGCAACAGATACGAAAGTCCCACTAACTAGCTACAAAAGCTACATATATACACGTGGGTTAAGATAAACAAGAAAGATCAATCATGCTTAAAGCATTGATTAAGAAACACTTTCCAACTTCAATGCAATTTTATTTAAACATTTCTAAAATGTAATACATTCCTCGGTAATATTTTAAAACTTCTCACAATAATACATTGATTTATTATAGTTGAAAACTTAAACATTCATCCAAAAAAATGAACTTCATTCAAATGACGGTATTGAAATATAAATTTGCCTGGTTTAAATATCTCTAAAATGTGATATATTACTCGGTAACAATTTTAGAATTATCATAATACCACGATAATTTATTATATTTAAAAACTTCATCGAAAACAACTGAAATTCATTCAAATGACGTCATAGAACAAATAACACGCCTGGCTCTCTCTAAAAAAGCAGCATTTCATTCATAAATAATTTCCCATTCATGTCATTTATCACAATACTATAATAATTTATTTTATTTAAAAATTAAGACCATGGAGCTATATGTAATTTAACTCTATGCTTAAAACTTCATCGCAAAAAATCGTCCTTCTCTCGGTAAAGTCAATGAACATTTCTTTCATATCAGCTATGCAGACTCCATGAGCTAAATTCTTTCGCATTAAAAAAATACAGCAATTCCTATACAACTCATCCTACATATTTTGCTGTTTACATTTCACATAAGTGAAAAATAGGCTTCGTTAGAGAAATAATCAAAGTTGGATGCTCATTTAAACTCAAATATATTGTCATTGCGTTGTTTCAGAATGTAGATGCACAGAATTTAAGCGAAAATAAAGAGATTTTACGACGAATACAACACTCAATATGAATTAAAAAGAACTTTAAAAATGACGATTTTGAGACAAGATGGATGCCGTATTATATTTTGAAGTTGGTCACGTGATCGTTTCATATCATGGTCACGTGATCGCTTCATGCAAGAGGTGTAATTACTATTTTAATTTTTATTTAAAAAACTACTGAATATATTTCGCTGAATTTTTTTTTATATATTTTATGGAACAATTTGAATATTACCTAAAATTTTCGAAGCAATTTGTGAAATTTAAATCTGCTTAAAAAATGTTTGAAAAATTTGGTCCCATTGGGTTCAATGTATTTCATTTTTTCAACCCGGGTTCAATCCAAAACTAATTGGGTGATATTATTTATTTATATTCCCATAGGTCCTACAGACCGTCTGAACAACATACTAAAATTTCATTTTGATTAATTCATTTTTACGGCAGTTATCGAGCTAACGGACAGACAGACAGACAGACAGACAGAATGAACAAAGTCATAAACACTTTTCAACTTTGTTGTAAAGTGTTAATAAAACTTAAAAGCTGTGAACAATTGGTCAGACTTTGTGTCTTTATAACAGGATGGGTATATGTTGCAAAAACTACAGCACTTTACTAAAAAATCCCTGTAAAAATCATGTGATAGAAAGACCCCTCCCAAAAACATATTTTCTTCAGGTGGCAGGTATGCCCATATGTCATTAATTTGGTATACTGCAAAACATTTGCAAGCATGTTACTTAAAGTTTCAGGAGGGGTATATGTTACCAAAACTACAACACTTTACTAAACAATCTCTGTAAAAGTCATGTGATAGAAAGACCTCCTAACGACATATTTTCATCCGGTGGCAAGTACGTCCATATCTCGTTAATTCAATACACTGCAAAACATTTGCAATCATGTTACTGAAAGTTTCAGAAGGGCATGTGTCACCAAAACCACAACACTTTACAAAGATATCCCTGTAAAAGTCATGTTATAGAAAGACCCCACAAAGACATATTTTCATAATGTGGCAAGTACGCCCATATCTCGTTAATTCCGTACACTGCAAAACATTTGCAAGCATGTTACTGGAAGTTTCAGGTATGTCAGCTGTTAGTAATGGGGAGTAAGGTTGTAATGTCTCCTGATAGTCACGAAAAAATATATATATATATTAGAAAAATGTAGTAGAACAAATAACCAATTCAAGTAATCATGATATATTAACATCACCAGAACAGCAAAATCACGGTCACAATGCCGATAATAGAAAAGAACAACAGAGGCCCAAATTTGAAGATTAACTAGAATTAAATTATTTTTCAGGTCTGAATATTTAATTCAAATTAACTCCCAAAAATGCCTGTTGCATATTTGGCAATAGTACGTTACTATAAATGTCAAAACCCAGACTACAGGCACCAAAAGAGGAAAAATTGAAAATAAGAAAAATTATGAAATCTAGTATTACCATGAGGCAGAAACCCTTCATCTTTCACCACATGTAAGGGCGAACAGTCGCAACAGTATGAAAAATATCGAGCAGCATCGGAATGTACATGACGAATTACAACCTAAGTGACAGAGCAAACGTTCACAGCAACCCTCCCAAACCCATCCAGTGAGTCAGAGCAGGAGACAGGGCAATTGCTCATTTAAGCAGAACAGAATATAAACATGAAGCATAGTTGAAAATTCTTACTAAACAAGTGATTTATAGAAGAAATGAATAAGAGATGGCCACTAAGCACCATTATAAGGGCGCTCAAATCGTAGTATGAAACTGGCTACAGTTACAATTTTTAGCTAAAATTTAGCTAAGCTTATTTTCCGATTTTATTATTTTTCTATTTTTTTAGTTTATTTTATTATTATTCATTTTTATTTAATTATATAATTAATAAATTTTATAATTATTTTTTCCATATTATTAGCCACTATAATTGGGAAAGCTGTCTTGGATATTATCGAGTTTAAGTTGATACACCGAGTTGATAATTTTAATTACGAATTTGGGAGGATATACATTGTTACTCGTTGTACCCAATACTTTTATAAAATGTGCTAATTTAAAATTTTCATCACAAATTTTATTGATTCTAAGAACCTGGTTTATTATAATATTTCTAAAAACTGATATATGCAAACAAGAGTCAAAGTGTTGAATTTTTGATGTATTTAATTTAAAATCTTGTCTTTTTTCATCTTCAAAAGTTTATAGCCATATTACAATTTTGAAAATCTAAATTTAAATCTAAAAAGTTTGCAACATTAGAGTCATTATTACTTGCATTTAATTGTAAATTATTAGGATAAAAGCTAAATACTATAGGAATATTATTATTTGATACACATAATATGTCATCTAAATATCTAAACATGTGCATAATATACAATCCTGGATTAATGTTCTTTTCATAGAAGAATAAATACAGATTAGTTAATAATGATGAGGCACACACCCCTTGTGGGATACCAAACTGTTGCTTAAAAAGAGTACCAAAATGTTGAATATAATTCTCATAGAGAGTGAAATTAAGTAATTTGTGTAAAAATAAATGTTGAACATTTTAGAGTGATATTATATTTTTCAAAAATTTCTAAAATAATTATATGCAGATCATCTATTTCAATATTATTGATCAAATCTTTAAAATCAAAAGTATAAATACTATGAATATGAGTAAGAGTTTTTAATTTCTTAACTAATACAAAACTGTTTTTCACAATATGACAAATATTTGAGATATCATCTGACAAGGACATTTCACTTACAATTTTTAATATTAATTTACCTGCATTAGTAATGTAAGAATTATGCCCACTAGTAATAGTTCGAAAAACTACAGAGGATTTATGAAACTTGGGTACTAAAACAAGATATGGAATGTTATTACAACTCTTTTTTAGATAGATTTGCTTATATTTGGCTGATATTCTATTGGATAAAACTTTAAAATTAGTATTATGTAAATTATATATTGAATTTTTAAGAAGGTGTGACTGGAAGGTACTTGTATAGTAAAATTTACAAATGATTGAGTAGATACTACTAGCTTTATCGACATAAGCAATGATAAAAACATTTTGAATTTCTTTAATATCCTTTTTAATTGAATTAAGTTTATGTGATTTATTAATTTTTTGAATATATATATATAGTGATTTAAGTATTGCTCTATTAAGTCTATATATATATATATATATATATAAGGATATAAACAAGAAGAAAAAATAAGCGAGAGCAAGAGTGACCATATGATTTGCATAGAATGGCAGGGGTGGATTGCGACACCCCTTTCCCGCTTAAAGCAGCTTTTACGACCCGGGCAACGCTCACGGCACCAATTTAACTCAATGGTCAATCTCCCACATGTGCAAAGACAGAAGCACCCGAACGGACACAAAAGCAAAGATGGAACCAATCAAGGAAGAGATACACCCAACAATCCAACATGAAAACACCACATTTCATAAGGGAAAGTCGCGCATACGCGAAAAGACTTCATGATGATAGGATCGCAGATATGAATATATATATGATTAAGAATGCTCATTTAGATTCAAACAAAGCACAATTTCTTTCTTTGAAAAATTAATAGTAATAATGTTGTAAAAAATATCTAGGGTAATTTCTTTTCAATGTATCATTTATTATTTTATTACATTCATAAATGCAGTCTTTTTTAAAAGTACTGTAGTTTCTGTTTCTTCTGAAGTATCCGATAACAATATTTCTGAATATATTTTTAGTGAGGTTTGAATTCCAATCAATAATATTATTAATTTTGATATTGTATGAATTTCTCTTGTCGTGTATGGTTGTATAAATTCCATACTGTTGGTGTTTTCTTATTGACAAATCCAGGAAGTCTGTCGATCCATCCTCACTGATCGGGTTTTCAATTAAGTCTAATTCTTTTGGGTAGAATGCAAAATCTATGTCAGGGGTGTTTGCATAACCCCCTAATATCACATCGTCAACATAACGGAAATAAGGTATTTCCGATAATATATGGGTTCCTCTTTCATATTTGGATAGATAAATATCCGCCAATATTGATGAGCATGCACCACCCATGGGTATGCCCTTGACTTGTTTGTAGTAATGCGTACCGTCATATAGTATGTTTTCATTCAAAACCAACTCAATCAAATCCAAATATCTTCTAAGAGTTATATATGGTTTTAAATTGTAGTATTCCTCATGTAATTCTTTCAAGATCATTTGTAGGTTTGTTAAATCGATGTTATTAAACAGGTCCCGGAAATCGTAGCTTCTGGAGTTCAAATCTTTATGGCAAAATTTCAGTCGGTCTATCAATTCCTGTCCGTTTTTTAACATTATGGAGTTTTGCCTCTTAATATCAGTCATAACACATTGGAGTAATTTCAGAAGTTTTTAATTTGCTTGTTCCAGGTATGATCCACATCCCACTGTTACAGTTCGACCGACTGAAATTTTGATAGCTGTATATAGACCGACTGAATAGCTGTAAATAGACCGGTACGCATATGACGGTACGCATTACTACAAACAAGTCAAGGGCATACCCATGGGTGGTGCATGTTCATCAATTTTGGCGGATATTTATCTATCCAAATATGAAAGAGGAACCCATATATTATCGGAAATACTTTATTTCCGTTATGTTGACTATGTGATATTAGGGGGTTATGCGAACACCCCTGACATAGATTTTGCATTCTACCCAAAAGAATTAGACTTAATTGAAAACCCGATCAGTGAGGATGGATCGACAGACTTCCTGGATTTGTCAATAAGAAAACACCAACAGTATGGAATTTATACAACCATACACGACAAGAGAAATTCATACAATATCAAAATTAATAATATTATTGATTGGAATTCAAACCTCACTAAAAATATATTCAGAAATATTATTATCTGATAATTCAGAAGAAACAGAAACTACAGTACTTTTAAAAAAGACTGCATTTATGAATGTAATAAAATAATAAATGATGCATTGAAAAGACATTACCCTAGATATTTTTTACAACATTATTACTATTCCTTTTTCAAAGAAAAAAATTGCGCTTTGTTTGAATCTAAATGAGCATTCTTAATCATATATATATTCATATCTGCGATCCTATCATCATGAAATCTTTTCGCGCATGCGCGACTTTCCCTTATGAAATGTTGTGTTTTCATGTTGGATTGTAGGGTATATCTCTTCCTTGCTTTGTTCCATCTTTGCTTTTGTGTCCGTTCGGGTGCTTCTGTCTTTGCACATGTGGGAGATTGACCATTGAGTTACATTGGTGCCGTGAGCGTTGCCCGGGTCGTAAAAGCAGCTTTAAGCGGGAAAGGGGTGTCGCAATCCACCCCTGCCATTCTATGCAAATCATATGGTCACTCTTGTTCTCGCTTATTTTTTCTTCTTGTTTATATCCTTATATGCCACTCTGAATGCAGAGCTGCTAAGCGCCACATCCTGTGTAAGGTTTCTATTTTCTCCTTTACTTAAATAGGAGTTCATTTCGTGATATACTTATTTTTATATGTATATATATATATATATATATTTCCTCATTATGTCTTAATTTCTTTTATTTCTTTGTATTTTGTAGAAAATTTTGGAATAGTGTAATATGAGTTACTACATACATGAGTTACTACATACATATGAGTTACTACATTCTAACATTGGATTTACTAATTTATATTTATATATATATATATATATATATATATATATATATATATATATATATATATATATATATATATATATATATATATATATTCATGAACGCATGTAATTGTGGATTTCCTTATCAGTAACATTATCAACACTGTAGCTTAAAAAAATAGCAAAGGTTTCCGATTGTTTTACAGTGTAGTAAGAAGTTGTAATTGTGATAGTAAATACTTGGGTTTGAAGAAGGCTTCGTTTCATGGGGAATTATCTGTTTCGAAGAGAAGAGTAAGATTTTAAGGCCATATAGAGAATATTTTGAAGCCGAGAAGAGAGTACTTGATCCTAACGATGGATGTTGCAATCATTATATTGACGATCTAGAATGATTTTTAGAATTCTTCAAAAGCAGGTCTTACATCAGAAGAATGGGATCGCTAAATTGACCGTTGGTGGCCCCGTTGCAAAGGAAGCACGACCTTAAGTAACCACTGCGTTGAATCTATGCTAAGCTATTTTGTGTCCGACAACAAACTAGTGCCATGATATTTTATCTAGTATATCCTATGGGGACATAATTGATACATTTCAAGATATTTTAAGATAGTGGTTATTCAAGCCTATTTCCGTGTCTTCACATCGTCTGCTGTCAAAAATCCATCTTAACGCATCCTTTAAGTTGTTCTAAATTTCTTTTAATATTTAAAAATAATGTTGAATTTTTTTTGGTAAAATAAATATTATTTGGAATGAAATATTATTTTTATTGAAATCTTCAAAACATTAACTTATTGCCTTTCATCATTTCTTATGTAACAGTCATTAATATTCATCTATAGACATTTAAAGATATGTTATTGTGTTTTTAATTATTTATAAAATCACAACGCCTTTTGTTAAATAACTTGGTATTAATTATATAACATGTAATCATTTATTTATTAATCACTTTAATGGCACATCCCAACTTTCTTATGCCAGTACATACTTGATGCAACACATATAATAATATATTATCACCGCACAGTTAAATTTTTGCTAACTGTAGGGCAGAAAAAGAAATAAAGCTTAACTTTATAATTAACGTTAATTATTATTAATCATCTTATCTTAACATTGCCGTAAATTCTCATATTAGTGGACTTATTATTGAAATCGTACATTGCTAGTTGTGCCGCTATATAAAACCCTCCAATTATTTAATTTTCGTGTGAGTCCTGTAAAGGAATTATTAATTACTATAATACTCATTGACTGCACCATTTAAACTTTAACAATAAAACATTTATTAACAACATAAATCTTAATTAAATTCAATCACACTATTTTATTATATTATTTCATCGGAATGGACATATGTGACCAAAACGGAAACGCCTAAATAGTAGTTAGGACCAGATATCATTTTCAATGGGCACATACCTTCAATTTCGGCCTTGGGCTTTAATCGTGTATCAAATGCTTGCATCAATTATTTGTACTCGCCATAACTCTTTGGTGTGTGGCTCCTTCTCGTACTCTGATTGCACTCACACATTAATATATCTCCATTATTTTGGAACCTCTACGGTACACTCTACAAGTCTGAATTCCCCAAATCCAGTTATCGTCTCCAAGTTATCTTAAGTCGTATTAGTACATATTGGTATCTCACTCTTTTAAGTCATGTTAGTTTCTCATTCTTCTCTAGTCTGCTCTTAAGTCAAATCTCCAAAATTGTCTGCTTGATTCCTGGATCACATGCTGTGGTTCCCTCGTTGGGGGGGGGGGGGGAATCCCCCTTTTCTTCCATTTGCCGAAATGAGTTTGACGTAACAATCTTCTTTTTTTCATTGTTTACTCCTTTAACCAATGGAACCATTCCACATCTCGTATGGCCCAGCTCGTACCCCTCTGTCATGGCACACCTAAATTTGTGGTTTTCTGACCTTTAGATTCACGGGGTTATAAAAATCGGTGCCAGCCAGACTACAAGTATTGTTCGCCGTTTTGGCCAACATAAATTTGTACATAAAAGTGTCTCATCAAATGTGAGATCTATTTCTGGTCTCACACCAACATATCATTTGGATTCATTTATCGTGACCACAGTTCCTCTTAAAGTTCATATTTGTAAACGAAATCCACACTTTAAAGCTCCAGATTACGCAGTAACACTCCCTAATCCTCATATAAGTAACACTAACTGCGACTATGTTCACACAGAATTTATTAGATCAATTTTCTATACGCGAAAATTAGATTTTCTATTTTTTCACCAAACATTAGCTGTAGTTTTATATGATCCTCCTTATTCAAAGTAACTTTGAACATCAGAATAAAAAATCTCAGGTCAATATCAGTGACAAAACATTATCCTGCCGTCAATTATGCCCCCTTATGGTGGGCTTAATTTGCTAAAAAGTCACGTTTGAAGAGAAAAGTATACAGAGTCATTTAAGCGACTTATAATAAGACTTTGGGAAAAACATGATGACATTAGGGTAATGTGTCAAAATACTTTGATAGATAGCCCTCTGTCGAATGAAAAATGCATAGGATAGGGCGAAAGATAATGCTAATGGCGTTCACAGTTGTGTGGTTTCTATGATACTCATTATAGTAAGAAAAATGCTTTTCAATATTAAATTTGCAGTGCGGTCATTTATATTTCGAATGAGTTTAAAAGGATGCATTTCATTGCACCAGGGAAATCACTATTCAGAAAATGGTAATTATTTAGAATTGTGAATTTTTACGTTTTATTCGTGTTTTGATTATTGAAATAGATTGCATGTTTTATTGTGTTGGTGTTTAAACGAAATATTTACGAAAAATATACTCTTAACATTTTTTGTAAAATTTTACACAGTTATATTCGTGTTTCGATTATTGCAATGGATTGCATATTTTATTGTGCTGGTGCTTAGATAAAAAAATCTGATGTGGGCAGCACATGGCTTTCCTTATATAATGCAATGAATTTACTACTTTTAGAGTATATATATATTTTTTATTTTATATGGCTTTTTGATTATTTTTTGAAAAATGTGCAATATCTCGAGAACGAGCCACGTTAACGTTCTAAAATTTATGTCAATCGTTTTCTAATGAAAAATTACATAACAAATGTCTATCTGCGTAACTTTATTAGCGGATATGATTTTTTGACGTTTTTTACAAAATTTCACTCGAAAATTTAGGGAGTTCTGAACATTCGATTGCGTATAAAAACAATAGGCTTCCAGTGTTTGCAGATTGTGATTTTTTGTACCAAATTTCGTTCGAATCGGTCCATTCGTTTGTCAGTTATCGTCTCCACAGACTCACTGACACACACACACACACTTTCACACACACACACACACACTTTCACACACACACACACACTTTCACACACACACACACACACTTTCACACACACACATATTCTTTCACACACACACGCACACACAGAGAGAGAGAGAGAGAGACATCACTTCAAAATGTTTGATTCGTGATCAGGTATGCTTGACACGTGCTCTCCCGTCGAAAACTCGAAATCGAATTTTAGATCCTATCACAATATTTCCTTATATATTATGTATATAAGGAAAGTAATATTTATGAAAGATATGTTCTTATCATCTTTTTTTAAATTTTTACAAAGTTACATTCGTGTTTTGATTATTGAAAGACAGTTCATATTTTATTGACTTGATGTTTAAACAAATTATGAAAAATGGGTTCGTAATATTTTTTTCTGAAGTATGACTTAATATTCACAGAATCCTCCTATGCAGCACTTTCTACATTTATAATAGTAGTAACATTAGAGATAACAGCATCCATGGACTAGTTTAGATCTGGACTAGTTAGTTATAAAGTATACTCATTTATATATAAGAGACGCAAATTCGAAAATGTGTTATTGCAAATTAAACTGTCGGTTTTTGAAGCATGGCATAAGTAGTCTTCATTGGAATTATTACTGCTATTACCGAAGAATAGGCCTCCTTAGAAACTTTCATATTTGCAAATGTGGCCAAATTTTGCGAAACATACTTCTTAAAACAAGAATTAGTCCCAATAATCCGCATCTTTTAAAGAAAGGGAATATGCATTTTGTTCGACATACTTGGAAATTTCAATTTATATTTGATCTTATAAAAATAATCTATAGTATATAGAAACATCAATTTCTTCAACTTCACAGTTGGTGAAAATTTTCAAGCTCCCTATATCTCCCTCTGAGTACTCTAGGTGTGTACGAAAAGCACAGTACGCTAAATAACATGAGCCCATACCAGTTTATCGCAAAGTGTTTGTTGGTGCGATCTCACCGAAGTATTATCTTATTTAGGCGGTCTCATGCCGATATATAAATTAAATGATGTTTTTAATAATTAAATATACCATTTTTAAAATTCATTCATTACATTCGCTAGTATTTATTACATTTAGAAATTTAAAAAAAATGTCAAAATATTTCGTCTAGCTGGAAATAGTATGCAGTATATTTTTGAAACATAAGAACGGTGTTAATAAGAAATTATTGCACACAATTTTAACACCGACTGCTCAGAATGCTGTTCGTAGCCTAGGGTGAGTTCGTAGGTTTGGATTTCAACACAATTTCAACAGTCTTAACGTGAAATTTGATATTAAATATTAAAACAAAAAATGAATATTTTATTTTTGCATGCTCTATGTTTTCAATAAAAACACTTCGGCGACTCCTTTATAATCTCTTGAGATCCCATATGGAGTCGCGACCCAAAGGTTGAGCACCACTTGTCTGATGCAATAGTTCTTGTACCTGACCAGTGTATCACCCTATTTTCTGACACAATACTGTTCTGTTCTATCGTATCAGCGTATCACCATATTTTCTGATACAATAGTTTACTATCGTATCATACCAGCGTATCACCATATTTTATGATGCATTAGTTTACTATTGTATCACATAAGTATATAAATATATTTTCTGATACAATATTTTAGTATTGTATCACACAAGCGTATCACCATATTTTCTGATACAATACTCTATTATTGTATCAGAATATATAACATGATATCAGATTTAAACTGCATATACTTGATATATATTTTATCACTGGCATTAACGAGAAACACTAAAATCCCACTGGTATCAAAGCATGGTTATATTACCCGATCCCCTCCTTCTGTTCATAAATATTTATATGGCCTCTTGTTCTGAATTAATGGCTCACACGTCCAGGTATAATACAGTATCCGTCACAAATGATTGTCTGTTTGTGGCTACTCTTGAAAACAATTTATCAAATATAAATTTTTAAAGGGGATCACTTACGTTAGACGGAGATGGAAATTCATAATTTAACAAAATGAGGAAGGCAAAGTTATATTATTTTGATAGAAGTCATTTATTATTGATAATTAGCACTTAGGATGAGATAAAATTGGCGGTGCTTATCATGCAGGAAAGCGAATTAGAAACATGAATATGAAAATCCCCTTAGTATTTATAGCAAAATATATCCATCGTATTTTGCGATTAATTGGTTCTTTTATTTAAGAGCATTTGCGTAAAATATATTTTCTATTGAAACGTTTTTCTCAAATTATGAAGTTTTTCAAACTTCATTGTTGCATTATTGTTTATTGGGATTTAACTAATAGTAAATAAAATCGATAAAACTATTTTATTTTTTGCGATCAGAGAATGGAAGGTAATATAATGAAAGGACAATGCGATTTTTATTCATAAATATAACTTGTCCATTAAATATATACAAATGCTGTTTTATAGATAATGAAAACAGTCGTAAATTATAATTTTGAAAAACAAAACAGTATCTATAAAATTTTAAATTTCATATCAATCCGGATATGATTGAAAATCGCGTAAACAATCTTAGATTTAATAAATAAATAATATTAAATGTTCATTTATCCCATATCTAATTTTAAAATCATATTTTTATGTTAGGAGAAAAGGTACTCTTGAAGGTAATTATGTTTGATTACTACAAAATAGAGACACGTAAAATAATGCATAAATATTGTTATACCAAAATATGAGATTTAATAAATAAATAATTAAATCCCTTAATTATGTTTGATTACTACAAAATATAGGCACGTAAATTAAAGCATAAATATTGTTATACAAAATATGAGACTAAATGAAATTCCATGCTATGCCTACCTGATTATTTTATAGATTTTGAAAATGCTCACAAATTTTTGATGCCTGAAAAAATCCAATTTTTACTGCTGACTTTGCTTTAAAATTATATGGCTTCAGAATACACCATTTTCACTAATGTCATCAAACCAAATCGTTAGAAATCATCAGACGACACATGTACTATACTACTTACACAGAATAATTTTAGGAATGTAACTCTGAAACAAAGCAAGAAAGGCAAAAGTTTTATTTATGAAAATTTAAAAAAAAGGGGGTTTAATAAACCGTCGGAAAATAAAAAGTCATATGGCATGTAAGTATGCACATTAAAGGCAAATATGTAGGTCTGAGGTACAACTAGATAGACTTGCTTTAAAAATAACTCATTGCAATCAGTCTTAAAACTTTAAACTATTTTAAAAATATACTCCATAACAAAAAAATCGACGCACCAAGAAGGAATTGTCCGATTGTAATGAAATTTCGTATGCAAAGACATTTTGAGCGAACATACAAATGAATAAAATTTGGTGTCAAATGAATAAATAGTGGGAGCTCCAGCGCATCAGAACTGCGCATTCAGCAGGTGTATATCTGCAGGTGGGTATGGTCTGGGGTGCCATCTCCTTTGTTAGTCGGACTCCGTTGGTAGTAATTTCTGGCACGCTGCCAGCACAGCGGTTCGTAGACAACATTTTAAGACCGGTTGTATTTCCGTTTCTTTTGCGACAGGATTTACTCCCGGATTTACTTTTCAACAAGACAATGCCGGCCGCACACGGCACGTGTTGCTATGAATTTTATTCAAGCTTGCCCAACACTTACTTGGCCAGCTAGGTCTTCTGATGTCTCTTCCATGGAGAACAGTTGGACGGTATGAGAAGGCGATTGCAACCATTACGGAATGTTGACAATTTAGCCCGATAGTTGGAGACAATTTGGCAAGACCTTCCGCAGGAGAACATCCGGGAACTTTATCAGTCCATGCCATGCCGGGTGACATCTTGCATCCAGGCCAGAGGTGGATAAACGCCTTATTGAATTCCTTCCTTTGTATACTGTCAATCTCTAAATCATTAAATTGTTCTGAAATTTTAATCGTTTATTTTTCTATGTATGTTTTTCAAATTCACCAATTTCTATCACAATTGGACCACTCCTTCTTGGTGCGTCGATTTTTTTGTTATAGCGTGTACTTGCATACATTTTCAATAATAGATGTAAAGAACCTTGTTGCCACAATCGAAAATCGAACCCTGGATCTTCGAACTGGCCAGTAGCAAACGCTCTACCTTTGAGCTATTGGGACAGAATTGCAAGCTTTTATGGTCGAAGTGGACTTTGCATAGTTTACTATAATGTTGAGAAGGATAAGTTGAAAATGCGCTTTGTACTTTTTATGGAATACTAGCAGCATAACCGTTCTTCGTACTGAGTATATAACATAAAGAAATTAAAAATTAGAAATCATGTGTAAATTCCTATAGTATAGTAAATAATATATTTAATCAAAATACTATGTTAAAATATGTAATTTAATGCTCCTAACAAGAAGTTTAAAAATCTCTGTTCTCGCTGTACAAAATTATCTTCACGGACAGATCTGAAGAATAAAACATCCTGGCCCCTTTGTAAGCAAATTTGCAAAAAATATGGAATTGAATCAGTATATGCAAACTAAAAGCATTAAAATTGTATGGAACCTGTACTACTTGCATATGCGAATATTAGAAGATATAACTTGTATTAGTAGATTACATGCATAAAATGAATATATCAATAAACCCGTAATCTTTAAATCCGAAGGCAATAATTGATTAAAATATATGCCAAAATAAAAGTGCTAAAATTATATGCGACGCTACACCCGTACTAGTTATAATGTCGTAGATTAAAAGATATATCTGAATATTAGTAGAAGTTTACCCGTATTACAATATGAGTCTCAAAAGTTTTTGCTAAAATAAAACAGATGACTTTATAAACTGAAAATATCAATAATAAACGTGATCTTCATACCAGAAGGCCGTACTTGATTTCAATATATGCCAATATGTGTCAAAATATGTGCCAATATATGTCAAAATATATGCCAATATATATCAAAATATATGTCAATATATATCAAAATATATGCCAATATATATCAAAATATATGCCAATATACCCGTACTACTTGCATTCTCGTAGATTAGAAGATACACCCATGCATTTGTAGAAGATAACTCGTACAACGTACAATATATGAGTTTCAATAATTTTTGCCGTAATAAAACATTGGCATAATAATATGAAAATATCGATAGTCTCTGAGTCAGTAATTCCCAAAAATATCAATAATAATAATATTTAAACATGAAGACGGCAATTGATATTATCCAGTCAAAAATGCAATGGCAATGAAATTTATTTTATATACATACCTTCATTATTCAAATCGGAAAGGATATAATAAATATCGTCTGTCCAATAAACACATTGGATTTAAATCCGTTGCTAAGCGACATAATATTATTTCCTTCAAATAAATTGGCTGAAAAAATATCGTCTGAATAATGCTATCTCTATGAAAGGTTTGGCGACATTTTCGTCAATTCAGCGACATTTTGAAAAATCGTCAAATTTATCGCCAAGTGGGAATGGAGAACTGACAGTTCCACTTGGCGACAAATTGACGAAACGTCATTACATTACTATCCTCTAACAAAACATAATTCATTTCATTTATTTAGCGCGATTTTATAAATTTCAAGATATTTTTTTGGATTTACAAACATTTTTATCAATTTGGTGATATTTTGAAAATTCGCTAAATGTGTTACTAAGTAGGACGGTTGGACTGACAGGCAAATGCTAACGAAACATCATTTCAGTAATCTCTCCTAAAAAAACACATTCATTGATTTGTCGACACACAATTTCATTGATTTGCGTCATTTTTAACAATTTGGCGCCATTTGCGTCAATTTGGCAACGTTTAAGAGAAGTTGTCAACTCACCAATATCCCGCCAAATTCGTACCTCTGAATTTGCAGATCTAAATAAAACACCTTGATCCCGTTTGTATATACTAAATGGAAACACTGAAATTGCATTAGAAGATACACCCGTTCTACTCTTTTTGTGTTTCAATAATCGGCTAAGTAAATCTATTGGCTAAACGCAATAAGTTTATTAGCTAAAAACAATAGATAAGCTTGAAAACTCTTTGCCAATATAAAAGAAAGTTATGTTTGCAGTTCGCAATTAATATAATTAGAAGAAAAATCAAACCGTTCATTTATAAGATATATTTTATATCCATTTATTTATTATTCATATCGAAAAAAGTATAATAAACATTAACAAACACATTTAACTTAATTGCGTTGCCGAGCAACATGATGTAAAATAGATTCTTCCTCATACAATGCTAGTAATCAAATAACCATTTTGATTTTTCAATGTTGAGTAAAAGCCTGTGAAAAATAAACCATGGTGATAGATTTTCCATTTAAATTCATGCTTCAAACAATTCATGTTTTCAGAAAGTCACTAATTAGCGCAAAAAAGTCACTAATTCTCCCACCAAACTCAGGGATGCAGTTTTAATTTTTGAGGAGTGGATCACCCCGGAAGCGTTCCCGAGTGGAGAGCTCCGGAAGCGTTGTCCGTCAAACACACACTCTGTTTTATTATAAGTAGAGATTACTAACGTGAATGTACAAGAAATGACGCTTACTTCTTCATAGAGAAAAATAGTTTATTTTATCAAGTTCTTTAACTCTGTATAACTTGCTTTAAAGTCATTCGAATGAATAAAAATAATGGAGTTCTAATCTTTTACATACAAAATATAAAATTATGAATATATAATTTTATATAATTATAAACATCTAAATACAAAATTTTAACTGTGAAATTTAATATAACATTCTGAATATAAAATTATAAATTTAAAATTAAATATAAAATTCTAAATATAAATTAATAAATACAAATTTCTAAATATGTTTTTATACATATAATATTCTCAAATATAAAATTTTAAACATAATGTTTAATAGAAAGTTATAAACATTAAAATCTGACTATAAAATTTTAAATATAAAATTCTAAATATAAAATTGTATTGAAAATTCTAATTAAAACATTAACATAAATTTGTAAATATAAAATTATTAAGATAAAATTCCAAATTCTAAATTCTAAATATAACATTATAAATTATAAATTATAAATTGTAAGTTCATGTGTGTAACCGTTTTTGAATTATTCCGTATATTCGACACAGACTTACACACACATATGTAACCTTACACCTTTACGTTACACGTTTCTGGTAGGTCGGACGGTTTGGGTCTCAACAACAACACACATATGTAAGAAAACATAGATGACAGAACATATTTCTAGATATGCTGCAAATAAGTCCAGGAAAATAAAGTATATCGAAGAGAGCAAATTCAGCTTTGAGAAAACTGTTCATTTATGGAAAAGTCAGAAGCAAAGAAGGTAAGAATTTTAGAAGGAAAAAATAAAATTAATTTACTTAATAGGTTTTTAATTTTATATTCCCCCTTTTTTTACAACCATTTAGAGAAACTAAATTTTCATAATGAATTATTAGTTATTTTTATGATTAAAAGACATTCTTAATTATACTATGACGAATTTAAAATTCAAGATTGCTATTCTATTTGGAAAATTGACAGAAAATTAAAAAAATGTGATCCTAAAAGTCAAATTTAGTAAACATTTTAAAACATACTGAAGTTTATAAGGTATATTAATTATGCTATTAGATATATAATGTATTTTGCTTATTTACGCAAATAAAGAGCATAGTGCATTTCATAATTTTTTTTCAACGTAGAAAAGTCAAACATTTATATCCTGTTGGGCGATAACCCCGTATTTTTTTTATACCAAATACAATAAAATTAATACATATCTGGAAATTTGGGGTTAATTGCACATTTGTCAAAAATTACTCCTCTGGAAAGAAAAATATTCCTTCAAATCAATCAGGGAGTATTTTTACTCTTCTAGAAATATTATAGCTCGGTCTCTGATTATACTTATCTGCACAAATTCTAGAATTTTATCTCCATTGTTTTCAAAAAAGAGTTAGGTGAAAAGTGAGGTTTTGAAAATAATAAGTTTAAACTTTTCAATAAAACTTTTCTACATGCTTTGCTTCTCAACCAGCATCGGGCGCGGTTAGTACTTGGGTGGGTGACCACCTGGGAACACCGCATGCTGCTGGCACATTTCGGGCGCGGTAGCCCGTTGGTTTGCGCGCTGGATTTGCACGCTGCCACAACTGCAGCTGTGTTCATGCGGAGTACGATCGCGTTAAACATATGGGTCCGTAAGTCCTTCCGAGAGGTTGGTGGTAGAGGAAGGACGGTACTGTCCCTGTGGATGCCTCCCCCACTGGATTCCGGTCTAAATTGGGTGGCACTTTTCGGCCGTCCAAACATTAACCTTATACCTTTCTGGTAGGTCGGAAGGTCTGGCTCTCAATCAACAACAACAACATGATTTGCTTCATTTATAAATTTTTCGTTAAATGATCAAAATGCTTCATTTGTTTTAACAAAGGCAAACATTTTTTTTTCGATTATTTGATATTTAGGGATATATGCGTACACTAGAAATATGATTCCAGCAGAAAATAAGATGACCTATTGGAAATAGATCCCCGTGCTCCGTAAGTAATGGAATAAGAAATATTATAACATTCGATGATTACCGATTTAGTTTCGTACATAATTGGATAATTTAATACTGATTTGTCCACAACGGGACTAAATCAAGCTTGAATGGAGGTTTAAATTGGAATCTGAACCAACACCAACATGTATTCATACGGAACTCAATCCCAATGAAGACCAGAGAGAAAAAACCATATAGCTACCTATGGTCGTTGCACCTTACTAAAAGTCCTCTATGAGTAGAATATCAATATTTGTGATACTAGAAAATTTATAGTTACGATCTTTCTTGGAATGAAGAACTCTGAAATTCCGACAAGTAAACCACCAACATTTAAATGCTCTTTTTATTTACTTTTAGTATTTAGAAATTTATTTTATATTGTATCAGCACGAGTCAACATAATTTAATGCACGATGTATTTATACAAGTTTAAACATCTCCCCTGCGAATTATTTTACAAAAGGTAATAAACTTTCCATATAAAAATTAAAAATCAACAAAATACAACAAAACTAAAATATGTAGAAATAATTATAGAGCCAATTAATTATTTCGAATATGAGGCTATTAATTCTGGAAGAATCCAGTCTAAAATTTCTCGTCGACATGGATTTCTAATATTTGGAAATTTCAATCACGATCAAAATAGCTATAAATATTGTTAAATAAATTAAGGAATTCATTATATGTCATTTTAAGCCTCAATTTAAATTATCCTATTACATTTCTAACCTATCAGAACATTACCGACAAATATCTTTCCCAGCAGTTTGCGTTTATTTGGATATTGCACAATTATCTTTCAATATTGCAAAATTACACCACCTTGACACTTCGCAGCTCCAAATTTCCGAAATAAATAAATAAATTTTACCCACTAATATTAAAAATATTTTTCACTGATTACACCATAGGAAGTCAACATTTAAGTGACTAAACAGCAAAAAATGAACTGTGCAAAATTTCCTTTACCACCTAAAAAGCAAACTGCTCCTTCTACATTTATACAAAATACATCTGCAAGCGTTCCGACACACAACTTTTCACAGTCACTTTCTCTCAGAATATATCTATAACTGGAGTAACGGCATAAAATTCGATTTTCACGGGCGTATGGAACGCATCATCATTTATCAAACAGAATTACACCATTATATTGGGACAGATCTTTAAAGGCGGCATTAAATAATTCGAAATCCGATGATTTAAATTGATACTCTGATTCGCATTTTCTGTAGCAGCTGATAAAATATTAAATTTCGAATCCCATGGTGTTGAATTAGGTTGATCTATTTCCGAAAAATGAGTGACGTGCTGTAATATTAGAGAGTTATGAAGTTAGATTATATATGCTATATCAATATGTAGAATGCTAGGCAAACAATACTTTATTCATTATGTTACTTTCACTGGAGAATATAATATCTAAAATAAGATATTTCTTACTAAATCATGCTTTATATGGCAGACGCTCGATAAAGCCTTTAGTGGGTGAATTTTTTGATCTACAAGTAATGTCTTGTTAAGAGAATTGATATTGAAAGCTTTGTGATTCCTACAAGAAAAGAACCAACTTTTGAGGGTCTGAGTTTTTATTGTAAAAAAGTAAGTCTTATGGATTTGCCACTGCTGTATGAGGTACTAGTATATAAGATGTGGCTGATGGTGTATGGATTTTTTACTGCTGTAAGTTTTTGGCTTTTTTTTCTGTGTATAAAAATTATTTCATATTGTAATGCATTTGCATGAGTCAACATTATTTAAGCCATCATGTAATTATACAAATTTTTAACATTCCCGCAGGTTTAATGATTTTTCCTGCAAATTATTTTTAAAACAGAATAAATTTGAGCCTATAGGAAATGGAGATCACAGACATACAATAAATTTCGCTGAAATAAAAATGAAGTTATTTATTTACTACGTATGCAAAACAAAAAAAAATATTGAACGTAGTTGGCTACAAAATTTCTAGAATAAAAAACTAATCTAATGAAAGTCATTGCTAATATATTGAGATTGAAAATGAGATAGCTTTAAATGCTGTTTAATAAATTACGCAATTCATCCTATGTCATTTTAAGTCGTAATACAAATAATCCAACTCCGTTTTTAACTTTTTAGAACGTTATCGTCAAAATATCACTACTAGTAATTTACAGGATATCTTTTATAAATTCTGACCTTCAGTGTCACCGTCAATGTTTACAAAATATATTAGATTGCTTTCCCTCATTTTCAAAGTTCTGAAATACAAAGACATTTTCACCATTAATATTTAGGTTTATAAAGATTTTGATTAACATCATAGAAAGTCAAAATTTAAGTGACTAAAGCCCAATGTGTTGTGTATACTTTTCTGAAACATTTAAAAACAGTTAGTTTTTTCTACCTTTAATGAAACATATCTGTTAGCGTAGTAACACAAAAATCTCCATAGTCACTTTCTCTTAAGATATATAATACAAATAAACTAATGGCGAAAATACGATTTTCATGGACGCATGAAACCCATCATTATGTAACAAAAATTATTTTAAATTCATTAAAAAGAAAAAATCGTCTAAAATTTTAATTTCCGTTGGTGGAGCCCAGAACTTTCCAAATTTCGTAACTTTGTCAATGCTCTCTACAAAAGAGTAAAATCCCTCGAGAAGTCTTCGGCATCCCCTGATTTAATTTCCAAAGCTTCAATTAAATACAAACTCAATAGAGCTAAGTACAAAGTTATGATTAATCGAGCCAAGTCCGCTGCCTGGAAAGATCACTGTTCAAACTGCTCCTCTAAATTTGGATCTCTATTTAAATACACATTCCAAAATAAGAAACACTTTAATGATATTAATCTACAGTTCTCCGACGATATAAACCTCAGCTACTCAGAAAAAATTGAACGATTGATGGACCACTGCTTCAAAACTGATCCCGATTTTTTTTCCTTTCCCTCTTTTTCACTTCCTCCTGGCGGGTTGGGCTCGGTCTCGGATGTTGAGCTCCTTCTCGTCTTTAACTCTCTCCCCAATGGTAAAGCCCCAGGTGTTGACAATTTAGATTTCAGCATCTGGAAAAATATCTTCAAGTCCTTTCCTTCCCTAATCTCTAAAATCATCAACAAAATATTTTATTTTGGCTACTTTCCCGATCCACTAAAAGTTTCAAAAGTTATCTTCTTAAATAAACCCGGAAAAGATCCAGCTTTTTGTACTTCATATCGCCCGATTTGTTTACTGCCTACTTTTGGTAAAATCATCGAGAAAATCTTCATTAACAAACTAAATTTCTGGTTAAATTCGGAGAGCTCTTCATCCCTTACAATTTGAGTTTCGGGAGCTTCACATCTGTGAAGATGCTGCTTTCAAGCTTGTTAAACATATTGAATCTCTTCGATCAGTCCATCATGTCTCCCTTACCACGGTTGGCACTGCGAGGCCTTTGACAGTTTAAACTGGAATGTACTTCCCCTTACTCTAGAAAAAATTAACCTCCCCCCCCCCCCCCCTTTCGTGCCTTTATTTTTTTTTACTTGTCCTCTCGAACAGTTAATTTTACAGTAAACAATTTATCCGTTTCAAAATTACTTTCTTGTGGTGCTCCACAGGGCTCGGTAATTTCCCCGATCCTGTGGAATATATACTTCAACAGTGTTTTAAACCTTAACAACGATCTTTTCTACCTGCAGGCCTTTGCAGATGATCTAGCCGTGGTCGCCTCTGGCAGTGATATCATAAATACCACTCAAAACACAAATGTAATTCTTAATCTCCTTTCGGACACACTTACTACTTTAAAGCTTTCAATCTCACACGAAAAATTCAAGTGCATCATCATCAACAGATTTAGATCCAAAAGAAAATACAATCGCTGCATCAAACTTCAAAACAAGACTCTAAAATTCTCCAAAAACATTAACTATCTAGGCATTATCATCGATAACAACCTGAAATGGAGTGCCCACATCTTCCATTTAAAAGAGAAATGCTTCAAGTTGTCTTCAACATTTGGTAAAATTTCCGGGAACAATTGGGGGGTAAACAAAAATCTCTTAAAGATTTGGTATTTAACTGTAATAGAGAAAATAATTGTCTACGGTTCGGGTGTTTGGGGGGGTCATCTCACTCGGGACCAAATTTCTAAATTAACCTCTTTACAAAGGGCATTTCTACTGAAAATTTCTACGGGCTTCCGGACAACTTCAAGTATTTCTCTATTTTCAATCACCGGTATCCCACCTGTACACTTAGTCATTAAAGCCCTCTTTATTAAGTACAACTTTTGGAAACACAAACTAAATTTCTTTCCTGACCCCTCTATTCCACCCCCTGACCATTTCGACTCCTTTTGCTCTCTTTCTGGCACACCGCCCCACCTCAGGGTTATAAACTTTCCCCCCTCTAACCCTTCTTCGTTTTCTCAATACAATATTTTTACAGATGGCTCAAAAATTGATGATGATGCAGGATTTGCGATATGTATTTTTAAAAATGATCGACTGATCGAATCAAATCTTTTCAAACTCTTTCAAACTCAAACCTGGAAACACAGTTTTTCAGGCTGAACTAGAGGCCATAAACCAGGCAATCCTTTGCGCAGGCAAGAACAATATCAAAGTCAATATATTTTCTGATAGCCAATCTTCTACCTCTGCATTCAAATCTATTAAAAATAAAACAACTCTTCTATCCAAAATTAAAGGAAATGTCCATCCACATAAATCTCTCATCAATTTAATCTGGGTTAGAGGCCATTCTAACATCCACGGTAACGAAGTCGCAGACGAACTGGCCAAAAATGCTACAACCTCCGGTACCCCACTTTTTATCCCTTTTCCTTACTCCTTTTTAATTAATAATTGTAAATCTTTCCTACTTTCGAATGGCAATCCCTCCTTAACGGCTACATCTCCCCCCGTACTCATGACCCTGCCAGAATCTTATGCTATTTACCTAAAGTAAATCCTAACTTCCAAATTCATAATAAATTTTTAATATACTTTTTAACTGGTCATGGTCCCTTTTTAGATTATTTACACTTTTTTAAACATAGACGCTCTTCAAATTGTCCCTGTAACGCTTATGGCGACGTCGACCATTACGTCTTCACCTGCCCCCTTACTTCAAAGTTTCACTTGGTCCGCCCCCCTGATAACCTTCGTGCGACTTGGTTCTCTGGTGTTATAACCAACAAAATCTTACTGAACAAAATGAAGAATTGTGTTTTACTGGCAAGAGAGATCTCCAACCAGGTTCTCTAACAAGCTTGAAATGCCAACTGCTTTTAACTTTCACTCGGTCACTGAAGTCCTTATTGTGTCATTGATCCAGGTGCTCTCATCTTTGTATATAATTGTCCTTCATATTTATGTCAGTATTATCTGTTTGTCTGCTTTGTAATATCATATCAATATTATTCGTTTGCCTATATTGGATATATACTTGTACATTCTATCACTTTTATGTTTTATGTACAATACCGTTGAAATTGATCTAATATTTTAACTATACGTTGCTACTTGTATATATCCATATAATTATTGCTTTATGTTCATATGCCATTTTTGATTTCATGTTATTTTCATTTTTGTATTTGGTTTCCTTTGTTTTGTCCCTTTTTCCGCGGTTGCTCGGATTTTCGGCCAAAAAATTTTTTTTTTTTTCAAATTTAAAAAAAAATCTTCTTTTCGACATATTAACTTTAAAAAAAGGAAAAAATTATCGAATTCCTCCACCCCTGGCCTCCTTTATTTTTCACTGCTGTTCGCCAACACCCAGGCAACAATCACTGGGATCAGCTTTTATGCACAACTTTTATGCACACACTTGGCCATCCTTTAAGTTGCTCTTTGTCCTCGGATGAGTCAGGTGGTCTGGGCTTTCGACACCCAGGCAACACACTTCCCGGCCGTCCAAACAGTTACCTTACACCTTTCTGGTAGGTCGGACGGTCTGGGTCTCAACAACAATAACATTATAATGGGATAGATTACATATTATAATGGGATAGATTACACATTATAATGGGATATATCTTAAAGGCGGCATTAAATTATTCAAAAACCGATGCTTTGAACTGATAGATTAATTCATATTTTCTGTACAGTTGATAAAATAATTAACTTCTAAATCGGAATTCAATTACGCAGATATATTTCCAGAAAATTGGTGACTTGACATATATTTATAGCAATAAAATTAGATTAGTATGAATTTAGATAATATATGCAAAATTAAAAGAGCATCCCTAGTGAAAAGTGCATTATTCATTCTTATATTTACTGGAATATAAATTATCCAAATTAAGGTTTTTCCTTAAATATGTTTTATATAACGCTAGATATAAGTAATAAGCTTTTATCGGGGTCAGTGTTAGCGACATTGTAATCTCATTGATATCAAAAATTATAAAATTATTTATAACCATGTAAAACAAGAACTTACTCCCTTGTAAAAAGAAGGCATATATCAGTTAGGTGAATACATTTGCTTTGAGGACGTTATAAGCCACGTTCTTCAGGACAATACAGTACAGTTAGAATAAAAATAGCACAATTAGTTCACTCCCAGCTCTTGTAAAGGGTGCATACTGTTCTAACTGTGCTGTATTGGCCAGAAGAAGGTGGCTTATAACTTCCTCGAAGCAATTGTAGTCACCAAACTGTCACATGACAGCCCTTTACAAGTAAGTTGAGCAAGATCTTGTCTTATAAGCAACACGGTTTTAGTGATATAAGCACGTAACACTTCTTCTTCGACTCAGACTCTCTGACCAACCCGAAATTGTTATGTTTCTTTTGGGGCTGCCGGAATATGCCACCCAATTTAGACCGGACCCAGTGAGGGAGGCATCCACACAAGGACCGTACTCCACTTCTCATACCACCAACCTCTCGGAAGGAGTTACCTCCCGGAAGGTAAGTGGGACTCACTTACTTAACGTGCCTGTACTCCGTGCCAGTACTCCATGGCCGTGCTCCGTACCCGTACTGCGTACCCGTACTCCGTGCCTGTACTCCGCGCCCGTGCTCTGTTCCCGTATTCCCTAACGTGAACACGGCTACAGTTTGGGAAACGGCGGGACTCAATAGTCATCCGAGTGCAATCCCCTTGCGCTAAACACTGGGCTGTCCCTCCCCTCCATGTAACACTTCGAACCTATTAAACATTACATAGTAAATCCATGTAAACATTTTAAAACATATCTTGGAGTTGTTATTTTACGGAAGCTAAGGTACGTATCTGCATCAAATTTTCTGGTCTTAGATAGCATAGATTTTCCACTATAGACGACTCAGGTACATATACGTCTTTTATTACTATAAATGCGTATTTATCCTTAAATTATTTCTGATTTTCATTTCTATCCTTAACTTATCTCCGAATTTCCGAGATATATAACGAATATCTGCATTTCCCAAGACATAATCCTGCATTTATTATAACGCCACAGTAAATCAAAATATAAACGGCAAAACAATAATGAGATGAACCGGACTAAACTTCCCCACTGCTTAAAAATTGAACAACTTCCACTATCTTATCCGCGATATATTTGTAAGCGTTCAGCCACAAAACACTTCACAGTCACTTTCTCTCGGGATATAACCAAGTCTGAAGTAACGGTGTGAAATTCGATTTTCGTGAACGCATGGAACTCATCATCATTCATCAAACAGATTACACCATTATATTGAAGCAGATCTTTAGAGATGGCATTAAATTATTCGAAATCCGATGATTTAAATTAACTGGCTCACATTTTCCGTAGTAGCTGATAAAACATTAAATTTCGAATCCCAGGCTGTTCAATTTAGTTGATCTATTTTTGGAAAATAAGTTGTTTGCTATAAATTGATAGCAGAAACGTTAATTTATTACCGCGTTAATATGGGCATGTAATGAAAATATGGATTTGAAGATATAAATTTTATAATAATAATCCTTTCTAAATCACAGTAGCTCATTGAATGTAGCATTGTTTGATCAGATATGAAGCAGTGGTTTGATTCCTTGCTTCGAAAACTACTTGACAATAGCAGCTTACAAACATAACATGTAGTTTAATTCTTATGCATATTTGATATGGTAACGTTATTAAAGAATTGATAGCTATCAACGAGTTATACTTATTTATATATACATTATTAATTTTTAAATAATTTCGCAATTTTATTCTATCCTAAACTTATCTCTAAATTTCACATGTATATAATACAGTTCTGACTTTTACCATGAAATAACCAAGTAATTTGCGTTTAAATTAACGACATAGTAAGTTAAAATATAAATGGCTAAAGAGCAATAAGTTGAATCGGACTAAACTCCACTGCTTAAAAATTTAACACTTTCCCCAACTGAAATATTTAGTAAAGTAACTTCACTCTCTGATTAAGCAAAAGTACTTGACAAAGTGGTTTCAACTTAAAATACAGGCTACGTCTTGCGCATCTTTGATATACTAAAGTTATTAAAAATTGTTAGCTACCAAAAAGTTATACTAATGTATATATCGATTAATTATTTTTACTTATTACTTTCCTTATATGCAATAATGTGTAAGAAAAGTATTGTGACTGTGTCGAAAATTCGAATTCGAGTTTTTGACGGAAGAGTACGTTTCAAGCATCCCTGATCACGAATCAAATATTTTTGAAGTGATGCCTGTGTGTGTGTGTGAAAGTACGCGTGTGTGCGTGTGTCAGTGAGTCTGTGGAGACGATAACTGACGAAAGAATGGACTGATTCGAACGAAATTTGGTACAAAATTCACAATCTGTAAACACTGGAAGCCTATTGTTTTTATATACAATCGAATGTTCAGAACCTCCCTGAATTTTCGAGTGAAAATTTTAAAAAAATCGTCAAAAAATCGAAACCTCTAATAAAGTTACGCAAATAGATATTCCTTATGTAATTTTTCATTAGAAAGCGATTGACATAAATTTTAGAACGCTAACATGAACCCTTCTCGAGATATTACACAATTTTCAAAAAATTTATCAAAAAGTCATATAAAATGAAAAAAAATTCCAATTGAGAAACATGTTCACTTTTCATATGTAATACCATGCGATAAATTGGATGACATCATTCTCGTGGATCGAGCTCGTTCCATTAATGAAAAAAATATATTTTGAGTAATACTTTTGTATTTAAACTCTAATAGTCATTTATCTGCTATAAGAATAACTTATTTCTTCGTGCATAACGCTTGGCGAGATTTTGGCGACGAATTTGGTGGAATGTCGCCAACTTGGCGACTTTTTAAAATGTTTTTAAATTAACGAAAACCTCCCCAAATGGATAAAAATGACGCTTAATCAATGACAACTCATTGACGAAAATTCAATATCTTGAAAAGAATATAAATAACTATTATAAAAATAATCTATTTTTTTTACTGTAAAAGTAGTAAATTCATTGCATTATATAAGGAAAGTCATGTGCTGCCGCCCACAGCAGATTTTTTTTTTTACTTTCCCTGCAATACATGGTAATGTATAGGGAAAGTATAGGAATCATACCGAAAATCATAACTCGTGTTTCCGACGGATCTACACGTTTTGAGACCTCTACAATACGAAACAACCATTTTTAACGTGACGTTTGTGTGTCTGTCTGTGCAATATATATATTCACTCTAACTCAAAAACTAATGGACCGAATTTCATAAAATTCTGTAGGTAAGTTACTGGGTCTGATTAGTTTTTAGTACGATTCGGGATAAAAGAACCCGCCTTTTTTGGGAAATGGCCCGCAAAAATTGCTGCATCCACTCTATCTGAAAAACTAATGGACCGAACTAATCTACCGAATTTCACAAAATTCGGTAGATAAATCGCTTGTGGGTTACCCTGGTGCTGATTAGATTTTAGTACGATTCTAAAAACAATAACCTGCCCTTTTTAGCAAAATGGCCAGCAAAAATCGTCAAAATCTAAAATAAAAAACTGCATATGCTCAAATATATTCATTACATGCTTGTTTATGCGTAATTTTAACGAAGAAAGGAATAAGACCAACCCCATTACACTGGGACTAGCCGTTCTCAATATATTTTAGTTTTTCCTATTTTCTCTACGCCACCTTTGAAAATAAGTCCAGTTATCAAATGAGAACGAAAATTGAATTAAAAGTGAAACAAATTTAATTAAAATAAAGAGAACATGGATATAAGTCTGCAGGAAAAGTATTGTGTTGCCCACATCAGAGTTTTTAGTATACTCTTCTATCCTCAACTATTCCAGAAATTCCACGGATAATAAACCTCTACCTTGGATCTGACTTCAACCATGCAATATCCATGTTACTTGCCTATATAATTGTCGCAACCGAAACTAAAAAGTAAAGTTAAACCAATAATTGACATAAATTATTATTACTCATTAAAGACATGGCCGTTAATCTCATACAGTGGAATTAACATTAAAACGTACATTGTTCGTTGTTGTGCCGCAATAAACCCTCCAATTATTTTTACCTTTTGTGTAAGTCCTGAAAAGCATTTATTAATTAATATAAAAAAATTAGACTATTTAAACTTAAACGAAAAAATTTATTAACAACATCAATTTATCAATAACACCAATTTTCATAAATATCAATCTTCAATTATTATCAAATTTTATTTAATTATTTTAGCAAGGGGAGATATGCAACTAGAATTATTAGTTTTACGATGGTGTCTAGGACCGGTAACAATCAGAGCATACCTTCAATACATACCTTCCAGTTTAATCTTGGACTTATCATCTCTCCAATCTTGGGCTTATCATCACTCTTGCCACGACTCTGGGGTGTGTAGCTCCTACTCGTACTATAATGCACTTGCACATAGATTACCTCTACGGGACACTCAACAACTACTCGTACATTAAGTCAAAATTCGTGATTATTTTCTTTTCATGTCTGATCTCCATTTCTGCTCTTCGTTGTCTTTCGTATGCTACTGCACTCTCATTTTGTCCATAACTGAAACTCGTGTATTTCGTCCACAACTCTAAACTCTCATTTCGTATATGACTGAGCTGTGGTTCCTCCGGCGAGGGGGGGGGTGAGGGGTAGCTCCGCCCTTCATCCCCTTGGCGCTCATTGGTTCCTCTGAACCCAATGGCATCACTACACATTTATCAAGGCCCCTCTCAGCCCCTCTGGCCTGGCACACCTAAATTTATAGTATTATGACCGTAAAGTTCACGTTGTCGTAAACCCCGGCGCCAGCCAGACTAGAGCTTTCTTTGCCGTTCTGGCCACCATAAATAATCAAATAAAAATGTCCCATGTGAGAACATATTCTGGTCTCACATATCTCCCCACGGACAAAAAAACAATGAAAAATTCAACAACAATAGAGTTCGGAAAAAAGTTCCATTCACATGCAACTTTTTAATTGGCATTTTTCATTTTCTTGGGGACAAAGTTCATCCAGAATTATTTCAACAGTCTTGCTGTAACACAAAAGTTTTTTAGCACATTATATACACTAAATAAACATAAGTTATGCACTCATGAACTCTACCAGGTCCAACCTTCAATTGAAGATAAATTAAATTTTGACTATGTAAAAAGATTTTTAAACATATGCACATTCACCTTGAAATGTTACACACTACTATCTACTTTTATATTTTTAACACCATTACACATTTTTTTGTACAAATAGAGCTTTTTCACCTGACGTCACATCGCCAAGCTACCACCTAGCAATCGTTGCAGGTAGTCATATATTGCATGCTTTTCGTTTGAGTCAATTGTAGATATACTGGCGTGTATAGTGTTACAAAATTTTATATTTGTCATTATGCTTACCGCTTGTGGTGTTTTCAAATGCGGAAATCGTTCTGATCGAGACAGCAAATCTGTTTCAAACTCCCTGCTGTATTAATTAGAGGAAATGAGTCAAAAAGACGTCTTAGTGAAGAATGCTGG
Organism: Amaurobius ferox; assembly: GCA_951213105.1. Lineage (NCBI taxonomy): Eukaryota > Metazoa > Arthropoda > Arachnida > Araneae > Amaurobiidae > Amaurobius > Amaurobius ferox. The sequence goes on along the minus strand of OX578139.1, from coordinate 93,866,588 downwards.
GATACGTTTTGGTGTGAATTTTTTTTTAAAAAGTCGTTTTATTTAAACTATATCCAGCCGATATCATATATAATCATAATTTCTTTAAGATAAATTAATTGAATTTGATAATGGTGATTTGTGCCGTAATTAATTGTATCATTTTTTTCATTCCCTCGAATAATTGAAAATAAAGGGAATAAAATCAAGGACTTGTCTCTTAAAAGAAGCAAAGAATGGCCTTTAAGAATCAACAGAGAAGATTGGAATACTGAAAATTTGAAGCACAGGAAAGTTTGCAGTGAACCCCCCACCCCCCCACCCCACACCCCACACCCCACACACGTTTCAAGACTTTTTAATGTTATGCGTATTTTTCATTTAAAATAACCCTGGAATAAGCATTAAACATTTACCGCCCCCCTCCCCCACTTATTGGAGTCAGGATAAGCCACTGGTGAGAATTTTATTCATGGAGAGTACATTATATGGCACAGTATGCTTTTCAATTTAAGTTTAATAAATCTTAAAAAAAAAGCGTAAACTTTTCTAGTTATATAATTTGATTATACAATTTATTATAAATGTTATATTTTTACAATAAATGTATAAAATATGAAAAAATACAATATCAATCTAAAAATCATCATCAAAATAAATGAAAACTAGCCTGTACTCATACCTTTCCAATTACGAGGCATAATCCTGAGATCTTGACTGTGCATACATCTTTCACCCAGCCACAAGCAAACTGATTAAAAGCTTCTAAACTTTTAAATGCCTTAAATTCGTCGGACGTATATGCACTTTTCCCGAAAACTAAGTAGTTCACCATATCGAAATAACTAAGTTTTGGAAAATCTGATGCACATGTTGTAAATTCACTTTTACACATTGAATAAGGATCTTTGTTTCCTATTGATGCAATTTTTAGTAAATATCGAGCTTTAGCTCGATCATCCATTTCCTGAAAATATTTGGATGACATAATTATTACTTAAAGTTTAAATTAATATTTTTGAAGCAATGTGCAACGTGTATAGCAATGGCCTATCTATGAGTTGTTTGACTACCAGCAAGCGTTGCTAAGGCTCGTTACTAAGAGAGTGCCACGTGGTTGAAACAGCTCTATTACACAGTATTCTATTTTTTCCACCAAATTCTTTTCTTACTTCATTAATTTCCATAATTGATAACTTCATCACATATATAACATTTTTGCTGAACCTTGATACTGGTACATACATATTAATACAATCACATATCTTTTTCTTTTTTTATACATCAGCCATTGAAATATATATACTTTTCACAGAATATTGTAACTCCCCTTGCAATTCCATATGGGGTGACATCTCCCCTTTAATTTTTTTTTCTTACAACGCATTGTATGTAAACAAACCAACAACCCCTTGCACTTGATGACAGCAATTGATGATGTTTTCAAAAAGATCATTAGAAGAACCCTTCTATTTTTAAAAGCTTCGATACCGGTAGTGCGTACCGGAAACCGCGTTCAAATCCCCTTTCCGAACCTGGAACGTGCCTGGTCAAATAAAAGACCCGAAAACGTTATCTTTCTTTTAATCGGTTCCTCTTTTTATTCGCTTTTTTGCACAGCGATTAGCAGCCTGAATTCCCTCAACTTTACTCTTATTGCAATGACAAAGCAATAAAGTGGACAACGTGCGGCATGGATTTTCTTCTCGCGCTCTTCAAAAGCTTCTAACCTAGTATTGTAAGCCTTTTATTTATCCACTCGGCATGTTATATAAACGTCGACTTATTCTTTTAAATATAAACCTCCTCATCATTTAATTATTAATTATATCTGCTAATCAACCTCATAAAAGAATGTTCAGACGGGCTTGTACATTATATTAGAATTGTATAGCTCCCTTTTTTTTAAACTCAACTTAAACAGCCCCTTATTTAAATATTATTCTGTTGGTTCTTTTGAGGTGGCTTGTATCAATTATCAAAGTCATCTTAATGTTGCCTTCTTTTACTGCATGTATACCCTTTTTATACTGACTTCATGTAAAATTTAACATTGTTTTATTGTATTATTTTAATATTTAAATTTCACCTTTCCATTTGATGTTGAGATTCTCTCTTATTTAATTTTGTTTTCTCTAAACCTGCCATATGACTTTATGACATTTAAAAAAAAAGTTATGTTTTTTTTTTTGAAATTTTAAACTTAATTTTAAACTTTTAACTTTTTTGATATATAATTTTTTTAATTTTATTTATTTTAACTCGTTGCTTAACACGTTCATAACTTTTACATTTTATATAAAATTATTTCATCTTTTTAAAACAAACTTAAGACTTTAATTTCTAGTCTGAAAACCCTTTATTTACTTAATTGAAAATTTTTATTTTATATTTTTAACAATTGAAATCCTTTTCATTTATTATTTTATCCCTTTTTAACGCGGATTTATTTACTCACCGTACTTACAAAATTTATTATATTTATGTGCATTTCAATTTATTTTAATCCTTATGACTTTGAATACCTGACATTTATAACCATTTGGCGCGACTGTTTAACATTCTATCTCACACATTATTATCTAATTATTACTTATTTTCACATCTAATTAACTGCGGCTAACCCCTTTATCGCCGTAATACATATTATCATTTTTTTTTTATTTATATGACATTTCTTGCATCAAAATTCATATTTATTTATAATAACATTTTTCAACACCTAATTCAGATTATATTTTCATAAATTTTTTTATGCTTAAAAATACCTAATCGGAATTTTATGACAAAATAACAGAGTATCTATTTTTTTTTTACGCAGATTACCGTTTGTTTACAAACACTTCCGGTTGCTACAGTATCTCATCGATCACTTTTATGTTTTTATTTACATTCCCAACTGACATCTGAGTGCCCTATTATTTAATATATTCATTTATTCATTCCTTATTTATTTATATTCATTATATATGTATTTCACATTTATTTATTATCGTCAATTTTCCTCAACAATACCTACATTTATTTTCATTTCTATATTTATTTACATTTTATTTTCATTTCCATATTTATTTATACACACATGATTATCGTAACCTTTCCTTACGTTGTAACTGAACAACAAACATGCTTTATTTCGCAATCAAAATTTTTCAAATATTTTTTTTTATTTCAACCCTTTTTAACACTTTCTGTGAATTTATTCATTTATTCACAAAACAAAATTTTTAACTAAATTTAATTCATTTATCCTGTTACTTTAGGATTAATTTAGTTATTTAAATTTCTTGTACAATTTATATATTCATGAAACATTTATTTATCTACGCATTTTCACATTTGAACATTCCTACGCGAGATATCGTGTCCTCGATTGCTTTATTGCAGCGGGCGATTTACAGCTATTTTAACTGTTCATAATTTAACATTTTAAATTCAAATTGATTTAAAATTTTCATTTATTTATGCCTTTGTTTACTTTTGACATAAAATTTATACTATCTATGACTAATCTTTAATATTCTCACTTTCAGCTCATTACTTATTTTTTCACTTTACTTAAACCTGCCATTCAACTTTTAAGCCTCAAGACTCTTGCCTCAAAAGACTTAAGATTTTTCCTGCCTTCCTTTGAAGACAAATTGAAGTGAATGGACTTGCCTTCCACCCTATTTTAAAAAATGAAGCATTTGACTGGACTTGCCTTCCAACAACCTTTTCCTTGCCTGGATTTGGCTCCAGACCTTGCATTTACCCAATTAGGTAACATATTTTGATTTTACCTTTCATTTTTGTAGATTTATTTGCGTAAATTAATCTCTGCATAATTTTCTTATCACATGTCATATTTTGAGTTACATTATAAATTATATATAATATTATTTTTGAAAAAGAACCATTTGTACAATTATTATCAATTTTTGAAAATTCATACCATGTGCATTTTTAAACTATTCCATGATTATTCATTTTTTCCGTAGAAATTCATACCATTTTCATTCTTAAATAATTCCATCTTTATTGCTTTTTTTTTTAAATTTATATCATTATCCATTTTTTCATTTTTAAAATATTTTCAATTCCAAATCATTTTTCCTTTAATTCATTTTGATTTGTCATTATCCTTTTTATCTCTCTCTCATTTTACAATTCTTCAAATACCAATCATCAGCAAAATTTGAATTTTTAAAATTTCTTGATTCCTTTAAGCAATTTTGACCAAGCCTTCTCTCCCCAAGTTCATGAATGATTTCAATTTCATTTGTGCTATAAATATGTATTTCATTTAGTAATTCTAATTTCTGCCTAACATGCTCTTTATATTTGCTTTGACTTTCAATTATTTCTGAATCTACTTTTATAATATCAATACCTTCATTATCATTGGGATTAACATCCCTTATTATTTTATTATTTTCATTTTGAACATTTTTACAAACATTTGAATTTTGTATTTCTTGAAAATTATTATTTTGATCAACCAAATCATCCATTATTTCATTTTCAAGTGAATTTTGCTTATCATTATCATGATTTCCATTTTCAAACTTTTCTTGAAAATTTACATTTTGACTTTCATTTTCCAAAATATCCATTATTTCATTTTTAAATGATTTTTGAGTATTGTTATCATTATGATTTTGATTTTAACTTTGCATTTCTTCAAACCTTTTATTTTCATTTGCATTATGTACCCTTTGAATTTTAACATTTTTATTTTGCATAATTTCATGATCAATATTTTCAAAATTCTTATCAGCTTTCTGATTTTGCATAATTTTGATATCCGTATTTTCGCTTCCATGCTGAATATTTTCATTCATATTTTGAACATTTTCAATATGTACACTTTGTTCATTATTTCACCGTTACCGTTATATTTACTTTCACTTTGTACTTTTTGTGCTATATGGCATTTTTTTGCGTGATTATCATCGATTTCACAGTCCATATCATATTTTTCCATCAATTCTTCCGCACTTTGTACATTCTGTTCGATATAACATTGGGTATCGTGAATTTTAATTGGTTCATCTTTCATGTTATATTTATTTCTAATGGTCAATATATTTGTTTTTCCAAGTTCAATTATTCGAAACGGTCGCTGAAATCTATCTTGAAACATTTTTTTTTTTTTTCTTCTTTCAAAAATACGGTATCTCCGATTTGCATTTCTTCATTAGTATTCTTTTTGAAATTTTTAATCACTCCAACTCGCATATTTTTATTTAACGTAATTTTAACTTTTTTTGATTACAAATTACAATATCAATTTTGTTAATTTTTATTACAGTTCGTATTGACCAAATGGAAAAAGTAATTTTGCGTGTTTTGTGGGAATAAAGATAACTTCCTTATCCTGAATTTCCTGACTTATGTCGAATTGTTCTGCAATCAACTGACCTTGTTGCAAAGCTATCCTACGTGTGAGCGTGACATAGACATGGACGTCAAGATTTGACTCTTCATTAACACATTCTTTTTCAGCAAAATGATTAACCTTTTCATTTTTAGGAAAACTGGCCTCATCGACCTTTGCAATTTTTTTACTGCCATAATAACCATTTTTAATATTTTCATTAAATTCAAATATGCCTTTAACTCCATCATTTGAGACAATTGGCTTTTTTGGAATAGTTACAATTTTAAACTCATTCTCTGTATCAACATTTTTATTATTTTCATCATTTGAAAAATTATAGTCATTAACATGGCTACCTTCAACAATTTGTGTATCAATTTACGAAACGTTACAACTAGTTTCCTTAATTTCATCATACTTTTTATTATCGATGTTTTTCCTTTCGTTTGTAATGTTTTTCCTTCTAATATTTTCTACACATGTATTTTCCTCAATTTTCTTTTTATTAATATTTGCCTCACTTTTTAGACTTTCGACGAAGTGACTATTGAACCTTACCCCTCCGGGCTGCGCCAACGAATCTACAATAGTTTCAAGCACGGCATCTCTCGAGCAGGAAACATGGGTAAATTTTTGCATGCTTTCAATATTATTTATATTTTGATTGTCATTTTTATTTTCATATTCATTATGTTGCTTTGCTTTAATCTTGGGAACAGGGCTTCGCGTGCGAGCCTCCCTTTTATCATATTGCATTTTATTTGCGTTATCATTGTAACTCGATATCTTACTTCGCGTTTGCGATTTTTCTCTTCTAGATTGGGACATTGGTCTATTTTTAACACTTTGCAACAAAGTTGAAAAGTGTTTATGACTTTGTTCGTTCTGTCTGTCTGTCTGTCTGTCTGTCCGTCTGTCTGTCCGTTAGCACGATAACTGCCGTAAAAATGACTTAATCAAAATGAAATTTTAGTATGTTGTTCAGACGGTCTATAGGATCTATGGGAATATAAATGAATAATATCACCCAATTAGTTTTGGATTGAACCCGGGTCGAAAAAATGAAATGCATTGAGCCCTATGGGACCTAATTTTTCAAACATATTTTAAGCGGATTTAAAATTCACAAATTGCTTAGAAAATTTTAGGTAATAGTCAAATGGTTCCATAAAATATATAAAAAAAATTCAGCGTAATATATTGAGTAGTTTTTTAAATAAAAATAAAAATAATAATTACACATCTTATATGAAACGATCACGTGACCATGATATGAACGATCACATGCCCCACTTCAAAATGATATATGGCATCCATCTTGTTTCAAAATCGTGATTTTTTAAATTTCTTTTTAATTCATATTGAGTGTTGTATCCGTCCTAAAACTACTTTATTTTTGCTTAAATTCTGTTCATCTACATACTAAAACAACGCAATGACAATATATTTGAGTTTAAATTCTCATTCAAATTTGATTATTTCTACAACTAAGCCTATTTTTCACCTATGTAAAATGTAAACAGCAAAATATGTAGAATGAGTTGTATTAGAATTACTGTATTTCTTTAACACAAAATAATTCAGTCCATGGAGTCTGTATGGCTGATAGGAATGCAATATTAATTGATTTTATAAACAGAAGGACGATTTTTTCGATGAAATTTTAAGCATTGAGTTTATGAATTGTAGCTCCATGGTCTTAATTTTTAAATAAAATAAGCTATTATAGTATTGTGATGAATGAAATGAATGAAATCCTGCATTTATAGAGAGATCCAGGCGTGTTATTTTTTCTATGATGTCATTTGAATTTATTTCAGTTGTTTTCGATGAAGTTTTCAAATATAATAAATTAGCGTAGTATTTTGATAGTTTAAAAAATATTTCCGTGGAATGTATTGCATTTTAGAGATATTTAAACCAGGCAATTTATATTTCAATGCCGTCATTTGAATGAAGTTCATTTTTTTCAATGAAGATTTAAGTTTTCAAATGTAATAAATCAATGTAGTATTGTGACAAGTTTTAAAATATTACCGAGGAATGCATTGCATTTTCGACTTTTTTTAAATAAAATTGCATTGAAGTTGGAAAGTGTTTCATAATCAATGCTTTAAGCATGATTGATCTTTCTTGTTTAAATTTTGACTTGGCCAAAGCCCCTCAGTCAGTTTAAAGACCCACTATGGTTTCTTTCTTGCCCCTGAAATCCTCGTTTCGCAAAAGTTTGGGTATTTGACCGACTATCATTTCTATCTTTGAATCCGCTATTTTGCGTATTACGAAATCCATTACTTTGCCCATTTCTAAATCCGTTATTTTGATCATTTCTAAATTCACTTATTTTATTCCCATACTTATTTACTTCATAATTATTTTGTGCGTTTCGGTTGTGCCAACAGGTAGAAAAATAGTGCCCTCTTTTTCCGCATCCTATACAATATATCATTTCATTTTTTGAATTTTCATACCTTTCACATTTTAATTGCTGAGGTTCCAATTTTGAATTTTGCAAATGCCTTTCAATTTGATTCTCATTAAATTTTCTGCCATTATTTTCACTGCGGTAAACTGTATTAATTTCCGTACGGTCACAATCCTCCTCCATAATTTTCTCTAAATGCTCTGCGAATTCAATTGTCTTGTCAAATTTTGAATATTTAGTTTTTTAATTTCAAAAGCATGATCTTGTCTTACAGACTCTAAAAATTTAGATAACATTATATTGTTTTTAACTTCGCTCATCTCATTAGTTGCGTAATTTCCCAAAAATTCATTTGCCGCATTTGAAATATTTAATGCTAGCTCAGCTGTCTTCATACCTGGTGACATTTTAATTTTGTTCAAATTTGTTTGCTTTTGAAGCATTGTCAAAGATGTTTCTTCAAAATTTGTTTAACTTCTCCCATATTATTTTCAATCTGCAATTCTCTCTTTTTTGATAAAAATTCCAAAGCTTTCTCCTTTAATCTAGTTTTTAAAATTACAACTTTATTTTCTTCCGACCAGTCGGCCATTTTTGAGATATTTTCAAATTGTCCGATAAAAAATTCAATGTTCTCGTCTTTCCTCCCGTAAAAATTTGGCAATAAATTAATTAATCCAAAGTTCTCCATTTTAACTCTTTGATTTTCAATATTTTCTCTCTGTGACCTGTCCGGCGACATTTGTCGTCTCGAATTTCTAGTTGTTTTTTGAGGCATTTGAAACAAAAATTATCCCGTCCAAAATCCTACTTAAAATTAATAGCATACAACACACTTCAAAATACTGCACATAAAAAACACTTCAGCATACAAACTTTCTATTCTTACAAATAATTAATTTTTCAAACACTATTTTTAATTAAAATATATTCAATTTTTTTTTCATTTTCAAAGTGATTGTGCATATTTAATTTTAACAATGCAAAATATCTGGTCAACATATGCTCCTCCAAAATTTCCATCCATTTCTTTATTTAAATTATTTCTATCTATCTCAATATTATTCATTTAAATTTTGACTCACACAAAAGCGTCACGGAAACCAAATGTGGCGGTAAGAAAAATATAAGGAAACTCACAGTTTAATTTACAATTAACATTAATTGTTTATCTTTAATTTTAATGATTATAAGTGCGTTGTGTTTAAGCAATAACCCTCCAATTATTTTTACCTTTTGTGTAAGTCCTGAAAAGCATTTATTAATTAATATAAAAAGATTAGACTATTTAAACTTAAACAATATAATTTATTAACAACATCAATTTATCAATAACACCAATTTTCACAAATATCAATCTTCAATTATTATCAATTTTCATTTAATTATTTTAGCAAGGGGAGATATGCGACTAGAATTATTAGTTTTACGATGGTGCCTAGGACCGGTAACAATCAGAGAACATACCTTCCAGTTTAATCTTGGGCTTATCATCTCTCCAATCTTGGGCTTATCATCACTCTTGCCACAACTCTGGGGTGTTGAAGACCCAGACCGTCCGGCTCGTCCTGAGGACTTGAGCATCTATTTGGACGGCCGTACAACTCTGGGGTGTGTGGCTCCTACTCGTACTATAATGCACTTGCACATAGATTACCTCTACGGGACACTCAACAACTCCTTGTACATTAAGTCAAAATTCGTGATTATTTTTGTTTCATGTCTGATCTCCATTTCTGCTCCTCGTTGTTTTTCGTATGCTACTGCACTCTCATTTTGTCTATAACTGAAACTCGTGTATTTCGTCCACAACTCTAAACTCTCATTTCGTATATGACTGAGCTGTGGTTCCTTCGGCGGGGGGGGGGAGGGGTAGCTTCGCCCTTCTTCCCCTTGGCGCTCATTGGTTCCTCTGAACACAATGGCATCGCTACACATTTATCAAGGCCCCTCTCAGACCCTCTGGCCTGGCACACCTAAATTTATAGTATTATGACCTGAAAGTTCACGTTGTCGTAAACCCCGGCGCCAGCCAGACTAGAGCTTTCTTTGCCGTTCTGGACACCATAAATAATCAAATAAAAATGTCTCAAGTGAGATTATATTCTGGTCTCACAATAATAACGACAGAGTTATTCAAAATATAAATGTCTAGAGTAATGAGTTGAACCGCCCTGAACTTCATTGCTTAAAAATTTAACACTTCCCATACTGAAATATTTATAAACGTAACATGACTATCTGATTAGGCGAAAGTACTTGACCAAGTGGTTTCAATTTAAATTGCAGGTTAAGTCTTATGTATCTTTGATATAGTAACATTATTATAAGAATTTTATCTACCAATTAATTATATTCATTTATGTATAGATTCATTAATTTTACATGAACACTCGATCTTTTCTTCTAAGCTTAACTTCTCCCGAAATTTTACAGGTAATAACGCTTTATCTTAGCTGTACCTTTTGCCACGAAATGTCCCTGTCATTTTCATTTATAATAAAGTCAAAGTAAGTCAACATAAAAATTTCTAAACAGTAATGAGTTGAACTGGACAAAACTTCAACTGAAAAATTAAAGACTTTCCACTACCTTATGCGTGAAATATCTATAAATGTACTACCGCATATTCTTCACAGCCAGTTTCTCTCAGGATACAACTATGTTTAAAGTAACGGTGTGAAATTCGATTTTCGCCAATGCATGGAACTCGTCATCATTCATCAAACAGATTACACCATTACATTGAAGCATATATTTAGAGACGGCATTAAATTATTTGAAATCCGATGATTTAAATTGATAGGATGGTTCGTATTTTACATGGTAGCTGATAAAACACTAAATTTCGAATCCCATGGTGTTCAAATTAGTTGATCTATTTCTGGAAAATAGGTTGCTATGCTATATATTGTTATCAGCAACGTTAAACCAATACGACTTTATTCTGGACATGTAATGTGAATATTGATTGGAAGATAAAATATTTATCATAATAATTTATTTAATAAATCGCAAAATTTTAATTATAAATGATTCAGGTTGGATGAAATGCTCACTTTTGAAAAACATTTAATGAGAGCTACATTAAATAAGGAAGGAAAACAAAATAGTCACATTAACTCAATGAATAGAAATTTGTCCAGTCTGACGTGAAACAGTGGCTTGATTCCCCACTTTGGTAAAAGTACTTGACAATAACGGTTTACAAAAAAATGCAGATTAGGTCTTATATACATTTGACATGGTAACATTAAAAACTAATATCTGTTAATAAGTTACACTTATTTATATATATATTATTTATTATTTTATAATTACAAATTTTCTCCTCGATCCTTAAGTTATCATAAAATTCACACACATATATAATAACGCTTTGTCTTTTACCATAAAATTTCCATCTCATTTACATTTAAAATAATGCAAAAGTAAGTCAAATTATAAATAGCCAAACAGTAATGAGTTGAACCGGACTACATTCCTTCGCTGCTCAAAAATTAAGCATTTTCCCATACCTTACTGCGTAAAATATTTATAAGCGTCCTAGCACAAAATTCTTCCCAGCCACTTTCGCTCAGGATATAAATATGTCTGAAGTAACGGTGTGAAATTCGATTTTCGCTAACGCATGGAACTCATCATCATTCATCAAACAGATTGCACCATTACATTGAAGCAGATCTTTAGAGATGGCATTATATTATTCGAAATCCGATGATTTAAATTGATAGGCTGGTTTGCATTTTCCGTGGTAGCTGATAAAACATTAAACTTCGAATCCCATGATGTTCAATTTAGTTGATCTGTTTCTGGAAAATAGGTTACTTCCAATATATTGATAGCAGTAACGTTAAACCATTATGACGTTATTTTGGGAATGTAATGTGAATACAAATTTGAATATAAAAAATGTATCATGGTATTTTTTTAATAAATTATAATTTTTTAATTATAGATGATGCAGGTAGGATGAGATGTCCATTTTTGAAAAAAGTTATAAGAGCTATATTAAATAAGGAAAGGAAAACAATCGTCGCAGTAGCTCAACGAATAGAAATATGTTAGGCAGACACTAAACTGTAGCTAGATTCCCGACATTGGTAAAAGTAGTGAACAATAGCTGGTTGTCAAAAAAAATGCAGATTAGGTCTTATATATATTTGACATGGTAACATTAGAAAGTAATATCTGTTAATAAGTTACACTTATTTATATATACATTATTTATTATTTTATAATTACAAATTTTCTCCTCCAGCCTTAAGTTATCACAAAATCCACACATATATATAAAAACGCTTTGTCTTTTACCGTAAAATTTCCATGTCATTTACATTTAAAATAATACGAAAGTAAGTCAAAAAATCTGATGTGGACAGCACATGACTTTCCTTAACTAATGCAATGAATTTACTACTTTTACAGTAGAAAAAAATAGATTATTATTATAGTAGATACTTATATTATTTCCAAGATATTGCATTTTCGTCAATGAGTCGTCATTTACGTTGATTTAGCGTCATTTTTATCCATTTGACGAGTTTTTAGTTAATTTAGCAACATTGAAGAAAGCCGCGAAGTTGGCTACTTCCCACCAAATTCGTCGCCAAAATCTCTCCAAACGTTATGGACGGAGAAATAAGTTATTCTTGCAGCAAATAAATGACTATTGGCGTTCAAATACAAAAGTATTACTCAAAGTATATTTTTCCATTAATGGAACGAGCTAGATCCACGAGAATGATGTCACAAATTTATCGCATTGTATTACATATGAAAAGTAAACATGTTTCTCAAGAGTAAATATTTTTTTTATTTTATATGATTTTTTATAATTTTTTGAAAAATGTGCAATATCTCGAGAACGGTTCGTGCTAGCTTTCTAAAATGTATGTTAATCGTTTTCTAATGAAAAATTACATAAGAAATGTCTATTTGCGTAACTTTATTAGAGGTTTTGATTTTTTGACGATTTTTTTTTCAAAATTTCACTTGAAAATTGAGGGGGGTTCTAAATATTCAATTGCGTATAAAAACAATAGGCTTCCAGTCTTTACGGATTGTAATTTTTGTACCGAATTTCATTCGAATCGGTCCATTCATTAGTCAGTTATCGTCTCCACAGACTCACTGACACACACACACACACACATACTTTCACACACACACTTTCACACACACACACACACACACACTCAGACATCACTTCAAAAATGTTCGATTCGTGATCAGGGATGCTTGGAACGTGCTCTCCCGGCGAAAACTCGGATTCGAATTTTCGACCCCGTGACAATACTTACCTTATACATTATTGCATATAAGGAAAGTAAATATAAATGGCCAAACAGTAATGAATTGAACCGGACGACATTTCTTGACTGCTAAAAAATTAATTATTTTCCAGTACCTTATGTGTGAAATATTTATAAGCGTCCTGTGGCACAAACTCTTCACAGCCACTTTCGCTCAGGATATAAATATTTCTGAAGTAACGGTGTGAAATTCGATTTTATTTTCGCGAACGCATGGAACTCATCATCATTCATCAAACAGATTACACCATTACATTGAAGCAGACTTTTAGAGATGGCATAAAATTATTCGAAATCCGATGATTTAAATTGATAGGCTGGTTTGCATTTTCCGTGGTTGCTGATAAAACATTAAACTTCGCATCTCATGACGTTCAATTTAATTGATCTATTTCTGGAAAATAAGTTGCTTGCAATATATTGATAGCAGTAACGTTACACCATTATGACTTTATTTTGGGAATGTCATGTGAAAATAATACTGAATAAAAAAATTTCATCATAATAGTTTAATAAATTATAAATATTTAATTATAAATGATGCAGGTAGGTTGCAATGTATATTTATTAAAAATGAAAGTTACAAAATCTACTTCATGTGCAGAGAGGAAAACAATAGCGTCTGTATCTCAATGAATAGAAAATTGCTTGTTATGACGTGTAGCAGTGGCTTGATTTCCCAGTTACGAAAAAGTACTTTACAATAACGGCTTGCCAACTTAAAATGCGGGTTAGACCTTCTGTTAGGTCTTTGACATGGTAATGTTACTAAACATGATATCTACCAATAACTTGCACTTACTTATATATTCAATATTTATTATTTTATAATTACTTTCCTTATATGCATAATGTATAAGGAAAGTATTGTGACGGGGTCGAAAATTGTAATTCGAGTTTTCGACAGGAAAGCACGTTTCAAGCATTCCTGATCAAGAATCAAACATTTTTAAAGTGGTGTCTGTGTGTGTGTGTGTGTGTGTGTGAAAGTATGTGTGTGTGTGTGTGAAAGTATGTGTGTGTGTGTGTGTGTGAAAGTACGTGCGTGCGTGTGTGTGTGTGTGTGTCTCAGTGAGCCTGTGGAGACGATAACTGACGAACGAATGGACCGATTCGAACGAAATTTGGTACAAAAATTGCAATCTTTAAACACTGGAAGCTCATTGTTTTTATAAGCAACCGAATGTTCAGAACCCTGCAAAATTTTCGAGAGAAATTTTGTTAAAATCGTCAAAAAATCAAAACCTATAAGAAAGTTAAGCAAATAGACATTTCTTATTAAAATTTTCATTAGAAAACAATTGACATAACTTTTGACACATGAAGCGTTTGACACATGAACCATTTGACTCATAAACCATTCTCGAGATATTGCACATTTTAAAAAATAATTATCAAAATATCATATAAAATAAAAAAAAATCCTATTGAGAAACATGTTCACTTTTCATATGTAATACCATGCGATAAATTTGGTGATATCATTTTCGTGGATCTAGCTCGTTCCATTCATGAAAAATATACTTTCAGTAATACTCTTGTATTTGAACGCCAATAGTCATTTATCTGCTGTAAGAATAACTTATTTTTCCGTCCATAACACTTGGCGAGATTTTGGAGACGGATTTGGCGGAATGTCGCCAACTTGCTGACTTTTTAAATGCTGCTAGATTAACAAAAATCTCGCCAAATGGATAAAAATGACTCTAAATCAATTAAAATGACGACTCATTGACGGAAATTCAATATATTGGAATATATGTACGTATATACTGTAAGAATCACATTTTTTTAATTGTAAAAGTTGTAAATTCATTATATAAAGAAAGTCATGTACTGCCCACATCAGATTTTTTTACATTATCTTCTGATATCCTCCACTTTTCTCAAAATTACACACACACACACACACACATGCATATATACTGAATTATTCTATAATTTAAACTTTCTATGAAAATGCACTTTTACTATGAAATAACTTTTTGACTTTCATTTATAATAATGTCAAAGTAAGTCAAAATATTGATGGTTAAATAGTAATGAGTTGAACCGGACTAAATTTCCCCACTGCTTAGAAATTGGCATCTTCCCCCTACCGCGTCCGCGAAATATTTGTAAGCATTCTGCCACAAAACTATTCACAGCCACTTTCCCTCAGGATTTAACTATATCTGAAATAACGGTGTGAAATTCGATTTTCGGGTACGCATGGAACTCATCATAATTCATCAAACAGATTGCACCATTACATTGAAGCAGATCTTTAGAGATGGCATTAAATTATTCGAAATCGAATGATTTAAATTGATAGGCTGGTTTGGAATTTTCCATAGTAGAAGATAAAACATTAAATTTCGAATCCCATGATGTTCAATTTAGTTGATCCATTTTCGGAAATTAGGTTACTTGCCATGTTTTTAAAGCAGTTATGATAAATTATTGCGACATTATTCCGCACATTGAATGTGAATATACGTACCGGGTCCTTAGTAAAGCCATTAAGCTCTGCAATAATGTTGTAGGAAAAGCCCCATGAGCGTGAACGTTAGGACTATCTATTGTAAAGTGTCCATGCGCAAAAGAATAAAATATATTGCAGATTTCTTAGAAAATAATTTAAATATTTAAGATAACACTGCAACAAAGCATAATGAACGAAGAAAATGCCAATTAAGTTGTTGAAGAGCATTATCTAATTATGAGGATTCGACAATGGAAGTGTTGCAAAAGGCATTTCTTTGACACAATATGGATTTTGGCATATTGCTGTTCTATATAGCAATTCTAAAATAAACAGTAATTTTATACACAGAAATCTAATGTACAGTGTGTTCCAAATTCCATTCTTTAGCAACAAACCTCATTTGGAGTCAAAGAAGTGTATTGAAAAATTATTAAGGGCTACGCATTTAGCAACGAAGTACTAAAAACATAGGGAGTATATGTATTTATTGCCTTTGATATACGCGTTTCGAGACGTATATTCTTACTAATTAGTCAATGTTCTAAAGTTTCGTAATTGGTCTTTTTCGTCGATTTTCCTTTGTTGCAGAATCCGTTATTCGAACTTTTTAAATTTTTTCCAGAGACCCTACACTCATATTTATTCGATCGAAAATGGTCACTTTAATATAGAGAGACCTAATGTATACACTTACAAACCTCTCCTTACAAAGTTATTAGGGAGATTAATGACATTTCTCGGAAACCTGTAGACCTGAAAATGAAAATTACTGTATCATAATTATTTATTTAATACAAAATATGTCAAATATAAATGATATAGTTGTCGAAAATAACGCATGTTTGAGAAAGAAATTATATCATCCACTTTCAATACGGAGTGAAAAGCAATTGCCTCAGTATCTGAATAGATAGAGCGCTTTTCAGCCAAATGTGTAGCTGTTATTTGATAATCAAATCTAACCCCGTTACTTACATCTGATATAGAACATTGAATCTCAAAAACTAATACTAACACCCTTAGATTAATTTATCTAACACACTTATAAATTTCAAACCAGTTACCGCTAGCTTGTCGTGTAACTCGTCAAGATCATAATGCCAAACAAAGATACCCTAAAGAAGGGGCAATAGCCCCCAATGCCCCCCCCCTTATCGCGCTACCTATGATTTGATTTTCTGATTGGGTGAGGGGGATTGACAACGACGCCTTACCAACTTAAAACTTCTGGTTATGTGTCATGGATTTTTGATGTCTGAATAATACAGGGATTTTAACAATTTAGGACAGCAGTCCAATTCAATGTGTGTTACTCTGCACAAGATGCGATATTGGTATAAAAAACAAAAATGTTAAGTCCATACTTATCAGCAATACATATTCGATCTGAAATCTGAATGAGCAGTATTTAGAGTTCCAAACAAACATAGTAGAAGGACATATAAGAGCTTATGTCTCTCCGAATATAAAACGTTGTCTGGATAGCAGGGGATCGTTGGTTTGCTTTGACAGATGCGACAAGAATCTTATTAAAAGAAATTATTAGACTTTGATCTAGAAAAGCAACTTAGAGTTACTGTAAAAGTTAAACAACTGTCGCTACGAGTTTATTGGGAAATTTCAATGACACTTTATATTTTAGGAACGCTTCTTTACATCGCCACTCTCTATTTAGTGTGTTCATTTCAGACTGAAATAATAACTAATAATTGTATTTTAGAACACAAAAAATTATTTTGAAACAACTAATTAAAACTATTCTTGTTTATTAGAAATTAAAATACTTATTTGGTATCAGTATAACCAGTTGATTAACTGTATATCCCGGATTGGAAAGCAAAATAAATCTCCTTCTTCAGGATAAAGCACAGAATAACCACACAATCAATAATAATAAGGAATCTGTCAAAAAATAATTTCATCATATGATCCATATTGGAAATCGTTGGCAAAATAATTTTCGAAAATTGAAATTAAAACCTAAGAGGAAGGATTTAACAGCAAAAGATTTAACACATTTATAAAATTTAATCTAACTGAAGTGTTATGTGATAAAATAAAAAAGAAAACAATCGCTTTCGAAAGCTGGATGATCAACAACATCAACAAAATTAGTATAAAATAAGCCAAAAATGCATTATAATATTATTGTGAATTACAAATTTAATGTGCTGCTAGAGCTTTGCAATCGTATGAAAATATTCAATTCATATTAATCAATTTCATTCCATGAAAGGGTATTTATATTGTCTACAAGAAAATCTCTTCTAATGAAATTACAACCCTTAACAAGTTGAACTTCCGGTGCTGTTTTGTAACATGTTGGTAATCAAAACTAACGATAACCTTAAACAAAGAATCTCATTCAAACAACTTATAAAACTTAATAAACTGAACGGTGAAAGGCAGAGAATGCACTTCCATGCATTGGTATGTCATTCATGTCGAAAAGTTAAATCTTTAGTGCTTAAATAGGGACATTGTGGTTGAATGAAATTTCAATTATGAGAAAATCGTTTGTCCTCTTTAGAATATTAACTGCCGTGGACAGACATAAAAATCTGTTATGTAAATAACATCTAAAGAGGGTAAATGAGTGCAAATCAAGGTGTGCAATTTAAGGTTATTGTTAGAAAGGAATGATCTCTACTCACTGCGAAAGACAAATCCAAAAAATACCGCTCTCTCCTTTCCGCAAGAAAAGGAATTTGTTTATATCGTGTGATCTGCGCGCGCATCATAAGACACTACCGGTACACTTGCGTGAACTCTGTCTGTGTTGTTGTTGTTTCGTATTATGACGGTGCAAAATGCTTGATTCTTTTTCAATGTAATTTTAAATGTAGAATTTAATTAAATAATTTTTTCTTTCAATCAAGTGCAATTATTCCGTGTCACAAAGATGCCTGACATCAAGAAAAAAAACATAATAAAACGATATTTATTTTAAGACTTTAGGGGAATTGGATAGAAATAGTAAATTACGCCCTTTGTACAGAAAAGGTAAGCTTCTTTACCTTATTATTATTATGCTGTTATGAAAGAAAAAGAAATAATAACATACTTCTTATTAGTGAGGCAGTGCGCAATTACCTCTGCACAACAAATGTTCTAATTTTTCTATTAGTTGTGTCATCAGCCAGGTTGCTAATCAAAAAGTTGTCAGCCTGACGTCTGTGAGCTTAACTTGTTGTCATTCGTGACGCCACCGACCAGGAGAGTTGTTGCCAAAACACAGCAAGTTTTCCCATTATTACAATTAAAAGTTGTTTCCTTTCGCGACGAACGGCACGCCTAGGTGCCAGCTGCGAACTTGCATTCAAGGACGAACGGCACGCCCACGGGCCGGAGGAAATTTTACCCTAAAGGACGACTGGCACGTATTGGTGTTTCTATGTGGAACGTTTTAATTTGAATGTATTTGTCTCCTAGATGGCGTTAAATGCCCGTGGAAGCAACTTAAATGTATTTTGCAGATGTTTGACCTTGGCACAAGGAGAATCCAATGAATTATTTCTCCATTTGGAGCGGTGAAACACATGGTTCTGTAAAGTAAACAGAGCACTTCTCGTAGCATCAACAATTTTATAATTGAGTTCCGGGTCTCGTTCTGATTTTGTCTTTTATTGATTTCGTTGTTGAATTAGAGGAATATAACAGAGTATTTTTTTTGAGTGGGTGGGGGAGGGGGGGGGGTAAAGGAATGTGCGGCAATGAAATGATTAGGTTATTTATGTTCTCATGGAAAGGAAGGCTGGGATTTCGTTAATATATCCCATCGAAAAGGTCCGGATATGGAATAAAAATATATAAATCATCAGAATCGGAATGAGGCCATAAATGGAATTTCCTTGTGTATACTGGAAAGGACACGGGATTATCAATGGTGGGTATGGAGAACGCGTTGTGAAAACATTTCTAAGTGAACTTTTAGGAAAAGGATATACTTTGTATTTGGATAAATTTTTTGCCTCTCCTGTACTTACAAAGTATTTGTTGTCTAAGAATACGCATGTATGTGGTACAGTTTTAAAAAACCGGAAGGACATGCCAAAGAATTATCCATCTGTACCTAAAACATATATACACTAAAATTTTTAATATTTTGATAAAAGAAAATGTGTATAAAAATATACATCAAATAGAAAATAAGTATTTCCTTTCTTCCTGAAAAAAGTAGAATGCTGTGTTGAACGGGTGATTTTAGTGAATTTTTTTCGAGAGTTAGGCTTAGTGCAAAAAAATATCCGTCTTTTGGGCACATTTCGGAAACGAAGCGCTTCGTCCTTTGGGCCACGGTAGTTTCGGAATGCCGCCGTCCCGAAAGGGTTAATTTTGAAGTGACAATATGCAGACATAAAGAGCCTTCGTAGAGAGTTTTAATTGTTCTGTACACACATTCCTCAGGGACGTCCAAAGAGATTATCGGTCTCTTCAGCCTGAGAACAAAATGAGCGGGACTGCTTTTCCTATGACATCATATGCTCAGAGCTAAAATAATAAAATGAAATCAGTCACGCCGGGAAGAACACCCTCTGGTGCAAATGTGTCCCTTCCGCAAAAATTAATGATTTACGTAATACATAATTTTATTTCTGAATGGGTGCCCTGCATTTTAATTTATTTCCCTTTTATTTATTTAATACTCGTTTACGACTTTTTAGGACGCCTCATTTGTGCTTCAGCTCGCTGCTTTGATATTGGTTTGTTCTTTTAATTTCTACTTTCTGATTGATAGAAACTCAATCCGTTATTAAATTATGTTTTCTAATTTTATGGATCCAAATATATTTTCACTGCACTCTAAATTATACATTTAATTAGTTTCTCCTATATTTTTTATTTTTCATTGATGTATAAACTGAGTGTATGATTGGTGGCCCCAGAGTGTTATTTAATTTGTAACAGAAGAGTTTATTAACACATAAATGGCACACATAAAAACCACAATAATACCGTTAATAAGACTATGACTTTGCCATCAGTAAATTGTAGTGTTGGCACATAAAATGTAATATATAAACTAAAATTATGTCTGATACCAACACAGTAAAACATTTTGCTATCTTAGCTAATTTTTTTCAGCTACTTTGATGATAATTTCAGCAAACTGACAAGAACAACCACAATTTAAGACGTTCATAAATATGCCTTCTTCATTTCTGAAATACTCAGAAAATTATCGTCTGCCGAAGCGTTATTTGTATATATATACATATATATATATATATAGTTATATACATACAATGTATAATTGGATACATATTTATACACACAATGTATATACATATGTATATACATACATAATGTACAATTGTATTGTATATATATATATATATATATAATATATATATATATATGCACTATTCGACACAGAAAATGTAACACCATGAAAGAGCGAATGGAGTCTAATGATAAGAAGCACACAGACAGAGATAGCATATATAAATAAATTATGTCAATTCCAGACTTGCAATACAGTAATTGCATAGACAGGGTGATCAGTAGGCAATAGGATCACATCTTGCGGCGATACAAACAGCAACCCTTCGAGGTGCAGATTCAATAAGCGTGCGGATAGTTTTCTGAGGGATGGAAAACCATATGCCTTCAACCATCCTCCACAGGTCGCCCTCTCTTTGAGCCGGGGCAGGACAGTCACACGATTGTCAATCACGTCCCATACATGCTCGACGCGTGAGAGAACTATGGACAACGAAGGCTAAAGAAGCACTTGGATACCTTACAAGGTTTGGCTCCTAATGGTTGCCGTGAACGGTTGCGTGTTACTTTGCTGGAAAACAAACATTTTACGCTGCTGGAGGTAAAGAAGTGCAACCCACTGCAGCACCTTATCCACATATCGTCGTGCCGCCATTGGACCTCCGGTGCGAACTAGAGGTGGCTAGCTATTGAAGCCGATGGCACCCCCAATCATGATGCCGCATTGTCTAACATTATGGCGTTCTACAGTCGCAGCAGGATTGAGTCTGTTTCCACTCCAGCTCCAGACTCTCACACAGAGACTGACAGTCCACAAACAAAACCGAGTATGTCGCTGAAAACTACCCTGTCCCATTCAGTCGTCCAAGAGGCTCGGCCCCTACACCATTGCAATTTCTCACGCCGATGTCTTGTCAACAGCACTCACTCATCGTAAAGAACGATTAGAGTGCAAGTCGCTTTCGACCAATCGTCTGGAAACTGTTCCCGATTATATTGAAACCTCCAATGTACCCTGAAAATTCTGCAGAATGTCGATAGCCGTCGTTTGAGGGGCCGCCACTGCATGCCTTCGAATGCGTCGATCAATGCGTGCTGATTTACGTCTAGATGGACCATACCCTTCTTTAATCCATCTGCTCCAAATCCTTTGTTCAGTGGACGCATCTACGCGTGTTTCAGCGGCGATACGTCGGTATGACCACCCAGAAGAACGTAGGCTAAATTGAATCACCTCGTATGATTGTCCATGTGCTGACATGGACTTTGGCATCGTTGGCCAGACATCTCTTCAAAAACATGTGTCTTCTGATATGAAAAACAGCTCGAAAAACTGGATTCTGTAGGCGGCAGACTGTTGGCTCATCTGCCGTTTAAATCCCTTCACAAAACTACAATAATTTATTATATTTGAAAACTTAAAACTTTATCGAAAAAATAAACTTTATCCAAATGACGTCATTGAAATATAAATTGCCTGACTCTCTATGAAAAAGCAGTAAAAATTTTATTCATAAACATTTATTCTATTCCTTTCATTCATCACAGTACTTCAAAAATTTATTTTACTTAAAAACTTAAAACCATGGAGATCAAAGTAATTTAACTCTGTGCATAAAACTTCACTGAAAAAGTATTCTATAAAATCGTCAGTTCTCCATGTAAAATCAATGACTGTTTCATTTACATCAACCATATTGCAGACTCCAGCGATAAATGATTTTGCATTACAGAAATTCAGGAATTCCTATACAACTCATCTTACAGCTTGATGTGTTTACAATCTCCATAAGGAAAATTAGGCTTCGTTGTAGAAACAATCAAAGTTTGATGATCATTTAAACTCAAATATATTGTAATTGCGTTATTTCAGAACATTGATGCACAGGAATTAAACAAAAATAAAGCGGTTTTAGGACGGATATAACACCAAATAACAACTATAAAGATCTTTAAAAATCACGATTTTGACACAATATGGATGCCATATTTTATTTTGAAGTGGGTCATGCGATTTCTTCACATAATGGTCACGTCATCTCTTTATATAATGGGTGTAATTATTTATTTTTCTGAAATTTTTTCTTTATATTTTATGTGATAATTCGAATATTTCTTAAAACTTTCGAAGCAATTTGTGAATTTTAAATTCGCTTAAATATGTTTGAGAATTAGGCCCCGTAGGGTTCAATGTATTTCATTTTTTCAACCCGAGTTCAATCTAAAACTAATTGTGTGATATTATTCATTTATATTCCCAGCGGTCCGACATACCATCTGAACAGTATACTACAATTTCATTCTGATAAAGTCATTTTTACGACAGTTATCGTGCTAATGGACAGGCAGAGAGATAGAATGAACAAATGCATAAACACTTCTCAATTATGTTGTAAAATGTTAAAAAAATAACTGACTTCACCGCTGCCGCCGCCGCCGGCGTTACTGTTTGACAAATTTCTCGTTTCTGGAGATTCTTTGTTTCGTTCTACAAAACTATTGCATATAAAATATGAAATGTGGTACACTTGTAGCAGAATCTTTGGGATATACTCTGACATACACCTTTTTCTAACACTTTATAATATAGATGAAAAGTGTTTATGACTTTGTTCATTTTATGTGTCTGTCTGTTTGTCAGTTTATCTGTTCGTTAGCACAATAACTACCGTAAAAATGACTTTATCAAAATGAAATTTTAGTATGTTGTTCAGACGGTCTGTGGAACCTAATGGGAATATAAATGAATAATATCACCCAATTAGTTTTGGAATGAACCCGGATTGAAAAAATGAAATACATTGAACCCTATGGGACCTAATTTTTCAAACATTTTTTAAGCAAATTTAAAATTCACAAATTACATCGAAAGTTTTCGAAAATATTCAAATTATCCTATAAAATATATAAAAAAATGTTAGCAAAATATATTTAGTAGTTTTTTACATAAAAATTAAAATATTTATTACATTATATGACGAGATCACTTGACAATTATATGAAGAGATCACGTGATCTACTTCAAAATAAAATATGGCATGCATCTTGCGTCAAAATCGAGGTTTTTAAAGTTCTTTTTAATTCATATTCAATGTTGTATCCATCCTAAAACCGCTTTATTTTTGCTTAAATTCTGTGCATTTACATACTAAAAAAAAGCAATTACAATATATTTAGGTTTAAATGACCAGCAAACTCTGATTATTTCTACAACGAAGCCTAATTTTCACTTATGGAGAATATAAACGCCAAAAGATGTAAAATGAGTTGCATAAGAATTGCTGCATTTCTTTAGTGTAAAATTATTTAACTCATAGAGTCTGCAATGTAGCTGATATGAATGAAATATTCATTGATTTTACACAGAGAAGAAGACGATTTTTTCGATGAAGTTTTAAGCATAGAGTTTAATTACTTGTACCTCCATGGTATTAAGTTTTAACTAAAATAAATTATTGTAGTATTGTGATGAATGAAAGGGATAAAATAAAAGTTTAAGAATGAAATTTTTAGTCTTTTCCTAGAGAGTCAGCCAGGCAATATTTATTTCAACGTCATTTGAACAAAGTTCATTTTTTTTCGATGAAGTTTTCAAATATAATAAATTGTTGTAGTATTGTGATAAATTTAAATATATTACCTCTGAATGTATCGCATTTTCGAGATGTTTAAATAAAATTGCATTGCAGTTGGAAAGTGTTTCTATATCAAAGCTTCACGCATGATTGATATATCGTGTTAATAGATATTGTAGTCTAAGAAATAGTAAATGTCATAGTTAAAGACAAAATATTTGAGCTGCGAGTTCATGTGAAGTATAGACTTCCAATATCAAGACCACGAATTTTTGCAGGCAGGTACGTACATGGGTGAATTTTTGCAGGACAGAGCCCTTTTGTTTACACATTACAACATAGTTGCAAAGTGTTTTAAATTACGATAACGACTTGAAATTTTTTTATGAAATCTTGAATTTTCTACAGAATTGCACGATACCTTGCGAATGCTCTGCGAACTAGCTATACATTTTTGAGGTTACAAGGGAGCCTAAGACCTCTTTTTGTTTTAAATTGCGATAACGACTTGAAATTTTTTTTATTAAATTTTGCCTTTTTAACACTTTACAACGAAGTTGAAAAGTGTTTATGACTTTGTTCATTCTGTCTGTCTGTTTGTCTGTCCGTTAGCACAATAACTGTCGTAAAATGACTTTATCAAAATAAAATTTTACTATGCTGTTCAGATGGTCTGTGGGACCTATGGGACTACAGATGACTAATAGTCGCCAATTAGTTTTGGATTGAATCCGGGTTGAAGAAATGAAATACATTGGACCCTATGGGACCTAATTTTTCAAACACTTTTTACGCGAATTTAAAATTCACAAAATGCTTCGGAAGTTTTAGGAAATATTCAAATTACCTCATAAAAAATATAAAAAAAATTTAGCAAAATATATTCTGTAGTTTTTAAATAAAAATTAAGATAATAATTACACCCTTTATATGAACCCGGCCGTCCAAATAGTTGCTCCTAGTCCTTTGGACGAGTCGGACGGTCTGGGTCTTCAACCCTTTATATGAAGAGATCACGAGTATCTATCTTGTGTCAAAATCCTGAATTTTAAAATTCTGTTTAATTTATATTTACTGTTGTATCCGTCCAAAACAGCTTTAATTTTACTTAATTTCTATGCATCTGTATTCTGAAACAGCGCAATTATAATATATTTGAGTTTAAATGATCGATGCCATGCATCTTATGTCAAATTTGTAAATTTTAAAGTTCTTTTTAATTTATATTTTGTGTTGTATCCGTCCTATAACCGTTTATTTTTTCTTAATTTCTGTGCATCTGTATTCTGAAATAGCGCAATTAGAATATATTTGAGTATAAATGATCATCAAACTTTGATTTTTTCTAGAACGAAACCTAATTTTCACTTATGGAGAATGTTAACAGATTATGGAGAATTTTAACAGATTAGAAGATTATTATAAATGTGATACAGTTGTATACACTCTGATTACATATAACATTTCTATTTTTACGCTACATTGATGATGTTTTTCTTTGTTTTCATACAGCACATAATTTTTTACCCACACTTAATATTTATCTATCCAATCTTGAGTTAATACCTAATGAATCCCTCCCTTCCAAATCTGTAAATAATCTTAATAAAACCATTTATATACAAAGAAACTCATTCAATACTACTATTTATGATAAGAGATATCAATGTAAATTTAATGTAAAATTCTCCCTCACTATTATTGTTGCCTTAGTAACCAAGTTTTTAAAAATCTAATCATTACCTATTTGGTCCGCATCAAAAGCCTGGATAGTATTAAGTGTACACTCTTTCATATGATTCGTCTTAAATGTCTATAATATACGTACAATTTTCCCACCTTATTTGTAGATCGCAGTATAAGTACGATACTCAGTAGTAGAGGAAAAACCATAAAATGAGCACCGCACCGGCGGGCAAAAATAAAAATGTGCAAATACCACAATAACAGTAACTTCGGTTACACAAAAAATGTGCAAAATTTAAAAAAAAAACGCCTCGGCGGGTAAAGAAAAATGTTTAAAACACTAATAAAACCGTTAACGGGGATATCTAAAATGCAAATAAAAGAAAAACAGGCTACGGTTCCAAAAAATAGTGTTATCCATACTATAAATGTTTTCGATTGTAGTAGTCACTTATCGGTTAGTTGCTGAACGCTTGGGTTTGTCTCACCGAAATTATGTACAATTACTTCCACTCTCTTTAATCTGGTACACCCCATCATGGTTTTACGCATGGTAGGCATTCAAGCTGGATCACAAGGTGGACTCCCATGAAGATTATTCACGTTGGCGGTCCTCAGACTTGTGAGTTGCCCCCTTTTTTTTTTTGCATGTATGTGTATTTCTGAGCTATATTTTTCATGATTATGTGATATTTTATGATTTTTAGTTAAAATTTGTCCTCTTGGGTCGTTTATCTGTGATCCTCGTTTATTCCGCTGTTGGGCACAGATTGCATAAAATTTTAACCACGTGTTTTTATGCAATCAGAGAAACAACGGATATTAGTATATCTGTCTAGAATGTGTACTTGAAGACGTTTCTGGCATATATACTATTCATTGATTTATACATTGATTTAGTCATTGATCTATTAATTGATTTATTCATTGATTTATATTCATTGATTTATTTTCTTTTTCCTGGCCTTTCAGTGATCTACTTTTCCAGCCGTTCCTCGTTACTTTTTAACACTTTACAACAAAGTTGAAAAGTGTTTATGACTTTGTTCATTCTGTCTGCCTGTCTGTCCGTTATCACGATAACTGCCGTAAAAATGACTTAATCAAAATGAAATTTTAGTATGTTGTTCAGACGGTCTGTAGGAACTATTGGAATATAAATGAATAATATCACCCAATTAGTTTTGGATTGAACCCGGGTTGAAAAAATGAAATACATTGAGCCCTATAGGACCTAATTTTTCAAACATTTTTTAAGCGGATTTAAAATTCACAAATTGCTTCGAAAATTTTAGGTAATATTGAAATTGTTCATTAAAATACATAAAAAAAATTCAGCGATATATACAGAAGTTTTTTAAATAAAAATTAAAATAATAATAACACCTCTTATATGAAGCAATCACGTGACCACGATATGAAAAGATCACGTGACTCACTTCAAAATGATATATGAAATCCATCTTGTCTCAAAATGGTGATTTTTAAAGTTCTTTTTAATTCATATTGAGTGTTGCATCAGTCCTAAAACCACTTTAATTTTCTTAAATTCTGTGCATCTACATACTGAAACAGCGCAATTACAATATATTTGAGTTTAAATGCTCATCTAAATTTGATTATTTCTACAATGAAGCCTATTTTTCACCTATGTAAAATGTAAACAGCAAAATATGTTGAATGAGTTGTATTAGAATTGCTGTATTTCTTTAACACAAAATCATTTAGTTCATGGAGTCTGCGTAGGTGATATGAATGAAATATTAATTGATTTTACAAAGAGAAGGACGATTTTTTTCGATGAAGTTTTACGCATTGAGTTTAATTACTTGTAGCTCCATGGTCTTAATTTTTAAATAAAATAAATTATTTTGGTATTGTGATGAATGACATGAATGGGAAATTATTTATGAATGAAATGCTGCTTTTATAGAGAGAGCCAGGCGTGTTATTTTTTCTATGACGTCATTTGAATGAATTTCAGTTGTTTTCGATGAAGTTTTCAAATATAATAAATTATCGTATTATTATGATAATTCTAAAATTATTACCAAGGAAAGTATCACATTTTAGAGATGTTTAAACCAGGCAATTTATATTTTAATGCCGTCATTTGAATGAAGTTCATTTTTTTCGATGAAGGTTAAAGTTTTCAAATATAATAAATTAATGTAGTATTGTGATAAGTTTTAAAATATTACCGAGGAATGTATGGCATTTTAGACATGTTTAAATAAAATTGCATTGAAGTTGGAAAGTGTTTCATATTTAATGCTTTAAGCATGATATTAATCTTTCTTGTTACTTTCTGCTATTAAATACAAATTATAATATTACCCTCGATTTGATATTGTGTTTAGTGACTTTCACTCTTGCACTATCGTTTTTAATAATTTAATTTATACATATATATATATATATATATATATATATATATATATATATATATATATATATATATATATATATATATATATATATATATATATATATATATATATATATATGTATATATATATATAAATCCTCTAATAATTATGCTATTATCTGTAAAAAATTATATATACAATTTCTGTTAGATTATTTAAATAACAATTCTAATTAAACTTGATTCTCACTCCATTAATAGTATTAAACTGAAAATTATCAATATTCATAGTGATTTAAATATTAATTACAAATTTCCATGTATAGTGCTAATACTTAAATTTCATAAAAATCATGAGTAAATTACTTCTAAACTATTTAAATGTAATAAATAATAGTTTACGTTTTTCTAGCAATAACTACCTTATTCTAAATAATAAAGAATTAAATAATAAATTAACATGACATAATAAACTAATCGGATTTCAAACTTTTGATTTTAAAGATCTTTTTAATAATATTAAGATATCTGATATTTGTGTAGTAATTTGAGCTATATGTAATGCTTATACTACTTATCTTACTACTTATACTGTACTTACAAAATTTCCTAAACATCTTCACTTTGTTCTTTTCAATAATTATATATTTCAAGGTAATACATTATACTTACAATTCTCAGGGGTTCCAGAAGGTGGCTGTAATACTATACTATATTTACCAAATCTCCTAAACTTCTTCACTTTGTTCTTTTCAATAATTATATATTTCAAGGTAATAAATTTTACTTACAAGTCTCAGGGGTTCCACAAGGTGGCTGTAGTAGCGTAGCAATATATTAGCTAATTTATGCCTTTATCATTATGAAAAATCTTGTACTTCAACAGATTATAAAATGTACAGGTATGTTGATGATCTGATTTGTTTGGTCTTTACAGACAACTAGGTCATAGATATAGATTTCTATCCGGATAATTTGGAACTATTTCTTTATGAAGCCACTATTAGTAATAACATATATTTTTTGAACTCCAATCTTATTATTGAACCTACTAATAGGATAGTTACTAATTTATATGACGAAAAAGACTATTTTAATTTTAACATTAATAAAATATTACCTTTTAATTCCTATAACTCGATTCAATTGTTTAGAAATATTATACTTAATCAGTTTTTTTAGAATTTTTAGATTATCTGATAAAAAATGTCATGCTATGCATATTAATAAACTTAAAATTACTAGCAAATTATATAAATATCCATATTATTTAGTACAAGGTATATTTGAAATGTTTGGAATGGTAGATTATACTTAAATTCTCTCTTTAGTATCTTATTTTTGCTAGATATCCACTTTCTCTTGAATAAGCATTATCATGTATTTACATGTTCTTACTGTTGAATATCAACCTTTTATCATGTTTTCGCATTGTTGTTATTTCTTTCGATTATTTTCTCGAATCTGTTATTTTCTCACGATTGACAACAGCAGTTCTCAACTTTTTATTTTTCGAGATTGGCAACATTGGTCTCTTTATTGAATAAAGGATGGATCCAATGGATCAGAGTATGAAGTGTTTTTTTTCAGATACTCTTGTTTCCTATTAGTTTTCAATCTTTATGCATGTTGTCCAAGTTATCAAAGTTTATAGATATGACATGTCACTGATATCAGAAACATGCATTTTGTATTCGTTTTAATAAAATACTTGAACTTGAGAAAGCGTTTTATCGAAATGAACAATGCATTTTTAAGCCTAGAACTTGTCCACGTGTAAAGCTTTCATGTTTGGATATTTTTTATATTATTTTAGAGTTGAAACTTCTCTCTAATCTATCTTTCATTTACACACACACACACACACACACACACACACACATATATATATATATATATATACTTTCAGTAACATGCTTGGATATGTTTTATAGTGTAACAGCAACATCGTTTATCTGTAGGGGTTTATAACGCGTTGGAAAGCAATCATCTGCAATAAAGAACGTAATTTCTTCAAAGAATAATTTCAACAAATACTTTAAACATTAGCAAGGAAAAGATTATGAAACTCCTGAACCGTGTGCTTGATATACATAACTTAATAAACCTAGCCCTGAAAGTTACAGCTTTTGTTCACATGCAGTTCTGTAATATTATTATTTCCTTGTAATTAAATATGTTGTGCGCAATGAATGTCTTCATTATACTGAAAGGGATTTTAAATGACTATACGAAATCAATTATTATACTTAAGTATTAAACCCAAATAACAGAGATTAATTTTGCTAAACTGAAAGGAACCTTTCGATCATATCGTTGCTGATATTTTATTCTCGTTGAGAATAAAATTTATTTCACGTTATAAGGAAATATTGTTGGAAGAGTTCCTTATAACGCTACCCCTTATAAAGAAAGTCAGAACAATTGATTTTTTTTTACATTTTTTAAAAGTATGATCAAAATATTTTGTTCAAATCAAGACTTGACTGTTTATTTCCACCGAGTATGAAATATGTTAAGAGTTATTAATAATTATTATTATAAGAATAAGTAAGCTAATGGAGAGTTTGCGTAGATAACTCCGAAATACATTATGATTTGTCACTTAAAATGCAATGAGCAAAAGTGTGAAAACTGTCATGTGGGTCATATCGATAGCAGGATGCTCACAACATGGCCCAGTTTCTAAATAAGGCAAAATTTGCAAAGAAAATTCCAGGAAGTAACAAAACTACACAAAAAAACAGCTTTATAACTTTAACTTAGACACTCATTAGGGAGAAATCTGATTATAAGAAATGTAAATGTCCCAAAAATTGTCTCAGTCCAAGATTACCACAAAATTTAAGACACATGCATGTACAATGGACCATCGAAGTTTTAATAAAGCAAACAGTTTAGAAATGTGAGATTTGATATCTAGGACAAGAAAGTAGCCTATGGTCTTTTGCTGTAAGTTACTCCTTACGAAGTTGGTGGAATAGCAACATTATCGAACTTCGGACTTCATTTGTTTTCGCCCAAACAAACACCAAAAATAATCAGCTATGATAAAGCACTGTTTGTATCTTAAATATGTTAACAGAGCTACAATATACAGTTTTGTATTACATATTAAATATTAATAAAATATAATGATATGGAATAGAACTGTAATTAAAAATAATAGTAAGTAATTATAGCACGAAATAGTACATAAGTATTAATGGTATTAGAAGGAGATCTGATGTGGGCAGCATATGACGTTCCTTATATAATGCAATGAATTTACTACTTTTACAGTAAAAAAATAAATTATTTTTATAGTAGATATTTATATTCTTTCCAAGATATTTAATTTCCGTCAATGAGTCTTCAATTTCATTGATTTAGCGTCATTTTTATCCATTTGGTGAGTTTTTTGTTAATTTAGCAACATTTAAAAAGAGTTGCCTTGTTGGCGATATTCCATCAAATTCGTCGCCAAAATATCGTTAAATGTTATGGACGGAGAAATAAGTTATTCTTACAGCAGATAAATGACTTTTGGCGTTTAAATTAAACTATTACTCAAAGTATACTAAAATCTATTACTCAAAGTATATTTTTCATGAATGGAACGAGATAGACCCACGAGAATGATGGCACTAAATTTATCGCATGGTATTACATATGAAAAGTGAACATGTTTCTCAATAGGAAATGTTTTTTTTTTATTTTATATGATTTTTTGATAGTTTTTTTTTAGTGCGGAATATCTCGAGAACGGTTCATGTTAGCGTTCTAAAATTTATGTCAATCGTTTTTTAATGAAAAATTACATAAGAAATGTCTATTTGCGTAACTTTATTAAAGTTTTGATTTTTTGACGATTTTGTCAAAATTTCACTCGAAAATTTAGTGGGGTTCTGAACATTCGATTGCGTAGAAAAACAATAGGCTTCCAGTGTTTACGGATTGTAATTTTTGTACCAAATTTCATTCGAATAGGTCCTTTCGCTTGTCAGCTATCCACAGTCTCACTGACACACACACGCACACACACACGCACACACACACACACACACACACACACATACACACACACATACACACACACACACACACAAACACATCGCTTAAAAATGTTCTACTCGTGATCAGGGATGCTTGAAAAGTACTCTCCCGTCGAAAACTCGAATTCAAATTTTCGATCCCGTCACAATACTTTTCTTATACATTATTGTATATAAGGAAAGTAATAATAAGGTGTTTTCTTATGAAAATATTTCTAAAACTGTTGGTGGGATCAGCTACATAACTCCAAATAAACTGGCCTGCACACGCTTATTTTAAATCGTCATTAATATCTAATTTATGGTGTAATCTGGTGAATTCCATAGAAACTAACAGAAAATACGAAGTTGGGCCATATTGGGAAATTCGGCCATATTCGTATGC
Source organism: Amaurobius ferox (assembly GCA_951213105.1). NCBI lineage: Eukaryota > Metazoa > Arthropoda > Arachnida > Araneae > Amaurobiidae > Amaurobius > Amaurobius ferox. The sequence goes on along the minus strand of OX578139.1, from coordinate 93,833,769 downwards.
CCCACCTAACGTAGGAATGACTGAGATATACCGATTTTACTGACACAAGTGCAAGAACTCGGGACTCTAAACTCAATCTGTTCATTCGTGCGTAAAACAATAAACACCGAATTAAGGGATTTGGAATTTCACAATGTTTAGGTTTATTTAAATAAATTATGAATGGGATATTTAAAAGGATGTTTGAGTTCTACTAGTTTCACTTTCTTAATAAATATAAAGTATGGAAATATATATTATTGTGACGCAGTTAAGTATAAGGTTTAGACGGATTATACACTTGAATCATCCCTACAAAATAATCAACTATTTGTTTTCAATTAGATATATCTGCACGCTACTTCAATCTATCTTAATCCACTTACATCTCTAGGTTTGTAAGAATGTAACAAGAACCACCACCTGTTGCGAAAATATGTCATTATAAAATACACGTAGTAAACAGCTTCGTGATCTAAAATTTATGTTGGAATAGTTCAACAAGTGATGGTCATTTTCATAATACCTAAAACAAAACATACACGATACAAATATTTAATAAATACATGACAAGCAAAAGCAGAAGTATGACTCAGAAAAAATGCGCTATGTCATTAGTCCTGGAATATGACAAATGCTAGAGTATCATCCATCTTCCTTTGATATTTCGTAAACATAGAAAGGCATTTTTACTCGGAACAAAAATAGAAAACAATAGTTTTTCTTTGAAAGAAGAATGTCAAAGCTTTGATTCCTATTTATGTTATTTCACGGAATTATTACGAATTATTAGGATTATTAGGATATAGAAAACGGAATTATTAGGATATAGAAATGTAAAGCATGTTTATTTTCAAATTATGGAAACTGGATATGAAGTAGACTATTTTTGAAAAGGAAATTCCATTTTTTATCTACTGTATTGGTATCTTATAAAATGAAAACAATGTCTTTGTATCTGTCAATAGGACACTTTGTGTTTGTCCACCGTAACGAAAAATCAAATCGACATAGCAGGTAATTTTCAGGTCAAGTTGCTATTTATGTCTGAGTGTTAATTCGGTTTAATTAAAGTTATTTTTATGTCAGCAAAGAATGTGAACACATTTCTATATCACTTTCTATCAAATACTACAATTATTTGTAAAGTGTATTTAAACATCATCTTGACCTACAGGAATATCATAATGTCCATCATTATGATGTCCTGAAAGCGTTAGAGCATTTTGAAATATTTGCCTGTACGTCAAGATAGTGTTAAATAAAAACACTATCTTGACGTACTTGACTTGAAACACTATCTTGCAAATACATGTAGTCTTTGATAAAAAGAGATATTTGAAATATTTTAGACGTGTTGTACCATACATAAGAATTTTCTATCATTTAATATCATTAAAAAGAGGATAAACCTATTCTATAATTTTGCACTTGTCACAGACTAACTCCAACATCTCATATGTGTATTTATGCGTTTCTGCAGCTAGGGATAGAACTCCCTGTGTAGTAAATACCTCACACTTGATCGGTTTAATTTTTATTAAATCTTCACACTGATCATTTCTTAGCAATAGAACTAACTATTATAAAGTTCCAATCATCTTAAAGCACACACAATAATGCTTCGCGTTGTTAGTCTACGTCTGATCCCTAAACTCAATACTGGAATCATTACATGTAAATGAATACACTATAGGGTCTGAAAACATCCCATGCCATTAGGTTTTAAATAAACTCATATTGTATTTACTATTTTTACACGGATTTAAAACAAGATCCATTTTTCATATGGTCGTATATATAAAATTATAAATTACAGTCAAATTGCGAGACTTCTCAATTGACTACCATGAGGCAGTAAATCACAGTATTAAAAACCGGCAATCAATATTGCTACTAATAAAGATCAGTCGAAATACTTAAATCATTTCTGGATATGGAATGCTGTCGTTTGCTTTCACAGTATTTCACTCAACTCTGACGTATTGTCAGGAGGTTATATTATACTCCCCATCATAATCGTTCTCGATAGCAGGTTTAATCTTAGGCCCCTAAGTTGTCCATTAGAATCTTTGTTTTCTAAAACTTTCGTCATCTTCTCAAAGTAATAGATGGGACGGGGGACAATTGTTGCTGAAGTGTCGAACATTAAAAATAAACATCAATAATTTCTTTTTTATAGGGTTATTAATCCTTGAAAGATGAAAAAAGTATTAAAAATCTGATGTGAGCAGCACATGACTTTTCCTATATAATGCAATGAATTTACCACTTTTACAGAAAAAAAAAAGATTATTCTTATAGTAGATACTTATATTCTTTCCCAGACACTGATATTTGGTCAATAAGTCGTCATTTTCTTTGATTTAGAGTCACTTATGGTAACATTATAAAAAGTCGCCAAGTTGGCGACATTCCGCCAAATTCGTCGCCAAAATCTCATCGATCCAGATCCACGAGAATGATGTCACCCAATTTATCACATGATATTACATATGAAAACGAAACATGTTTCTCAACGGTTAATATATTTTTTTCTGTTTATGGGATTTTTTGATAAATTTATTTGACAAATGTGCAATAACTCGAGAATGGTTCATGCTAGCGTTCTAAAGTTTATGTCAATCGTTTTCTAAAGAAAAAATTACATAACAAATGTCTATTTGCGTAACTTTATTAAAGGTTTTGATTTTTTGATGATTTTTTAAAAAATCCACTCGAAAATTTAAGGGGTTCTGAACATTCGATTCCGTTTTAAAACATCAGGCTTCCAGTATTCACGGATTGCGATTGTTGTACCAAATTTCATTCAAATATCTCCACTGATTCGTGAGATATCGTCTCCACAGACTCACTGACACACACACACACACACAGACATCACCTCAAGAATGTTTAATTCGTGATCAGGAATGCTTGAAACGTGTTCTCCCATCGCAAACTCGAATTCGAATTTTCGACCCCATTATAAGACTTTCCTTATACATTATGCATATAAAAAAAGAAAAAATAGATAAATAGATATCATCTAGAAAATATATTTACTTATGCAATTTGCTTCATAGGATCTCCAATTTTTGTCAAACTACATATAAATATTTTTCGAAGGGCCTTTATAGCCAAAACTTTGAAAAAGGTTTTTATTTTTTATACGAATTTTGAAATGTTTTTTATTGAAGTAAAAAAAAATATATTTACCATTCATCTTCAAAACATAATATTTTATTGCTGCAAAATGTGTTGCCATTTTGAAATAAATAAATATATTTAAACTATTTAAACAAGTAAAATAATTTTGTCTAGAGCGCTTATAGTGAGTCCATGAAGTTAGATTGAACCTTATCTCAATGACTGATCTATTTTTGAAACTTTTGTTATCGTTGGCGTTTGACGTCATAAGCAGAGCTGGATTGAAACTTTTGAAAGCAATATTTGATTTATATTCGGCGATTACATTAGAAGATTAGTGGAAAAGTAAACACTCTGTAGGCAATTTGTCGATTTGTGATACTGTGTTTGTTGAGTTTTCAATTATATTTGTATCCACTGCAGGGCATAATTCCAACCACAACGCCCACATATTTTTTTATCGGCATTTCAATCTGTCTTAGCTACTGTAGCTCCAATTAATATGGTATTTTCACTTTTTTTAATGCTATATTTTAGATATATCACGCTCGCTATACGTGTATACACGGATTGTAAAACTTTTTTACTCCACTTTAGTGGTATCACGTCTGCTGCGACAGTTTATTAATTAGATAATTGTTATAATGGAAATGTTACAACCTGTAACGCATGGAGTCTCAGCAAATGACGGGTTTTGATTTAAACTGTATCCGTTAGAAAATTTGTGTATTGTATTCCGCGATCGGTTCAGAAGAATATTGAAAAAAAAATGGATTGTAGGAAAACTTTAGTCTTCTTTAGGGGTATCACGCCTGCTGCAGGGGTATACACATCAAGATACGCCAATTACTCGACACGAAGTACTTAACGAATGAGTATTATTGCTGTGACTATTATGAGTAGCCGGACAGGTATCTGCAAGGGTTTACACATCAGATAACTGTCCGGCCACTTAACCAGCTGCTCATACCATAGGGTGAGCCGGGTGGTCTGGGTCTTTCACATCAGATAACTGTTATAATGGAGATGTTACTAAATCTTTTAAGCATGGAGTCTCATCAGATGACGGGTTTCGATTTAAATTGTATGCGTTAGGGAAATTTGCAATTGTATCGGTTCAGAAGAATTTTGAAAACAAATGTATATTAAACTATGGAAAAATGTGTGCAGAACGTACTTTAATAACTAATGTCTATAAAACAAAATCTGGTTGCTATATATAGTGACCGCTGGTGGGGAAAACCCACTAGAGTAAATTTAATTGTTAATTCATTATAAACAAAAGTATAAATTGTCAATATTAATTCCGAAAGCAATAATAGTCTTTCGTTAAGTATTTCTAGTGTCGAGTAATTGGCGTATCTTCCCAATTCGCAAAAAGCGTCATCTAACAGTTCCACAGTCTAATGCTTCTAATCTGTTTCTTTCTACGAAATTAGTTAATAATGTATCTGCTTCATTTCACAAAGTGTATTAAGTCATGTTTATAAATTCTCGTTATTTCATTTGTATGTATTTCGTTTTCTTTGAGGTTCTGACTATAAATAAAAGGCATATATTATATACCAGTTCGTGCATTTAGTTATTTACTATTGAATACAAATAGTTTTAGTTTTTTGTACAATTTACAGTATGTAGCATATAGTATGTTTAATTCATTATATACGAGGTGGTACCCAAAATTTTATAATTAACTAAGAACTAATAGATTAAATTTAAGACGCTTCACTCTAATTCTTTTCAACGCTATAGCTTTGAGATGCAAATATTATTGATTTCGAATATACTATTTTTTCCGGAAACAGATTTCTAAGTATAGTGTTTACCGTCTATGTCAATTTCCTTTCAGGTATAGAACATCAGCAAATTTGAAACCTTCCAGTCTGACCTGAATTGTTAAATTGACAACGATGACCGACTACAACAACAAAGCATTCCAGCAAATTGTTACAGCAGAATCCGCGTAAAACAGTATATATCAACATTTAGTGGCAATACTGCCTATGGTTCTTTGAATAGTCTTCAGATTTTATCGTTGCAAATGCACTGCGGAGAAAAAACACCAAATAATTTAATTTACATTCATAAATAATCTAGATAAAATTTCCCTACCTGTGTGAGATTTCAAAAACATTTAAATTATTATTTCACATTTCATTTATTTTACGTTTTGATGCATATAGGCACTTTGGCAATAGTAATCTTTTGTTTTTGGTTTCCGATAAGTAGGCCAATCAACGGCCGTCTATACGGTTTTCACGATCTTGTAATTGAGGCTGGATAAAACTTTTAGTTTGAATTATTAAGGGAGATACGAATTCTCGACATTAGGTGGGTTCAGCAGCGAGACGTTGTAGCATGCATCCGTAGATCCTCCTGGAAGCCAGGAATGCTGGTGAATGTTAATCGCAGGTAACCAAGTATGACTGCGGTATAGTCTGATGCATTTTAGGTAATCTTTGAGATATTTTAGGTGGGAAGCGGTAGAGCACGAGGTTTTAGAGTATAATACCATGCTCGGTATGTGTACTAGATATTTTTTAAGGGATCTTGCAGTAGAAGAACTTTAATTGTGCTTACGTTTATGTTTAACCAGTGAAAAGCTTTATATGTTTCTTCAGTTAGTAAAAAAGTTTGGATTTTAAATCCTAGTTTGTGTTTTTCTGCTTGGCCGTCAGATGTGCAATTGATTTCTTTCCCATGATGTTTTGTTGCGTCCATTTTGGGTATATATATATATCTTAATCCATACAAAAGCACTTGAACTGCACAATGACGTCTGATATTTTAAATTGGAACACACACAGATAAAATATAAAATGTACCCGATGTAGATTTCAGCATTGGTCCAGATCTTAAATGTCTACAACCAAATTGTTTTAAGTAGCTATAAGATAAGAATTTGAAGCATGGGATACATGGTTGTAATGTTTAGCCAGACGCTGTAAATTGCAGTAACACTAGGATTTAGCTTTGATAGATTTGGATCCATGAAGGAATATATATAAAAATTAGAAATCTACTTTACAGTGGGGGCAATAAATGATGAGCACAAATTAGTCGCGGTGCAAAATACACTAAAATAACGAGAAATACTGGTAGGACACAATTGGTCAGCATATGTGCAAAATGTGAGAACAATTTAGACTGCAAATAGAAAAGTGTTCCCAGAAGTGAGAAATAAAGTTGAGGTAATGGCCGAATTTTATGGAGTAGCACAGAAACCCAGAGATTCGGTGAGTAAATTCTTACTAAGGAAGGTTAAATAAAAAAAAAAACAATTTGTGACTAAAAATAAAAGATCCAATAATGAATGTGTTAATTTATGAAAAACTAAGCACACAAGTTCCAGGTTTTTTCTTTGGTAGAATTCCGGGGATAGTCTTTGACTTTCTCCACAAAATGTGCAAAGAAAGAGAAGGTTCAAAATATGGTGAAAAGTGGGATTCAAACAAAGGCAGAAATGCTCAAATATAAGCGTCAATTCTCAAAGCAGATAAAAATGTCTAATTAAAAAAAAACTTCAATCTCCTCAATTTAGTGGTTAAAATACCAGTAGAGACTTTAGTTGAGACTGAGTCTACCCGATAATTTGCGTCAGAACAATATTTTTATGAAACGTGCCGCAAGAAACGACTTTTAGGAGTAAAAGATTTAAAAGTAACTGCAGTCCAAGGAGCCACGTTCAAAATTGTAGGATCATTTTAAGCTAAAGTTGAAGCAGAAAACGAATCAGAAGCTGCAATATTTTATGTTATAAAAACTCACAATACCTAGCAATCTTAGAAACATACATTTTAAATGCTACTCAAGCAGAGCTGCATTTTTGACAGGTTCATTAACTTTATCAATTAAACCGGAGATCAAACAACAGAATACTGCAACTCAAGTGAAACTGGAAGAATCAAGAATAAAGACATACAAAAAAGAGAATATGAAAGAAATAATTCAAAATTTCCAAATACTATTATTAAACAAACGTTTACTAACTCAATTTGCAATTCATTCAATTAGCATCGGAGATAAATTAAAGGTTAAACCTCAACCATTTAGATACGATAAAAAAAAGAAAAGACTTCAAAATTTAATATTGAAGAAAAGTCTTAGAGAAGATATCATCAAGCTGATAATATGCCCGTTCGCAAGCAATGTACTATTATGTCGAAATGAATAGAATTTACCTATAACGGTTCCCAAAGCTTAGAGCTCAGTATTACATTACAGTAATTTGGATGCAAATACGGCATATCTCGCTTACACCATACCAATAATTGACGAAATTCTACACAATTTAAAATCGGTGGCATTCATGACTACTTTAGATTTAATGTCCGGGCATCATCAAATAGCAATGAATACTGTTGATATTCAAAAATCCGCATTCATTACAAGGCACGATAAATACGTTTCCAGCCGGTTGCCATTCGGGCATTTCAGGGAGTTATGGATGAAATTTTGAAACCCGATTTTGGAAAATCTAGATCGGTGTAACTAGATGACATAAGTATCAGTTCTGATTTCTGAGAAAATCACTTGAAAGGTCTAACAGAAATATTTATTAAATATTCGTATTGCATTTGGAGATATAAGGTATCTTTGTAACTAATTTCATGGTTATGGGAAGACATACATACATCTTCTTTATTATTATAAATAATACGACTTAAATATTATAAAAATTTATTATAATAGATATCATGTTTGAAACTATTAAAGAAATTTGTTATTATAGATACCATGTCTGAAAATATTATAGAATCGAGAAACAGAAGAAAAAAATTGTAAATTTAGAACACGATGGAATTTTATTTTTCATATAGAAGATAAATTAATATTCTATTCTTGTTTAAAAGTTTAATATTGCGTTAGACGTTTTTATAAAATGAAAAAATGAATTTAGTTTTCATCAATAAAAATTAAAATCTATCGCTGTTCTCGTAAAAACGTTTCATAACTTATTCAAGCATACAATTAATATTAAAACTGTTTTCAAAATGTTGAATGAAATAATTTAAATAAAGCAGGAAAAAAGACCAAATTTATGAATAGGGATTTTTCATTATTTAACTATTTAAAATATTTATTTCGTTTTTTAAAAAAATTTCATGAAAAAAGCATACATATTTTGCCTTTCAAAATATAAACTAATAACTAACAGGTATTTGTCAATTATTTTAAAGATAAACATAATGTAATTTTTACTTTCCTTATATACAATAACGTATAAAGAAAGTATTGTGACAAGGTCGAATATTCGAATTCGAGTTTTCGACGGGAGAGCACGTTTCAAACATCCCTGATCACGAATCCAGCATTTTTGAAGTGATGTGTGTGTGTGCAGGGAGACTGTGGAGACGATAACTGACGAACGAATAAACCGATTCGAATGTAATTTGGTACAAAAATTGCAATCCGTAAACACTGGAAGCCTATTGTTTTCATACGTAATCGAGTGTTCAGAATCCCCCTAAATTTCCGAGTGAAATTTTAAAAAAATCGTCAAAAAATCAAAACCTCTAATAAAGTTATACAAATAGACATTTCCTATGTAATTTTTAATTAGAAAACAATTGACATAAATTTTAGAACGCTAGCATGAACCGTTCTCGAGATATTGCACATTTTTCAAAAAATTATCAAAAAATCATATAAAATAAAAAAAAATATATTTCCTATTGAAAAACATGTTCACTTTTCATATGAAATACCATGCACTAAATTTGGTGACATCATTATCGTGTATCTAGCTCGTTCCATTCATGAAAGTGATACTTTGTGTAATTTTTTTGTATTTAACGCCAATAGATACATTTATCTGCTGTAAGAATAACTGATTTCTCCGTCCATAACGCTTGGCGAGATTTTGGAGACGAATTTGGTGGAATGTCGCCAACTTGGCGAATTTTTAAATGTTGCTAAATTAACGAAAAATGGACAAAACGGTGGAAACAAATGGACAAAAATAACGCTAAATCTATGAAAATGACGACTCATTGACGAAAATTTAATATCTTGGATAGAATATAAATATCTACTATAAAAATAATCTATTTTTTTTACTGTAAAAGTAGTAAATTCATTGTATTATATAAGGAAAATCATATGTTGCACACATCAGATTTCTATGTTTATATTGCCAGGATAACCTACTGATCATTACCTGTCAACATAATGTAAAATCTAATGTACTCGACTCAGGACATCATCCGACGTATCGTAACCTTTTCTGCGATTTAATAAATTTCGAGTTTGTGTGAAAACAATAATAAAACTGAAGTTTTAATAAAACCACCATTTTCCCAAATTCACTAAAATTATTAACAGGATCGCGCTTCCATTGCACATAACAACATACATGAACCAGTTTAGAGCTTATTAAGTACACCAGTATGGAATGATTAATACCTTTTATGACTGAAAGAAAACATACTATATGCCACATGTTTTCGAACGTCTATGGAGATCCTTAAATTACGTCCTACTTCGAAATTTTTAGCTTACGCTGTACAAGGATGCATTGGTCAGGTTCATATTCAAAGATATTATCAGGATTGCGTTTCCTTTGCAAATAACATCATACATGGGCCGGTTTAGGGCTTATTAAGCACTCGTTAGTATAGAATGATTGATACCTGTCATGGCTGAAAGGAAATGTTCTATATATCACAGGTTTTCGAACATCTATGGAAACCGTCAAATTCCATCCTACTACACCCTTCAGTCCGACTTTGAAATTTTGAGCTGATGCTGCTGTCTGTCTGTCTGTGCAGATTTTGTATCCACTCTAACTAAAAAAGTAATTGACCGAATTTCATAAAATTTGGTAGGTAAGTCAGTTGTGGCGAATCTGGTGCTGATTAGTTTTGGGTACAATTTGGGATAAAAGAACCCGCCGTTTTTTGCGAAAATGCCCGCAAAAGTTTGTACCCACTCTAGCTGAAAATCTAATAGACCGAATTTCACAAAATTTGGGAGATAAGTCGCTTATGGGTCACCCTGGTGTTGATTAGATTTTGATACGATTCGGAAAAAAATAACCTGCCTTTTTTGCAAAATGACCCGCAAAAATCGAGAGAATCTAAAATAAAAAACTACGTATGCTGAACTATATCCATTAAATGCTTGCTTTATACGTAATTTTTAACTAATAAATGAATAAGACCAATCCCATTACACTACGACAAGCTGTTCTCGAGATATTTTGTTTTTTTTGTTTTTCCGTTTTTTCTCTACTCCAACTTTGAAAATGAGTCCAGTTACCAAATGAAAGCAAAAATTCAATTAAAAGTGAATTAAATTTAATTAAAATAAAGAGAATGTGTATATAAGTCTGCAGAGAAAGTCATGTGCTGCCCACATCAGATTTTTACAATTGTCACAGAAACTGAAGTTGAAAACACTGAATACAAACCAGTCCTGAACAAAAATGTGGTAACTTAAAAAACATAAAAATGATTTCAAATTGATGGAAATGACAATTTTGATAAGTCCTTTATGGACATCCTTCTGAATAAAAAATAACATTTTTAAATGTAAAAGAAGGAGGTGTTTTGGAAATATAAAATAATCCTATAGAAATGAAAATCAATATATTTTAAGACAATGCATTTAAAAATTTCCTAAAATATTGAAATAATTTTGGATGGATGCTAAGACCAATCCCATTATCTGGGTGCTATGCGTTCTCAATATAGCTCTTTTTTTTTGCTGCGCCGCCTTTGAAAATACGTTCAATTAACAAATGCCAATTGAACTGAAAGTGCACATTCAGTGTCTTTTCAAATAATTATGCGCGTTATTTTGTTTCAATTACACATTGATTCTAATGAATTATTAAATAACAAAGTAGAAGATTAATTTGAGTCCTTGTGGAATTTCATGTACTGCCCACATCAGAATTTTTATATTTTAACAATAAATTTTGTGTTAAGAAGATATGTCCAACTAAAAGGGCTATAAAATATGATGAAATAATATTTGTTATTAATTCGTCGTTGTTACAATTAGTCGCATACATTATCGTATATGGAAGAAAACTCAAACATGTTTATTATGAAATTCTTACCGTCACATAAACAACCTTTTCCGTAGCCAGGGGTCCAGCTAATGAAAAAAACCTAAAGATAAACTAAATTTCCTAAATATGAACTTTAACATTTAAGATACTTAAATGATAAATCCAGCTATATTTAATTTACTCTTTATTAAAATATTATCCCTTGAATTAAACTTTCATTTCTACTTTTAATATTATTCACAGCTCGAGTTTTCGACGGATTAATGCGTTGTGAGTAAGCACCCTAGAACACGAAAAAATGTTTTTTTTTTTGTATGACGTCTGCGTGTGTTTCCTTGCGTGTTCTCCGAATAATTTAATTTTTCTGATTTTCCGGAATAATTTAAAAATTGTGATAGTTCGGGGGATCTTAGATGAAGATTCTATATGACCAATTATAATGAGGTATGTCCGCAGCTAAATGTCATGTTAGCAGCACTATATTGACCACCTGCAGACCAGAATATAACCTTGCCGGTATGATGTAAAGTTATGTAATTTTTGAATGCCCTAGCTCTTATATCTAAGGTCTAAGGTGATCTTAAATGTGTCCATTATAGTTCAAAATTATCGTCAAACCAGTCTTTGTCTTAATATCAGTTATATTCCATAAGTGTCTACCGCAAATTTTGCATTGCCTCTTGGAAAATGGTAAATTATTTCTTAATACATCCCAGATGTATGCATGGGAGTATTCTTGTCTCTGTAGCATGTCCACATCTAATAATTTCTTAAAACCGCCTCTCTCTCACATTAAATGTATACTTCTAAAAATTATATCCGATCGAATATTTTGGAACAATTTATGTATATGGTGTATTTTTTATGTATTTCTACTCTATAGTATGTATATGGTGTACCATTTTCAGCAAAATAAAAAATATATATTTTGCATAATTTTATTGAAGCATCACAGTATTCAAGAATGATTAATGGCAACACATAAACTGAATATATAATATGTTTTCATTCTTAATATGCCTGGACAAAGAAAAAGTACAGAATGTTTCTTTTATTTATAGTTTTCTAGCCTTAAGTAAATATTTGATAAGACGGATAAAACTCTAAATGCAAGATCAGCATTACAGGGTCTCGTAGACCATCTTGTTAGACCCTCATCAGCACCTACTGATAGCTCTTCACAAAATTAAAAACAATTTAAAATTCAATAAGCACAAATTTTGCAAATACACGTGGTGATCAATAATGCAATTCGTATCACAAAGCTGACGTCAAATTTATAGATGTCGATCAGACAGTACGGGGTGAAAATTATAGATATTTTTATAATAACAAGACTGGCAGATGTTGTCAAATAATAGTTTAGTGTTTGATGAATTTATATGAGTACAGCAACAACAGCATAAAATATGCCATCAACGGTAGTCTTATGCATTAGGAGCATGTTGCCACACTTTAAGCACGTTAGAACAACTATTGTAAGAACGTTTTGCGACTATGGCGAAGCATTTTATTTTTCTTTTGATATCTATCTCTGATGGCCGTAAAAGCTCATCATATTGCGCAGTAAAAGACAATAATGAATCTAACATCATCCAAAATTTCTCATAGAGCTCCTACGGTAAAACCATCTCTTTTAAAGACAGACGTAATTTGGATTTTTATTTACCAATTTTTTTTTTATATACTTTATCTTTGAAACAGGGTATTTTAGAGCTAAAATAAAACTTTATGACTTCCGCTTTATAGTGACATGTTCCTATTGCGACAACAATTTAGGCTTCTCCCATAAACATTATACTAGCGGCGAAGCCCTTTTTAATGTACCTCTTTAAAATGTTTAGTGGATCACGGCAATGGGGTTTTGTTTTCCCATTGCAATTTCGGCAGTACTTTACGAGAAATAGTTTTAACATCGGATGCTTGCTTTTGTGTGTTTGTTTTTCCCTCATAATACTTACAAAGAAAATAAAGATGGCTAAACTAAATCGCGAATTTTTGTTGTTTTTTAAGTATATTTAACGTCATAAAGTGTATGTCTGAATTATCTTAAGCGTATAGTATCTGAATTAGCTAAAATGTATATCTTAATTATCTAAAGTGTACATCTGAGTTAGCTAAAGTGTATATATGAACTATATAAAATGTACATATGAATTAGCTAAAATGTATATCTGGATTATCTAAATTGCATATCTGAGGTTCATTTAAGGCATATATCTATAGATATTGCAACTGGCTACAAATGAACATTTCTTAAAATTGCAATAATAAAAAGCTCAATATATTTTTATTTAAAGTATTAAATTATATAGCTGAAATAAATACTGAAATATGCTACAAATGAACCGGAAGTGAAGATTTTTAGAGATTCTTTTCATCCCTTTCAGAATTTGCTGCTGTTTTGAAATCAGTCATATCTAAGCTCTATATTCAGCCAATTTTAAAAATCCGATGTTTCTGGGCTAGTTTTTGAAACCAAAATGGAAAAAAATGACGGTTCTTAGTGAACCACACTACATACTATATAATATAATGCTGAATATACTAATATGAGTGTTATCCAAGCACTATCTATAGCCAATCTTGATAAGTAGATGCTTCAAGTAAAAGGACATTTTTTAACGAAAAATGGATAAAGAACCGAAAGTTAAAATCTTTAATGACCCCCCCCCCTTCCCCAAATCTTCTCCTGGATTTAATGCCGATACCATATCCACGCATTTTCTTAGCTCTGCAGCTTAATCTGAGAAACAGATGTTTCAAAGATTGTTTTTTTGTAAAAACTGTAGTATTTAAAAATTTTTGCCACCAATGTAAAATTAAAGACAATATTAAAGAAATATTAAATTGAAATCATTAGTGCCCTCCTCCCCTTCCATTTCCTGGAATTGAAGCTGAATCCAAATACAACTATCATCTGAGCTCTATCTATAGCGTATCTTGAATTTTCTTGTATCTTGTTTCAAAGATTTTTTTTCGTAAATGTAATAGTATTGCCACCAATAAATAAAATTGAAGAAAAATCATGCCGGCTTAGAGCGCAGCAAATACATTTCTATACTGTGCGATATTTCTAATGCAATCTTTGTAACATTTAATAAAACGATATTCTTCATCTTCAGAAAACTTCAAAGTACCATTTTCAGAACATTTATACTGCAGCATTATAGATTGTCATAGGCAAATTTTTTGAAAATATGTGGAATGCATCATTTTTACAAAACATTCTATATTATGAATGTTATTTCTTAAAGTGAAATATATTATTCCTTTTCAAGACAGTCATCAAAAAGATCGTGTTCTACTCCTAGTTTTCTAGAAAACATACTGAATCTTTTTAAATAGGAGATTATATTTGCGAAAAATATCTTATTTTTTTACACTGCATAAGAAGTCTGAGTACAGATAGATATGATATATGCCAGTAATATTTTGATCACATAACCATTTTCTTCACTTTTCAAAAGAATAATTGAACGGTTTAGCTTTGAAAATGAGTAATAGCTTTTTATTCAGAATGTAAATGTACAACGTGAAAATTTTTCATACTTACAAAGAATGCCAGGCATATATAATGCATTTAGCGTCTGGGGATAACAGAATAAAAATGTGCTGACATACAAATCGTAGCGGCTTTGGGAATATATTTCAAAATTCTTGTTTTAAGAAGTATCCAGACACATATAATATGTTTCGGATTAAATATATTCAACGCTACGCCAAAAAATGCGATATACTTCATTGCCACATACTTATTTCTCTATTAATGTCCAAACAATCGTATATATTTATTCATGGAATGATTTCAAAATCGTACAATCTTTTCTGCAGTAGTACAATTTTACTATTTAAACTAGATACTTTGAATCTCGTTGATTTACTTCAAAAGTGATTTTGATTTTTTTTCATTTTTCATTTCAATCGTCACAGCTCATTCAGTTTTCAAAAAAAATTAGACTTTCTCGTTGATATGAAAATCGGAAAGGTTTAAGTGAGGTCCAAATCAAGATTTTAAATAGAGTAGAAGTGCTCCATAATTAATCAAGTAGACTTTTTATTGTTGCTTTGCACCGCCACCCCTAATTCATTTTTTTTATAATTTCATTTTTACATCCTTTAATAACGTATAAGGAAAGTATTGTGACGGGGTCGAAAATTCGAATTCGAGTTTTCGACGGGAGAGCACGTTTCAAGCCATCTGATCACGAATCGAACATTTTAAAGTGATGTCTGTGTGTGTGTGTGTGTGTGTGTTTGTGTGTGTCAGTGAGACTGTGGAGACGATAACTGACTAGCGAATAGACCGATTCGAACAAAATTTGGTCCAAAAATTACAATCCGTAAAGACTGGAAGCCTATTGTTTTTATACGCAATCCAATGTTCAGAACCTCCCTAAATTTTCGAGTGAAATTTTGAAAAAATCGTTAAAAAATCAAAACCTCTAATAAAGTTACACAAATAAGCATTTCTTATTTAATTTTTCATTTGAAAACGATTGACATATAATTTAGAGCGCTAACATAAGCCGTTCTCCAGATATTGCATGTAATTTGCATTTTATATATTGCATTTTATATGTAATACCATGCGATAAATTGGGCGATATCATTCTCGTGAATCTAGCTCGTTCCATTCATGACAAAAGGTATTTTGAGTAATACTTTTGTATTTACACGCCAATAGTCATTTATCTGCTGTAAGAATAACTTATTTCTCCGTTCATAACGCTTGGCCAGTTTTGGCGAAGAATTTGGTGGAATGTCGCCAAATTGGCGACTTTTTAAATGTTGTTAAATTAACGAAAAACTCGCCAAATGGATAAAAATGGCGCTAAATCAATGTAAATGACGACTCATTGACGGGAATTCAATATCTTGGGAAGAATATAAATATCTACTATAACAATGATATTTTTTACTATAAAATTAGTAAATTCATTGCGTTATATAACTACTATTTACTAAAATTTCCTCTCCCAGTTCAAAAATTTTAAATTATCTTTGAACCGGCTATATAAATGCAGATTTAGCAACAAGTTCCATAGAGGTGGGGGGGGGGTCACAAAGGATTTGAACTCCAAGCTCAGTTCCCTTCAGGTCCAATAATTTCCTTTGAAACGGCTACTCGTTCAGAATCGGCACCAGACACAGCTTAGATAATGACTAATGTGGATTCAGCATAAAATTCTTGGCGAGTATTCAAATATTGTTTTTTTTCTCACGTAGACAGGTAACATGCCATGAATGCATTTCAAACATTCGTAATAGTATATATCCGCTTTAGCTTAGTGACAATCCGGCAAAATTTCTTCACATTTGATAGTTAAGTTGCTTATGCGTAACATTGGAGTTGATAAAATCTCAGTACAATTGCAGAAAATACTTATATCTCGTCGTGTTTTAGAAATGACACAAAAAACTATAAAATCTGAAATGAATGACTAAATGTACTAAATGTATTAATTAAGTACTTATTTTATACTGAACTTCCAGCGACAAAGCAAATAGTACCGACGTCATTAAACTAAGACAAACCGTTCACGACATATTCCAGTTTTTTGATTCTGTCGACTTAACACAATATTAAAATGCGTCAATGGAATGCTGTTATACCAAGATTTCAATGTCAGTTTGAAGAATTATTCATTTCGTATGTTATTCTTTGCTATAAATCTTCACTAAATTCACATAACAAAAGATAAGGAAAAGAAAATGTGTTGGCCATAATTGATTTATATTTCTTTTAATTACGTGAAATCTCTAAAATTATCAAGCTATGATATTTCTTGAGAATAGGCCATCTCAGAGTAATAGTAGTCAATTCATTTGCATTATTTTCAAAAATTATCTAAGAAATATCCATACGATTCGTAATAATTAATCGTATCAAATCTTTTATTCTTGATACTTCGATTTCAAAAAGAAACATTTCGAAAATATAGGATATTTCTACGCCACATTCCTAGTTCACCTAGTTCAATGCTGCATAAATTGCAAAACCTATGAGACCCCAAACCTATGTTACCTAACTGCTACATTTTATGACATCTTAACTGAAAATGTTCATTAAAATTTAAGGAACGTTTTTCAGAGAGAGTGGGTACACACAATAAGCTAAAAACTGTAGTCTCGTATTCAGTACTTTCGTCTATGAACTTACCTCATTCCCTTTATGAATTATTTGACACTTTCGTAATTAAAACAACCATAAAACTACTGCGAGTGAATGAGCAAAAGAGTCACCGGCAATTGAAATAAAGGTAGAATATTAGCTCATAGAAATGTAATTGCAGGGAAGTCTAAAATTTTCGAAAAACCACAGTTAATTTAAAAACGGTGTTCGGAATTATGATAGAAAAATGGATCTACAATTCGTATGACCGTGATTTGACTAAAAATTTGCTCAAAAATTAGCAAATTAAACTATAATAAAAGATGTTGACAAATGTTCACTATTCTAGGCATAGAAAATTTATGTCGAAACCAATTAAATTTCATAATTTATGTTGCAAAACTGTTAATTTTATCACATCTTTATAGCATTGACTTAAGTTGCAATACAAGTAGGGATTATTCCAGCATTTATCGGTAATTTATATTTATTATGAAACGATTTTTAATTATTGTTCTTTGAAAATATGATTATTGTTTTATTGTATCTTATTGTTTTAGATTTACTACCTATAAAGAGGAGAATTCTGGAGCTTTACTTTGCGCATTACATTAAGTCTGGAGCTTTACACTGCGTATAACA